>CM070071.1:15528088-16190588 GCA_036320875.1 Cotoneaster glaucophyllus | reverse complement strand
ATAAGAGCAAGTCCACCTGTTTTAAGACGGGAAGGGCCAAGGTTGTAAAAGACGTACTCTAGGTGCTGGTCGGTTTGTGGGCTAGGGCCTAGCGCTTAGGTGGATTTAAGTAAATTTATTATTTTATTGTATAAATAAGAGCCTATTTATATTTTAAAAAACACATACTTTAAAAAACACATAATTGGATACATATATTGCAGAATAAAATGACATATAAATGATAAAGTATTAGGACATATTAAAAACATAGGAAACAAGTATATAATGAGTGTTCATTCAAGTATTTAACAAGTCTCTTATATTTTATTGAAAAATAAATGCAACATAAAAGTTATCAATTTTCTATCTAAGTAAGAGTCGCGACCTAAGTAGGTGCCTAGGTAGGTTTAAGTAGGCTAGTAGACGCCTAAGCGGGTCTAGGTGGACTAGGCAAACGCCTAAGAGGGTCTAGGCGCACTTTCTTAATTTTCAAATGTCTAGGGACTAATTGGACGGTGGCTAGCTACCTAGCGCTTAGGCCGGGATTTTTAGAATAGTGGCAAGGGCAGTGAAATTGCCTTTACTCTATTCACTCTAAACAGTAATTGTCTTTGTGCAAGTCCATCCTTTTTTATTACATAAGGTTCACCTTGTTATTCATTGGATACAATTTTCTCGATTTTTTTTTTAGTCAAAACGACGAGCATTCTGCAATGAATTTTGGATCACTTTTCTGATTTTCTCCTGTGTCAGAAGTCATCACAAAAAGTACCAATTGTGGATGATCACTTATGATGTTTTATGAAATAAAACCCTATACTCTAAACTCTATTGATGTCCCAAAAGCTGCCACGTGACAGTGAAATATACATCGTCTATTTTTCAAGTTGCACCTCATAGATCATCCTTACAAAATATTAGGCAAATCGGAAATGTTTAAGGCATCTAATTGGGTTCAAAGAAATTAACGAATACTTTGTTATATAAGAAACAATGATATTTGATCTTGATAATTAAATAGGCAAATGGTTTCAGATTGAATTGAATTTTTGTAAGGATGATCTATGAATCGAGACTTACAAAATAGACGTTCGGATCGTTGAAATTTGATGTAGAGTGGGTCCCACACCTAATCCTCATTTTTAGAAAAAAATGGGGATCCCTTTGCATAAGGGTTCTGTATATATATATATATATATATATATATATGTATATATACATATTATATATATATAAGAATCCTTTCACAAGAGGGATCCTCATTTTTTTTTAAAATAGGGACATCCTCTTGACCGTTGAATTTGACTTTAATGAAATTGTGTGGTTGAGATTGTGTGGCCTGTGTTTTAATCAACCACACAATTTCATTAAAGCCAATCCAACGGTCAAGAGGGTGTCCCCATTTTTTTAGAAAAATGGGGATCCCTCTTGGTAAGGGGTCTGTATATATATATATATATATATATATATATATATATATATATATATATATATATATATATATAAAATTCATATAAGATATGAGAAAAATCGAAAAATTATTCTAGAAATTCGTAAGGGCTCGTTATAGGGTGCTCGTCATGCTAATACCAAAAGACTCAAGAAGAGTTGTATCCAACGAATCACATGGTGCCACATGGCACATATTGAATAAATACTATATAAAACGTAAAATTTGTATAAAAAAATCATAGAAACTGAAAAAAATATTCCGAAAATTTTCACTGACTCCTGAAACCGTACTCATCGAGAAATGAGCATAAAACATCGATTATGAGTTTTTTTTTTTTTTTTTCCCCCATCGATTATGAGTTGAAATCAGATAGAAGAAGTTTACAAATTTTACATTGGGTACTTGGTATTTGTAATTTTACATAATACACTTATACATGTTTCATGATTTGTTGCTTGATTTATCCTCCTTGGCCAATTACCATTTTCATGACACCAATTTGGTATATTAAACATACCACGTCAAAGATATCCCAATCTCAATCTCGTACTGATAGGATTAAAAGCACACCACAAAGTAGCACACAAATGTAACAGCCTGTCCCGATTTATGTACATTATTATCCTCGAAATTATGAAAGTACGATTTTACCCTTGAGCGTTGGGTTGAATTCTCATTTTAGGGCTAAGTTAGAAGGCCCAAAATGTTTGGCTTTGGACCAATTAAAAAGGTTCCAAGTTTGTGGGAACCAATGAAGTTAGCTTTAGTATGTTAGGGTTTAGTTAGTTGTAGTAAGTTAGTTCTAAGCCAATTAGGACTTAGAATTTGTGATTTTTTTGGTGTGTTTGGCTGGAAGTGTGAGGACCACACACACACACCCAAACATCACTCCCGTGCACTCTCTCACTCTTTCTCTTTCTCGGACTCACTCCTTCTCTCCTTCTCCCGCACGGACCAAACCCCAAAACCATTCGAAACTTTGTAGATCGAGGGTTTTAAGGCCTCCATTGAATTCTTGAGGATCATACGAGTCGAGTGGTACCATTTTCAAGTAAGGAATCCTTCGAAAACTCGTGAAATCCGAGCTCCGTTTTGGGTCATTGTTCATGCTCACGTAAAATCGTGTGTTTTAGGACATTTCAAGCTCACAGGGAGCTTTAGGAGGTCCTCACGAAGCTCGGAGTACTTCGTTGGAAGAAATTTTGGACGTCGGAATAACGAGAACAAAGAGTTTCAAATTTTGACTGTGGAGCTACCCATTCTGTTATTTCTCATACATTTGCTCAGTTGACTCAACCTCAATCTACACCTCTGGGTTATGAGTTAGAATTTTCTATGCCTAGAGGAGAAAAGTGTTTTGTTAGCTGTGTCTACCCAGGTTGTCCTGTGTTGATAGAGGATGTAGTAATGCCAGCTAACCTCCTCCCATTAGATCTTGTTGACTTTGATGTGATTTTGGGAGTAGACTGGTTACACTATAACTATGCCGACATCCACTGTCACGAGAAGACGGTGACTTTCCGTCGCCCAGGTTTACCCGGAGTTACATTCGCAGGTGAACGTAGTGGAGTGAGGCATGGTGTTATTTCTGCCTTAAGGGCAAAGAAGTTGTTGAATAAAGGGTGCCAGGGATACTTAGCTCACGTTGTGCTGAATGATACTACTCCCAGTAGTGTGGAGGAAGTTTGAGTGGTTAGGCATTTTCCGGATGTCTTTCTTGATGATTTGCCTGGATTACCGCCTGATAGAGATGTGAAGTTTACCATCGATTTACTTCCAGGTACGGACCCTATATCTCTAACTCCATATAGAATGGCTCCTGCTGAGTTAAGAGAATTGAAAACCCAGTTGCAGGAATTAGTGGATAAAGGTTTCATTCAGCCTAGTGTTTCACCCTGGGGAGCCCCAGTGTTGTTTGTTCGGAAGAAAGACGGGACCTTGAGGCTGTGCATTAATTATCGACAATTGAATCAGGTAACGATTAAAAACCGTTATCCATTGCCACACATAGATGATCTATTTGACCAACTTCGAGGTGCCTGTGTGTTCTCGAAGATTGATTTGAGGTCTGGGTATTATCAGTAGAAGATTAGGAGTGATGATGTCCCTAAAACGGCTTTTAGGACTCGTTATGGTCATTATGAGTTCCTTGTGATACCCTTCGGATTAACAAATGCACCAGCAACTTTCATGGGCTTGATGAACAAAGTATTCCAGCATTATCTTGACAGGTTCGTCATTGTCTTTATCGATGATATACTGGTATACTCTAGAACTAAGGAAGAGCATGTGCGACATCTCTCTTTGGTGTTGAAGAAGTTGAGGGAACATCGCCTTTATGCCAAGTTCAATAAATGCCAATTTTGGTTAAAACAAGTGGCATTCTTGGGCCATGTCATATCAGCTCAAGGAATTCAGGTGGTCCCTCAGAAGATTGGAGCTGTGGAGAATTAGGAGCAGCCATGATCCGTCACCGAGGTACAGAGTTTCCTGGGCTTAGCAGGTTACTATCGACGGTTTGTTAAGGATTTTTCAGTGATTGCCTTACCACTTACAAGGTTGACTAGGAAGGAAGTTAAGTTTGAGTGGGATGAGAATTGTGAGCAAAGTTTCCAGCAGCTTAAGTATTGTCTCACTCATGCACCTGTTCTGACACTTCTGGACGACAGTGGTAACTTTGAGATGTATAGCGATGCTTCTTTGAATGGCCTGGGATGTGTTTTGATGCAACATGGTGGGGTAATTGCTTATTCTTCGAGACAGTTGAAGCCTCATGAAATGAATTATCCTACATATGATTTGGAATTAGCAGCCATTATTTTCGCTTTGAAGATTTGAAGACATTATCTCTATGGTGAGAAGTGTAAGATTTTTACAGATCACAAAAGTCTTCAATATCTTTTCACTCAGAAAGATCTTAACCTTCGGCAGCGGAGATGGATAGAATTACTCAGTGATTATGATTGCACGATTGAGTATCACCCTGGTCGTACAAACGTAGTGGCTGATGCAGTGAGTAGGAAGTCCCAAGGTCGAGTTAATGCATTGTACGCATCTCGTGTTCCTCTTCTTGCAGATTTGAGGTCCACTGGAGTGAAATTGGGACTAGAAGAAAAAGAAGAAGTCTTGGTGGAAGCACGAGATGAGGCCTTACTTGCTAGTTTTCAAGTTAGGCCCATTTTGATTGATCGTATACTCGAAGCTCAAGGAAATGATGAGGAAGTTCAGGAATTAATTTTTGCAATTTCTCAAGGGAAGAAAAAGGATCTCAGAGTCCGTGAAACTGATGGCATGCTTATGCAAGATAAACGTGTTGGAAATATGCCCTGAAAGTCAATCTTTGGAAGAAACCTTTCAGGACAATGAATGGATGTATAGATGATTCTTATACATCAAATGGCAAAGATACTAATTAGGACTATCTCAATAAACGATATATGTCCTAAATAGTGAATCCATGGACAATGGATCGATGTAAGATGTAATCTAATGATGTTAGACTACAGAGACCTTCTTCACATAACCATCATGTCCAAAAAGGTTCCTAGTCATAGGATTGTCGGAGGGATACTGACAATGCATGGACTAGTATATACTATGTCCACTTCGAAGAGAAGGATGGAAAGTCTCATCCCATTCGTGTAGTGACACTAAGACAAGTATGTAGGTGCTCATTAAGGGAATGAGTTCACTGAACACAATCGAACGAGAGTACTTGCATGGAGGTCTACTCACATGTCAAGCAAGTAACTCTAATAGTTGGAATAATGTAAGTAGTCCTTTGACCTGAGGCATTATAGTTGTCTTGTGGTTAGGTCCTTGATCTTTAACTATGTTAAAGTCACTCCATCCGCGGGTGTCCACGGCATAGTTGGGGTTAAGCCACTTAGCCATGGAGGCAATTGAATGTACAACAAGGGATCTCTAATCCTCGTTATGAGAGGATGAATACTCTAAAGATATGATTCGGAAATCTGCGGCCGAAGTATCAAGCGTAATAAAGGAAAGCGTTCCTATACGTCTCAAATGAATCATATAAGAAGGAATAATCACATTAGGGGTTTGACATAATAAATCCATACCCTAGTGATGTGATTGAGAGTATTGTTTAGAGAAGGATCGAATTACATTGTAATTCCAACTGAATAGGTTCTCTGAATAACTTCTACATTAGCTTGGGTAGCCATGATATATGTTTAGATGTCACTCATGGTTTGTGAGTTCTTCTAGATGATTAAATGTAGTTGTCGAAGAAGAAGGAGAATTAAAAGTATGTTTTAATTCTCTAAGTGATTGGATTAAATTATAATCAATTAGATTGATGCCAATCACCTTACTACCTTGCTAATTAGAACCTAAAAGATTGTTCACCGATACACTCTTGTAGTGAGTAACTTATGGATGATGGAAATGATTAATTGGATTAATTAAGTGTGGAGATTAATTTAGAATGTCTAAATAAATCATAAAAGCGATAAAAGATCGTTTTGGACTTAAGAAAGGTTCGGGTTTAATTAGGCCCATTGGGCCTAAACCCATTGGGCTTTTATTCAAGCATTGGATGACTTGAAATAATAAAAGCCCAAAGCCCAAACCACACATAAAGGGGCCGGCCAAAAAGGGAGAGAGAAAGGTCAAATGTTGAACTTATTTCTTTTTGGTTATAAAAGGAAATTTATGGCAAAAAGTTTCATTAGGGTTTTTGAAGTGTTAAAACAAAGAAGGAGAAAAAGAAAATTACTCTCTTCACACTCAAAGGGCCGGCCACCATTGGGGGAAATTAACTAATCATCTTTTCACCCTTTTGGTTATTCCTTCATCCTTCTCACTACACTAGTGGGTGAGGATCTTTAGAGGTTTTCAACTTTGGAAACTTGAAGAGAACCTAGGAGCACTCATTCTAACGAAGTGGAGGAGGCAAGGAGGGAGGCTAGGCTCAAGGATTTCAAGGAGCAAAGATCTTGGAGGTAAGTTTGCCCTCTCATTATTATTGTTGCTAGCCGACATCGTATCATCGTGAGGTGGGCTTGGTAATAGTGAGCCTCCCATAACCCTCTAGGAGCTTTCTTTGAAATCTCCCGGATTCCATCTTGAGGGATATGGAATTTGCCAAAAATGGTGGGTGGTGTCATTCGGTTTAAAGACCCGAATCGTGTGACTTAATCAACAATCAAACTAATTTATTTTATTGTTTATGTATTTAGATATGGTTGGAAGCACACTCGCGAAAATACTCGACAAGCATTGCCTAGAGGGGCATAATTTCCCATCATGGTATCGTAATGTCAAGATTCTCCTAACGTTGGAGAAGATTGTTTACGTGCTAGACAAGGCTCCACCTCACACACCTCTTAGCCCTGAGGCTATTGAGGGTGAACGTGCTAAGTATGACAAGCACGTTGAGGACGACATACAAGCCAAGTGCTATCTGTTGGCTTCCATGAATGAGGAGTTGCAGAGACAGCACGAGGGCATGGACAGTGCATTATCCATCATACTCCATCTTACGGAGTTATATGGCGAAGGGACGCGCAACCGTCGCTTTAGCACTGTTTGTGAACTTGTAAAGACCAAGATGGTCAAGGGAGCTCCAGTGCATCAACATGTACTGAAGATGATTGGACTCATTGAACAATTGGAGAGCCTAGGCACTCCACTTGAAGGGGAATTAGCCCAGGACTTTATATTGGCTTCTCTTACTGATTCATTCTCGCAGTTCGTAATGAACTACAATATGAATAAGATGGATAGTACTCTCTCTGAGTTACTAAACATGTTAGTAACTGCTGAGAAGACTATGAAGAAAGAGAACGTTGTAGGGACTTCTGCAGTTGCCTACAACAAGCCATCCTCTTCCAAGTTTAAGCCGAAAGGCAAAGGGAAGGAGAAGAAGTCACCCACTCCTAAGCCGCAGGGAGGAGTGAAGAAAAAGAAGGCAATGGAGCCCAAAGGGACTTGCCACCACTGTGGAAAGGAGGGGCATTGGAAGAGGAATTGCAGGTTATATCTTGCAACTCTTAAGGACAAGCCACAAGGTATGGTTTATGTTCTTATCTTCAATTCTAAATGTTAGATCTTCTAAATATTTATATTTGATATAAAGAGCTAATCACTTGTATAATTGTATATAGGTGGAGGAGCCAAGTAGAAGATGAACAAGCAAAGAAAAGGTGGAGAAGGGTTCGGCCACCACATTTTTTGCTTACTACTTAGGAAGTTTTGTTAGGCATTTAAAGATTGTCTTTAAACTTTCTTATTTTGTTAAGAACTTATTATGTGGCTTCATATGATGGAAGACCACTATTAGTGCCTAAGTGTATGAAGGTATTTAATTAGTCTCTAAAATGTATAGAGCTAATTCTTTTTGTATTAAACATCATGAATGTTTGAATCATCATATCAATGTAATATGATGAAAGCCTTCTATATATCTTATTTCCTAAAAGTAGTATTATGAATTGATTATTGTCTTGTTGTATCCTAGTTGAGATACAAGAAATATTATATCACTTATTGTAATGTGATAACCAAACTTTAGACTTATCAATTATGGATAGATCTCACATGTTGGACATAGAAGGAAGAAGCCGTTTGGTTTGATGCAACCATTTTCCGTTCCACAGTGGAAATGGGAAAATATCACTATGGATTTTGTGTACAAGCTTCCTCGTACACGGAATGGTTATGATGGCGTTTGGGTGATTATAGATTGACTTACCAAGTCATCGCACTTCATTCCAGTGAGGGAAAAATATTCTCTGAACAAATTAGCTGAGTTGTTCTTGATCAAAATTGTGAAGTATCACGGTGTACCAGTAAGTATTATCTCGGATCGGGATCCTAGGTTTACTTCTAAGTTTTGGGCATCTTTTTAGGAGGCTCTTGGTACAAGATTACTTTATAGTACGACATATCATCCCCAGACAGATGAACAGTCGGAGAAGACTATTCAGACTTTGAAAGATATGCTAAGATCTTCAGTACTTCAGTTTGGTGATGATTGGCATGTAAAGTTGGATTTGATGGAATTTGCCTATAATAACAGCTACCATTCTAGCATCGAGATGGCACCATTTGAGGCACTAAATGGTAGAGCTTGCCGTACATCGTTGTGTTGGTCGGAAGTGGGTGAAAGAGCTTTGGTGGGCCCTGAGATAGGAGAGGAGACTACTCAGAATGTTCAGGTGATTAAAGCTAATCTAAAAGTGGCCCAAGATCGTCAGAAGAGTCTAGCTGATAGACATGCCACTGACAGAGTGTATAAGGTCGGTGATTGAGTATTCTTCAAATTATCGCCTTGGAAAGGAGTTGTAAGGTTCAGGAAGAAGGGTAAGCTAAGCCCTAGGTACATCGGACCTTACCAGATCATCGAGCGAGTTGGTGAGGTTGCTTATAGGCTTGAGTTGCCTTCTGAGTTATCTAAGGTGCATAATGTGTTTCATGTCTCTATGCTTCGTCACTATGTTTCGGATCCTTCGCATGTTATACCTCTTCAACCCTTAGAGATCAATCCGGATTTGACTTATGAAGAGGAACCAGTGACGATATTGGATTAGAAAGATAAAGTGCTGAGGAACAAGACTATTCGCATGGTAAAGGTTCAGTGGAGAAACCATTCAGTGGAAGAGGCTACTTGGGAGACTGAGGATCGGATGAGAGATCTATATCCTCGCTTATTTTATGAGTATCAGTGATGTATTTTGATGTTGAATTTCGAGGACTAAATTTATTAAAGGGGTAGATTGTAACAGCCCGTCCCGATTTATGTACATTATTATCCTTGGAATTGTGAAAGCACGATTTTACCCTTGAGCGTTGGGTTGAATTCTCATTTTAGGGCTAAGTTAGAAGGCCCAAAATGTTTGGCTTTGGACCAATTAAAAAGGTTCCAAGTTTGTGGGAACCAATGAAGTTAGCTTTAGTATGTTACGGTTTAGTTAGTTGTAGTAAGTTAGTTCTAAGCCAATTAGGACTTAGAATTTGTGATTTTTTTGGTGTGTTTGGCTGGCAGTGTGAGGACCACACACACACACCCAAACATCACTCCCGTGCACTCTCTCTCTCTCTCTCTTTCTCTTTCTCGGACTCACTCATTCTCTCCTTCTCCCGTACGGACCAAACCCCAAAACCATTCGAAACTTTGTAGATCGAAGGTTTTAAGGCCTCCATTGAATTCCTGAGGATCATACGAGTTGAGTGGTACCATTTTCAGGTAAGGAATCCTTCGAAAACTCATGAAATCTGAGCTCCATTTTGGGTCACTGTTCATGCTCACATAAAATCGTGTGTTTTAGGAGATTTCAAGCTCACATGGAGCTTTAGGAGGTCCTCACGAAGCTCGGAGTACTTCGTTGGAAGAAATTGGACGTCGGAATAGGGAGAACGAAGAGTTTCAAATTTTGGCCGGATCATCGAGGCTTCTCCGGCGAGATCCCGTGATTTTAAGGGCTTGAAATTGGTAAGGTTGTGTTCTAATTGTTGTAAGCTTCATTTTGGGACAAATTTGAGGTAATTTGATTAAGAGTTGACTGAGATATCAAGGTTTTTTGAATTTCCAGTTTTCATGCGACGGCGACGGTCACCGGAGTCAAAGGAAGAAGACGAGCGAATATTCCGTCAAGTCTGACGGAATATTCTAACGGCGTCATGTAACGCCATTAAATTTTATTAAGGTTCTAACGGAATATTCCTAACGGCAGTTAGGTTTTCGTCCACTGTGCCTGCGCGTGGCCGGCGCGTGGCGGAGCGTGGCGACGCGTGGGTGGTCGGAAAATAATTCTAAAAATATGGGGATCTTCCTGAGGTTGTGTATATCACTTTGGTATATTCAAACACCCCAATTGAGCAATGTATGAGAAGTTATTTCCTAGTTTTGTCTATGTGCTTTAAAATAATGTTTTTATAGCTGTTTCTCACATAGGCGAGACCTATCCGGAGGACGAGCGTAGCCAGGCTAGGCACGGAGGTTACGATCCGTCTACTTACCAGTGAGTGGGCTTTTGGTTTTCCGTATATACCTATATGCTAAATATTTTTCCCAGAAATGCATTTTAAATGACTTTATCAATGAATTGCCATGCCAATATAGTTATACTATTGAATATGCATTATGAATTGTATATACATGGTTGTTGACGCTGCGGGCGCTCAGGTAAGTTCCAGGTAAGTTTATGTGTTGTTGATGAGGAGTTGAGTTATGATGATTATGATGAGATGCATCGAGAGCTCATTAACCTGCACCCCGGTGTTAGTGCTCCCGCCCATGGTTAGGGGCATAGTTTTTCATGTGATGTTCACCTCTCACACCACACGCTCATCTTGGATCCAAGTTAGGTGCACAGTCCTGTCGTATAGACCACTTTCAGTGGGTTCGACTCGTAAGTGATCCGCGATCATTCGCATAGTCTTCACATGATTGTAGCATTAGAGCGTATTGTTTTACACCCAGTCCTGTCGTATAGACCACTATAAGTGGGTTCGACTCGTGTGCAGGCATGATTTATGAGCTAGAGTACATATGATGAGATATTGCAGTTATTATTGCATTTGGATTACTTACCTGGTGATTTGATTTATGTGGCATGACATATTCATGATTTGTTTACATATTTTGATGTTGATGATTTCAGTTGATATTTGGTATATGTATGTACTACTTTATGGGAAAATATACAGGTTTTACGACGAGGGGTTATAACTGTTGTTAATGAAATGATTTTCGAAAAGCTTTGTTTTTGCCCACTCACGTTTTCTGTTTTGCGCCCCTCCAGGTTCTAGGTAGCGTTTGTTGGTGACTTACGAGGCTACAGCGGAGGTTCTGACAAACCATCACATATGTAGGACCCTTTGGGTGTTATTTAATTTAGTACTTCTTATGCTGACTGCACTTAGGCTATTTATGCTCTGATTGTGTATTCACACTTATTTCCGTTCTAGCACTTCTTGAAGTTTGGTTTTTATTCATTCGTAATTCTTTCTATATTATTGCTTCCGCACTGTGCACATGGCTACGTCACACTCATTTGACGGCCAACATGCCTCGATCTCGGTCGGGGTGTGTCACAAATGTTCTATTGATTTTCCTTATTAACACTAGGATTTGTCAATTGTAGCATATGAAAATAAGGGTCTTTTTTCGCAGAAGATTGTTTTATCAAACTACTTAAAATGTCACAAAAACTGAGCTGCTGTCCCCACTGACTAGCCCCCGAAAAATAATTATTAGTCTAACTTACACTTATCTAAATTCAACAAAATTTTATATGCAGAGACTAGATATACAGAGGTACACTCACACATATTTAAGAATTTTTAGAGTTGATTTGCTATTTTAATTAAATCAAACAGAAACATGACAGAAACAGATTTTAAATAATAAACATAGATTGTAGTTTACAAATTAAGAAAACGAGTTAGGGGAATTGCTATTCACCACCAGATAATCATGCAAATATGTTATGTTTCATTCAAATTCCTTTTATATCCGGATGAAGATGGTCAGGTCGGTTCAATGTTAGAACATAACCTATTACTCTTTCTTACGTAGTATGTTAAGAGAATGGCGTTTTCAACTTAACTTAGTCCCTAGCATGCAATTTAGAATGGCGTGTTCATAGATTTAACAAGTAGAAATCTTTAAGAACGAAAAAGAGTTTGAGTCATCACAAGGCATCGTAAGTACTGTCTTTGTCTTACTTATCCTTGAAATTGGTTCACATGTTAATCACAACTAACAAGTACTACTCTACAACATATGTAGGTCCTCATTCAACAAGGACAGGCACACACATATTCATAGCATTAGAATACAAGATATGCTTACTAAGTATGGATCCATAGAAAACATATAAAGAATTCATAACTGACATAAGTAGTGAACCAATTTTCATCCATTCATAAAAGAAATTGAAACAAAATGTCATAACAAACTTGCAATCAGATTCGGGGCTTCAAAACAGCCCCTAACTTCTGAAAATTTGGCTACACATAATCCTTAAATTAAACAAAAAGAAAGACATGAGTTGAGAAGATAAAACCAAAAGAAAAGAATGCCAAGATTTCCTCCTTCCTCCTCTATTCCTTCCCCTCAGCTCCCCTTTTGTCTCTCATTTTATTGTTGTTCCATTTTTACTATCCTTCCCTTCCCATCCCACCTTGCTGCTGGGCATTCTTTACCTCTCCCATAACTCACCAAACTTAATAGCCACTTTATTGTCATAAAAGAGAGGAAATGAAAATACATTTTTAACTCCTTACTAGCCTCTTAGTATTTCACCTGCCATAGCCTTTATGTCAATTAATCCTCCACTTAATCCTCATCTTTATTTCCAATTTAACTTTGCTAAAACTTCTCTTTCTCTTGATTTGGTGTGACCGGCTAATCATGGAAAATGGGAAAGAAATGTATAGCTTTTCCTTCCTTGTCAGTTCAATTAGGGCATAACTGATTCTCCAAATTGTTATGTGCTGGTGACTTCTCCAAATAATTCCAACTTGCGAACAAGTTAAAAGAAAATAAATTTAAGCCACATGTATCTTCTAAAGTCAAGTAGTCTATATACTTTGATCAAAGGCATAGACATGGGAATTTAAATTAGAAGAAATCACATGATTAAATTAAAACCAAGGAATTATAACATGATTTTTCTCCACCCCATTAATTTAATATAAAAATACAAAACCATGTAATTCCTTTCATTTAAATCCAAATTATCATAAGAAAAAGTAGCTTTTGTGATAAAATAAAAGTAAAATACGCACTCATCAAATGCCCCCAAATTTACATTTTGCTAGTACCTGAGCGAAAGAAAGAAAACATGAAAAAATAGTATTATGGAAAACATTAGGTTCCCCCTATGTGACCCTTACAGAATTTCATTCAAGAAAACAAATCATCAAGAACCCTTAGTTAGCACAAAACAAGTTAATCCAATCGACTCTTCCTTATTCAAATGTTAGCAGTAACTTTTTGACCATCCTTGAAGTGTAGTGTGTGTAATAGCCGTAATAGCCATGCTAATGCAATTTCAAGATTCTTTAAAAGACTACATGCAAACAGGTGACCTTCTCACGGTACATACACTCTTTCACACATATGTCAAGGTTAGTTTTGCTCAAAGAATCAAATGTGAAAAATCTACCGTAAGCTTGCATAAAGATCTCATCTCGATAATCATAATTGCAAAACTTAAATCAAGAGGACTTTTATTGGGTGTAACAAGGCTTAGGGAGAGGGTTATAGAAATTGAAGGATAGGTAAATACAAGTTTCAAGCTACCTTGCAAGCAATTCTCTTGAGATTTATAAGAACTTAAGCTCTCCAAGCACTCTATAAAACCTCCAACCACACCTCTGAGCTTTTAAAACTTTTTATTTGCTTTGGATACAATTTTTTTTCTTTTTTTTTCTCCTTTTCTTTCATTTTTTTTCTTGACAATTTTTTTTTTCAATTTTGCACAAAACTAAATACAAACATGAAATACCCCCACACTTATTCTTTTGCCAAACTCTTATGTATTTAGTTCACAAGCATTTCTCATAAGATAACCGCACATTGCTCACTAGTTAGCTTGGAAAGGGTAAGGAAAAGTGTTTAAGGTATAAGGGAAAGACATATCTGGTGATAAGAAATGAAAGGCTCAATATATACGGCTCAAATTGGCAATCTAATGATATCATTTTTATTTAGGAAACATGCTTATTTGGGACATGGTGATAAACTTAATGCCTCTACCATTTTCAAGTTCATGCAATCAAATGACAAACATTTTGAAAGATCGTAACGCAAGTTCTAGAGATATAATTCACATAAGTTCACCACACATGAAAGAATAGGAGTGTATGAAAAATGCACACTTTCAATAGGCTAAAAAACTCACATAGGATGTATATGGTCACTATATTCACATATGAAGCTTTAAATCATGCTTTAATTTCACATCAACAAGGCTATGTGCATTTGGTTTTTCAAAGATGATCAAACATGTACAAAACTAACAAGAGAATAAGGAATTTCACACAACACATGCTTACTAAGTTCTTGATCACCATGGTTCGAATTCAATCCAATTATATCACTGAGTTGGGAAACTAACAAAAATCTACTTCAAAACAATAAAGAAAACAAGACAATATTTTTGGATTTTCAATTTTTTTTTTTAATGTTTTTTTAGAGTAAACAAAACTAAGAAAACAAAATGAAACAACACGAACACAAAACAAACCAGTTCTTAGTCGATGGTACGAAAATTTTCAATTGGGTCATTTTTTTTCAATCCTTACTCCCAAACATAAAATGGACATTGTCCCCAATGTCAAAGACACAATAATGCAAAAAATAAAAATGAAATAAATAATAAGAAATGAACTAAAACATTTGGACTGAAAACTTCCCCAATATGCAGTAAAATCAAGCGATGACCCCAAACTTCAATTCTGCAATGAACTCCAAGGGTGGACATAACCAAATTTTCGTACAAAGAAAAGAAGTATTACAGTTTAGCGATCAAGAAAATTCACAAAAAGAAAATGAAAATTTGAAAATGACAGAAAAAATGTGAATAGAAATATTGGGTTGCCTCCCAATAAGCGCTTACTTTTCGTCCGCAGCTGAACGGTACCAAGAATAATCATTCAAGGGAAGCTGGTTCCTAGAGGGGGAAATGATCCTTGTGTCTAGTGTTGTTTAGCTTCCAATACTATATGCATACTCTTCGACTAGTGTGTACACATGTAGGCACTAACTCATTAGCTTCATTCTTAACAACTGTGTTTCTAGATCGTGTCGGAACTACTCGAACAGGGTTCACCCACTTGTGGTTCGAGATGGGATATACGATTCCTGGTAGTGTTTCTTTCTCTCCAAAAAATGCATACTTAAAATGGTTAGGAATCGATTTAAGCTCCAATTTGAGTGCCTGAATTACAGAAGGAGAAATCTTTTCGCTAGAAGTAAGAAAAGAAATAAAATAGGAAGAAGCCTTAACAAGAATTGGCGGAAGAGACTCAAGGGCTGCCACAGTTTGGATTCATTCTTCTTCAATGTGCTCAAAAGAATTAAGCTTTCCATGTGTAATGCTATGCACTAACGCCTTCTCTAAATTATCTTGTCCTACACTTGCATTAAAACAATTCTGCATGAAATAATAAATGCATCAATAGGAAAACAAGATTCAAAATCACTAGGGTACTTTATAGCATCGAAGATTCTGAACTTGACGCTCTCTCCATCAATTTCCATGGTTAAGGTGCCATCATAGAAGTCAATCTTCATACGAGCCGTTCAAAGGAATGGTCTTCCCAATATAAGAGGAAGTGCAGTAGGCATAGGGTCATGTTCCATCTCAAAAACAAAAAAGTCAACGGGAAAAATGAGCTCATTCACTTGCACAAGTACATCCTCCAATAGGCCTTCAGGATATCTATTCGAACGATCTGCCAATTGGATTACTACCTTTGTTTCCTTCAACTCTCCAAAGTTCAAAGTTTCATACACCGAATATGGCATCAAATTAATGGACGCCCCCAAATCACACAATGCTCTCCCAAACTCTTTCCCTCCGATTACACATGGAATGGTAAAGTTACCAGCATCCTTCAACTTCGGTGGTAGCTTCCTCTGCAAAACAGTTGATACTTCCTTACAGTTTCTTACTTATTGAATCTTCTCTTGTTCGTACAAAGATCTTTAAGGAACTTTCCATACTTCGACACTTGTTTGATGGCATCTAAAAGAAGGAGGTTCACTTAGACTTTCCAGAAAGTATCCAAGATTTCCTTGTCAGTTTGCTCTTTCTTAGACTTCATAAACCTGTGAGGGAAATGAACAAGGACACATGAGCTAAATAAATTTTGAAATTCTTTACTTACCTTATCAGAGGCTTTTTATTCAATTCCGCAGCTTTAGGAAGCTTTTCAGTTTCTGTTGTAGCCTTATATTGCTCAAGATTTTTGGTTTGTTGCTCCCTTTACTTATCTGTATCTTTCCTAATCCTCTGTTGCATACTAGGCTACTCAAAAGCTTCTTTTCCATTCCTCAAAGTCACAACATTCATCTGCTCTGCATTTGGATTCACCATGGTTTGGCTAGGCAACTTTCCTAGTTGGTGTTGTTGCCTCATCAAACTTGCTAGTTGACTCATTTGACGCTCAAGGTTTTTAATTGCTTTGTCCATTTTATGTTAATGAGATTGAGCATAGTTAGCTAAAGAAGCAATTAAATCCTCAAAAGACTTACTTGGAGATTGTTGTTGTTGAGGCTGATATGGTGTTTGCGATCTTGCTTGAAAGAAACCAGATGGACGATTAAAGTTGTTGGGAGTAAATTGTTGTCCATTGTCTTGATTGTTCCACGTTAAATGTGGATGATCGCGCCACCCCGCATTATAGTTGTTGGAGTATGAATCATACTTTTGCCTTTGTTGCCATTGAAGCCCTCCTAATGCATTAGTTTGCTTAAAACCACCTTGATCCATTAATGAAGGGCATATGTCTGTGGCATGTCCTATCATTGAACATACAAGATAAACCTGTTTTGGAGCCACCACAACTTGTTGCACAAGATTAGTCAAGTTAGCTAATTGTAATTCAATACTAGAATTAGCACTCACCTCATTGACCTCCTTAAAAGATAGTTTATCTCTCCCTCCAAATTGTTGTGTGTTGCCAACTGTGTTCTTCAGCAATGCCTTAGCATTAGTTGGTGTCTTGTCCATGAATGCTCTTCCACTTGTTGCATCAAGAATTACACGATCCGTGTCGCATAATCCCTTATAAAAGTATTGTATGAGAAGATGCTCTGAAATCTGATAATTAGGACAAGATGCAACTAAGTGCGTGAAGAGCTCATAGTAATCTCCAAAGGGTTCTCCATGTTGTTGCCGAATTGCACATATATCTTTCCTTATGCTTGCAACTTTTATGGCCAGAAAATATTGCTCCAATAATGCTTGCTTCACCTAGTTCCATGTGTTCATTGATTCGGGAGGTAAATTGTAAAGCCACTCCTTAGCCTTAGCCTCCAATGTAAATGGGAACGTCCTCAACTTTACTTGCTCCTCATCCTTATTTGTTAGTCTCATTCCTGAGCATACCACGTGAAACTCTATGAGATGCTTGTTGGCATCCTCTGTTAAGAAGCCATGGAACTTCGACAAGTAGTGAATCATGCCGGACTTCAGCTCAAATCCTCATTCTACATTTGGATATGTGATGCACAACGATTGTTGATCCGTATTTGGTGTTGCCAACTCCATCAAAGTACGGTTATCAGCCATGTCTTCTTGTTGTTCTTCCTCCTCTTCTGAAATCAAATGTGGTGGAGAATAAGGTGGTAAAGACACTGATGCACGCTTCTGCTTGATTTTTCTTTGAAGCTTTCGAAGTGTTCGTTCAAGCTCAAGATCGTAGAAAGCTAGATCAATGCTCTTGGACCTTCGAGTATGCATATACTACGAAGAATACCTGAAAAAAAAAACTGAAACACTAATTAGACAAGAAATAGAAAACAATAGAGAAATAAGTAAATAGAAATAACAATCCCCGAAGACACGGCACCAAAAATTTGATAGCACACCACAAAGTAGCACACAAATGTCCTATTGATTTTTCTTATTAACACTAAGATTTGTCAATTGTAGCATATGAAAATAAAGGTCTTTCTTGTAGAAGATTGTTTTATCAAACTACTTAAAATGTCACAAAAACTGGGCTGTTGTCCCTACTGACCAGCCATCGAAAAATAATTATTAGACGGACTTACACTTATCTAAATTCAACAAAATTTTATATTCAGACACTAGACACAAAGAGGTACACTCACACATTTTTTTTTTTGTTGAGATTTTTGGAGTTGATTTGCTATTTTAATTAAATCAAATAGAAACATGACATAAACGGATTTTAAATAATAAAAACAGATTGTAGTTCACAAATTAAGAAAACGAGTTAAGGGAATTGCTATCCACCACAAGATAATTATGCAAACATTTTATGTTTCATTCAAATTCTTTTTATTTCTGGATGAAGATGCTCAGGTCGGTTCAATGTTAGAACATAACCTATTACTCTTTCTTACGTAGTATGTTAAGAGAATGACGTTTTCAACTTAACTTAGTCCCTAGCATGCAATTTATAATGGAATGTTCATAGATTTAACAAGTAGAAATCATTAAGAACAAAAAAGAGTTTGAGTCATCACAAGGCATCGTAAGTACTGGCGTTATCTTACTTATCCTAGAAATTGGTTCACATGTCAATCGCAATTAACAAGTACTATAGAACATATGTAGGTCCTCATTCAATAGCGCACACACATATTCATAGCATTAGAATACTAGATATGCTTACTAAGTATGGATCCATAGAAAATATATAAAGAATTCATCACTGACATAAGTAGTGAACCAATTTTCATCCATTCATAAAAGAAATTGAAACACAATGTCATAACAAACTTGCAATCATATTCAGGGCTTCAAAACAACCCCTAACTTCTGAAAATTTAGCTACACAAAAATTAAACCAAAAGAAAGACGTGAGTTTTTTTTAGTACATCGATATTTTTACATTTAGGGGAGGGGGAGTTCGGCTAAGTCACACAATAGGCAACTGAATTTGGTATCGAATTCGCTATCCACAAGATTCGAACCTAAGACTTCTCACTTCTAAGCAAAAAGGAATACCACTAGATCGTAATATCGAGTGGCGAAAGAAAGACATGAGTTGAGAAGATAAAACCAAAAGAAGATAATACCAAGATTTCCTCCTTCCTCCTTTATTCCTTCCCCTCAGCTCCCCTTTTGTTTCTCATTTTTTTTGTTCCATTTTTTCTATCCTTCCCATCCCACCTTGCCCCTGGGCATTCTTTACCTCTCCCATAACTCACCAAACTTAATAGCCACTCCCCTGGTGATGTGGGATCTTACAATCCACCCCCTTAGGGGCCTAACGTCCTCGTCGGCACACTTCCGGCCATGGATTGGCTCTGATACCAAATTGTCACATCCCGACCCGGGCCACCACCACATCCCGGGCTCGACTTCACCGTAGCACGATATTGTCTGCTTTGGGCCCCGACCACACCCTCACGGTTTTGTTTTTGGGAACTCACGCGAGTAAAACTTCCCAGTGGGTCACCCATCCTGGGAATGTTCTGGCCCATTCTCGTTTAACTTCAGAGTTCCTACGGAACCCGAAGCCAGTGAACTCCCAAAAGGCCTCGTGCTAAGTAGAGATGGGAATATACATATAAGGCATAGAGGATCCACTCCCCTGGGCGATGTGGGATCTTACACTCTACGCTTAGACAATAGTTACATTGTCGTTTGGATTTTAAAACCCTCAAAACCCTCATAATAATGTTTTTTCTATGAGTCCAAAATTAATAAGATTTCATAATAATTAATTATATAAACGTATGAGGGCAAACTCTACACCTTAATGAAAAACTCGAACCATCTGATTGTCGTTTACGTCTACGATTTAATTTTTCATCATCAGAAATTATTTTTTGGAGTTTCTTTTTTTGAAAACATAATCTTGTAGTGGATTGAAAAAGATGACATTTCTATAATGTAAACTTTCACAATTGAACACTTGCTCGTAGAACTCCTCTATCAAACAAGTGCTAAGCAAAGAATCTCCATACCACGTTTCAAATGTGTCACAACCAAGACCAAAAATCGTAACCGTAGTTACAAGCAGTTCTAACATAAATAAGTGACTAATACAATCGTGCTACAACTAAATAGCAGATAAACATAACACACCACGAAGGTCCAGGTAAATCATTTAGTCTAACAGTTAATTTTAGGGTGAAATGTAATTGGTAACAAAACGTACTACACGTGGTCTTCAAGAAGGTTTCCCCAAAACTCTGTAGTAAGACTCACTTCACGATTAGACACAATAGTGACATCTCTGCATGTAGTCGAGCCAACATAGTCTCTAACGCTTTAGCAAGCAAATTCATAGTGAAGTTCTCTCGAACTTAACTAAAAGTAACTACGTCGAGAAGGCTAGAAGAATACTCGAGAATTTGAGGATCAAGGCATGACCATCGAATCTAGGGTATGAGAAAACTAGATCGAATGCATAATATCAAACTACGACATTAGCTTTCGAGATATTGAATCACCACAGTAAAAATTCGTTCAACTGAGTATTTGCTGAGTGATTGAAAAATTACTGGTCATGACAGCACTTCCAACGTCAACGGTCCTTTTTGACAGTGCATCCGCTTCAAGGTAACACGAAGTGCATTAGGGTAGACACGTACCCAAGGTTAATTGGAATTCTCTCCGGCACAGAGAGGTAAACATAAAATCATCGTCAGAGTAGGTAATGATCGAAATGTTAGAAGACCCAATAGGTTTCAAGATTGGGCAATTTTACCAAGAGGCATAAAATGTTGTCCTTTGGGACCAACGGAAAGCGAATTGACTCGTCAAATCAATCGATAATCACCGTACATCACCAAAATCTCCACATGTACAGGAAACTCGTACTAGGAACGTATGGCGATATTTTCCTATCTCTACTGAGATACAGGAAGTGACTATAACCACTCGAACGATTCTTAATCATTTAGGAAAAAGTCAAATCGATACTCGCGAATCCCAACTAGAATGGGATAGGTCAAGTTAAATACGTTCAAGGGTAGATGTGTCTTTTGTTGTTATAGCAGTAAATATGTTTGCACAACTGGATAATACACAATAGTACAATCGTAATCGTTGATCTAGTCCTTCCATCGTCAATGTCGGAAATTTAGCTCTTTCCCAGCGAAGATGTAATCGAGAAATTTTGAGGTTGCTGAAGATTTTGAACATGTTTCTCCACAAAGAAGTGTCATCTTGCTTTTGAATAAAGACGATGATTGTTGACTCTAGGTCATGAATAAGATGGTTCAGTTTGAATGGTTCTAACCGTCGGAAAATAAAAGCGATACTCTGTCATGCTGTCTCTACACAGCTGGAACATCCGAAGAATACGTCATTCTAGATTTCAAAATGATCAAGGTCATCAAAAGGTGTAAAACAGGGGTAAGATGAGACAACATTTCAGCTGTCAGAAACTTTAATCATTTCCAACAACTCAAACTAATTTAACTTTCCTCAGTCGTAAGTGAAGAAAACATTGTAGCTGAAAGGTTCGCCAACAATTTGTCGATAAATCAACAAGATCAAGGATATCTTAGATTCGCAATACTTTGCGAGAATTTCAACCTTCTTCCGCTAAATCCTCTTTGGAAGAAAAAGGAAAGAATGTCGTTTACCGAGATCACGTCTCCCAAGAAAGTACCAACTTTAACAATGATTACTCGAGGAAATGGTATAAGGCTAAGTGTCGGCGTTACTAAACACTCCACTGAAATTGAGGAAAGAGTCATTGGTAAGATTACTCCTAATTTCGTTAGGCTATGAAAGAATTCTCAGATTCCAACAGTTAAGCGGAAAAAAAAACAACAACTCGAAGTAGGACTAACGGTTTTAGTCGTCAACCGACTGAGTTATTGAAGTCTAGGTATGATTATAAGGTTCAGCCTTTCGCCTTCGCGAATAGGTTCGAGGTTCTCAAGATAAAGTGTTTAGTCCCTGGTTGGGTAAATTCCTAATTGGCAAACTTTGTAACTGAGTTTTTCAATGATGTCATAAATATTCCATTTGAAGCAAGGAAAATTGATGTAATACTAGGAAGTGGTTCGATGATGTACTTCACTTCACAATTTGGTGATATCCCAGGTAAAATTTTGAAATTGGACGCCAAAGGTATACATCCTTGAAACGTACTATACTACTAACCAACTCTACGACACGAACAAAAGATCTTCGCAGTTTTCTCAAAACTCAAATCGCTCTAATAACGAGATATTATCTCGTACCTTGATTTTACTGTCTACCTGCGGAAGTGATCGAGAGATGGCTAGTCGAAGAGGTTTTCTTTACCTAGGTAAGTGATAAGGTAAAAACAACCATGAGTATACGGTCCTAATGCAAAGCTTGTTCCTAAGCTCTCACGATTCTAGTTTATTCGGCTCAGGTAGCCATTGTAAATCAGTTTGTCAGTAGCGCCGCTAATTAACGCGCTTAAGATATTTTAATATTGTTCGTTACCCTAAAACTGTGAGCCGACATATTGGGACAAAGGTATAACTCCCAGATACTATTACTTGTGTCTGGTATAAAAAATTATACCACCGAATGCTGGTCAACGGTCTCTGGATATCGAACAACATCATCGTTTAGTAGCGTCACCGTAGGCTGATTACGGGTTAGTGCCCGTTCGGGTTATTGGGAAGGAACTGGTCAAGCAAAGTAGTCTATTGATCCTAAGAAGATTTGATTACTGCTTTTAGGATTTCTGTTACCAGGATATGACAACTCACACTCGCAAGCCTATACTCACCCAATTGATGAGTACAACCAAGGAAGAAAAATCTGGGAATTAGCGTTGGTTGAACAATTCCAAGGCTAGAAAAAAAACTTGCTAACAATCTAATTTGAAAATGGATTTAAACGGGGAGTCGATCTTCCTCCTGAAGATCCAGCATGAACACTAGCACGTTCGAAGACATTAATGTTATAGGGGACCAAAGGTAATTGTCCCCCAAATGATCTTCCATCAATTGTTACCACTTTAGCACCAGGTTATCGCTTCAGACATTTCTAGAATCTTGACAAAGTAACCTTCGCAGCGATTCTAAGAGAAGGTAACTGATAGGTGCTACCAAAAAAACAAAACCATTTCAGGTTTACTAACTCGAAGGGTTGGTAAAAACGATTAGTAAATCCCTGGTGATGCTCAACTCTTGATACCTTAGCCCGGCTGCGGGGCTAGCAACTTGTTTTCCAAAAGTTCCTTGGTAGAAAGATTCGTCATTTAAAGTCTAAGGGCGATTATCCAAATAATCTTCTAAAATGAGGATAAATCGTCTTAAGTACCCAAACTTATGGGAAAGTTAACACGCTTTTCGTGCTCAACGAGGTGGCAAGATCGAGAATTAGGTTCAAGAACCAAAAATGCTTACATCACATGTGTGATGAACGCAATACTGCCCAAACTTATGCTCTGATACCAAACTGACACACCCCGACCCGGAACGTCCACTTGGACACCGAATCGAGTTGTGATGGCCGACACCTGGAGGGTGACGAAGCCAAAAAGTGTAGTGTAGTGGAAAAAGAATGTGAATAAATTTAAACCTAAAACTGCCTAAATAAAAGAGTGTGCGGGCGAGCGGGATTGCACCCATTTCACACGTGATGGTAGAGCATAAGAACAGTACAGTAACTAGGGTGAAGATTATACCACTAAAGATAACCATCTCCTAAAATTTTCAAGAACCCTCGTTTACACGTAAGCACAACTACTAAACCTGGAGGGGCGAAAAATAAAGTTGAGTGGGTCAGTAAAACAATGCTTATAAGAAAACCTTTATTTTTGAATATACTAAACCCTCGCCATAAAACAAGTATAGTTTCCTGAAAACATACTACGTAGGTATGTAAACAATATTACAACAGTAATATAATCGAAAATATGCCAAGTCATGATATATCAAATGCCACAGTAATATAATCATGTGATAATCAATTATAATCAACTGCTCATCAATTTATGCTAGCACACGAGTCGGAATTGCTTGATGCAATTCTACCCGACATGACTAGGTGTAATCAATACGCTCTAGTACTACGATCACGTTAAGACAAGCACGGTCACATACAAGTCGGATTGCCTAATGCAATCTACCCGACAAGACTGGCACCTAACTTGGATCCAAGACGAGCGAATGGTGCGGATGTGAACATACACGTGAAGGACTGGCCCTGGCCCTGGCCCTGGGCGGAGTACTAACACTGGGGTGCAGCAAGATAAGCATGTACAAATATGTATGAATGTCATGCAGTAATATCCCAACCATATAGCAGCATTTATCACAATTTATATCACAATAATGAAGAGTTGGTAATATAAGCGTAAAAGTGAAGTAACTACGCATTTAGGGAAACTATAAATATGTATAGGTATAAAATAAACTGCCCACTCATCTGGAGTCCGCGTTACAATTCCCTAGCACGAATATCAAGACGTCACGAACAAACGTCGCCTAGAACAAATATCAAATCACAACTCAGGATTCTTATCGATAGAATACACAACTGACCTAAAACACATCCCCAAGGACGTTCTAGAATGATTTGAAACCCATTGACCAAAAGTCAATCGTCGATCAAAGATCGACGGTAGAGTCCATAACACTACGTAATTCGATCCCAAAGATCCACACATCGGATTTCCAATCCGTAACTTCGAAAGATACACATTAAGCTTCTAGAACAACATCCTAAAGTTTCGGAACGATGCAACGGTCGGATCTCTCCGCCAATTGCAAATTCAAGTGGAGGTCAACACTTTATTTTATGAACTAACAATTCTAATTCGGGAAGATCCGTACGTCAGATTCCCGATCCGTCAGTTCCTAATATCCTTAAATATTAAGTACTATAAGATACTAAGGTTTGGTGACGATCCAACGGTGGGATCGTCAATTCATGTAAGGACCTCGTGACGGCTAACTAAGTGGTCAACTACAAAACTACATTAAAATATTGTAATTTCACTAAACGGATGTCAAATATGAAATTAGGGCATCCAAATTAGCCTAGGATTGTCAGATGGGGTCTCAGCCCACACGCCGCCACAAGCGCCGCCGGGCGTGGTGGCCGACCGCCAAGGTTCGCCGAAAAATTTCACTATTTCTAAAAATTCTCAAATTTCACAGAAATGAAGATCTCAAAGAGAGGAACAACTTTCATACCTGCCGCAAAGTCCAAAAGTGGACGGAAGATGGTGAATTTTGCCACAAAGCCGGCGGTGCCTAAAATTTCTAGGCGTCAATTCGTCGTCCACGGTGGTCCAACGGGGTCAAGGCTAGTTGGGTTTTGCTCCTGGGATGATGGGCTACAAAACCCAAGTGGTGGCATTGGCCATTGCTTTGCCGATTTGCCGGAAAATTGAAAAAGGTGGCCGGAGCACCGTTTGACACGACGAGTTTTCGTTGACTTTCGTGGCCTCCAAGCGCAATATACCATGGTTAATCAAGGTGGTTCTTGGGTGGGTTTTGTAGAGGGGAATGAGAGCTTCAAGATGGCGGTGGTGGCATCGAAAAACTTCACCGGGGTTGGCCGGAATCGGCCTTGGAAGTTGGGTGGTCGAAACTGGGTTTTTGGTGGGTGTGCACGGGAAGGCTGCTGCCTTTTTTTTTGATTTTTTTTATTTTTTTTTCTGATTGGTTGATTGTTGTGGCTGATTGGTCCCTTTAAACCATACTCCCTTGTCTAATTGGTCACTCTTCCCACAATGTGGGAACTTAATTAATTTATAACTAAACTTGAATGACCAACTTCAAACGTTTGTAACTATACCGTTATAATCCGGACTCGCAAACGGTTTTTGCCCATTTACTCGTAGTGACGAGTACTACGAGGATATGCTAAAAGAATGAGTCCTACGTCTTTCTAACCGATGGTCAACAGAAGTCAAAGTCCTTGCCTCTAAGGCATTTTCGTAAATTCACGCTTTTAAAATTAATAATAACGTAAAATTAGGGACGGGTTGTCACACTGTTCACGAGGGTTTCAACTATTTAAAAAAAAAAAAACATACGATGATATAATCATAATAAAAACATAAAGGATGTGATCGCAAGCGTTTGCATAATTTTTTTTTACATCTTTCACACCTTGTAAATTAATTATTATAAATTTTAAAGATTTTCGAATATATAACATAAGAAAATGATTATGTATCATTGTGGAGGGAGACTCTTCTTTAACGATTCAAGCTGTTCATGATTTCTGTTATGTGCCCTGGAATTTCATGACTATCGTTGAAGACATAGGTGGTTAGCGAACAAATTCTCCAATATTAAATAGAGGCACATCTTTAAGGAGGAATTTTTTTTTGCGGATGCTTTGCTAGATATAGCTTAAGTTTTTCTGGTAGTCATGTTTGGGAGCATTGCAATCCTAGCTTTGCATCTACATCGCTTGCCTTTGATTGTACTGAAAATGGTTCTATTAGTAGTTCTTCTCTTTAATGAAGGGTTTTTTTCTAAATTTTTTAATTTTTAATTTTATTTTTCATATAAAAAAAGAAAAGAATTATGTATCATACAATTGACTCGTGACTGTACGTAAAATTGTCAGCTGTATGTGGACTTGGTTGCAAGCCAATCAGTTGTTGCTGCGTGTCATTTGCTGCCATTTATTAATTATTTTATTATCATTTTTATTTTTGCTCTTAAACTTTTAATATCTTTAAAACTTAGGGAATTTTTTTAAATATCATATGAACTTGTTCATATTTTTCTATTTGCCATATAAACTAAAATTTTAAGCAATTTTGTCATACCAACTTTACAAAATCATTTCTCATCTCATCCTAACTTCGTTAAGTTTTCCATCCAATATAAGTCATTTTAGCTCATTTTAGCATATTTTCACAAGTTTTTTTTTACTTTTCTTTAGTACAAACACTTCAATTTTTTACTTTTATTTAGTGCATAAGCATCTACAACTCCATTTATGGCACAAAACGTCAACCTATTTCTCATTTATAGAGCTCGTATGAAATTATGTCTTCGTGACATGCTAAAATGCAAACTCCCACTTGTGTATCAATACATATTTGGAATAACCAGAAGATAGTGCATTGCATGATCATTTCATTGCTATCATATCAAAAGTATTGTTCCATTGCCTGAGAAATCCTACAGTTTTGGGTCGAATACAACTTAATAAAAGGGAAGTAAGGTATTAAAATGATCGAAATAACCCTAAACACAAGTCATGTGCGAGGCACATGATTTATATTGAATGGAAAACTTAACAGAGTTAGGGAGAGATGACAAATTAATGATTTCAAAAAGTTGGTATGACAAATTGTTTAAAATTTTAGTTTATATGACAAATTGGAAAATGCGTACAAGTTCATATGACATTTCAAAAATTTTCTCAACTTAAAAATATATTAATCTCTCTCTCTCTCTCTATCTCTCTCTCTCACGTGTCCCACTCTTCTTCTTCTTCTTCTTCTTCTTCTTCTTCCCATTTTCTTCCTTTTCCACTCCACCTTCACACCGTTTGAACCTCGTAAACCAAAACAACTCTCCACTGCCCACTTCTGCCACTGTCTTCTTCACAAAACTCAACCCCATCAAATTGCAGGTGTATCAGCATAAAAGAAGGTAGAGTTCCTCTAGCCCCTTCCTCTTCACCTACGATCAGTCGCAGGGAATTTTGCAGGGAGTAATTATTTTTGGTCCTATGAAGAGATGCAAAGTACCATGCAATGATTTTTTGATGGGGAATGACATGAATTTTTTACGGCAATTTGACTGGGGTGGATGACGGGGAGTTGATTTGTTGAGCTTTTTCTGGGTTTTGGAAGAGGTAGATGGGACGTCAAGGAAGACGACAAGAGAGAGAGAGGGACAATTTTAATGGAAAAGAAAAAAACTATGGTTGGGTCGTCCAATAGGTTTTAATGACAGGTCAATTATGAACCAGTTTCACTGTAACCTATCTTTGATTGATTTGTTACGACCATTGAGGTTAAATCCAACGGCCTATCATTGCTCCGCACATAAGGTCCGTAAACGGTCCGCACCTTAGAAAACACCAATAAAATATCCCACTTGTTGCATGGTAGAACTGCTCGACGACATGAGAGAAGTACTTGGGTTATGGCCTAAAAGTTTCTTAGGCTTTTTAAGTGTGTAGATGTTTGTATATTTGTAGCCCACCCTGAAGCCCATCCTTATATGGTGTGAAGTCTAGTTTTATTGTTTGGCTTCGCTTGTCAAATGTTGTAACTTGTACCACACTGCTCTAGTTAGACTTAGGGTTAAATTGCTACTTTTGGGATCATGCTGCCACATAGGCTTTTTGACAGTTTTTCCTCGAGAGTGTTTCAACCTAGATCTTTTTAGATTATATTTGCACATGACACATGTCTCTTTGGTTCCCCCTTCTTGTCTGAAACCTCAAGCCCACAACAAAAGTACAATTTAGGGTTTCATGTTCGGTGGCTAGGAGATTTAATTTTTGAAGAGTTGTTTTAGCTTGTGCTGCCTCTTTGTTCTTACTCAAATAACCTAGCCACAAAATCACACTCATGCACTAAATACCCAGATCATTGCATATTAAGGTAGCATTACTTTGTGATTTTGATTTATGTTTTTTTTTTTTTTGTCAAGCTTTTCTAGTTTCAAATCTTTGAGCTGACCTCTTTTTGGATTCATGTTAGTTTCATCCTTCAAGTGTTTGACTGGTGAAACTGACTGGACATCGAATGCAGATTTGCATCAACTTCATCATAACATCATTTGCATAAGTTGATTTGATTTAGGTGCAACAAGGTGATGAGCTCAAGAGGAGATGCGACTTCGTGAAGACCGAAGGAGTCCATCTCGTGAAAGGCAAGGTTGCACAAAGGTACAAACTGCTCCGTAGATTAGGATTTGGGAATCTTGATTTCACTAATGGATTGGAAATATCTAACCTTACATAGTAGTAAAGAAAATTTCTCACACTAATCTGTTAATTATCTTAAAAGGGTTCTCTCATTTCATCAAATTAACAATTATTTTTGTTAATAGAAGCAATATTGAAGAAGAGACATTCAAATTAATCGTCAAAGAAAAAGCGAGTATCATCAATGGGATAGACTTAATCAATGTGGTGAACAATTTATGAACAAAATAACAGATGTCAGACGTGGTTTCAACAAAGATAGATTGCAAAACATCCATTGATCCGGGGGGATGACTGTAATACCCCTATTTGAAAAAAAAAAAATAAGTATATAGTGTGTAGATTGATTGCAAAACATCCCATGATGTCCGACATGGTTTCAATAAAGATAGATTGCAAAACTTCCCATGATCCGGGGGCATGACTGTAATACCCTGTATTAAAAAAAAAGAGTATATACCTATATGTGTGTGTAGGTAATTATTTTTATTTCAAACGTAATGAATTTATTGGATTTCTTTTATATACTTTATGTACAAGAACTCGTATTTTGACATGTAAGTTAGGTTTCACTACAAAAATACTTTTACGTCTAGCTAGTACTTTTATACTTAAATTTTTCAGTTAGAGATGTTTGTACGAATTAACATCTCATGATAAATTGTAATGCAATATGCATTATGTTGGTAGCTTCACGTATATTAGATTGTTTTGTTAGGCTTTTCATTGATTGGAGCTTTTATATCACCACCATTTGGCTAGACTATTTCTTTGTAGACTTACCAATGTGTTTTGATCCAACAAGCTTCCCTTGAGATAAACCTTTACGTGTCCTTTGATGCTTGTATCCACCTTGCATGATATTGATTAACTTAACACATGTCTCTTTGCCATTTGAACACATACCATTGTCAATGATTAACTTCACATTTGGTGTGTTTCTATTGAAACACATCTTATGGCTAATGATTAGCTTAACATTTGTTATTTTTCTATTGGACCACATATCATGGCTAATGATTGGCACAACACTTGGTTTCTTTCTATTGGCACACTAGGGAGATTTCTTAGAGAGGAAGATGTCATGCAATCTCTATAAAGGAAGGAACAAGAACCAATGGGAGGGACATGGAAGAGAGAGAAAGAAGAAGAAGAACAACTCCAACAAAGTCATTCTCCCTTTCGTATTACCTCTTATGTTTCTTTTATATACTGTTAAGGCTTTAAGCCATCTTTCATTCTATTTGTAAGTCTCTCATATATAGTGAAATACAATGAAAGCAAACCCTAGTGGATGTAGTCAATTTGGCGAACTACTTAAGTGTGTTTATGTGAATGAGTGTGTTATCAAGTTCCTATGAAACACAATTATCCAACTTCGTGAAGCGCCTTCAAATTTCCATCTACATTTCCCTAAGAACCTGCCAAAGAAATCAGAGGCAAATCCCAAAAAAAAAGAAAAAAAAATACATGAGACCTTACCCAACAAATCTCTCCAGCAAACTCAACATCACATTCATCCATCAAAGGAAAGATATTTGAAAACTAGAAATTCGTCCTGCCTATTTAACAAACCAAAACACCATAATCCGTAGCTTATATTGAAATACTTCCTTCACAAAAGTTGTTCCTTATCATCTCTTCTATTACATATCCAATCCAACCTATGTGATGACTTGTACGCCAGTTCAAACAGCTGATGTACGGTTGAGCTAGCCTTCTCGGCTAACCTCTTTGCATGGCCAACATCTCCAATTTCTGTCACTCAGTTTCATGTAAGTTTTTCAGCAATTCGACTCCTATTACATATGAAGAATTTTAGCTACATTAAAGAAGAGAAAGGGGAAGTGGCGAAGGAAGAAAGAAAACAAGAGGGAGGAAATGAAACCGAAAACAATAAAAAGGAGTAAATGGTAACGTATTGTTTATCATTTATATTGTTGTTAAAGATTATTACTTTGTTGTGGATTCATGATTATATTACTCTTAGTTAATTTGATTTATGTTGAAGCTTGCAGGCTTGTTAGAGAAAATGTGATTATTGATACTTATGTTGCATTACATATGCATAACATTGCAAAGCAAGAAAAACAGTGTTGTGTTATGTGCTTAGTTGTGTTGAGTTGGGTAAAGTGGTTTGAGTTGTTTAGATATTCAAGGGCTGGAAAATGCCTTGAATATAAAAAAATGAAATCTTGTATATGTCAAGCGTTGAAGGAAGGGCTTGAATATACAATTGGGCGTCCGGGGGGGGGGGGGGGGGGTAGTATAAAAATTGGGCTTAAGGGATGAACGGTAGTTAACTCATATTCTAAAGTATTCAGAGCCAAGTGGTATAAGTGTGGTATGGGACGTGCATGCTTGGCTGCCTTAGGTATGTGTTAGTGGGATTAGAAAGGAGTGAGTACATTATTGCATCTCATTTGCATATACTTTATGTATTTGCAAGGTTTGCTCATTTCAATTAACTTGGTTCGTAATTTCGGTTGCGAAGTAATTTCTACTCTATTTTATTCCGCTATGTATTCTATATTCATCATGTAAGATTTTGTTATATGATGTATTGTGTTTCAGTTACTAATCAATTTTATTTTAATTTTCCCCCATATTTTGGTTGTAGAATTTATTTCTATAGCTAAGATGTGGCTCACACCTTAACTCGTGAATAGTCTTTATTCGCAGGTCAGGACGTGACAAACTAACACCCTACACACACCCCCCAAAAAAAAAAAAACACCATCAATTCTTTCACGATTTCGAGGAAATTTTACGTTGTCTTGAACAAGGATTTTGTCCTACTATATGTTATTCAGTTGTTAGATGGGCGTGAAATTGGCCCATCGGTTGTAAACAACTTTCAGGACACACGAAATTGTCAACATCGGAACATATACCCTAATCCTGAAAGACCTTCCAACTCGCATGCAACTCTGAGCAGAAGAACTCACACCTTTCCTCTACATACATCGTCCACAGCAAATCTCTCACTCCCATATGTTGTAAATGACCGGAAACAGTTGGTTGAAAATAAACATGGAAAACAAGAAATCTGTAAGGATCAAATAATTGTTGAGAAAATTCATCCAACTATTTGTTACGACCTCGTCATCTGTTTGGAAATGCACCAGAGCAGCAGTACCCAACTTCTACGACAATACTTGTTAAACTTTCCCAGACAAGATTTCTTCTGCAATTTGCTTTTGATAAATTTCACTATTGCTTCCGATAACAAATACCATTCAAAGCTAATAACAAACGAAAAGTTTCATGAGACCAAGTGGCATGACGGAACATAAAACCAATCAAACAATAATCAAGGAATGGAAAGAAAACCGTAGGACGCAATGAAATCCTTCCTACAAGAATGAAGAACCATCAAACTGCCTACAAAATGCTAAATGGACACAAGAACAATACAACATGAAGTAGCAGAGTACAGGTTGTGGCAGACAGAACCCCACGATCATTGTTCCATAGACTAGCATTGACAATAGACACGATTGACCTCCTCCCCCTAAGGCCATAGGACCCATGCCACAGCGGCATGAAGCATAACAAAAGAATCAAATGCATTATCATCCGTGACAGTGCGAAAGGTTATCCAAAAACATTAATACAAAATTCCTTCATCACTAATTACAACATTTAATTAGGTGTAGTACGTAGCATAAAATGCAACTTGCTTTGATTTGTGAGTCAAGGGCTGTACAGAAAAAAACTAAAAATGAACATCCTAAAGAACAAAAAGAACCAACATGTGGAAAAACAATTGAGATGCCTCCAGTTTTGTTTCTTGGTACAACTCAGGTATACCCTGCAATTGAAAGCCCTCAACGAACAAACAAAATCATCAACAAATAAAATCCATCTTCCTATAACAGTATTACGAGCGTCATAGCGATGGTGCCAAGATTGCAAAATGGGTGGAGACATTAGTAAAATGAATGCTAAGAACAATTACAGTGACTCAAAAGCACAATATGAGGTGGTAAATCACCAAGAGCTCTTCTCTGACATTATCGTTATTTAATAATAGTCCAGATACCACCACATAAATTTCTCGAGCCTGTCTCCTGGCTTGTACTTGAGCTCCTTGTGTGCTTAAGCTTACATTGGCATGTGTAAACTTCACATCACCATTTCGCAGCATGGGCAACACCTTTCTCTTAGCCTTAACCTTCAAATGCTTCTCCAAAATGTTGACCAGCTCACTCACTGGCACCGGCGATGTGTTCCCAAATTGAATACCCTCAATTGCGCTGGACCCTTCTTCCCACCACTTCTTGTACTATTTTTTGCTGTGTCTAATCCTGCCGCACAACCTTTTACAACATCATCAATGTAGGTTAAATCTCTGGCCACAGAGCCATGATCAGGTGCTTCGAAGATAGTAATCGGCTTCTCTTTCAAAACATCTTTAGAAAGAAGAAGTAGGGCCTTGTCAGGCCTTCCCCAAGGTCCATACATAGTGAAAAACTGCAACCTAGTAATTGAAAGCCCATATATGTGGTTGTAAGTATGTGCATTTTCCTCTCCAGCCTTCTTAGTAGTAGCTTACAAACTCGCCGGCTGGTCAGTCCTATCTTTCTCCAAAAAAGAAACCTTCTAATTGAGCCCATAAACAGAACTGTAAGAAGCCCAAACAATCGACGATTATGGATTCACTGATTTGCATACCTCTAGAATATTCACCCACCCAACAATGTTGCTGTGAACATAAGACCCTGGATTCTGCATTGCGTACTGAAACCCTAGCTTGAGCAGCAAGATGCATTACGTGGGTAAATGCCACCAAATCGAACAGCTTCTTAAGCAGCGCCGCGTCGTTGATATCCCATTCGATGACGAACACCCCCTTACTTTTTAAAAGCCTCTGCCGATCGCACTTGAGCTGAGGGTCGTAGTAGTGGTTGAAATTATGTAGACCTAAAACCCCATCACATTGGCGCTTCAGAGTCATCGAAAAGTGAGTCCTGATGAAGCCGGCGGCACCAGTGACGAGGACGGTGAGCCCATGGGCGGAGCGCTATTGGGCCTAGCGGGTGACCCGTTTTTCCTAAGTGGATCGCCCCCAGGAGTCGTTGAGCGATCGGCGAGAAGATATAGAAGGGGACGACGACGAGCGAACGTAGTAGAAGAGAATGAAGACGAGAGGAGGACCAGAGAGTGAGCTCTGAGAGAGAAATATGAAACCTGAGGCGGTGAATGTACGGTTGAGTTTCTCGAGATTGAATTTCCCGAGAGTGGATTGGCTTCAGCTGTGACATTGCCCAATTCTCTTAAAACCCTAATTTCCACTTTTTCCTTTTCAGGAGGGAAGAGGAGAGGGAGGGAAATTAGGGTTCGGGTTCGTAGGTTTAGGGGTGGGATTTTTTTTTTTTTTTTTTGGGGTGGGGGGGGGGGGGGATTGGATTGGGAGGGGAGCTTGATTTTATTTCTTTTTGATTGGTGAGAAAATCAAGGGTTTTGGAAACAAAAAAATTGGGGTGGAGGGGTTGGGGTTTGGATGGTGGTGGTGGTGGGAAAATTGGAAGGAGATTTTGCCCACTATTTTAAAAATCTCCTTCTAGGCACTGGGCAGCTAACCACCGCCTTGATTAATGTCTAGACGTTTGAAAATTAAGAAATGACGCCTAGACCAGCTGAGGCATCTGCCTAGGTTACGACTTATTTAGAAAGAAAATAGATAACTTTCATTTGCATTTAATTTTTTTCAATAAATTGTAAGAGACTTATTGAATACTTAAATGAGCACACACTATATGCTTGTTCCCCATGTTTTGATAATGTTCCAATACTTTATAATACATATGTCATTCTATTTTGTAGTTTATGATGAAATTATATATATTTTAAGTATAAACCGACACTTATTTACACAAAATATAATGAATTTACTTAAATCCATCTAGTCCACCTAAGCCCCCGCCTAGGCGCCTAGGCGCTAGGCCCTAGCACGCCACCCAACTAGTGTCTAGCATCTTTTAGAACCTTGATTTTGCCAAATAAAGAAGAAGCGGGGGAGAAGGACATGCTGGGTATTTTGTGAATTGTTTAGTGGTTTTTGGATTTTTAAGACCTGCCTTTGACTATTTTAGTCATCATCATCTAGATAAATGTCTGTTTTGTTTGTTTTATTTATTTATTTTTTTCTTTTGCTTGGTTTGGTGAGTTTTGGAATTTCATACACATATGTTTAGGGTATAGTTTTTAGGCTTTTTAGCCAAAATGATATTTGAGATTTGCATAACTCATTACTTTGGTCCCTGAGTTTGTTTACCATCAATCATTTTGACCATTCTTTGAAAAATTATGTTAAATAAGGACTAAATGGCAAAAATACCCTCAATTTAATAAACAATGGGGTAAAAGTGATTTGACAAAAATTGAGTGTATTTTCGTCATTTTATCCTTATTTAATAGGAATTTTTTAAGGAATAGTCAAAATGATTGATGGTGGACAAACTCAGGGACCACTTCTATTGATTTCAAATCTCAAGAATCAAAGTAAGGAGTTATGTCATACATCAAAGAAGGATTGTGTAATTTTCAGCTGTTAGGTTCTTATGTCATACATCAAAGAAGGAAATCAAAATTTAAAGCATGCGGTGTGTTAAGATAAACTTTTAACCACTTTTAATGTGATACCATAAAATTATATAGAAAAAAAATATTGTATTGTGCAATGTGATTTTGTTACCATCATGGGACTCGAATTTGTAATGCAAATAATTTTTTCTTTCCTATTTTGTTCTTATTTGAATTTTCCTACTAATTATAATCTTGAGAATTAACTCAAGAAAGTGGTATACTTATTCACCCACCATATATGCGATTTCCGTAAACATTTACACTATTAAATATGTGGGAAATAAAGTAGATGGTGAAATTAGTAACACTCATTTGATTTCGTGTATGTTATTTTCCTATTACAAAACATGAGTTGGGCACCAACAAGATTTTATTTTTATCTTTTTTGCGTTACATGCTAATGTAATTTCCTTTTTACAAAATGATGCATGAAAATTCAATAATAATGCACTCACTTGTATTTCAAATCTTAAAATTCCAAATAACATGACAACATTTTTATTTGTTTAAATTTCGCTTGCTCAATGACTGACTTTCCTTTTGCATAGTCGTCATATTCGGGAATAATAATAATAGTTGTAAGTCCATTAATTCATTTTGATTCTTCATTAGCACTATAATGGAAAATACATGACGTGAGGGACAATGAAGCACAACAAGATTTCCAATTTTGTAAATGGGCATTTTGATTCATTCAACACTCCATATTTTAGAAAAAAACTCAAATGATATGTTTTGGTAATGAATGTCTTATTGAATTTATTATGGTAGGGTTGAATATTTTTGCTAACGAAATTTTCCTTTTAGATAAATAAAGAAAATAATTTTAAAAATCATGATTAAATGCATTATTTGATTATAGATTTTGAATTTTGAAAGTTGCAAATGCACACTACAAGAAAAATGGCCTTTGGGCACAAAATTAAGGACACAAATAAGATGTTTGTGTTTGTTTAAACATCAATAGGGTGGAATAGTGTTCATTCCGTAATGGGCACCATGTATTGTGCCCAATGTGAAGAAAAATAGACACAAACACATTATTGGGCACATAACCATGACTTTTGTGCCTTTAATGTCATCAATGAATTTTTTTTATTAATTTACAATGACACTATAAATGTTATTGTGCCCAGTAATTTAATATATTTAAAGTAAAAGTAAATTTTTTGTGCCCTTTGTTCAAAATAGTGTTTTAAACAAAATAAAAAACACTTTCCTCAATCTTCACACCTCACTGTCCTCATTTTCCTTCCTTGCGCCTCTCTGTGTTTCCTCATTCAAACCCACCCTCTGTTCTCTCTCGCTTTCCCTTTCCGAATCGAACCGAGCCTCTCGTCCACCCCAACCCCAGGCTCTCTCTCTCTCTCTCTCTCTCTCTCTCTCTCTCTCTCTCTTTTGCAGTCGGTGGTATCAATGGCTGTGTGCGATTTGGTGAGGGGATGGGTTACGAGAAAGAGCCTTCGACTTGCAGAGAGGGAGGGAGAGACAGAGCTTGTGGCTTGCAGAATCACGATGATAGAAGAAGAAGCTCAGAGGAACCCTAAAAACCAGAGAAGGAGAAGAGGCTAAGAAATCGAAGCATTCAAATCATGAGCCGAGGAAGATGAGGCGGATACGATCGTCAGATCACGATTTTCTCTCCCGACGATTGCCTCTTCCAAGTCGGTATGTGATAATCTCTAATTTCTTCTGTGTGATTTCTCTGATTTGAATATCTGATGGTTCATCAGGGAGGGCAGATTTATGGGTTTTTGGTTTTTAGGGTTTCATGTTTTGGAAATTTTCTTTCTTTTTTGGGTATAAATCTCGGGATTTTGGGGGGTTTTTACAGTAGTAGGTTTTTGAAGTACGTTTTGTTGTCTGTAGAGCAAATGACAATGGTCAAGGTAATTGATCTCAATCTATCATACTTATATAAGCTCCTCCTCCCCTCCCTACCTTTCTAATCTTACCATAGGCCTTGAACGCTATGCTCAGATTATTAATCTAAAGCATCTATGTTTGACTGTTGAGACAACAACATCGAGAGCTATAGATGCTGTTATGCTTTGTTCTAATGTAGTGCCAAATGAGGTAAATTTCGCTATTTTATTCTGCGATTTTCCGTTCATGTAAACTTATCCTCCTCATGGTTGCAGGTGGAACGTTTGCTCTCTATTCATTACTCTGTCGATATGCAAAAATAAAGGCTATTCCTAACCAAGACCAAACGGATGAAGCACTCACAACATATAGTCGTTCTATGTTTGGTGAGAAATCATTTGCTGCAAGAACCAGGAGATGGTTGGAGGGACATGCATTTATGCAGAGCACACTTCTTATTCTTGTACTAGTTGGCTCTTCCGCGGTGATTGGGGATGGGATTCTGACTCCAGCCATATCAGGTAACCATCTTCATTGTTGATGTTGTAGTATCATTGTTCTGCCTAACTATCTTCATTAGTGATTTTCTTAATTCTCTAGTTTTGTTTTACCGGTATCCTAACACATTCAACATCCATAATTAGTTCCTAAAGAAGTAACTCGTAAGGGAAGCGTATTGCAATCACATGCACACCCTGACCTATCTTAATTATGAAACTATTATCTTCTTCTTCTTCTTTCTAATGGTAAAAGGTACTTCCTTGAATGCATTTTGACAAAGTAAGAACATTGATATATTTTACACATGTTCTATGATATTCTTTATTAGTTTTATTGGAAGCTGCTTAACCATATATATTCAGTTTGATAAGTACATGCAGCACTTATCGATGCTATATTTTGCAGTTCTGTCAGCGGTTGGGGGGATCAACGTACGCCACTCTGAGATTAGTAATGGTATCTCCATAAGCTTGACATAAAGATACTGTTTCATTTGTTTCATCTTGTTTGTTACTCATCGATCATTTATGCCAAATCTAATCATAGCTACTCTTTTGTTATACAGAGGTAGTTGTGCTTGTTGCTGTTGTTATACTGGTACTTTTGTTTAGTATGCAACCTTATGGTACAGATAAACTTTGTTGCCTGTTTGCACCAATTGTACTCCTTTGGTTTCTCGTAACTGGAGGAATTGGCATGTTCAATATTTGGAAGTATGATAGAAGGATTTTAAAAGCCTTTTCACCTATATATGTCTATCGATTTTTTAAGAGGGGAGGAAAAATGGGTGGACATCCCTTGGAGGTCTTATGCTTAGTATAACAGGTAAAAGTTCGATATTCCTTCCTTTTTTATTTATGAAATTCAAGCAAGTTTGCGACTTAGTCCCTGAAGACTAGTTGTGAACACTTATAGGTACTGAAGCACTTTTTGCTGACCTATCTCACTTCTCAGTCCCATGCATACAACTTGCTTTCACAGTGGTTGTATTTCCTTGCCTTCTATTAGCCTACTGTGGTCAAGCAGCATACCTCACGAAAAATCCAAATAGCGTGTTTGGTGCTTTTTATCATTCCATTCCAGGTTTGTTTGATCTCTTGAACTATAAAATATAATATAAACATTTAGGTTTAGGTGTTTATTGTTTCCATGTTGCCGAAACTGATACCAAGTAAATACTTGTATGGTCAGAATACTGATACAAGATAGTATGTTATTCGCGTGTTAAATTTTTAGTTGAATTCTTGCCTTATCTCATTGTGCATGTGCGCACTTGTTCTTGCAGGTGATCTCAGCATTCATGCTCGTAAGCACTGTATTAATTCCCATCGGAGTTGCTTCCCTTTTTGCTTCTCGAGATGTATGGCTGATTTAAACCCAATTCTCTGCATAATTTGTTTTTTCTTTGTAGTACTACATGTAGTTGATCAGGAAAATGATGTTTCTGTCAGGTTGTTGAAATTATTGATCGTTATGAAACTGATTGCATACCAATACCCACAGTGAAACTAAACAGCTCCATGAATCTTATCTTTCCGTATGGAAAGATGAAAGACTTCACTAAAGCTGAAAATTAGATTTCAAAATACTTATCTTTCCGTAAGAAGGGAATACAAATTTGTGGTTCTTTTTGGTATTTGAGTTTTATATATTTTCGGATCTGAGTTATTGTTTATTTTGTTTTAGTTTTATATATTTTCAGGATCCCAAGTTCATGAGGAACCAAAGGTATTCCCTTCTTACTTTCTTTATCCCTTCATTTTCTTTGCTCTTGTAAATTGTGTGGTTTTTCTTTATCTTTGCATTTGATATTCATCACTTCTGTGAGGGTCCATATACTGCACATTATCTGGTTAATTCGTTTCTGGAGCAGCAAAGATTTGATGAGGTGCAAGGCCTGCTGAGGAAGATGCATCTGTCAAAAAATATTTGCCTAAGAGTTTTTTTTTTTGGTTGTATTAGAGAGAAGATATGTAACATTACAATATATGTTTGTGAGATTCAGAAAGTGAAACTTGGTTTCATGGTTGTAGGCTTTCTTCATTTCATGAAAATTTAATTTTTTTTTTTCATTTCCTCAATTTAGTTTCAATTTTTCAAATTGTTTATTTTTTTTATTAATTAATTCATGTTGGCACAATTACAATATAAGTGCCAACATGGCTGGAAAAGCTGATCTGACAAAGTTGTCAGAATGGGGCACAAATGGGCCATTATTTGTGCTTGACTCTCTGGCACAAACACCCTAATTGTGCCCTTTTAGAAATGGTGACACCTATAGAGGGCACAAACATAAAAATAGTAGCTGCATTGTTGCTATTGGTCTATGGGCACAATTGTTGGTGCTTTTTGGCCTCAAAGGGCACAGATAATTTGTTGTGTGCATTGGCCATTTTTCTTGTAGTGGCAGCCATAAGAACTTGAAGAGAGATTTTATTGAAACCAATATAACCTCATTCTACATCAACTTAATTAAACTTTAAATATAAATGTCTTTTTACCTTATTACATCGTTACTATCAAGTATAAGATGAAATTAACAATAAAACTCAAATTTATTAATAAACCACACCAAATAATCAAACCCTACCATCAACAATCTTTATCATACGTTCTATTCTGGTTAAAATCCTAAGACGCTCCCATAAAGAAAACCAAGCTCTTTTGATGGACGGTGATTTTGATGTTTTGAATCCTTCAACTAAGGTATGAATCGGTTTATGCACATTTTTTTGTTTGATTGGTTTTTAGTGTTTAAGAGTGTATTGCCTGCAAAAAAGGACTTTGTTAGCCCAAGTATGTGTGCCAAATAAAAGAAAGAAAAAGGGTATTTATGCCAATAATTGTTTTTTGGGAGTTTTAACGAAAAACCCGCGGTACTGTTCACTCTAACGAAAAATCACATTTTTACACTAAAAAGTCAAACCTGATACTATTCACTTTACCCTTTATTTTTTCCTTATCGTTAAAACTCAAAGTTTTCAAGCCATTTTCATTAGTTTTCCTTTGTTTTTTTAGGGTTTAGGAGTGTAACGGTTGCAGCCATGCGATTTTTCATGGTTGCAGCCGTGCGTGTTTGATTTTGTAATGTCTGGGAAACAGTTTGGTCAGAGAGAGAGTACAATAATTTGAGTGATGAATAGCCAAATAAGCCAACGAGCCGATTATCCTTTTTGAATGATAACTCATATATTGTTGTAAACCTCATTCATTTGACTAGTCTCTTTAAGCATTGAATAAATTTCAAAACATTGATTTTGATTTTTTTATTTTTTAAATGAGTGTAAAGATAAATTTACATATTTTTTTTATGAGAAATAAATTCATTCAAAGAGAAAAATCTCTAGGACAACAGTTCCCAGTACAATCAAACATACAAGCATACGAGAAAAAATCGTTATACAATACTCCCAAATGTGAAAACTAGAAACAGTAAGGCCATGGTGGTAGCCAGTCACTGGGTTTGTCTTCAATGATGGATAACAGATCCCAGAGAACCCCACAATGACCTTGGACTGAATGGGTAATCAACCTAGAATCACCTTTCACAATAATATTTTGTATTCCTTTTTGTCTAGCGTACTTTAAACCTTCCCTGAAAGCCATAGTCTAGGCTACAGAAATCGTAACACCTCTAAATTCATAGCTCCAGCTCCAATGGTATTATCATTTCTAACTACAAATCCAGCCTCTGCCTTCCCGGCCATAGACCCATCAAAGTTCAATTTGACAAAATTATGGTTAGGGGGATGCCATTTAATTAGAGAAGCGTTATCTTGGGTTCACTTGTTGTGACGCTTCTCATTGGCTCTAAAATAAGAAACAACAGTGCTAGCAGCAATCATGATATATAGTACTAACAGGCCACATGTTAATGCTCCGGAACATCCAGATTTGCCAACAAGTAAGAAGGGCCTTCTTAACTCGCTGAGATCTTCCTTATTTGCAAGACTCAAAGTTTCCATTCAATCTAAAAAATTTAGAATCGATTCCCAGAGTTATTAAATGGACTATCTGGACTTAAATTCCAAACCAATTTTGTATAATGGCAATTAAAAAACAAATGGCCTTGGTCCTCCTCTCCACCATCACAAAGAGGATACATGGGGATGCAAATTTCTGTCATCTTCTCTTTTGACGAAAATGCACCTGTAATAACACTTAAGATTAAGGCCAAAAGCCTCACGCGCCCACGTTGAATTTTGGGGGGGGGGGGGGGGGGGAGGCTTTGGCTGAAGAATTTCCAATGCCAAAGTTAGAATTATGAAATGAATGTGTTTTTTGGAGTTTGTGGGTAGCAAATGGCTTTGCATTTTTGTGGGATAAGTGTGGTATTTATAGGGGAGTGGCCAGCCATATATGGTGTAATTGGAGATTAATTGCAAGATATTATATGAAATACTATCTTGCAATTAACATGGTAATTAATCCTAAATTAAATAGGATTTTGGGAGTTACCTTTTGAATAAGGATTTGATAAGGAGTGATTAGAGAGATTTGAATAAATACCATTTTGATCACCTTTAACTCTTCCTTGATTGAGGCGTTATTGTCCTTTGCATGCGCGTGGGAATCCTGGTGTGCCTCGAGGGTAATTTTGTCTTTTTGGCCCAAAAGTTCACATGTCGCCTCCATAAATCAACTTCGGAGGGCAATTATTTATCCCTACAAGAAAGAGAGAAAGCTAGAGGATATTTGTTCTCCCTCCCCTAGCATTCTTCTTTGCTTGCCCGCGCAGAGAACTATCTTCAGTTGATTTCTTTGTCTTCTCCGTGCTGCACCAAGGTAAGAAAAATTTAATTTTCTTTGTCTTCTTCTTGGGTGGTGCTGCCACGGGGCAGCCGTAGGAGTGGTGTGTCACGTCGGCTGATATAGGCAAAGAGTTAGCTCAACATGGGTCGAGGAGGTGGTGTGGCTGGGGCCACGACTTGGATTGCTCGGCTTGGCCGAAGCCAAAGGCTGGCTCGGCATGGGCAGAGGAAGTGGGGTAACATGGGCTATGGTTTTGGCTGCCACGTCTGTGCTGCTTACCAAGAAGTAGGAAACCGTTTGAGTTTGATTTCTCAGCTCCATAGATGAAGCAATCGAGGATGGAGCTGTTGAAGATGAAGTGTTGGATGAGCAAACTGTTGAGTGCGAAGTGGCTGTTGCCCCCTGACCATTTGCTGCTTAGCTGGTTTTCAAGTATTTGATCTTTTGAGCTGGGTGGCCTGCATCACACATGATAAGGATATGTGGAATATGAAAATCGTTAACTAATCACATCAAAATGAGTAGTTGTGTGGAAATTCATTGTTAGTTTGCCCCTTCTGTTAAGGAGTAGACCCAGATAGGCGTAGGAGAATTAGTTTATCCTCTCGCACTGGAGAGCTTACCCAGATGGATGTCGGGGGATTAGTTTACCTTATTGCACTGGAGAACAGACCCAGATAGGTGTAGGGGAATTAATTTACCCTCTCACACTGGAGAGCAATTGGTTTATCCTCTCGCACTGAAGAGCAGACTCAGATGGGTGTTGGGGAATTAGTTTACCCTCTTGCACTAGAGAGCAATTAGTTTATCCTCTCCCACTAGAAAGCAAACCCAGATGGGTGTCGGGGAATTAGTTTACCCTCTCGCACTGGAGAGCAATTAGTTTAACCTTTCGCATTGGAGATCAGACTCAGATGTGTGTCAGGGAATTAGTTTATCCTCTCGCATTGAAGAGTAATTAGTTTATCCTTTAGCACTGGAGAGCAAAACCAGATGGGTGTTGAGGAATTAGTTTACCCTCTCGCACTAGAGAGCAGACCCAAATGGGTGACGGGGAATTAGTTTACATTGTCGCACTGGAGAACTTACCTAGATAGGTGTTGGGGGGATTAGTTTACCCTCTCGCACTGGAGAGCTTACCTAGATAGGTGTGAGGGGGATCAGTTTACCCTCTCGCATTGGAGAGCTTGGAAATCGTTGTGAGTGCATCAGAGGAAAGCTAGACTATTGGACAACTAAAATAATCCTCAGTTTATAAGGTCTTGCTCGGCAATCTGCTTGAGACTATATGAACTGCTTGTGGAACCCACGTAAAGGTGTACGTGGAAGCGCAGTGAACTGCTCCTAGACCTTATTGCGCAATCCTTGGATGTTTTGTCCCGTGCTCTCTTAAGGCTTGGTTGGTGATCAGTTGAGAATCTGAATGGATTGTAGGCTTCATCATTGTTAATCATTTCGCTAGCAGAGGTTGCTAGCAAAACCTCGTAATCTTCTCCATTATTGGATGCTTTGATGTTTGAAGTGCCATGGGCTTAGTCAGTGCAGATAAGAGCCATATGGCAAGATCGGCATGGTTGTGAGCCGTGGCGTAAGATCCGCGTGGCTGGGAGCCGTGGTGCAAGATTGGCACGGTTGGGAGCCATGGTGACAGATCGAGGGTGGTCGGGAACCAGTGAGTAGGTAGAGACAGCTGTGAATGCGAAACTGGGGCCGGCTTAGGCCAGGTTATGCGCAACAAAAGGAATTTGACCATTGGGTTCGTGATGCTCAGCTACTGGTGATGTGTTATTCTAGTAATGAATTGTCTAGAGTGATGAAAACAAGACCTGCCCCATGGTTCTTGGTGGTTGAGCTGGTGTGTCTTTCCAGCATCTATGTGCCCTCGGTGCGCCATTAGGTTGAGTTGCTGCATTTATCTGAACGTAAGTAATTTTTGTATCCACCAGTGTATGTGGTATGGTTCCGTCGAAGCACTTCGTTAGTTGTTTCGTTGCACTGGAAATCAAGCAATCGTTCGGCCATGAACCTTAACTTCTTCCTAAATTTGCCTCTAGCGGGGCAGTGGAGCTTCCGGCTGCCCCGAGTCGTGTCCTGTTGGTCTAGGCTACTCTTCCATGTCTTTGGCTTGTCTATGTCGTGGCTGCGGTGCTTGTGGTACATTCATAGCAGGCGAGCAGATTACTCGCAGGCTGTCGGTTGAACTTGAGCATGATTGAGTAACTGTTTCTCTCTGTCCGTCAAACTGCCTACTCCGATGTGAGGTGAATGATACTCCTTGCGGGCCTAGCCGCGAATGAACACTTTTCTTGGAAGGTTGCTCATGTTGATTATCAGAATATGGCCTCAACCGTGAATGTATGCTCATCCGTGGTCCTAACAAAGAGTCCACGCTCTTTCGCGCGTTAAGACGAAAGTATACGCTATCTCGGGGCCCAGTTGGGAGTGTACACTGCCAGAACGCTTGGTTCGTGGTTGGTCGAAGGGCTGCTTACCGAGACGCTGCTAGAGAGGTTTGTCGTCTGCCTTTGTCTTACTTCGGGACACCTCCCCTATGGCACGCTGCAAGAGAAAATTCACCAAGGTCGTCTACTGTGCGAGGGCGCTTGGAAAAATGTTGTTTGCTATTTGGGATGGAAGAGCTTAGACGGTATACATCTTCATGAGTAGTGGAAGTGCAATGGACTTTGGGTGCGAGATTTAAGTTGAGATATGTCAAATCTGCAGAAAATCGGGGTGAAAATACCCTCGGTTCAATCGTTGATCTAAAAATTTGAAACTGGGACGGTTAAACTGGCCTTTGATTGGTCGGGATCACTAGGTGGACCGTGAAAGCAGGTTGGGCCGTAAAAGTGGGCCGAGCCATGTGAAGGGCGCATGGGCGCTGTGCGGTCTGGCTTGCTTAGCATTAGGCCGATGGTGCATTAGGCCCGCTAGTGTTGGGTTGCTCCATTTGCCGCAGCTGCAGTTGCTTAGGCTGTGTTTTGGGCCTTAACTGTTATGACAACGCCGTGGGCCTACTAGATCTAGGCTGCCTCGCGCTGGGTTGGTTGCCTTGTGGCACGGGCTTGGGCTCGTTACTGCAAGGTGGTAGCTACTATTGCTTCGTGGCCTTGCTTCCATGGAGCTATCCCACTCTCCACTGCCACAAAGGTTGCCATGGTGGTGGTACTTCATGGTGGCAAAGTTACTCCTTTTGTTGCCACGTTGAGCTCCGTGGATCGTCGTGGTGGGGCTACATCGCAATCTCCATCATTTGATCCGGATCTCTGAACGTAGGAAATTTCATTCGTAGTGGTTTCTGAACTTTCCGCCATTGTATTTTTCTCCTACATCTATTCAAAGAATTTAAAAATTCTAGGAATAAGAACGCATGAATGAGAAATGAGAAACTTTGAATGCGAGAGTCTTCTTCAAGCGTGTGAATCAAGCTATCAATGAAAGCACCAATTTGTGGATGCAAATTTGCGCCATATTCTCCTTTGACGAAAATGCTCCTGCAAAATAATAACACCTAAGATTAAGGCCAAAAGCATCACGTGCCCACGATGAATGGGAGAGGCTTTGGCCGAAGAATCTCCGATGCCAAAGTTAGAATTCTGAAAAGAATGTGTTTAGGAGTTTATGGGTAGCAAATGGCTTATCATTTTAGTGGGATAAGTTTGGTATTTATAGGAGAGTGGCCGACCCTATTTGGAGAATAGTGGCTGGCCATATATGGTGTAATTGGAGAATAATTACAAGATATTATGTGAAATAATATCTTGCAATTAACATGGTAATTAATCCCAAATTAAATAGGATTTTGGGAGTTACCTTTTAAATAAGGATTTTATGAGGAGTGACTAGAGATTTGAATAAATACCATTTCTATCACCTTTGACTCATCCTTGATTGAGCCATTATTGTCCGTTGCATGCACGTGGGAATCCTGGTGTGCCTCGAGGGTAATTTGTCATTTTTGCCCAAAAGTCCACGTGTCACCTCCATAATTTTCTTGATTATTTTTGGCTCCACAATACATTTATCATCATCTTTAACAAATCTACTCAATCATTTTTTAGTTTGTAACCTTTCTTGAATTAGCAACTAAGAAAACATTTTAACTTCTGGAGGAATCGTAAGCTTCGACATCTTCTTAACAACTTCTGTCTTACTATTTGTTGTCTATTATCATTTTGTAACCAAGTAGCAGTTTTCAAAGGGAAGGCTCCATTTGTTGAAGCACTCACCACAAACATGTCCTTTGTATTCTGAATGGGTATGGGAATATTACAATTTTTTCTTACTATATCTTGATTAATAACTTGACTGAGCCCCACCTTATCCCAGCAAGTATTATCGATGAAATCACTTACCTTTAGCTCCCAATTTAGAGTTTGCCTCTGGATCTCCAGGACTAAATGGAAAAGTGGGTAAGTAAAACCCCGATGATGGGTACAGAACAAAATGTCCCTACCTTTACCATCAATCCATCTCATACCTTTGTGAATAACACTCCTACTATTAAGAATGCCTGTCCACGCCGAAGAGTGGTTTTGTTTAACCACACCTAAAAGTTATCTCTTCTAAGACATTCATTCTGACTAATCGAGCCACCAATTATCATCATTAGTCAATACTTTCTAACCCAATTTGGCTAAGCAAACATTGCTGAAATGATCTAGCCTCCTGATACCTATGTCACCATCCTTCTTTGGGGAACAAACTTTATCCCAGGAAATATGATTTAATCCCTTACCTCTACCCCAAGAAAACTCCCTACATTCTAGGGGTGGGTTCAAAAAACCGAAAACCGAAAAAAACCGAAAACCAAACCGAACCGAAGCCGAAAAAAATCGAACCGAAACTGTCAAACCGAACCGAACCGAATTTGGCTGGTTCGGTTTAGGTTTTTAAGGTCCGAAAACCGAACCGGACCGAACCGAACCGAAAAAAAAAATCATATATAAAAACTCAAAAACATGTTGGCGTCTGTCAAGGTTTGAACCCCTGACCTCTAGGCTGGGAATAACTGCTTCACGCCAACTTGACTGAACGCTTTAGTTGTTATAATTGTACCAAAAAGCTATTTATAGTTTCTAATATTTAATGCTTTATAGAGTTTCTTAACTTTACAAACCCTAGCAGCCGTCTCACTTTTCCATTTCAGTGTTCAACCTTTTCTTATACACTCTCTCTCTCTGCTCCGTCTCTCTCCCCTCCGCTGCTTCCTCTTTGCGGTTCTGCATATGCTTCCTCAATCTCTCTCTCTCTCTCTCTCTCCCTTTCCTTCCTCTCTTCGTATAAATCACTCTCTCTCCAATCTTCTCATATCCTTCTTCCAAACCATGATTTTCCCTCGCCCTTTTCGAATTGGAACCCCCTTCAAATTAGAAGATTCTAATCCGGGTTTTCCTTTCTCTCACAGGTAATTTTCGAATCAAAAGATTTATATTGTGATTTTCTGAATTAAAATGGGTTTTTCTTTTAATTATTTTGTTGAGATTTTGCATATTTTAATCTTCCAATTTGGCAGCAGATGCATAGTTTCTGAATTAAAATAGGTTTTTCTTTTAATTATTTTGTTGTGATTATGCATATTTTAAGTCTCCAATTTGGCAGCAGATGCATAAGTGTTAATTACCATGGCTAACGAGAGATTTGGGACTAAAAACAAACTCCCAAGCCAAGGTAAAAATCTTCCCGTCTGCTATTTAGTTTGGGTTTATTTTCATGGAAAAATCAAAGAACTAACACATGCATGCGTTTCTCTGCGAGAGATCTTGGATCCATGGCCGATCGTTCAAGTTCATATTCATTTGAGGCAAACGTTTCTGCATCTTCAGTGCTCAATCGATGCAGATTTTGTTCCAGATTAAAAAAAAAAATTATGGAAAAAACCGAACCGAAAAAAACCAAAACCGAAAAAAACCGAACCGAAAAAAACCGAAAAAAAATTGAACCGAACCGAACCGAACCGAAATTTCGGTTCAGTTTCGGTTTTGGCTAAAAACCGAACCGTTTTAAACCGAACCCAGCCCTACTACATTCTTTATTTAATGTTGCAATTACTATTTTTGGACATTTGAGGCAAGACATCATGTGATTTGGCAAACAAGTCAAATTGGACTTGATTAGAGTCAACCATCCAACCTTTGTAAGGGTGCATTTGTTGCACCAGACTAATTTAGACTGGACTAACTTTAGGACTAAGCTAGACTGGCTTGGCACACATTAAGTAGTATAAAGATAATGAAGCGTTTGATGAAGTATCAGACTAAATCACGAATCAGGTTACTTTTGGGGTTCAAATATTTTTTTTTGTTTGTTATTTTTTAGTTTATCTAACTAATATTTTAGTGTTATTAATGTTACACCATTGTTTTTTACTTTTTGTCGTTTGTGTTTCTCACTTTTGTTCTTGCTTTCTGTTCTTCACAACTTAGAATTCCTCCCAGTTCAAACCTAGAAAAAATCAAACTCGTATTTTCTCTTCCTTTCCTTTGTTTTCTATTCAAATCAAACCCATAATTTCTCTTTCTTTTCATTTGTTTTCTTCCATCTTCAAATCCAACCCAGAAAAATCGCAAGCTCAATTTGCCAAACCCAATCCTCTTTTGTGAAATTTCCATTTGCAAAACAAACCTCGTATGTTCGTAAATTTCACCAACCCAAATGAAAAAGACCCTTCTTCATCAAACTCTTTCTCTTCCCCTTTTCCTCAATTTCACTGATCCAGTCCAAAAAACCCAGAACCCTCTGTTTCAAAAAACCGAGAATCCAATTTCGAAAACCCAGATACGGTGCAGTCGGAGATGACGAGGAGTTGGAGATAGAGGACGCGAGATAGAGGATGCAAGAGAAAAAGGTCTTAGCGTATGAGATGGAGGAGGTGAGAGAGAGGATGCGAGAGAGAGAGAGAGTGTGTGTTCGGGCATGAACTTTGTTGGAGAGGGTCCCTGGCTCAAGCACATAGCTCCACGAGGGATTGGCACTTTGGTTGGTTGTTGGGCTTTTGCTTGTTGAGAGGCTGCAAGTGGAAGACATAGTTAGTTCTGAAAGGTGCCTTTGTGAGGCCTTAGGTGTAGGCCTTGAGGCTCACAATCAAAACTAACTAAGTGCTAAGGCATGCCACTGCCATCTTAGTATACAGATGTAGAACAAGTGTGTTTAAGTCGATTTCTTGCGCCCCAAGTTATTCTGACTTCTTGTTATCAAAGGATTGTCGTAGATGGGTTAAGTCTACATTAAGTTATTTTCTATGCCTTGAGATCAAGGACTTTTAGTTCATTATCTTGTATGCTTAAAGGGTGGAGGTCCAGATGTGATTAAGTCATCGGTTTAATCCCATTTAGTTTTTTATGACAGTGAAAAATCACTAAGTGGACCAGATTTGAGAACCAATGGAACTTTTGATCATCAAATGACTGGAAATGACTTGAATACAAATTGGAGAATACATCATAATACCAGATCTATTAATTGAAAGACAAGACAAAGGGAGTCGAGCAAGATTTTACCTTGTTGGGTAAGGTTGAATGTCTTGTTGTCTATTCTTTTTGTGGTTACCGAGGGTTGTGTGCTAAAAAGAGGGTAGATGGTAAACAAGTTTACACGAGGGAATCGATACTATGGCCTCTAGGGAAGGTAGCAGAGCTTTTACACTTTGGACAAAAGATATCTTTTTGAGGGAACTATTGCTAAAAAGGGGTCTGGAGGTACAAACTGGCTTGAGAGCAGAGTTTTTATGCTTGTTTGTTTGATTGGTTAAGTGTCCTTGTCTCAGGCTCCTGTCCTCCCTTTTATAGGCATTTTTCTTTGGCTGTTGCAGGCTTTTGCCGAAAACACTTCAGTGAGTCATCATCATTTTTACATGTTTTGCCATTAGAAAGTGCTTTTGGGTTGAGAGTAGGTTGATTTCCATCGGTTGTCACTTCTCTTGTAAGCACATAGCCTTTTGCATTAATGAGGAGTTGTCATACTGTCTTGAGATGGGTGTCTGGCTTGGTGCTGGGCCTCGGGCAAGTCTCCTCACGTTAGTTCTTTATGGGCTTTCCTCCCTTTAAGTCCAAAGTTTAAATATTAACTCAAACAATGCCCCATTTAATCATTGTTGAGTCTGCAGCCCAAGACGCTAATAATGATTAAAATAGCCGCCCAAGCCTTCACTCGGGACTTGCGTTACTTTAAATAGCTGCTATTAACTAAACCCTTGCACTACCCCATGAATTCCAACCATCAATTAACCATTCTTTATATATTCCAAAATTCACTAGCCCTTCACCATTTCTAGAAATTTCCCTTTTTTCTACCTTTTTATTTTTCTGCTCCCTTCTCGAACTCTCTTAGATGGCGCCAAAAACAATTTTCGCTTAATCTTCCTACTGGACTGTTGAGGGAATTTCCACCATGCGTTGCTTGCTCAACAGTCTTCATGGCCCTCGGGCCTGCCTGTACACTGAGCTCTTCCTTGAGAAGGGATAAGTGCACTCCTTGGGGCCAAGGCCCTTGGGCAGGGTCGTAGATGTTGCCCATGACTAGTCATTGGCCTCCATAGTATCCTTAGAAAGGCGTACTGTATCAAGCTTCTGCCTCAGGACTTCTATGGCATTGAGAAGTAGCTGAGTAGTTTTAATCGCACCGGTAGATTCCACTCGTGCTGATATTCACAAGCCCAGACTTCCCTATAGCTTCTGCTTTCTTGATCACTTCATCATCATAAGTGTATGTTTTAGGATCAACTACCATGACTCTGTCGGCCAAGAAAAACCTCGGTCGGGCTTGTAGACGAAGGCTCAGAAGATTTGAAGAAGTTAAGACAACAAATGGAAGTTGGATATGTTGAAACATATTTAGCTAATAGTAACATTGTTTAGGAGGAGTCGGGTGAAATGTAAACCCACCATTTTAGGATAGCTGCCCTAGTCAAGGATGTAAAACTTTTGAGCTAATTCTGATGTACTTTTCAACCTTTATTGAAATAAAAATAACTTCTTCAATTTACTTTGGCTTGCCTTCTTTTCTTGAGACTCAAATATGATGAGCACAAAACTGCCTTTAGATTTCATGTGATGTTTATATTTCTTCAATGTAACAATCTCTAACATCCCACAAGGTTGGGTGGTACTTTTTCAAGAATTTAGCATTAATTGGATCCCTCTGTAAGCTTCCCACCAAATCTGCCAAGTAATATCCCCCTTTATCCAATGCTTGGTGAATAATGAAAGGACCTTCCCAAGTTGGGCTTCATTTCCCAAATCATCTAACTTGAGCTCCCAAAGGCAGAATTGCCTTCCATACTGACTCTCATTCTTTGAAGTTCTTCAACTTCACCCTTTTATTGTATGCTCGGGCAACAACTCTCTTCCCTTCTTGAACTTTAACTAGAGCTTCAATTTGGGCTATATCAGGATCTTCAACTCCTTGACACATGGCCTGAATTTACTCTTCACTATGTAACCCGAATTAATTATGAATTTTGACAGAACTTGCATTAATCTCCATTTGACTGGGGGTAGTAAGGATTAGACCGAATCATTTTTATCTTGAACTTTCCTGCGAACTCCTTTACTTCCTTTCAAAAAAAAAGATGGCCCGCGGTCTGTGACAATTGTCTCGGGCACCCCAAATCTGTGTAAGATCTTGGTTTCAATGAACATTTTGACTGTGGCTGAGGTAATGGTCTTCACAGCTGAAGCTTCTACCCACTTAGTGAAGTAATCTGTTGCCATAATTATGAATGTATGCCCTCTTCTAGAGGCTGGGTAAATCTCCAATGAAGTCCATTGCCTACCCTTTAAAAGGCCATGGCTTGACCACAGGGTTCAAAGGTATTGAGGGCACATGTTGAAGAGGTCTATGTCTTTAGCATTCTTCACACCCTCGGGCATAAACCTCACAGTCTTTCTCCATCTCGGGCCAGAAATAGCTATATCTTATAAGCAACCATCTCATCTTAGTTTCGGCCTAATGTGCCCCACAGATTCCCTCATGTACTTCGGCCATTACTCTCATTGATTCTTCCTGGCCTAAGCATTTTAGCAGTAGTCCATCTAGAGTCTTCCTCAATAGACTTTCCTCACACAGAACATACTTAGTTGCTTGTTGTTTATTCTTATGACTTGTAGGGAAGGATGGATCTTCCAGATACTGAAGGATCGGTGTCCTCCAATCTTCTATCTTTATTTCTTCAGTCAACACATCTAGGCTAAATCCCCTTTAAAAAATAGAAGGGAGATTTCTTTTCTGAACTTCTATATCCTCTTCAAACTTCATTTCTTGCATTTATGCTCCAGATGCTAATTGTGCCATTTCATTGGCAATTGCATTTAATTCTCTAGGGATGTAGCTGACTGATATTTCAATGCCCCAATAACTTAACAACTAAGTGGCCGCTAAGTAATAACTGGCCATGGTGATGTGTCTGCACTTGTATTCTCCATTCAACTGATTGATCACCAATTCTGAATCACCGAATACCTTAACTTCAGTTGCCTCTAATTCTATCAAGATCTCTAGGTCAATTATCAATGCCTCATATTCTGCCTGATTGTTGGTTGTCTCTTGATAATTCAGGAGGAAAAAATAACAATGGTGAGTACCATTAGGATCAATGATGACAATCCCGACTCCAGCAACATTTCTAGTGCAAGAACCATCAAAATACAGTTTCCAATGAGTGATCCAGAAGCTAGCTATTCTCTTTATCTCTTACTGGATCTACTCTTCTCTGCCCGAGAAGGCTTTGTTTAGCGGGATCCACACACTGGCCAGCTCCAGAGTTCATGGGACATTGATAATCTCTTCTTGAGACCCTTGGTGCGCAGCCAAGAAGTCTGCAATTGCTTGTCCCTTGATCGCTCTTTGAGGTACATATTGAAAGCTGAACTCTGATAGTGCTAGAATCCACTTTCCAATTCTTCTAGTTAACATTGGTTTTGACAGCATGTATTTGATCACATATGTCTTGGCAATAATGTGGATATGGCAAGGTAACATGTAATGCCTTGGCTTGCATGCAGTGAAGTATAAAGACAGGCACAACCTTTCCACTAGTGTATATCTTGTCTCTACCTCAGTAAGGATTCTACTGAGGTAGTAGATTGCTTGTTCTTTTCCGCCTTCATTGTTTTGAGCCAGCAAGCTTCCCATTGACTTTTCAGAGGCAGAAATATAAAGCTTTAAAGGCTTCCGTCTCTAAGGTGGCCTAAGCATAGGTGGAGAGGCCAAGTAAGTCTTTATTCTGTCGAAGGCTTCTTAGTGTGGTGGACCCCACTCAAATTCTTCTCTGTCTTTCAACTTGAGCAAAGGAGTTAGCGGTTGAATCTTGCTTGCTAAGTTGGCAATGAATCTCCTCAAGAAGTTGATTTTTCCCAGCAGCCTTTGCAGCTGCACATTGTTGGTGGAGGGAGGTGTTTCCATTATTGCCCGAGCTTTGTTTTTGTCGACCTCCACCCCTCTTTGATGAACAAGGAATCCCAAAAAGTTGCCCGACCTTACCCCAAAAGCACATTTCTTAGGGCTCATTTTCTGCTTATGGATCCTCATTATTTTTAAGGCTTGTCTAAGATCTATCAAGTGCTGTTCTTCAGTTTTAGATTTCACCACGATGTCATCAATGTATACTTCCATGTTATGACCGATCAGATCATGAAAAATGGCATTCATCGCTCTTTGATAGGTTGCACAAGCATTTTTGAGCCCAAATGACATTACTAAATATTCATATGCTCCAATATGTTAAGGGCACCTAAAAGCTGTTTTGTGTATATCTTCCTTGGCCATTTTTATATGATTATAACCAGCGTTACCATCCATGAAAGATAAGACTTTGTGTTTGGCAACTGCATCTATGGATAAGTCAACCATAGGCATGAGATATTCATATTCAGGAGTGCCTCCATTAATGTTTCTATAGTCAACACAACATCAGACTGCTTTAGTTATAGCTTTTAATATAGGTACAATGTTGGCCAACCACTCGACATATTTGGCAGACCTAATAAATCCAGCCTTCACCAGCCTCTCGATCTCTTCTTTGACCTTTTCTTCTATCTCTTTTGACATCCTCCGTGGCGCTTGTTTGATAGGTTTAAACCCATTCTTAGTAGGCATCCTGTGTTCTACTAAGGTTGGATCTAAACCTGGCATTTCGGTGTAATGCCGAGCAAAACAGTTTTTAAATTCATGCAGAAGGTTGACATCCTTGCCTGTTCCTCGGTTTCCAACAAACCACTGATCTGTATAGGTCTCAGATCCTCCTCAGTTCCCAACTCAATGGTCTCTAAGGGATCTTGTACTTCAGGGGCCAGTTTGTCAGGTTCTGCACACAAAAATTCGACCAACTCTGGATTCTCCCCTGGCCCATCTAGATCATATATACACTCAGCCATTTGGATGGCTGCTTCTAATTCCTTCCCAAAAAATTCTTCTTTACTCATTTGGTTGCTAGAAGCCTCTCTACTCCAACCTTTTTCTTCCTTGGCTAAGTTCTCTCTCTCCCATACACCAACAGTCTTTTTATTAAGGACCTGACTGCAATTACTTGGTCCTTCATTTTCTGTTCTGACATTACTATTGTTAGGGAGTTGGGATGATATAGGGCCGATCCCATTCTTCCCTTGTAAGAGATAACCCTTGCTCTAGAAGCTTTTGGGCCGTCACTATAGTCGGGCGGCCGTTCTTATCAGCTTGTGAACATTGAAGAATCCCAACACTAGGATTATAGAAGTTGGCTTCTACAACGTTGGCTGTAAAGAAGAATGGTCATGATTCGGCCTCCACTATCTCCAAAAATCCAGGTTTTGCTTCCCATTCTTCGTGGTAGATAGCCATTTGTTGGTGTAAGGCAGATGGCATAGAGAGACTTTGATGAATCCAATCTCTGCCCAGTAAAGCTCCGTAAGTGGAAGTATTGTCTACCACAAAAAAGGTCAGCATGAGTTGTTTAGAACCCAAGTCAACTTCTAATGGCAGTATCCCATGAGTCCTAGTGATGGCTCCTGAGAAACTGGAAACTGTAAAATCTGTGGGGATGAGATCCTCCTCACTTATGCATACTCTCTTCATCTGCTTGTGTGGTAGGACATTGACCACAGCTCCACCATCAATCAAGACCCTCTTGAAGGGTATTCTATCCAGATGAGCAGTTACATATATGGGTTTGAGATGGTTGGCCAGGGCCAAATTTGGGCGACTGAAGATCATCCTATCGGTATATACCTTATCGGGCTCCTTCCTTACCAGTTCGGGCACATTCTTTTGTCTAGGTAAGTCTTTCTCCTTAGCTCAGATATGCTCTGTGAACTCATCCAACCAGTCATATGTTTCTTTTGTTAGCACTAGTTCGGGCAAACCTCCCTCCTGAGTTATGCCAAAATTCTGCACTTGGTCCATGTCTTCACAAAGGGTATCAACCAGCAATGGTGAGGGTATCCCCCTCTCGGGCTATATAGTTCCAAAACAGATTGGCTCCGGGCTCCACCCCGGGGTTGGTATCATCACCATATCCTCTTGAGCCCTTCTCAGAATTCTGTATTTCCTAGGATGGGGGTTTTGAGTTACATAGTCTCATTCCCCTTCGATTTCGCTGTTAGCTTTCTTCACCTCTTTTTTACTCCTTTAATGAAGTTGATTTCTCCCTCCATGAGGTGCACTCTCGAACTTTACATTCTCCGAAGTTTATGAAGCAGTAGGGACTTCCAATGAGTTCATGTGGGCTTTATGTTGCCTCTGGACTCTCCTGATCATGAAGGGTTCTCATTTCTTTGACGGGCCTCCCGTCCTTTCCAACCACATACCATCTTTGCCTGAGTCAAGTATGATTCTTCTTGGTGATTGGATTCACTGTCCTCCCCTTCATTCTGACGTCTTCACAGACATAGCTAGGCTGAGGTGGCCTCACATCTATCTATCTTAACATTCTGGCCTATCTGTCATCTACTTCTTCAGAAGCTTCATAAATTCTGAACACTTCTGACAAGCCTTTTGGTTGAGAGTCATCTCCCAATCTTTGGAAGACATTCCTTGAGGTCTCTTTCTCTTTTGCCCGCATGATACTCTGCGGGTTTCTTGCTCTTTTCTTCTGCTAATTGTTGGAAGTATGCCCACAAAGCCACTCATTTGATGTAATAGCTTTTGGAATACTTATTGTATTAAACTTTTATATGTTTAATAAAGGGCAAAGCTTATTGTTAATCACTATTTATTGTATCATGTGTTTAAGCAATAAGGGAATCCAAGGAATGTATTTGATCTAAGAGATAAGTAATTTAAGTAAGTTAAATTAACGAGACCTTTCTCTTATGTTCATTCCTAAAACGTTCCTAGCCATAGGATTGCCAATTGGGCATTGACAGTCCGTTAAGGTTAGTATGTGTTATGTCTACTCAAGCGTGAGTATGACTAGTCTCAAGTCATTTGGTGTTAGACACTAAGACAAACACATAGGTGCTCGAAAGGTAATCGAGTACACTGAACAACGATCAAACGAGAGTTCGAACATACATGTCATGTAAGAACTCGTTAGTTACAATATGCAAAGTAGTCCTTTGACCTGAGGCATCGTTGATGTCTAATGGTTAGGTCCTTGATCTTTGATCATGTCAAAGGCATTCCATTGTGAGTGTCCACGGCATTGTTGGGGTCAAGCTATCTAATCATGTAGACATGTGAATGCACAACAAGGGATCTCTAACCTTCCATGGTGGAAGGAGAATACTCTAAGATATGATTCGAGAGTCTTTGGCCAAAGCATATGAATATGACTTAGGAAGTTTGTTCCAAATCATATTCAAATTGAATCATATAGAAAAGTATCACATTGGATAGTAGACATGAAACAAACTATCACTCAAACAATGTGATAAAGAGTATTGTATTAGAGAAGGACCGTATTGCATTGTAGTTGTAACTGGATAGGTTCTCCAACCACTTCTACTTAGCTTGGGTAACCATGAAATGCTGCTAGGTGTCACTCATGGTTTGTGGAAGCCCTGAAGATTAGCAAACACTAATCAAAAGGGAGAATTGAAATGTTGTTTCAATTCACAATCGATCGTTAAGAGTAACAATCGCCCATTGCCTCGCTAATTGGAACCTAATGGATCGTACACCGAGTAAGGATGAAAGTGAAGAAATAAAATGAGATGGATATGCAATTAAAAGGTTTAATTGAATTATGGTCAAGATTAATTAATTAGTTAATTAATTATACGAAATGTTCGTATTGGGCTTTTAAGTTGGTTTTGGGTTTCAAGGCCCAAAAGTGTTTTGGTCCACAAGGTCCATTATGTTTAAGTTGTATGACAACTAAAACAAAATGGGAAATTAGCCCAATACCAAAAGTTGGCCGGCCATAAGGGTGAGGGGTAGTAGGTTATGCTTTATTGCAAGTTTGCCACTCACCTAAGAATGAAGTATAAAAGCAACTTTATAGCTTTATTTTCATTAAGGCTTTTCTAAGAGAAAAAGAAGAGAAACATTGTCTCCAATTTTCTCCATAGAGGCCGGCCAACTTAGGGGGTTTTACTAGCATCAAAAATCCTTCTAAGTCATCCATTTCATCTTTACACTACATCTTTGGTGTGGAGACTTAGAGGTACTAAATCTTTGGTACTTTTGGAGATCCTTTCCTCACATCCTCAAGGAGCAAAGGAGCATACAAATCACAAGGTAGATCCAAGGAGCTAGGAGGTGACTTGAAGGCCCTCCACTTGGGTGAATCCCTTGTGTAATCAAGGATGAGCTTCAAGGGTAAAGAATCTCTAAATCCTTTCTTCTCTTTAAGTTTGTTAAAGAGTCTATTGGTTCACCATATGCTAGGCTTTGAAAGTCATGGGTTTTATGAATTGTTTTTGAATGCATGCCTACTTTAAAGTGTTATTAGTTTGCATATGTATTCAAATGTTCTTACTTGTTCTTAGCTAGGACAATATTTTTCCTTCAAGTGGTATCAGAGCCTAGGTCTAGTGTATGGTGGATCCTTTTGGGTTTTGTGATTTTTCATATTTTGTGATTTAAATGTTGTAAATGTTACAAGCTTTGTTCTTGCTTTGAATATAAATTTTGTTTGAAAATTATGCATCTCAAATGTTGTAGATGTAGTTCATTTAAGCATGAATATTGGAACTAAAATTTGGTGCCATAAATTTTGGGATTTTCGGCCAAATCTAAAGGGTGAATTTTGGGTTCATGTTTGTCTTGTTAAAATGGTTTTAAAGTGCCTTTTGGAGCCTTAAGTACCCTATGTTGTTAACCTTCTTTTAAGAAGTGAAAATTTGAGTTTTGTTGATTGAAAGCATTCATGGAGCTCTTATGAGTTTTTCATGAGTGTTCTTCATGTTCTTGAGTTTTTGGCCAAGAACAAAAAGGTTTTGTGTTTTGATTCAAAAGTTTTATGTTTTTCATAAAGTTTTGGTTTATTAAAAAGGGTGAAGACTTATTGGTGAGGATGATAAATGTCATTAATGTTTACAAAACATTTTCTTACACCCATCAATTTCACCTTTAATCTCTCCAACCAAAATCAACTCACAAAAACTTTTTAGAAATTTTTTTTTTTTTCAACAAATCCGGCCAACCCCTTCAAGGGGGGTTCCTTGGGCCTTTTGTGTAATTACATAAAGTTTTGATACTTTTGTGTATTTACATTTTGGCCCAAAAGTTTACGTTTTTCGCGTAAAGGTCCAAAATCATAAAAGGACAAATTGTTTTGTTCCTTTAATGTAGATTTTGTAATTATTGAAAATTTTGGGTTCTAGTTGTAATTACATGAAGTTGTGGACTCTTGTGTTTTTACAAAGTGACCCCAAAAGTTTTTGTTTTTGCTAAATGGCCCAAAAGTTGTGGTCATTGTTTTTGGCCCAAATAAAAGAGAACAAAATGGTTTTGTCTCTATAATGAGAATTGGATTTTCATTATATTTAGTTCCATTTAAATCAATTCTATGAATCCAAGAACCAATTGTTTAAAGTTGCTTTCTTAGTTAAATGTGTTCAATTAAGAAAAGGGTGATTATGAACCAAAGGCCTCGATAATTGAGCTATGTGATTGGCCGATTTACATTGTGAATGTTTGGGTTTAGTAGAGCAGATTTGAATGTAATTTGATTAGTTCAATTGTTGTAAATGGACATAAGTCCATCATTTGTTTTTGTAAAAGGGCATAAGCCCTTCTATTTATTTCAAGTATTCCTTTTGTTTATATGTATGCAAATTGGAATAGTTGGGTCCAACGCCCAATAGGAAATAACGGTTTAATTAGATTAAACGCGTAACTAAAATCAACAAGCTTCTACCTTAAATCCAAGGTCCAACACAAGGCTCGTGTTGGATCAAATCAAACGGTTCATAATCATCCTAAAACCTAAAATGACTATATAGTCCATATGAGGATGCAATGCGTTCGTTAGTAGTTCCATATAGTCTCGCTTGTTTCAACGAAACAGTGGGAGTATCATATGCTACTAAATCATATTAACTTGGACCAATAGTTATGATAGGCCCATGTTCTTTTAATTTGATTAAAATGATTTTGATGTAGCCCAAAACTACTCCCTCAACAAACGAATATTAAGTTGATAAACGAGAGATGTTTTGAACACCTCTTCGTAGGCCTTCCACCGTGGTGGACTCCAATCGTTTGTGACTTGTACACCGGCTTCACCCTATCATGGGGGAGTTCAAAGTGCATGCTTACCTTCAGGAGGAGTCCATAAACATATGATGAGGTGAATGTAGGCAAAGAGGATAGCCGACATCGTATCATCGTGAGGCTATTCTTGAACCCCTACACGAACTAAGCATGGTGGGAATAACTTAACTAAGTGCAATGGTGCCGACATCGTATCATCGTGAGGCATCATTCTCTAGAGGCCGAAAAGATGGGTAATCACAAGAGGTTGTTGTGAATGAGTAAGTGTACTCTCTCATCATTATTTTTGCTAACCAACATCGTATCATCGTGAGGTGGGCTTGGTAATGGAGAGTCTCCCATACCCCGCTAAGAGTTCAATATAACTCTCGGATTCCATTGAGGGATGTGGAATTTGCCAAAAATAGTGGGTGGTACTATTTGATTTAAGACCCAATCAAGTAGTTAACAACAATCTAATACAATTTCTGTTATGTTATGTAGTTAACGACATGCCTAAAATACTACCCACCATTATACTTGACAAAAGGGGCCTTGTGGGCCAACGTTTCCTTGCTTGGTATCGCCACATTGAGAATGTCTCAAAGGTGATAAACATATTGTATGTGCTTAAGCAATCCCCTCCTCATGTACCTCCTACGAAACTAGCTTCAAAGGAGGAGTGTCAAGATTATGCTAGACACTATGAGGATGACTTACAAGCCAAATGCTTAATCCTCACTTCACTTAGTGAGGAGCTTAAGAAGCTACATAAGCACATGGACACTCCTTGTGCCATGGTTGAAAGTTTGCATAAGATGCATGACATTGAGACTAGTAACGTACAATTCTCAAATGTTTGTAGTCTATTAAATGCCAAAATGGCAAAGGGGGCATCGGTCCAAAAACATGGACAAAAGATGGAAATGATCTTTCAAAATCTTAAAAGTTTAGGAACTTCCATCGATGGGAAAATGGCCCAAGATTTTTTCCTTGCATCTCTCTCGGATGATTTCACTAAGTTTATTGTAAACTATAAAGTGAATAGATTTGATCATACTTTCACCAAGATGATTGACATGTGCTGTAAATTTGAAAAATGTTTCAAAAAGGACAGTGGGAGTGAGAATGCAAATACAAGGAAAAGGTTGCTTAAGAAGAAGGCAAAGAAATCCAAAGGAACATGCTTTCATTGTGGAAAGGATGAACGTTGGAAGAAGAAATACAGGGTGCGCATTGCGAGCCTTATGACACGAACTTTTGAAGGGACTAATTCTGTCATAGAGAGTGCTTTTACAGTGAATTCCAATTCCTGGATATTTGATTCAGGCGCTAGTCAACATATCTGTAATACGATGCAGGGACTAGTAGGGAGCAAATCACTGCGCAATGGGGAGATGGTTGTGCGAGTTGGGAACGGCACTAAAATCTCTGCAAAAGCAATAGGCACCTACATGCTTGAACTACCCTCTGGGGAAGTCCTGGAACTTAAAAATTGTTTATATTTTCCTTCATGTATAAAGAATTTGATTTCTATCTCTAAGCTTTTACGAGATGGGCACTCAGTATTGTTTGACAAAATGAGTTGCACTTTATACTTGAACGGTCGTATTATCTCTCATGGTAATATGATAGAGGGACTTTTTCACCTAGAGACGAATGGTGGTATGCACTGTATTGAAAGCGGGAATACCTCAAAACCCAAAAGGGCTAGAGAAGATGTTAACCAAGAAAGGATGTGGCATCCCAAACTTGGACATGTGAACCTTGATAAGATTCGCAAGATGTCGAAAGACGGATATTTCCGCCCATTAGGTAATGACCAGATGGGTACTTGTGAATGTTGCTTGAAAGGGAAAATGACCAAATCTCCATTTACTGGAAAAGGAGAGCGTGCCACTGAAATTCTAGGGTTAATCCACACTGACGTATGTGGACTTATGTCTACCACGTCGAGAGGAGGCTTCTCTTACTATATCACATTCACCGACGATCACTCTCGGTTTGGCTATGTGTATCTTATGAAGTACAAGTCAGAATCCTTTGAAAGGTTCAAAGAATTCAAGAATGAAGTAGAGAAGCAAACTGGGAAACAGATAAAGACCTTAAGATCGGATCGAGGGGGTGAATATCTGAGTAACGAGTTCCTAGATTATCTCAAAGAGTGTGGAATAATATCACAGTGGACTCCACCGGGAACTCCACAACTTAATGGAGTTTCTGAAAGGAGAAATCGAACCTTGATGAACATGGTTCGTTCTATGATGAGTTCCGCTGATCTGCCAGTAACATTCTGGGGATACGCTCTATATACAGCAGCTTACTTGCTTAATAGAGTACCTTCCAAATCAGTTTCACAAACGCCCTATGAGATATGGCACGGAAGAAAGCCAAGTCTTAATCACATTAAGATTTGGGGTTGTGAAGCATATGTCAAGAAGCTTGAAGCTACTAAGCTTGAAGCGAGATCAGTAAGGTGCTATTTTGTGGGATATCCTAGAGAAACTATGGGATATGAGTTCTACCATCCTGACGACCAGAAAGTCTTTGTCGCCAGAACTGCTAAGTTTCTAGAGGACGAATTTGTTCTCAAAGGAACTATAAGTAAACAGATGGAAATTAATGAGATTAATGATGAACCACAAACAAGCACACGACATGTTGACAACCTTGTTCCGGAACCCCTAGCTCCACGTAGATCTGAACGGGTTAGTAAGCCACCTAGAAGGTATGGCTTAGACAATGACTTTGCGGAATTGCACCTTCTAGGTGACAATGACACAAAGGAGGACCCTAGAGACTACGTTGAAGCAATGTCCGACATTGATTCAAAGAGATGGCAAGAAGCCATGAAATCCGAGATGGATTCCATGTATCAAAATCAGGTCTGGACTCTTGTTGACCCTCCAGAAGGTATAGTACCTGTTGGAAATAAATGGGTATTTAAGAGGAAGATAGGCGTTGATGGGAACGTGGAGACTTATAAGGCTAGACTAGTAGCCAAGGGTTATAGGCAAAGAGAAGGGATTGACTATGAAGAAACTTTCTCTCCTGTAACCATGATTAAGTCCATTCGGATTTTACTTGCTATAGCTGCGTACCATGATTATGAGATATGGCAAATGGACGTGAAGACGGCCTTTCTGAATGGCTACCTAGAGGAAGAGCTTTATATGGCTCAACCCGAAGGTTTCGTGTCCAAGTCTGAAAAGACTAAGGTATGCAAGCTACAGAGGTCCATTTATGGACTTAAGCAAGCCTCAAGGAGCTGGAACATTCGTTTTGATACCGAAATCAAATCGTTTGGTTTTACTCAAAATGAAGACGACAATTGAGTTTATCAAAAGGTCGTTGGGGATGCAGTTGTATTCCTAGTGTTATATGTTGATGACATATTACTATTCGGGAATGACACTGCAGTGCTTTCTACTGTAAAAGTGTGGTTGTCTAAAACCTTCCACATGAAAGATTTAGGAGATGCATCTTATGTACTTGGGATAAAGCTCTATCGTGATAGATCCAGAAAATTAATTGGATTATCCTAATCTATGTACATCGATAAGGTGCTAAGTAGGTTCCAGATGGAACAATCTAAGAAAGGTCTTCTTCCTGTAAGACATGGAATTCACCTTTCTAAATCCATGGGACCGAAAACTCCTGATGAGATACGACAAATGAATAGGATTCCTTATGCTTCCGGCATAGGAAGTCTTATGTATGCCATGATATGCACAAGGCCTGATATCGCATATGCTGTGAGCATTACTAGTCGATATCAATCTAACCCAGGATCAGAACACTGGGCAGCTGTCAAGACGGTCCTTAAGTACTTAAGAAGAACTAAGGACATGTTCCTCGTTTATGGAGGAGCAGCAGAGTTGCGAGTGGAAGGCTATACAGACGCAGATTTCCAACCTGACGTCGATGATAGAAGTTCCAACTCCGGATATGTATTCACTCTGAATGGTGGGGCTGTTAGCTGGAAAAGCAAGAAACAAAGTGTAATTGCTGATTCCACGACAGAGGCCGAATATGTCGCTGCAGCTGAAGCCGGCAAAGAAGCGTTCTGGATGAAGAAGTTCATTACTGAACTTGGAGTGGTTCCAACCATTACATCACCAGTAACTTTGTACTGTGATAATAGTGGGGCGATAGCTCAAGCCAAGGAACCAAGGGCACATCAAAAGAACAAGCATTTTGACAGACGCTTTAATATCATTAGAAGATATGCTGCCGAGGGGAAAGTCAACATCCTCAAAGTTGCCTCAGCCGATAACGTAGCAGATCCACTGACAAAGCCAATGTTTCAAGACCAGCTTAACCGTCATATGGAAAAGATGGGTATTAGATACATGGGAAGATGGTTTTGAGTGCAAGTGGGAGATTGTTGGAAGTATGCCCACAAAGCCACTCATTTGATGTAATAGCTTTTGGAATACTTATTGTATTAAACTTTTATATGTTTAATAAAGGGCAAAGCTTATTGTTAATCACTATTTATTGTATCATGTGTTTAAGCAATAAGGGAATCCAAGGAATGTATTTGATCTAAGAGATAAGTAATTTAAGTAAGTTAAATTAACGAGACCTTTCTCTTATGTTCATTCCTAAAACGTTCCTAGCCATAGGATTGCCAATTGGGCATTGACAGTCCGTTAAGGTTAGTATGTGTTATGTCTACTCAAGCGTGAGTATGACTAGTCTCAAGTCATTTGGTGTTAGACACTAAGACAAACACATAGGTGCTCGAAAGGTAATCGAGTACACTGAACAACGATCAAACGAGAGTTCGAACATACATGTCATGTAAGAACTCGTTAGTTACAATATGCAAAGTAGTCCTTTGACTTGAGGCATCGTTGATGTCTAATGGTTAGGTCCTTGATCTTTGATCATGTCAAAGGCATTCCATTGTGAGTGTCCACGGCATTGTTGGGGTCAAGCTATCTAATCATGTAGACATGTGAATGCACAACAAGGGATCTCTAACCTTCCATGGTGGAAGGAGAATACTCTAAGATATGATTCGAGAGTCTTTGGCCAAAGCATATGAATATGACTTAGGAAGTTTGTTCCAAATCATATTCAAATTGAATCATATAGAAAAGTATCACATTGGATAGTAGACATGAAACAAACTATCACTCAAACAATGTGATAAAGAGTATTGTATTAGAGAAGGACCGTATTGCATTGTAGTTGTAACTGGATAGGTTCTCCAACCACTTCTACTTAGCTTGGGTAACCATGAAATGCTGCTAGGTGTCACTCATGGTTTGTGGAAGCCCTGAAGATTAGCAAACACTAATCAAAAGGGAGAATTGAAATGTTGTTTCAATTCACAATCGATCGTTAAGAGTAACAATCGCCCATTGCCTCGCTAATTGGAACCTAATGGATCGTACACCGAGTAAGGATGAAAGTGAAGAAATAAAATGAGATGGATATGCAATTAAAAGGTTTAATTGAATTATGGTCAAGATTAATTAATTAGTTAATTAATTATACGAAATGTTCGTATTGGGCTTTTAAGTTGGTTTTGGGTTTCAAGGCCCAAAAGTGTTTTGGTCCACAAGGTCCATTATGTTTAAGTTGTATGACAACTAAAACAAAATGGGAAATTAGCCCAATACCAAAAGTTGGCCGGCCATAAGGGTGAGGGGTAGTAGGTTATGCTTTATTGCAAGTTTGCCACTCACCTAAGAATGAAGTATAAAAGCAACTTTATAGCTTTATTTTCATTAAGGCTTTTCTAAGAGAAAAAGAAGAGAAACATTATCTCCAATTTTCTCCATAGAGGCCGGCCAACTTAGGGGGTTTTACTAGCATCAAAAATCCTTCTAAGTCATCCATTTCATCTTTACACTACATCTTTGGTGTGGAGACTTAGAGGTACTAAATCTTTGGTACTTTTGGAGATCCTTTCCTCACATCCTCAAGGAGCAAAGGAGCATACAAATCACAAGGTAGATCCAAGGAGCTAGGAGGTGACTTGAAGGCCCTCCACTTGGGTGAATCCCTTGTGTAATCAAGGATGAGCTTCAAGGGTAAAGAATCTCTAAATCCTTTCTTCTCTTTAAGTTTGTTAAAGAGTCTATTGGTTCACCATATGCTAGGCTTTGAAAGTCATGGGTTTTATGAATTGTTTTTGAATGCATGCCTACTTTAAAGTGTTATTAGTTTGCATATGTATTCAAATGTTCTTACTTGTTCTTAGCTAGGACAATATTTTTCCTTCACTAATCAGCTTCTGATCAATAATGGCCCCCGACGCTAAGACTTCCAACTCACACTGACACTGACACTTGCTGCATAACACCACTCCTTTGACTATGATCACCTCGGGTTTTGGGGCAACTTGATAGCTTATTCAGTTGGCCTATCAGTTTGCCTTCTTTCTGCCCTCACTTCCCAGGTCGCCTTCCTTTTCCCTTCTCAGCCCATGTTTAAGTTAATCATGTTTGTTGGGGCTTCCGGGAAGGGATCTGTGTCAATCATTATGTTGGCTTGTGGTTTTTCCAACAGCAACTTCCCCTTTACTATAAGATCTTGTATCCAATCTTTGAACTGGACACAGTTGGTTATGGAATGGTTGAAAGTGTAGGGCAGCTTGCAGTATTTCTTCCCTCTCAGTTCCTCGGGCTTAGGAAGCTTTTTGGTGCTGTCGGGCATAATTACTCTCGCCTGAACCAACTCTTCATAGATTTCTGCGGCTTTGGTTAAGTCAAAGGAATAACACTGGTATTTTGGGGGCTTCAGGGGCCAAATCCACCATCATTCATGACCACCTTCTGGTCTTTAACCAGCTGGACTAATCCCTTCACTATCAAAGGCTTGAAAGGATTGGTCATCTCCGCTGCACACAAACCAATTCCATCTCTTCCATAATCATCATTCACTTTTGACTCCATCCCTTCGAACTCAATTTGACGAATGGTAGCCTTGTTTTTGTAGAATGGGGGTGCTTTAGAGGAATGCTTTGGTTGCTATTCTTCGATTAACAATTTCTCATACTTGGTGGCAGTAATCACCAGTTATTGCAACTTATTAAACCGCATATCATAGAATTTCTTCCTCAAGGGTAGCCTCAAGGCCTTCTGAGCAATAGCTATAAGTTGGACATGGTTGATAGGAAACTGGCATCTCATCCTTGTCTTTCTAAACCTCATCATGAAGTCATTGGTAGACTCATGCTCGTATTGCTTTACCTCAACCAGATCGTTAATGGTCATCTCGGGCTCAATCCTGTAAAACTGCTCGTGGAAGACCATCTCCACTTGCCCCCAGTTGGCAATAGAATTAGGGGGCAACAGAGAGTACCACTGAGATACTAAGCCCACCAAGCAGTTCCCAAACAGTCTCAATTTGTAGTTGGGGTTGTCTTCAAATGCCACACAATGGTTGGAGAATTTAAAGATGTGATATCTGGATAACACATTGTTATCTTCTCCGCTGAATGTTAGGAATGCGGGCATTTTGAAGTTAAGAAGAAATGGATTATGCTCATCAATGAACTCCGGGTAGGGCTTCTGATAGGTGACCCTAAACAGCAGGTGAGCTTATGGCTGAGCATTTCTCACCACCATCCTTCTTAACTCAGCCAACTCATCTATGAGTTGCTGATTGGCCGTGTTGTTACATGGGGTGTAAAAAACTCCCTATTTTGGGCTGCGATCATTGCACGATGAGGTTTCCTTCTTGACTCGGGCTGCCTCCACTTAACATCCTTTTCCTTATTAGCCATTGGTGGTGGCATATAAAGAGGAGGTCTGTTTGTAGTTGTGGGCTCTCTTTTCCCACTATGTTCTCCCATTAGTTGAGGCATTCCATACTTCTTTACTTCTGGCCCGCACTACCCCTACTATCCAATGAGAATAAGAAATGGTGAGGCAACACTGGTTCTCTGATTTCCTCTAGCACTGGCTGATCAACTCTAGATCCTTCCTTGCTATTTCCCTTATACCTCTTTTCCTCAAGCATAGGAAACAGAAGAATAACTAGCTCTATCACAGGGCTGGTTTCTCTCATCATCTCTCTAGTACTGTTATTTTCTAGGGTAGAGTACTCCAGATCTAGCCTTCTTTTCAGATTCCCAGTTAGGGAACAAAGTCTGCTCACTTCCCCCTTGATTTCTAGAGAGATTTTCTCCATACTCCTTAACACAACTATCATGGTAGCTTGCAGGTCTTCATTTGTGACATTTTCTCCTGATTTTTCAGAAGAAGTCGGGCTTTCTATCATGACAGGTCCTTGTAGATCTTCGGAGAGGTTTGCCATGTTTGATCTTGGTATATACTAGGGTGGTTTTTGCTCTGTTTTCCACTTGAAGGTTTGCTCTTTCCTTCGTCTTTTTGGCATACAAGACTTGTGATCACACCGGGTGTGCCAAAACTATGTTCAGGTAGGAACTTTGCTGGAAAAGGGTCCCTGGCTAGAGCATACAGCTCCCCGAGGAATTGGCACTTGTGTTGGTTGTCGGGCTCTTGCTTGTTGAGAGGCTGCAGGAGGAGGACAGAGTTAATTCTGAAAGGTGCCTTTGTGGGGCCTTAGGTGTAGGCCTTGAGGTTCGCAATCAAAACTAACTAAGTGCTAAGGCGTGCCACTGCCATCTTAGTATGGCAGATGTAGAACAAATGTGTTTAAGTCGATTTCTTGCACCCCAAGTTATTCTGACTTCTTGTTATCAAAGGATTGTCGTAGATGGGTTAAGTCTACATTAAGTTCTTTTCGGTGCTTAAAAGGGTGGAGGTCCAGATCTGATTAAGTAATCGGTTTAATCCTATTTAGTTTTTTACGACAATGAAAAATCACTAAGTGGACCAGTTCTGAGAACCAATGGAACTTTTGATCATCAAATGAGTGGAAATGACTCGAATACAAATTGGAGAATACATCATAATACCAGATCTATTAATTGAAAGACAAGACAAAAGGAGTTGGGCAAGATTTCACCTTGTCGGGCAAGGTTGAACATCTTGCAGTCTCTTCTCTTTGTGGTTACAGAGGGTTGTGTACTAAAAAGGGGTGGATGGTAAACAAGTTTACATGAGGGAATCGATACTACGGCCTCTAGGGAAGGTAGCAGAGCTTTTACACTTTGGACATCTGAGGGAACGATTGCTAAAAGGGGTCTGGAGGTACGAACTGGCTTGAGAGCAGAGTTTGTATGCTTGTTTATTTGATTGGTTGAGTGTCCTTGTCTCTGGGCCCTGCCCTCCCTTTTATAGGCATTTTGCCTTGGCTGTTGCAGGCTTTGCCCGAAAGCATTTCAGTGAGTCATCATCATTTTTTACATGTTCTGCCATTAGAAAGTGCTTTTGGGCTGAGAGTAGGTTGATTTTCATCGGTTGTCACTTCTCTTGTAAGCACATAGCCTTTTGCATTAATGAGAAGCCATCATACTGTCTTGAGATGGGTGTCTGGGCTTGGTGCTAGGCCTCAGGCAAGTTTCCTCACGTTAGTTCTTTTTGGGCTTTCCTCCCTTAAAGTCTAAAGTTCAAATATTAACCCAAACAGAGAGTGTCTTAGCAGTCCTAAGATATTCTGTGGGTTTCGCTAAGTCCGTTTAGCGAACCCCTTAGTCTAGGCGAGTGAACTTTAATCCCACTAATACTAGTCCCTATCAGAAACAAACACTAGACTTCTCTAATCTTTAATCTAGTCTAGTCTAGTGAGAGCTAATGAAGTTAAACAAACACCTAAGAGTGTTAGCTCCATCTCGCAAGTTTTTGCTTGACTATTTGAATCAATTCATTTTGATTAACTGAGTCATTTCAAAAGAAAATGTTATGAATGCTAAAATACTTCTAATTGTAATTTTACGTTGCATATGGAGAATGTCAACAATATAGTTCCTTGTCTGAAAAGTATTATTATTCTCAAAGTCCCAGATTGTTATTTGTTAAAGGGTTTTTGTGTCAAAGGCTTTGATTGGCTTGTGTTGTAAAGAGATGAGCTAAAACTTTCACATTCTCTGCTTCTGAGTGAGTAAGGATTAGGCCCAAAGCCTCTCAAGGGAAAAGCAAGTTCCCAGAGATGCTTTGTTCTTCTTTCAGCAGCTCCTATGTGCTTGGACTGATGTTGTGTTGAGTGCTTCTAGTGCAAATGAAGTGTTTACCTAGGCGTTGATGGAGTGCTTCCCTAGAAGCTGATGAATTGTTTCCCTCAGCGCTGATAAGTGTTTCCTTAAGCGCTGACGAGTGTTTCCTTAGACATTGATGAAGTGTTTCCCTTGGTACTGACAAGTGTTTCCTTAGGCACTGACTGAGTGTTCTTCTCGGCGTTGACGAGTGTTTCCTTAGGCTCTGGTGAGTGTTTCATGCGCTGATTCTAGCGGATTTGAAGAGTATTTTTAAACTAACAAACATTAGGAACAACTGAGTGATCACAGTAATTATGATTTACACGAATGATGCATGGTGTAGAAGCTAAAAGCCCACTAGTTTAGCATTGGAGAGAGGTCGTTATTGGTTGTCAGGTTTTGAAGTAGCTAATCTAAGGTTTCTAATGGTTTGGTGGTTTTGCAAAAATTAAGGAGGCTTATTGGAAGGCTCAGGATGAGAGAAAGGCTTATCCAACTAATGCTAAATTAGATTAGTTGTACAAGCGATTTAATTTGGGCATTAAGACCAAACAAGAATGGAGATGCATGTGGGACCATGATTTTCCAAAGTCGGAGTTAGGCTGATCTGAATACTGTTACCTCGAAAGTTCGGTCATAGAATCACCAACTTCGGGCGGAGTTGTATCAGACGGAGTAGACTGTCACCATTACTTTACTTCGGGGCAATAGGCAGAGTCCTATCGACTTTGCTAGATAAACATGCTTGTTTTGAAAGACACACAATCTGATCTCAATATAGACACAATCAGATGCTATATGTCTTGAAGTCCTTACAATCTAGGGATAGACATGCATCACATGTAATCACAACTCCTAAGAGGATGCAATATCTACTTACTGGATATCCTCTAGGATTCTTTCGGCTTAGAACAAGGATTCTATCATAAAAAGGTTTATCTCCCGCGATATAAATACACCTACCTAGGGTTTATCTACGGTAACACAATATGTACACTTAAATTCTCTTGCCCACTGCTTGAGCCTTTGGCTGGCACACCCCCCTCCGGCCTAAGGTTTGCGTACGGTTGTTTTACTGTTTTGCGGGTTGCTCAAGATTATACAGATTTGTGCTCAGCCACCGCTCAAGGAAGTGCACGTATTTGGTTCCAAGAATTGGTGCTTTCATTGAGAGTCAACTTATGTTCCTTTTGACTAAACCACTCCACCCCCTGATATGTCAAAAAGCTGAGTCAACAACAAAAGCCCAACCATCTCCCTAGACAACTCCTATCGGGGGCACAATGGCGTCACTACCATTGATGAGATATGGAAAGATGTCATGGATGTTTGTTTATCCTTGGAGGTCGTTCGACATAATCCATTGGCTAAAGAACCCGTTCGACTCGTTGATATAAGGGCTCGCATCAAAGATCTCCAAGAAGTAGTTTCTCACTTTGAGAAATTGGCTACTCGAATGATAGAGGCGATCGATCTGACTTTTGGAGAGTCATCCCGACATTCCTTCCTAGAAAAACACAGCAGGAAATCTAAGAGCCATTTGGGACTTCGCCCAGTCCAATGCCTGGAGGTAACAACATTCTCTAGGATTAACTGTATATATGGGGAACAAGAATACCTAGTAAACACCAGAAAAGAAATGAAGATTGCTTCCAAGAAACCAAGATTGGTGGCAAGCATCAACAAACCACTGTCTATCGACTCTATCATCATGATGTTTTTTAATCGAGATTTATAAGACATTCACTTTCCTCATGACGATGTTTTTATCGTTAAGGTCCAGATCTCGAATGCCCTAGTCAACTGCATTTTAGTTGACAATGGTTCAATAGTTAGCTTATTCTTCAAAGATGCCGTTAAAAAGATGAGGATTCTCGACAGCATCAACAAACGAAAGACGACCCTTCACACTCCTTAGGAATGGTAAATTTGGCCATCCATGCCGACCCCTGCAACCACTTGGTAATCTTCTATGTGATGGATTGCCCGACCCCTCACAATGCCATCCTTGGTCGAAACTGGTTACATAAGATGAAGGCCATCCCTTTTAGTTACCACCAGCTACTCTGTTACCTGGCACTCGATGGAGTAAAAGAAATAAAAAGAAACTAGTCGGTGGCACACTGTTGTGCCATCGAAAGTATGAACATGATAAGGAAAAGAAAATGAAGCTCTAGCATAAACGTGGATGATTCAGCATAACAATCACAGCCAGTGGGCTAACAGACAAGTTACAAAAAATTTGACTTGGATGTTGACCCTTAGGACAACATCCCCATGGAGTCCAAGGTAGATGAAGATGCAGTCTACATTAGCCTCGACCCGGACAAACCAGAAAGAAAAGCTAGAATGGGCTCAAAGTTGGCCGGCTGAGAAAAAGAACTATTTACCAGCTTCTTGCTAACGAACAGAAACGTGTTCGCATGGTGAGCAGAAGACATGCCTAGGATTAACCCCTCCGATATCTGTCACCGTTACCACCTGGACCTAACTACCAGGCTAGTTATCTAGTGCAAATGGAACCACGGAACAGGACGTAGTAAGATCATAGAGGCAGAAATAGACAAACTTAAGTATGCCCAATTCAACGTCGAAATACACCATCCGAATTAGCTGAAATCGTTATGTTAGTACAAAAGAAGAATAGGAAGTGGAGAGTGTGCGTGGACTTTACAGACTTGAACAAGGCCTATCCAAAAGATCCATACCCTCTTCCATGAATAAACCTATTAGTTGACTCAATGGCAGGACACAAACTCCTAAGCTTCATGGATGCCTACTCCGGGTACAACCAAATAAAGATGTACGGGCCAGACATGGAAGCAACATCTTTCTTCATTGATCGAGGTATCTATTGTTACAAGGTTATGCCCTTCAGACTAAAAAACGCAGAGGCAGTGTACCAACAACTCGTCAACCGAATCTTCAAAAATTTTTTTTGAGACACAATGGAAATTTACGTAGATGATATGGTTGTCAAGAGAAAAGAAAAGACGGACCATATAACATATATCTAAGAATCATTTGACCTACTTTAGAAGTATAACATAAAGCTGAATCTAGAGAATTGCACCTTCTGAGTAGCGTTGGGAAAATTCCTCGGGTACATGGTGACTAAGCAAGGAATTGAAGGCAACCCATATTAGATCAAGGCTATCTGGAAATGAGGCCGCCCTAAACCATGAAGGAAATAAAAAGTTTGACCGGATGAGCAGCAGCCCTTATCATATTCCTTTGAAGATCCACCAACAAGTGCAAACCATTTTTTACAGCAATAATGAAAAACAAGGGCCTTTTATAGATAGATGAATGCAAATAGGCTTTCTCGAAACTCAAGGAGTACTTCTCCAAACCTCCACTACTGTCCAGACCCATTAACAGAGAAAATATGTACCTCTATCTAACCATATCGGACAACGCAATAAGTGCAGCTTTGATATGAAAAGATTCGGGGGAGTAGAAACCAGTATACTACATATCAAATGTTCTTCTCGAACCAGAGACAAGATATCAGAAGATGGAAAAAAACTCATCTTAGCACTAGTAACAGCAACAAGGAAACTTCAGCCATATTTCCAGTTATTCAGAATGGTCTACATGATGGAATACTCGCTAAGGTCTATCCTACACTGCCCTGACGCTTTGTCCAAAGTTGCAAAGTAGGCTATTGAACTGGGGCAACATAAGATAGTCTACCATTCTAGGACATCAATCAAAGCCCAAGCCTTGGCAGATTTCATAGAGGAGTTCACCCTTGCGGCACAACGTACGAAGGAGGAAATCAGTTCTCAAAACCCCCCACGAAACACTTGTCTCTGGAAGCTTTATTTAGACGGGTCATCCAACATACACAAAGCTGGTGCGGGAATGGTACTGCTAACACCAGATGACTCCATACTTAAACAAGCCTTTAAGTTGTGATTCAAAGCAAGCAATTACAAGGCTGAGTATGAAGCCCTACTAACATGACTTAGAATCGTGGAAGAACTCTAGATAAAAGAATTGCCAATTCACTGCGATTCCATGATTATAGTTAACCAGGTCATAAAAGACTACGCCGCTCATCACCTACCATGAGGCTCTACCTAAACAAGGCAAAGGCGCACTCCTCGAGAAGTTAAAAAGATATGAGATCACGTAAATACCAAGAAAAGAGAATAGCCATGCTGACGCACTCACCAGGATAGCCTCGAATGTAGATTACTCCCTACGACGAACAATTCCCTTCGAATACCTAAAAACCCCTAGTGTCCATGAAATGGAACTGGAGGTAGTTGCTGTTATCGACATTCGAGAAGATTAGATGGATGAAATTATCAACTACATACAGGATGCTAAACTACCAGAAGACAACTTGCCTAGGAAGTTAATTCAAAAGGCAAACACAGTAATGCGCGAAAAGTTCTACCTACGTTCTTATTTCAGATGGCATAGCTTATGCATCATGCGAGAATTTGGCCTATAAATTATGAGTGACATACATTCCAGAGTGTGCAAAAATCATGCTGGAGGAAGATCATTAGCCCAGAAAGCAATAACTGTAGGTTACTATTGGCCTAGTATGCAACCAAATGCAACTGCGCTCAAAGCTGCGATAAATGTCAAAGGTACGCCCCTATTAACCATCAACATGCAGAAGAACTTAATAATCTAGCCTGTTCATGGCCCTTCATGCAATTGGGCATCTACTTGGTTGGACCCCTTTAGAAAGCTACAAGAAATAGGCAATACCTGATAGTGGTGACATACTACTTATCCAAGTGGATAGAAGCAAATCTCTAACAGAAATCAATGTTGCGGTTGTGAAATCCTTTGTTGGAAAAATATCAACTGTCAATTTGGGATCCCCCATACAATAATGATAGACAACGGTTTATAGTTTATTGGCTCTAGAGTAACGGATTGGTAAAAAGAACTCAAGATCTGCCACCTCACTTCCATACCAAATATCCGTAAGGAAACAGACAAGCCGAGGCTTTAAACAAAACCATCCTACAATGTTTGAAGAAGAGACTCGAAAAGAAAAGTGAAGGGTAATAGGAGTTGCCCGGAGTTCTATAGGCTTATCGGACAATAGTCCGAAAAGCCATCGGGGAAACACCGGTCTCTATGGCTTTCAAGTCACAACTATGCCAAACTTACATAATGAATAAAAGACAACCTTAAAGAATGTAAGGATCCTGAAGATAGATCTCGATTTCATGAAAGAGCAATGAGAATGTGCTCAAGTTCGACTAACAACTTACCAGCAGCAAATTCGATCATATTACAATAAGGGCGTCAGACCCAGAAGTATGCAGGCAGGAAACTTAGTCCTAAGGGATGTCTTCAAAAACACTAAAATCCTAGGAGAAGATAAACTCAGGGCAAACTAGAAAGGTTCATACAAGGTCGCCAGAGTATGAGGCAACAAAACTTACCACTTGGAACACATGGACATAACCCCGATCATAAAAAAATGGAACATTGCCACACTCATAAAGTACTATCTATAGAAGCATCACACGAACTACATACGATTTGATTCCCTTCTCGGGATATGTAGGCAGTATTTTCCGGACCCCATCGCAACGCTGCCGTCTGCCCGAGAACAAGTCCACGGAGAACTCATCTCTTAACGCCCCACCATAGGCTTATCATGAAAGGTGATCCCTGATGTAAATTTTTATGTCATATCCCCGATGTAAATTTTTACATCATATCATCTTTTCCTTAGAACTACACCAGTGATTTGATTCTCTGTCCCAAAGATATGTAGGCAATCCTTCTCGAATTCAATCACACCCTATTGTAGACCAACTTTACTTGGATCATGAATGAAGAGCATTTATTCACTTTAAATATGTGTTCTTTTTTTTTTTTGGTGACACAGGGAATACCCTACTCGTTCAAAACAAGGCCCAAACTTTGAAAACTTTGTAGCAATGCAACTCTAAAAATGTTCAAAGTTAAATTTTCAAAAGAGCCTTCTTTAGCCCAATCCGTCTTGAACGGTTAGCAGCTTGGGAGACTCAAAACGTAATAAGTGCGGTAACGATTGGTGCGTTACGGGCACGGGCACATGGCGCCTTGACCTGGAAGTCCAATGCACCATTCGGCCTCATGAAAGTTTATGCAACCAGCGAGGTTATGGGTTATAACATTCAAACCCTGGGCTCTACGTTGTTTGATGGTATGGTCGAAAAGGCGAACCAGAACTCATCCGAAGGCGGCTTTGAAATCCAACCCCGAGTATGACTACTTCTATCCTGGACCAACTTACTAAGTTAAGTAAGCTCTGCAAACACCAAGTGTTTGTAGGTTCGAAGGGGGTATCCAAACTTGGTAATCCCCAAGAGGAATTTATTCCAACAGAGCTCCGATATGCGGAAATGCTTTGGTCAAGCCAAACAAGGTAGTTCGACCGGAAACGCTCAAGTCATATGCATAGGATCCGACAAAAAGATTCAAAAAATGTTTCCAACCCATATGCTGACAATCATGCTCCCAAAGAACTTTCATTTAAGATTCATTAGGAGTGGACATGCAATCCAGTCTGGGAAAATCACTCTCGTACTACATTCCGCATATTAAAGATCTTAATTAAGATATAAGGAAAAATATCGAACAAATTTTTGCTATCTTATTCCTTGCAGGGTACTTCTACAACAATGCAACTGTCTTAAGTCCAATAAATGCACGAATGAACTCGAAGCAAGGGATTCCTCATGAGTTTAAATGCTTGCATTCCTGGTACCAGAGTAAGGTGGACTCCGGCTATCGCGATGAGAATCCTTTACGGATGCTAAGTTTGAGAGGTAATGTTTCCATGAATCAATATTACTGAGAGGGTTTTTCACTAAAAACTCTGTCATGGGCCCGCAAACTTACTCACATTCTTCTCCGCTACGTATTCTATTCTTTAATGTTCGTTTACTTTAGAAACATTTATTGGATTGGGAATTTCACATGAATAAGATGTATGAGATGGGAAAATCTTTACACAAACGCATATCTATTATCAAAGTCTCAAAATAGATCAACTCTGTACATCAGTTTTGGGGAGGCAATCCCTCACTCATGGTGATTGAAATATTTGAAAATGACTACATAAAACTTTTGATTAATGTCATCAGGTTTTGTTGCTGGATCAGCGATCTGCTACGACTACCTAGCTACATATCGTGTATGATACTACATTGAAGGCGAGCATTCTTATGGCGATCTGCCACTGTCATCGTCCGTACATGGATGAGATGGAGAAACCTAGAAATGAAGAATTCACAAGCACACTCCATTGTCTTGAAGGGACCGGACACTAGTACATGTTAGGCACAAGGTGTCCGGCTAGCAGAGAATGGGTGATGGGGCATTCCAATTTGATTCCAAACACTCAAGCTACATGAGTGTCACATGGGCAAGTGTTTAAATGAAAGACTACTGCCATCACCATCATCAAGTACCAAATGAGGAAGAAAGCGAGGATGGATGAGCTCTTCGTTAGATCTCCACGCTTTGTGCAGATCCAACCCGTCTTTAAGACCTATATGGAAGCTTTACGAAAGGATGAATGTTATGGGACGAGTTGCAAGAAGTGTGGAAAATTATAGAATAAGTTGCAGAAAGAAGGGAAACATTTTTGGAGATGTTTAGAGATTTACGACAGACAATACGATTTTCTGGGATTGAATTTCTTCTCAGCGAAAAAATCATAAAAGAATTAGAGTTAAGCAATGAAGACATAGATGTCATGGCAGATTATGAGGGAGGGTTAAAGAAAACTACGATTTGATAAGGTTATTTAAAGAGGATCACTAGAAGATCTCACCGTTGAAAATGAAGGGTTGCATATCTTGGGATCGATGCACATGAAGATTGAAGTTAATTAATAAAAAGCGTGTAAAAGGTAACCACATAAAACGAAGGTGTTCATCATCATGGTAGTTCATCTTTTTTGCAATTCTAAAGTTTATACGATGGAAATCGAAGCGACTCGACTACCCAGCTTTAACGACGAGCTGGACCTATCTGCAAAGAATTTGAAGACTAAACTGTACGTATTCCAGCTTACTCTGAAATGCATGGTCTTTGGATAATAATTTATCCTCAAAGGAAACGGGTTGCCTCTCATACAGATAGTTAGGAACAATTGTGGGACCATGATGTTTAAGGACTGGAATAAGGCTGGTCCGATTACTATTACCTTAGAAGTCCAGTCATGGACTCGCTAGCTCCGGGCAAAGCTATATCAGATTGAGCAGGGTGCCACCATCACTCTATTCCGGGGTAATAGGCGGAGTCTTAGTGACTTCGTTGGAAGACCATGCTTGTTCCACAAAACACACGGTCTGATCTGGATATTGACACAATCAGATCCCATAAGTATTGGAGTCCCTACAATCTAGGGATAGGCGTGTGCCGCAAGTAATCACAACTCCTAAGAGGATGCACTATCTATTTACTAGATATCCTCTAAGATCCTCCCAGCTTAGAACGAGGATTCTATCCTAAAAAGGTCTCTCTCACATGGTATAAATGCACCCATCTAGGGTTCATCTACAGTAACACAATCTATATACTTGAATTCTTTTACCCACTGCTTGCCTCAAATCATTCACTAACTTTACCGTCAAATAGCCTTTGGCCGGCACCCCCTGCGTAAGGTTTGCTTAAGGTTGTTTTACTGTTTTGCAAGTTGCTTAGGATAATACAGATTTGTGCTCAACGACCCTCACAGAGGTGCACATATTTAGTTCCAACAATGCATAAGTCACTCATGACTAGCATACACTTTCTTGAATGAATGTTATAGAAGGATTAGCAATACATGCAGTTTCGATATGCCTTTGCAAGTTTCCAACCTCATCTGTAGAAATGATTCCATGCCTTGTGGGAGTAACTCTTATTTTCGTACAGGGTTAAATCGAAATCGATAAAGTTAAATGGAACGCCAATTAAAATAAAGGCCCATTTGAATTGGAGTATAACTTTCGCTATGTAAAACTTTTTATTTTTATTTTCTGTACATAAGAATCTTCGAAACAGCTTTAATTCACAACCAAACCTTGATAATCAAATTATTAAACATAAGAGGCAAAAAAGTTTTAGTAACGAAATTGTTCTAAAACTAGGAATGAATTTTGATCCAAAGATCCTGCTATTATGGGATTCTATTCAACCTTGGATACTTGATTCAAGGGCTAGCTATCATATGTGTAACACATTACACGACATGAAGGTGAATAAAAACCTAAAATGAGGACAACTATGTTTGAGAATGGGGAACTGTCGCATGCTTCTTTGCGTGCTATAAGTATGCATGTCTAGATTTAAAGAGATATGTTGGAACAAAATGTACGTACCTCCATGAGCGGCGGTTGAACACAAATCAGTGTAATCCTGAGCAGCCTGCAAAATAGTGAAACAACCGTAAGCAAACCTTAGGTCGGGGGAGGGGTGTGCTGGCCAAAGGCTTTTCGACGGCCAAGTTAGTGAATGATTTTAGTCTCAAATAGTGGGCAAGAGAATTCAAGTGTATATATTACGTTACCGTAAATGAACCCTAGATGGGTGTACTTATATCGTGGGTGAAAGAACTTTTTAGAGTAGAATCATCATTCTAAACCGGGAGAATCCTAGAGGATATCTAGTAAGTAGATATTGCATCTTTTTAGAAGTTGTGATTACTTGCGGCGCATGCTTATCCCTAGATTGTAGGGACTCCAAGACTTATACGATTTGATGGTGTCCATATCCGGATCAGATCGTGTGTCTTGCGAAATAAGCATGGTCATCCAACAGAGTTGCTAGGACTCCGCCTATTGCCTCGAAGTAGAATGATGGTGGCACCCTGCTCCATTTGATACAACTGGCGAGTCCATGACCGGACTTTTGAGGTAACAGTATTCAGATCAACCTAACTATCCGTTTGAGAGGCAATCCGTTCCCCTTGAGGATGGATTGTTACCAAAATCATGCCTTTCAGAATAAGTTAGAATGCGTACCGTTTAGTGTTCACCTTTAATTTTGACATGGCATCGTTTCGGATTCACAATGAGGAAACATTGCGTCTGAATTCTGCGCACCAAGTCACAATATAGACCTGCAATTTTATGATTGCTTTAATCCGCAAATAAAAATTGGAATACTTTTTGCACACTGCACGTCAGCTGTCTGCATTTTTGTGTTTTCTTTGTGTCTTTATTCTAATTATTTCACACCTGCCCCACTCATTAACTAAAAAACGAACACTACAGTTAAATAAATTAATTAATAAAACACAAAAGTAAAAGACTAGGGAACATAGCAGCCACCCAAATCCCTCGCACAACTTCGGTGTCCAGCACACTTAACTATCCACTACCCCTTCTTCATCTCCTCACTGAAGTCTAACCACCACATGATCCACATCCAACGCTCATTCTGTTGCCCAGCTTTCCTTCAACCAACATTACCACCACCAGCACCTCCTTATCTGTCTTCTCTTCTCCTTGATCACCGTCAAATTGAGTTTGAAAAATTGTGGTTTATGTGTTTTAATTTTGGTAGTTTTCAATCTAATTTCTCTCTTTTTTAGTGCATAGTTTTCAATCTAATTTCTCTCTTTTTTAGTGCATAAGATTGTTTTGAGGGGAAGGGTGCCGGGAATATTTATCTATTCTCAGAATAAAAAAATTTGGGCAACAAGGACACAATATTTGAACATTTGAGGATAAGTAATATTGGGGTAAGAAACTGTGGTGTAGTCTATAAAAGAGGGCTTGTGTGGTGGATCGTGGCTATGAAAGAAGTTCCTGGGACGTGGGATGGGATGGGATGAAGGAGGACACTAATAGTGGTGGCTGGTGATTTTGCATGTTGGTTTGTATATCTTTTATTTATTTTTAATTTTGTATTTCATATATTTAAACTTAACGGTGTTAAGTTTTGATTTAAGTGGATGGACATATGCCACTTAGTACTACAGTCTAATGGTATTCATCTTCACTTATAAGTGAGAGGTCTTAGGTTTGCTTCTTGCCAAAGGCGAATTTGAACCACTTTATTGCTAGCTCATTGTGAGGCTAAGCCCACTCCCTTCCCCTTAGTATAGATAATATCGTTTGTGTAAAAAAAAAAAAAAAAAAATGGCGGATGGACACATATCAAACCATTGATGAAGAGACACAAAAGAAAACGAAAATAGGAGACTCGCCACATTTTTTTTTACCACTGCACACTTCTAACTAACAAAGTCTTCGCTACCTTAGAATTGTTATATTTACGGCCACCACTCACTGGAATTCGGTCGCCAGCTCCCCTGTCATCAGGTCACCAACTTTGTTGACCTTTCAGCACTCCCCCACCGAGCCCAAATAGTTATGGACCAAATATGTCCATCCCTAATAAAATATGAGCATCCTTGTAGGGTGGCATCACAGAGCACAGTTTTTATTTTTAATTTTCTGTTTTTAAAATGAAACAAAACACTTTGGGGATAGTTTGATATCCTTCTTGAATTTAATTTTCTGTTTTCAAAACGGATGAGTATTAATTAATTTAGCTACGTTTGAAAGGGCTGTTTGTTTATGCAAATTGCAATGCTACAATGCACAAAAATTAAATTCAAGAAGTATACCAAACTCTTTATTTGGTTCTTGTTTTCATAAATTTTCCAATTATTTTTCTTACAATACCCACATACAACATTCCGGAATCTGCAGACATGGAAGACTAGGTAGTACGTACTTTAACCATAGAGCTCTAATCTAGATAACCTAGGTGTTGGAATGGCAAGTAGTGGAGTCATTTTCCTTGTCACAACCCCAAATCTTTCAGAAACGTCAAGCTTTGCTCCATCAGGCAACTTCCAATCAAAAGGATGCAAGATTGAAGCCATCACATAGATTAGCATCCTCGCAGCTAAGGGCAACCCAGCACATATTCTTCTCCCAGAACCAAATGGAAGGTATTCAAACTTATTGCCCTTGTAATCAAACTTGTTGCTAGTGCTGGGATCGTTTAGGAATCTCCCTGGCCTAAATTCTAAGGGATTGTCCCACACATTAGGGTCTTTTTGAATGGCCCAAATATTTAGAAAAACACTTGAACCCTATGCAGTACCCACCAATGGTGGTAGATTCCGTTGGAAGGCGGGGCACTAACATGGGCAGCGCAGGGTGCAATCTGAATGTCTCCTTAATGACAGCATCTAAGTAATGTAATTTGGGCGAATGACACTCTTCCACCATCTTGTTTAATCCTACGATTTCTGCTAATTCTTCTTGAACTTTTTTCAATTCATCTGGATGATGCATCAGCTCCGTCATCGCCCGTTCAACCGATGTCATTGTGGTGTCAGTTCCACCCACCATAACGTCCTATCAAAAGATTTAAGCAACTCATAATTAAGCGACAATTGTTGAATAAAGGAAAATGCAGTATATGAATCGTGGACATCGAGACTAATTGTAATTCCATATACTTTTAATAGATTTGCTAGCAAATATTCACCCCTTTTCCTTCTTTTTTTTTTTGAACAAATGATATTATCTACGCTAAGGGGAAGATGGCAGGTTTAGCCTCACAATGGGCTAGCAAAATGTTGGCATTTGGCGAGAATCGAACCTAAAACCTTTCACTTATAAGTGAAAAGAAATATCACTAAACCGTAGTACTAAGTAGCTATCCATCGGTTTTTTAAAAGCTTAGAAGAAAAAACAAAATCCATCAGACGCTTTGTATTGAGTATTTGCCAAACATAAGATATGCTCATGTTCCATAATTTGTGTATTTGAACCATTGAATGATTGTGCACGCAATTTGGATTTGCAGTCTTGCAATACAAGTAAAAAGAGAATGTTACTCTAAATTTGGAAGGACAAACGGAAGACGCAAAGATGACGATGAAGTGTCCTTGAAAGATAAAAAGATCATGCAATTTCCACGCATTATACACGTGCCGACATACTTGTGATAAGATCACCATTTTCCTTAAATGTTTAGAAAGCAATCCCAAGGTAATCAAACTTGAATATGACGTAATCAGATGATGTAAACTATCCCAATAAGGTAAAGAAACATAAATATGATTTAATCAGATGATGTATCTTAAGTATTAATCATGTTAAATGTAACATAATTTACATTAAGTATGACAATATATATAAGCGAAGTATTCTAAATCCCAAAGCACAAGATAAGATAATATGGATATATTTTCACATACCGTGAGCAAGGCCCTCAGTTCTTGCTTTGTAAGCGGTGTATTTTCCGTTTTATTATTGTGCTCCAAGAGGACCTGCAGCAAGTCCTTTCTTCCACTTCCATGTTTTTGTTGTAGTCCTTCCTTTTTTGTTGCAGCCATATTCATCTGGATTTCGATGGCAGAATCGAAAATCCTTTCAGTCACAGAAATAGCCTTCTGTGCTTGCCTCCTTATTCCTCGTATATCAAACCTGGCAAGCACTGGGAAAAAGTCCGAAACGTTAGGTTTTGCAAGTAACCCCATGATTTCTGTGTCACCACCTTTCTAAACTCAACGCCAACGTCCGTAGTCCCCTTCTCATCCTGCAGCGTCCCTCCCCATATCATACGCTTGAGTGTGTTGACGCTGGTCCGAAATGCAAACTCCCCCAAATCAACTGGGGTCCCATTTTTTTCGTACAAAAGATTAATAGACTTGTGAACCTGTTCTTTCCTCAATGCATAACAAGCCTCAATGTTGGCATTGCTCAGCATGTGGCTCACAAATATCTTCCGAAACCGCCTCCAATCCGGCCCATATGTTCCGAAACGCGATGTCAGTTCTTCCGTAGGATGCTACCTGTGCCGCAACCGTGGCGTCGCGATTTGAAAATATTGTGTCGTGGTCACGACTCACGTACTACTTCTTTCATGAGAGTTGGCGAGGGCCATAGATTTTTGCTAACTTTGTGAAGTCATGGTGAAGGTTGGGACCTAAAAAGGGAAGGTACCCTAAGAGTGGAAGGCCGCAAGGGCCTGGTGGGGATGAGGGTGTTGACTTCCTCGACATTTTCCAAGTCAACAGGAACCAGAACAAAGAAAAGATCGTGACTAAAAGGGTGAGAAATATTGCTTTATCTTTCTCATTGCTAGCAATATCCCATCTCATTGCGTTCAACATTTTAATTAGGGTTTTTCTGTGAATGAAAGATAAGGTGTGGGAATGATATGTTTTCATGCTAACCAGTATCCAGAACTTATATATAGAATGTTTTCTGTGGCTCCACCACGTTGAGCCAAAAATGTTTTAAATTATAATCCACCGCCCAAAATATCAAGAAGAAAAGGCCGGCAGTTTTTATAGGCTAAAAGTCGACAGAAATGTTTGTGCATTCAGTGATGGAGATAAGTTTTATTTTATGGAACAGAAGAATAATAACCACAAGTGCCAAACGGTTTTTGGTCAGTTTCTAAAATTTGGTGGTGGATGGTAGCTAATTTGCTAACATAAATAAATTTGGTTTCTTTAAAATATTATGGCCATTATTTTATTTTGTGGTAGTTGTGAAGAAAACGTTGAAGTCCTTGGTTTACTGTCAGCCATGCAAAGTCTTGATTCCTTGAACTCATCTCCAGAGAGGTCCCCGCCCCTCACAGCACTGCCCACGTAAATCTGTTTCTTAGCACGTCTGAGATTCACACGTGCATTTCACATGATCTCAGAGTTGGTAGCTTGCCCAACTGCTGACAAGAGATAGGGCATGAATTGATCTGGCCTTCATTATAAAAGACTGAACCAAATCAAGCAACAACTCAGACTCGTGCTAATGTATCTCGGATCGATACTTTTCGGTATCTGCAGCTGCTAATGGAGTCAGACATGCACCTTATGTGAAGTGCTAATGTATCTCGGATCGATAATGGAGCCATACATGCACCTTGAGATTTCCAATTATCGAAATTGGTGGACAGAAATCAAACGAGTAACCTTTGAACGTAAGTTTTCTTTTACCAGTTAATATATTCTTTGAACAACTAATCTCATGGTTACTTGAAATAGTGGAAGTCACAAATTAATACGTGAGAGATGGAATGGTATGGGATAACAACAAGCCCCTCAAATCATTCTAATTCATATTATTTTTTAGGTATTAAATTATGGATTGTAAGGGGAAACCATGAACAAACATTTATTTTCTATATGTATTAGTAAACACATGAAAGTTGAAGACTAAATAGTCTCCTTACTCATTATATCATATGTAAGCAAGCATGCGTTAATAACACAACATACTAAAGTGATGCTGTTAATTATATATTTATATATATATATATATATATATATATATATGTCCAATTGGCAATACTTAACAACACAACATACTAAAGTTGAAGCAAGTGGGGGATTGTTTTGGTGGTGTCGCGGCTGGTGGTGGTGAAGACAAAGGGAGGTTGTGGGTTCGACTAGAACCCAATGGTGGCGACTGAGGAAGGCTCATCAACATCAAAATTCAAATCCCTTGAATTAATGTAGTGAATTTTTTTTCTTCTAAAGAAAAGTCTCAAGTATGCATTTTAGTCACAGTTCAATGGGATTACTGTTATTTTAACTAGCAAAAAAAATTTCACTGCATTAATCGCTTAGGGCGATGGGCAAGGTAAAAGGAGAGTAAAGGTGACAATCATGATGATGGCCGTGTCAATAGTGGTCATAGGTGGGGGTGGTGACAGTAAGATGGTCGTAGGAGGTTATGGTGTTGATCACTATAACAAGGCAGTGATACTAGAGGTAGTGGTGGGAGTGGTGGTGGTGGGAAATGTACTATAGGTGGCGATCATAGTGGTCGTGTCGGTGGAGGCATAAATATGGTTCTATGAGCTTGTGGTACAGTGATGATGGGTATGACAAGGTGGTTGTAGATGAAGTGATATGATGGTGGCTGTAGTGATATCGGTGGTGATGGTGGCAACAAAAGTAGCAAAAATGGTGACAAACGAGAAGTGGGGATGGTCATGGTTAGGTGGTGGTGACGACATGGTGTAACAAAAGTGGAAATAGTGATTCTCATTGCATCATGATAGCTGGTGAAGTAATCATTAGAAGTGGGAAAGCAAAATCCACCAAAATCTTAGGGGAAGAGGTTGGATTTGCTATGAAAATATATATATATATATATATATATATATATATATATATATATATATATATAAATATATACCATAAAAAGCTTCAAAGTCCTTGAAAGTCCATGACTTTTAAAATCCTTAAATCAATGAAATTTTGAATACACCTAAGGCTAGGGAAAAATAAAAAAAAGAAAAGAAAAAAACTAAACCCGGCTCGAAAATAATCGAACCCGATAATCCTAAATTGTTCGGTAGCCAAAAAAATGAAACTTACCGAATGTTTATGTATGGTATTCGATTTTCATGAAGGGTTTGATTAGTAAAACAAAACCGACATGTTTTTTTTTTATTAAATATATTAATATTACCATTGGATTTTGTTGAGATTGAATCTCAACCCTTCGTTTAAAATCAATTTTTTTTTTATCAAACGATAGATTTTGTTACATTAGCCAGTGACGGGATTCGAACCCATGCAAGGGCTTAACACTTTTTCATCACTAAGGTAAATGGCCATTAGCATTTAAAATGAACTTTCACTCTCTTTCTAAAAAATCCTTATTGAATACACCTGATTTTAAAAGTTAAACATAGTTCATCAAACTCCATAAAGTACACCTTGTTAAACTAAAAGCTCCCATTCTTTTCTTCTTCTTTTTTCTGGTTATTTCTAACATCAAAGATACTATTTTAGACTATATCATTGATGACCCTTAGAATAGAGATAAATTAAGCATGTTGTGCCGACTAATGCCTATAAGACTGTTGCATCATGATTTTCTGGTACCATAACTTGTGTCAGCTTGGGTAGCAATGATGACGTGTTGGAACCAAATTCTTACACCATCGTAAGGGGTGGAGATGCACAAATCCAAGTAACTTGTAAAGAAACAAACAACCGTAAGCTAGCCAAAGACTGGGGAGGTGTGCCAGTCAAATGCTCTTTGACGGTTAAGTTAGTAAGCAATATAAGACTCAAGTAATGGGTAAGGGAATAAGTATGCGATAATTGCATTACCAAAGATGAACCCTAGAAGAGTGTAATAGCAATTGAGGATGAGAGCTTTTAAGATAGTAGAATCCTTATTAAACTGAGAGAATCGTAGAGGATATCTAGGAAGTAGATATTGCATCATTTTAGGAGTGTGATTACGTGCGACGCACGCCAATTCTTAGATTGTAATAAGGACTCAAAAATTATAGGAAACCTGTTGATTCCTTGATGAATTGGGTTTTTGTATCTTGCGGAACAAGTATGGTTAATCTTAATAGAGTCGTTGGACTTCGCCCACTGATTCCAAAACAAGATGATGGTGACATTACTAGTCCGTTTATTCAGGTCCGCAACAGAGGTTGTTGAGTACATGACTGAACTTCTAAGATATGCATATTCCTATTTACCTAACTTAGGCCCTAGAAAATCATTGTCCCACAATTGCCCCTAACTATGAATCTGAAAAGTACTTGTTCCCCTTGGGGATGGATAGTTATTCAATGCCTTTCGTTGTAATTAGAATATGTATCGTTTTAGTCTTCTAATGTGTGGCATCTTGAGCCCTATGAATACTATAAAGTACTCGAGTCATTCCTCTTTCAAGCGTGTTTCCTTGTAGAACATACCATAAATATCGCGATGATGGAGACGTCTTAGTTGCTTGTGCATGGAGAACGAGGGATTGTCTGTTGTTTTCCCCATTAACTCTCACCATCGAATTTGCTGATCTCGAGGTGAGACGATCTGGATGCAATGGTAAGATGATTTCAAAATATCCCCTTTAAATATCTTCTGATCTATTCCTTTGTCTTCTAAAAAATCCCCAAATATTTTTCATTTGAGAAAAACCGCTAAACTTTCCCACTCTTTTGCTTGAAATTCATCATCCTTCCAACATTATATTCTTTAATTTCCTCGTTTTCCTTCAAAGGCTGCTCCCTAAAACGTGCTCCCAGCCCCTACGGCTAATTATGATTCCTAGTACGTCCCTCTGATGATCGGGGTATGCAGTAAGAAGGAAGCTAAAGCCTTTGCTTGTATTCGCCAACACCTCTTGAATGGGTGTGGGTGCACAGTCCAGTAGGAATCTGGACATGACGTTCAGAGCCTCTTGCCTGACCCTTCTGATCCCACCATGTACCAGGATCCATCCTTGGTACCTAGATCTGGGACTAAAATTCCTTATTTCTCATTTTCTGAAGTACGTCTTAAATTGCTACAAAATCGCATCTCATGCTGGCATCTTTCCATATCTTAACTTGTTTTGAACTTGTAAATTAATGGCATTGGGTGGAGCTCAGCATTAAGGAGCTTCGTATGCTTTACACCCTGCGTAAAAGTGTTGATCCTCCTTACCTCTTTCAATCGCGGCCATTTGTTACATAGTCTACGTATATCATTGAATTGCCATGCCACGACAAGGATTTGGTACAAAGATGTTCTGGTTGTTGATGGGCAATTGGAAATGTGAAATTGCTAAACCCATAGTCCAGAATGGGTCTGTTGATCTTTGGTGTAATAATGATGTCAAGAACATCAGCCAATCTTATCCTCAACTGATTGATAGGGCCTTCTAAATCATTCATCTCGTGCACCGAAATTGGAAATGGCTCGTAGCTCCATTGTATTAAGGGTACAAGTGTAATACAGTTAGAAATACAGTTAGTAATATAGTTAGTATGGTTGTTAGTATTTGGTTAAAGTAGTTAGGATTTCTTTTATAAAAACAGAGTGTGTAATATTCATTTAGTTGGTTAATACAAATTCTATTTCTCTCTCTAAACTCTATCTCTCTCTAAGATCTCTGTGTTCATTCTTCTTCAGCTTCCTTCTTGATTTTCTCTTCAATTCCCAAATATTGCAATGTAGTTAACATGGTATCAGAGCCACCAGGCTCACGCCATGGATTCTGGTGGTTCCACTTCTTAGTAGTTTGCATTTTTTTTTTAGTTTCTCCTCAAATTTTCATTAGATTTTCAATGCTTCCTTGATTGCTCTTGGGTTGATTTTTTTTTTGGGATATGAATTTAGATTTCACCACTTATCTCGATGAATCTGACAATTAATTCCCAATTCTCCCGCAATGCTCTGATTCTCCGTCTGCAATTCCAGAACAAGATAACCACTTGTCTGAAACAAGGCGCAGACTTCATCGACAAGGGCTCTCCTTGTGTGGTCTCCGAGTCCTCCAAGAAGGTGAAGAGTTCACCTCACGGCCAAGTCTCTGAGACCAGTCTTGAAGAACTTCAAGAAATTCCCAATTCTGTGAACGAAAAGCTCGTATCTTTGGATTTAATTTTTTTTGGGTTTCCTACATCTGATGGAGTTGCCCAAGATTTCATGGGAAATTGCGAGGTGGGTCTTGCTTTTGATGATGAATTTGTGACAACTAAGACTGCAAAGACTCTGGATGATAAGAAGAAGGGTGAAGGCGAAGTGGGTTTCTCTAGAGTTCAAAAGTTGATGCTTTTGGAGTTTTGCAGACCACCACCAACGAATATTTTATCTCAATGTAGTCAAGTACTTCGGCCGCGTTGCCTCTGCCATTTGCAGAAAAGCCCAGATTGTTCTCTCCATCTCTTGCTTCGAATGCCAGAAATATCCATGTTCTTTCCTTCCGAGTTTTCTTGAATCTAATTCTTAGTGTGGGTTGAGTCCTCAGAGAACAAGATGTTGAGGGTGTTCAGAAATTCACCACCAGATGCAAATCGGATATAAAGACGACGAAGAACGATATGGCTGATCTTTTGAGGAATGGCCTTGGCATCAATGCGTAATGCAGTCCAGGTGTTTGAAGGAAGTTCCAGCTCAAATGTTTCATTTGAAGGTTATGTTTTCAGTCCCTTTTTCTCTGAATTCTTGAACAATTAGAATGGATTTTTTTTTCTGGGTTTTTCAAGTTTTTTGTTGCTGGTTAAGAATTAAGGTTCTACTACTTGGTTGTGGCTTCTGTTGTATGTTGGAAGTAAATTTGTACAAGATTTGTGTACTTTTCCTCACGGGCAGCTTCCTGGAGGATCTTATTTCCATTGACATATGCAATTGCATGATGATGGTCACTCTCATTGGCAAGATCAGGATTTGCAGATTTTGTTTGTTGCACGAAGTCAATTTTCTTGTGAGTTTTTCTGGCTTCTTCAAGTTGTGTCTGATATTTGGGTTCACGATTATTACTCCGAATTGTTCTGCTCAGTCTCTTTACTGGGTTTGAATTTTCTGCAAATCTTGATATGTTTGGTGAAATGTGAATGGATCTTGTGTTCATTGTCGAATTACTCAGGAAGTTTTGCAGTATCCAATTCTTGTCTCTCTGCTTCACTGATTTTCTGCAATTCTGTTGAGGAGTTTGTGTAGTAATTTTCCCTTATCTCAGCCTATAATATCAAGTCTAACCAACTCAGTTGTTAGCATGAATCTACAGTAAGTCCGGTTATACGATGAAGTTTGAAGACGTTGTTAGCGGTAAATCCCACGAAGGGTAATTCCGTGATGTGAATAGGTAAAACCCACGAAGGGTAGATGAAGTTGTTAACGGTAAATCCCACGAAGGGTAATTCTGTGATGTGAGTAGGTAAATCCCACGAAGGGTAATTCTGTGATGTGAGTAGGTAAACCCCACGAAGGGTAATCCTACATAGATGTTGAAATTGTGAAGGCCGATGCCATTGTTCAAAGAAGTTGTTTTGGTAAAATCCACAAAGGGCGATCCCGTGGTGCTATAGTTAAGGCCGATGCCACACTATAGTTTTTTAATTTTCTGTTTTTTTATAAATATTAAAGGTCAAAGCCAAGTTGAATGACGACAAGACATTGTTATAACCGGCATGAGGGTGTGTTACAACTTTATAAGAGGCTATTCTTAATTTGCCCACTCGAAATGTATTAGGGGAACTGATAGATTGGAGACTGTTTCTTCAAGAAAGAAGCTTTCTGTGGATTGCTGTTAGTACAACAGTGAGACAATGGGGCTGATTCGGAGGAAAGTATCGAAAAGATTGAGGTCAGGATTCTAGCAAATTTGCAAGTTCAAAAGTGGCTGAACAAGAAAGATGTTACTTGAAATGCCAACATTTAGAGAAATCGGTTCATATGGAAAATTTTAATGGCCTTACTCAGGATTGTATTACATCGACAAGGACGAAACTGAATGATGAGAAAAAAAAAGAGTGATTTAAAAAAAAAAAAAAAAAAAAAAAAAGGTCAATAGTCTAGAAAATCAGGAACAGAAGAAAGTTCTCGTCGCCATGTTCAGAAGTCCATTACATTGGGGTTCAATCACCAGGCTTAAAGAATTGGATCATGGGAAATAAGGGTGGTGTTTCTGTTTGTGATGATACTATGAAATTGGTTGATTGCATTTCTGATTGTTAGATAGTCTCGGTTGAGAAGAAAGTTTGAAGCAGCAGATGTCTGACATCTGCGATGCATTTTATCTTAGCTGTCTAATCGAAAATGGTGCCTTGAGATTTGATTTCATTTGAAGTTTCAAGTGATTGCAAGATTGCAGATGGTTCAACTCCTTGTACTGTTTTATAGTTTAATAGCAGTGATTGCAGATGTTCTTCCAATCTCAAACTGGTTTCCCCAGTTGAGATTGAGGGGGAGTATTAAGGGTACAAGTGTAATACAGTTAGAAATACAGTTAGTAATATAGTTAGTATGGTTGTTAGTATTTGGTTAAAGTAGTTAGGATTTCTTTTATAAAAACAGAGTGTGTAATATTCATTTAGTTGGTTAATACAAATCCTATTTCTCTCTCTAAACTCTATCTCTCTCTAAGATCTCTGTGTTCATTCTTCTTCAGCTTCCTTCTTAATTTTCTCTTCAATTCCCAAATATTGCAATGTAGTTAACACCAAGGTATTAAATATCGATGATATCGGAAATATCGGTAGTCCAAAAACACGGAAATATCGATGGAAATATCGGGATATTATCGATATCGATAAAAATTGCATAAAAACCACGGAAATTGTAAGAAAAACTTGGAAATTTTTATTGAAACTTTGCAGGATGTTTATTTAGTCAATTATCTATTAGTGTATCACAAAAAATTGGAAGGAAATGCATTGCATGATGGATTTAACTGATTTAAGTTGATTATATAGCGAGCTGGCAAACATTGTGAGTGTAGAAAATATGTAGTAATTAATGAAAGAAGTGAAACCCCACCCCCAAATTAATTTATATTTTTACTCTTTCCCTGAAATTATATAAATTGTGCAATTGAGTCATTTATCCTAATCTAATCTGGACCCTCCATCTTGATTCTCACTCTCCATCATGCTGCCACGTGGCAGCCACTAACCCTCACCCTATCTCTCTCTCTCTCTCTTTTCCCGAGTCTCTCTCGAACTCCTCACTCTCTCTCAGATCTCAACTCTTAGAGTTAGATCTCAACTCTAGATCTCTCTCGAACTATCCTCCGTTCCCACACCCTTAGCTCTCTCTTGAACTCTCCTCCGCACCCACACCCAGGCATACCCAAATTCGTCCACCCCGATGCCAGCGCAGCATCTCCACCACCCACCCTCCCTCTCCTCCGTCTCTGGGAAGCACGGCTGTCTCTGGGAAGCACGGCGACGTGCAGAGGAACCCCGATGACCCAAGGATGCCCAACCCATATTCCGGCCACACCCAAGCACACCCAAATTCGTCCACCCCGGTGCCAGCGCAGCATCTCCACCACCCTCCTGAACTTTCCCTCCCACTCCTCCGCTCCTCCTCCCTTTCTCACCTCCCGGCGGCGGCGAGCACCATCAGAACCGAGCGGGTTTTGGGATCCATCAAACCCGAGCGGGTTCTGGGATCCGGAGAGAGGATTGCAGAGAGAGGCGTAGATCTTGGCAGAGAGGCGCATATCTTGGCAGCCTGCGACGACGGAGCTCGGCTGCCGTTGCGACGACGGCCAGACGACGGAGGAGATGGCGATATTATTACGATAATTATTTAATACCCTGAAAATATCGCCGGTCCCAAAAAACGATAATATCGGCGATATTTCACTGATATTATCGATTTTTTAGTCCTTGGTTAACACATTGTATACCTCTACTCTAACTGCCCTATTGCAAACCTCTCATAGATTGACGCAATAATAGCCAAGGATAGGAACAATCTAATGAAAGATCCAGAGGTCCTCAAATTTGAGAAAAAGAAAGAGAAAATGTCCCGAAGGTGTCGTAAAGAAGGTTGGTGACGCCAAGCCTTCCAGGAAAAAGTTTAATATGACTCCTCTTGGCAAAGCTGATGAAGTGCTTACAATTTAGGACCCAACCCCATTATAGCTGAAGTTGATCAAGGCGGAGCAACAGCAGGCACCGGTTTCCAGTGAAATAGGCAAAGGCTTTGTCAATGCCCCTGGAACCCGGATTATGTTGGTCGTGGTATCAGAATAACAATAATAGCAATAGCAACAACAACAACAAGAGCAGCAACAACAACAACAAAAATAGTAACAATGTAACGAACTTGTCTCTACTTCCAATCAAGAGATGACTTCTAAACAAGTTCATGCCCTAACTACGGTGGTGAGGTGACAACAATTGGTCTCATCAGATTTCGTCCGTCGTCCGCTGGTACCTTAAGTTCTTTTGACACTATAATGAGAGGAGCTTATTCTCCACTGTTAATAAAACTTAACTACCAGTCGCGAAGTGCTTCTTTTTAATGTGAGGGATATTCACAACGTAAAACATGTCAGGCCTTGAACTGTTCGACCATTACTCCAACTGATTTTGAGGAGGTGATTGCCAAGTCTGATCATTTGGTAAGAAATTGCTACCAGTGTCGATAGGCGATAAGTCTCTTTCATTTCCTTCTATCTTGTCATTTTCTCCTTCAAATCCCACATCTAATCTATTGCAAACATTCGCGCTAGGCTAATGCCTAGACGAAGGTTACAGTCTAGAATCAGGCGAACATGATCTTCATGCTAGAAGCGGCTCATAAAAGAGATCTAGGTCGCTGAATCCAGCTAGAGAGATAGTTGAAGGAGAAAAATGTAGAAGCATAGAAGCTTTTGGCCAATGAGAGGGAAACAGAGTATTCCTGGAGCGGTGAGCAGAATAGCAAGATCGAGGATTTACGTCATGAAAAGAAAAAGGATGATGGGCGTGCTACGGTGATGACCAAACTTGAGGCAAACTCTGCAAAGTCATTGAAGGCTAAGAGCAGTTCCACTCCTAAAAACTTTATGTCAGCACCCAGCGCATTTATCCACTCAAGTGAATAGTAATAGACTCCAGTGAACAGTAATAGGCCAAAGCATCTCCATCCTTAAAAAAATGCGTTGGCACCCAGTCTAAAAATGCGTTGACACAAACAATCTCCACCCCTACAAAATGCGCTGGCACCAAGCCCATTTAAAATATTATTAATTTTTTTTAAATAAAATAAAAAAAATTGTTTTAATTTCGGATAGGAAGTTTAACCAATCTCGTCATGCCACGTGTCATTATCCAAACGTACTATTTTGTGAATAGATTTCCACTAAGATTTTCAACCAATCCCGACATGCCACGTGTCACTTTCCGTTTACAATAATTTAGCCAAGATTTCGATAAGATTTTCAACCAATCTTGTCACGCCACGTGTCATTATCCGAACGTACTATTTTGTGGATAGATTTCTGATAAGATTTTCAACCAATCCCGACGCACCACGTGTCACTTCCTGTTTGCAATAATTTAGCCAAGATTTCGATAAGATTTTCAACCAATCACGTAGTTCCACGTGGCATTGTCCAAAACCTCATCCTTTCTTTTTTTGTCCATATAAACCCTACATCTCTACATCCATCCTCACACCACACTCAATCCTTCTTTTTAGCTCAGAATCCTTCTTCATCGTTTTCAAATCTTGAGTTCTTTTGAGAGTGCAAAAATAATTTGAGGAGCAACAGAAAAGATTGTTGGCACAACAGGAAGAATTGATCAATCTCTAGGAATATGGAGGTGGAGATGAGGCTTTCTTCATGGAGGAGGATGAGGATGATCACCACAAAAGGCAGAGGGCCTCACATTCCCGCCGTGTCATGGAAGTTGTGGGTCAGATAGCCAAACCCAGACATGCCGCAAACTTCGATAGAAAAAGGGAAAAACGAGGTAAAGCTCTCTTGGAAGATTATTTTATTCCCAACAGCGTTTTCCGTGATCATGTTTTTAGACGTCGTTTTAGAATGCAACGATGTTTGTTCGACAAAATCATGAGTGCTGTTTGCAACCATGATCCATATTTTATGCAAAAAGAGGATGCTTTTCATGTTCTAGGTCTTCTTCCCGAGCAAAAAATTACGGCTGCCTTGCGAATGCTTGCATATGGAGCATCTGCAGATCAAGTGGATGAGATTACGAGGATGGGAAAAACAACTTTTCTGGAGTCCTTGATGCGGTTTTGCCCTGCAATTGAAGCCCTCTACACCAATGAGTACCTCTGGACACCTACGCCAAGGGACATGCGAAGGCTTCTAAGGAAGGGTGATTGGAAGCATCGACTGTATGCACTGGACTTGGAAAAACTGTCCAAGTGCGTGGCAAGGAGCTTATGGCGACAGAAAATGAGCCAAAAACATCATTTTGGAAGCAGTGGCTTCTTTTGATACATGGATTTGGCATGCTTTTTTTGGTGTTCCAGGAGCTCAGAATGACATAAATGTCCTTGCCCAATCTCTAGTGTTCGACGAATTGCAGCAAGGTAAATCGCCGAAATGCACATATTGGGTTAATGGTACTAAATACGATGAATCATACTACCTTGCAGATGGCATTTACCCAAGGTGGTCAACGTTTGTCAAACCAGTGCCACATCCTTAGAGTGACAAAGAAAAAACACTTTGCAAAATGTCAAGAGGGGTGTAGGAAGGATGTCGAGCGTTGTTTTGGTATCCTGCAAGCTCGTTGGGCGATTGTCAGGGCTGTAGCTAGATTGTTTGATGTCGAGGCTCTTTGATCCGTCATGATGACATGTATTATTCTCCACAACATGATTGTTGAAGATGAGTATGATTATGATGTCGTCGATGAATACGAGCCGGATCCGATCAACAACTCACGAACACGTATCTATTGTGCTCATGACAATACCGAAGATCCCGTTCAACACGAGCCGTTGGAACGGGATGGACGTTACTATGAATTGATTGTTTAGCGGTACACTTTATTGCAAGAGCCATACTGGCACGTAACCTGCAGAATGAGGCTTGTGGTTGAAGAATAATGTCACAGTCGTTCCGAGACGTGTTGTGAAAAGACGAAAATACCCCTGGACGGTTAAGGTAAGCTTGTGTTATATTTTGGATTAAATTCTTATTTTTCCTAAGTTTGGGAAAGGGTGAGGGCTTGGTGTATTATTGGTTTGAGTTTTGGACCACACAAACACAAGTCAAACACTCTCTCTCTTTACTCCCGTAAGCTCTCTCTCTCTCTCCAGCTTTCTTGGATTCACTCTCTCTCGAACTCACCCTTCCTCTCTCTTCTTCTTGTACGGACGCACCCACACTCAAACATCCAGACACAGATCGAAGGTTTTGAGGCTGCCGTTGCATTCCTCGTGGTGAAATAAGTTCAAAGACACCAAAATCAGGTAAGGAAACTCTCGGGACCCCGTGAAACTAAGAACCTCCATTTTGCCACTGTTCATGCACACGTGAAATGTTGTGTTTCAGGGGATTTGAAGATCATGGGAAGCTTTAGAACTTCCATACGAGGCTCGGAGAAGAAAGATCGAAGAGTTTAAACGTAAGGAACCCTAGAAACTCAAATCTCCGACTTGGGTACTGTTCATCAAATTTTTACATAAGCTTTCTTTTCGATTTTTAGGCTCACAGTGAGCTTAGTGAGGTCCCAAGGAGGCTCGGAGTGCCTCGTTTGAAGCGTTTGGACGTCGGGATCAAGGGGTTCGAAGGTGGCCGGTTTTGGTTGAATTTTTCCCGACGAGTTTTAGAGAGATTTGAAGCTCCAAAGAGGTATAAACTTCTTCCCCTTAAGATTTGTAGCATTTTTGTGAAAATTTCATGGAAAATGGTGTAGAAACGAGTAAGAAAAGGGCAGTTGCAGGTCTGCCCAGAATCCGGCGCCGGTGGAGCTGTTCCGGCGTCTGGAGGTTGAAGATGATGCGCGTGGGGGCGCGTGAGGCCGTGGCCTCCTCGGCGCGTGAGGGCGCGTGAGACACGGGAAATTTTTTCTAAAAATTTCAGAGTGATCCTTAGGTGGTGTAGATCACTTTAGTATATTCGCATACCACATTTGAGTATTGTATGAGAAGTTATTAGCTAGTTTCCTTTATGTGCTTTAAAATAACGTTCTTATAGTTTTTTCTCACATAGGCGAAACCTATCCGGACGACGAGCGTAGCCAGGCTAGACAAGGAGGCTACGATCCATCTACTTATCAGTGAGTGGGCTTTTGTTTTCCGTATATACCTTATGCATTGAGTTTTCCCAGAAAACATGTGAAATGGTTTATGAAATGAAATGCCATGCCATCATACCTTTGTTATATTTGTTGAGTATGCATGATGAAATAAGTGTGCATCATGATATTATTATGCATTATGGAGTGCCAATGCATCATGAAATTGTATGCGCATGATTGTTGGTGCTGTGGACGCTAAGGTAAGTTCAGGTAAGCCTCTGAGTGTTTAAATAAATGTTGAGATAACGAGATTGACGAGATGTTGAGATGCATCGATAGCTCATAAACCTGCACCCCCGATGTTAGTGCTCCCGCCCAGGGCCAGGGCACAGTCTTTCACGTGTTGTTCACCTCTCCGCACCGCACGCTCGCCTTGGATCCAAGTTAGGTGCACAGTCCTGTCGTATAGACCACCTTGAGTGGGTTCGACTCGTAGGTGACCCGCGACTTATTCGCACAGTCTTCACGTGATTGTAGCACTAGAGCGTAGTAGATTACACCTAGTCTTGTCGTATAGACCACCTTGAGTGGGTTCGACATGTGTGCAGGATAGGTTGAGATGATGAGATTGATTATGAGCTATATTTCCAGTCGTGCTGATCACACGGTGGACATGATATTATCGATGATGAGTTTACTTCATTTGATGTTATGATAAGACATATGCTTGATTCGTTGGCTTAGTTTGGCATATGTTGGATTGGTTGGCATACTCATGAATTGATGGTGTGATATAGCATATGTTTGATTCATTGGCATAGTTTGGCATGTGCTTGATTCGTTGTTATGGTTTGGCATACATTTGGATTCGATGGCATATTAATGACTTGTTAGCATTTTTATGTTTTGAATCATATTAGCATGTTGATTTTCAGATGAGTTGAGTATATGTATATACTATTATTTTTCTGGGAAAGTAGACAGGTTTTACGGCGAGGGGCTTAGAAAGTTAGTTTTGAAAAGGTTTTTGAAAGATTTGTTTTTGCCCACTCACGCTTTTGTTTTTCGCCCCTCCAGGTTTTAGCTAGCGTTGTTGGTGACTCTCGGGGACTTATCGGAGATTCTGACAGACATCACTCATGTAGGATCACCTACGGGTGCTAATTTTATAAATGCTCTTTATGTTCGACTGCACCTAGGTCTTTACGCTCTGATTATGTATTAACACTTCTTGAGTTTGGTTTTTATTCACTCGTACTTTCATATTTATTATTGCTTCCGCACTGTGCACATGGCTACGTCACCCTCACGTGACGGCCAGCATGCCTCGATCTCGGTCGGGGTGTGTCAGTTTGGTATCAGAGCCTAGGTTTGCAGTCCTGCATATTTTGTGAGTAATCTAGTCATTGTGATGTCTTCTGTCAGAACGATGCCGTCTCATAGAGAGCCACGTCGTTCAGATGATCCTAGTTTCCCTAATATAACTTAGTTTGGGGAAACTATTGCTAATATGATTCAGTTTATTATCTGTTCTCCCCAAAGGACTTCTCTTGAGACTGTTTATAAGTTGAAGCTGAATCATTCTATGGAAAATGATGGACCTGAGGGAGCACAGCAATTGCTCAATCATGTTGGAAAAGTCTCTTGTGTGATGCAAAGTCAAGGCAACCCTCTTGCTGAAAGGTGGATCGAGACCACTATTTGGTTTTTGGAAGAGAACCTGCATCCTGGTGGGATCAGGAAAGTTATGATTACTAGCCGGTGGAAAAAGCAAATTGGAAGTTGTTTAAAGAATTGTTTAAGAAAAGATTTATTCCTTCGGTATATATTAAGAATAAGAAGCAAGAGTTACAAACTTGAGACAAGGAAAGGTGATGGCGAATGAGTATTATAGAAGGTTTACTGACTTGTCTCGCTATCATCAGAATGTTGCTGCTAATCCGGTTGAGACACTTTGTTGTTTAAGTTGGGTACTAAGCAAAAGTGGCGTTCTATGGCGACCACTACCCATTATGCTTCTTACTAAGAGTTTTACGAGATTTGTCGAGGATTGAAGAAATTATGCCCAACGCGAGTAAAGAAGAAGAAGAAAAGAATGTGAATCAAAGGAAAGACGACAAAGGTAAAGGTTAGTCTTCTTAACAACCTCGCAAGATTTAAAGCTTCAAAAGAAGTGAAGCTAGTTCTAGTTCTTCTAGCGGAAGTTTTAATGCCACGGGCCAGATGAAAAGTAACATATTTAGTGGAGGCCTGAGATTCCAGAGACAGAGAGACCTTGGTGGGTCATGTGGTTTGGGCGCATCTTTATGCCATAAGTACAATAATCGACACTTCGGAAAGTGTCGTTGAAGCAGCGCAATCAGTTAGGTCAGAAGCGTAATGCGCAGAACCGAGGTGTTCATTGCATTAGAGGCCTAGAAGGATGACAACAGGCCAGAATACAATTGCCAGTTGACTCAACCTCATTGTTTAGATCCTAGAGGACGCGTTGTGTTTCCTAGTAGTGTGGAGTTAGCATATTTAGAAGTTGCACTTTTCTAGAAAGGTTGTACCCTTGGGAATTGTTACTTACTTATCGAGACAACAGTGAGTTATCGGTTTTACGGGCTGCAGACCGTAATATCAATAACTTATTCGTTGGATTCGTTAAGCAAGTAAGCAGGTAGGTTATTTTATGTTGTTATTATGTTTATTCAGAGTGTCCAGTGTTAGTGGAAGATATAGTTATGCTAGCGAATCTTATTCTGTTAGATATGGTAGATTTTGATGTTGTTCTAGGCAGTGTGGAAGAGGTAAACGTGGTTAGACATTTTCCCGATGTGTTCATGAGGATTTTCCCGGGATACCATCTGTTAGAGAGGTGGAGTTTACCATTGATTTGTTGCCAGGTACGGGTTTTGTATCTTTGACTTCATATATAATGGCTCATGCGGAGATAAGAGAATTAAAAATTCAGTTGCAAGAATTGGTTGATAAGGATTTGATTCAACCTAGTATGTCGCCTTGAGGAAGCTCGAGTGTTGGTTGTGAGATAGAAAGATGGGACTTTAAAGTTATGCACTGATTATAAGCAATTGAATTGGGTAACGATTAAAAACCGTTATTCATTGTCGCATATTGATGATTGATTTAATCAACTTAGAGGTGTCTGTGTGTTCTCGAAGATTGATTTAAGGTCTGGGTATTATCAGTTGAAGATCAAGAATGATGATGTCCTTAAAACGGCTTTTAGGACTCGTTATGGACATTATGAGTTCCTTGTGATGCCGTTTGGATTGACGAATGCACTAGCAGCTTTCATGGGCTTAATGAATAAGGTATTTCAGCGGTACTTGGATAGATTTGTCATTGTTTTTATTGATGACATTTTGGTGTATTCTAAGTCAAAAGAGGAGCATGGACGACATCTCACTTTGGTGTTAAGGAAGTTGAGAGAACATCACTTGTATGCTAAATTCAGTAAATGTCAATTTTGGCTGAGAGAAGTGGCATTTTTGGGACATGTCATTTCAGCTCAGGGCATTCAGGTAGATTCTCAAAAGGTAGCAGCGGTGGAAAATTGGGAACAACCAAGAACCGTCACTGAGGTACGGAGTTTTCTTGGCTTAGCAGGCTATTACAGACGGTTTGTTCAGGATTTCTCGATCTTAGCATTACCACTGACAAGACTAACAAGGAAAAATGTTAAGTTTGAGTGGGATGAGAAATGTGAGCAAAGTTTTCAGCAGCTGAAGTATTGCCTCACTCATGCTCCAGTGTTGACACTTCCGGACGACGGTGGTAATTTCGAGATCTACAGTGATGCTTCTCTGAATGGTTTGGGTTGTGTGTTGATGCAGCATGGTAGGGTAATTGCTTATGCGTCGAGACAGTTGAAACTGCATGAAAAGAACTACCCTACACATGATTTGGAGTTAGCTGCTATCATTTTCGCTCTGAAGATTTAGAGGCATTATCTTTATGGAGAGGAGTGTAAGATCTTTACAGATCATAAGAGTCTTCAGTATATTTTCACACAGAAAGATCTTAATCTTCATCAGCGAAGATGGGTGGAATTGTTGAGTGACTATAACTGCACGATTGATTATCACCCAGGTCGTGCAAATGTAGTTGCAGACGCACTCAGCAGAAAAGCTCAGGGTCGAGTTAATGCCTTGTGTGCTAGCAGAGTTCCTCTTCTTGGTGACTTGAGGAATACCGGAGTGGAATTGCAAATGGAAAGCAAAAAGGAAGCTATACTTGCAAATTTCCAGGTTAGACATATTCTAATTGACCGGATCCTTGCTGCTCAAATGGAAGATGAAGAAATTCAAGAATTAATTCATGCCAGAAGTTTAGGGAAAAAGAAAGATCTGAGAATTCGAGAATCTGATTGTATGTTAATGCAAGAAGGTAGAATGTATGTACCAAATGATGCGGAGCTAAAGAAAGAGATTCTAGATGAGGCACACAGTTCAGCGTATGCTATGCATCCAGGAGGTACTAAAATGTATCATACCATTAGACCATTTTATTATTGGTCGGGCATGAAGAGAGAAATTGCTGAGTATGTAAGCAGGTGTGCCATTTGTCAGCAAGTTAAAGCCGAAAGGAAGAAACCATTTGGGTTGATGCAACCACTTCCCGTTCCAGAGTGGAAATGGGAAAATATTACGATGGACTTTGTGTACAAGCTACCTCGTACACGGAACGGGTATGATGGTATTTGGGTAATTGTTGATCGGCTTACTAAGCAGCACATTTCATTCCAGTGAGGGAGAAGTATTCTTTGATTAAGCTAGCTGAGTTGTTTATAAGCCAGATTGTGAAGTACCACGGCACGCCAGTGAGTATTATCTCGGATCGAGATCCTAGATTTACTTCCAAGTTTTGGAGAGCATTCCAAGAAGCTTTTGGTGCAGATCTACGTTACAGCACAGCTTATCATCCTCAAACAGATGGTCAATCAGAGAGGACTATTCAGACTTTAGAGGACATGCTGAGAGCTTCGGTACTTCAGTTCGGTGATGATTGGTATGCTAAGTTAGATTTGATGGAGTTTGCTTACAACAACAGCTACCATTCTAGGATCGGGATGGCGCCATTTGAGGCACTTTATGGTAAAGCTTGCCGTACACCTTTGTGTTGGTCAGAGGTCGGTGAAAGATCATTAGTGGGCCCTGAGATAGTAGAGGAGACTACTCAGAATGTTCAGGTAATTAAAGCTAATATGAAAGCAGCCCAGGATCGTCAAAAGAGCTTTGCAGATAGACATGCCACTGACAGGGTGTATGATGTTGATGATTGGGTATTCTTGAAACTATCGCATTGGAAAGGTGTTGTAAGATTCGGGAAGAAGGGTAAGCTGAGCCCTAGATATATCGGACCTTATCAAGTTATTGAACGAGTTGGTGAGGTTGCTTACAGGCTTGAGTTGCCTCCGGAGTTGGCCAGAGTACATAATGTGTTTCATGTCTCTATGCTTCGACATTATATTTCAGACCCTTCACATGTGATTCCTCCTCAGCAGCTTGAGATTAGTCCAGATTTGTCTTATGAGGAAGAACCAGTGACGATACTAGATTGGAAGGATAAAGAATTGAGAAACAAGACAATTCGGTTGGTAAAGGTCTTGTGGAGAAATCACTCAGCAGAAGAAGCCACGTGGGAGACTGAGGATCGGATAAGAGAGTTGTACCCACGCTTGTTTTATGGTTACTTGTCTTGTTTGGTTGTTGTAATTGAAATTTCGAGGACGAAATTCTATAAGGTGGGTAGATTGTCACAGTCGTTCCGAGACGTGTTGTGAAAAGACGAAAATACCCCTGGACGGTTAAGGTAAGCTTGTGTTATATTTTGGATTAAATTCTTATTTTTCCTAAGTTTGGGAAAGGGTGAGGGCTTGGTGTATTATTGGTTTGAGTTTTGGACCACACAAACACAAGTCAAACACTCTCTCTCTTTACTCCCGTAAGCTCTCTCTCTCTCTCTCCAGCTTTCTTGGATTCACTCTCTCTCGAACTCACCCTTCCTCTCTCTTCTTCTTGTACGGACGCACCCACACTCAAACATCCAGACACAGATCGAAGGTTTTGAGGCTGCCGTTGCATTCCTCGTGGTGAAATAAGTTCAAAGACACCAAAATCAGGTAAGGAAACTCTCAGGACCCCGTGAAACTAAGAACCTCCGTTTTGCCACTGTTCATGCACACGTGAAATGTTGTGTTTCAGGGGATTTGAAGATCATGGGAAGCTTTAGAACTTCCATACGAGGCTCGGAGAAGAAAGATCGAAGAGTTTAAACGTAAGGAACCCTAGAAACTCAAATCTCCGACTTGGGTACTGTTCATCAAATTTTTACATAAGCTTTCTTTTCGATTTTTAGGCTCACAGTGAGCTTAGTGAGGTCCCAAGGAGGCTCGGAGTGCCTCGTTTGAAGCGTTTGGACGTCGGGATCAAGGGGTTCGAAGGTGGCCGGTTTTGGTTGAATTTTTCCCGACGAGTTTTAGAGAGATTTGAAGCTCCAAAGAGGTATAAACTTCTTCCCCTTAAGATTTGTAGCATTTTGGTGAAAATTTCATGGAAAATGGTGCAGAAACGAGTAAGAAAACGGCAGTTGCAGGTCTGCCCAGAATCCGGCGCGAGTGGAGCTGTTCCGGCGTCTGGAGGTTGAAGATGATGCGCGTGGGGGCGCGTGAGGCCGTGGCCTCCTCGGCGCGTGAGGGCGCGTGAGACACGGGAAATTTTTTCTAAAAATTTCAGAGTGATCCTTAGGTGGTGTAGATCACTTTAGTATATTCACACACCACATTTGAGTATTGTATGAGAAGTTATTAGCTAGTTTCGTTTATGTGCTTTAAAATAACGTTCTTATAGTTGTTTCTCACATAGGCGAAACCTATCCGGACGACGAGCGTAGCCAGGCTAGACAAGGAGGCTACGATCCATCTACTTATCAGTGAGTGGGCTTTTGTTTTCCGTATATACCTTATGCATTGAGTTTTCCCAGAAAACATGTGAAATGGTTTATGAAATGAAATGCCATGCCATCATACCTTTGTTATATTTCTTGAGTATGCATGATGAAATAAGTGTGCATCATGATATTATTATGCATTATGGAGTGCCAATGCATCATGAAATTGTATGCGCATGATTGTTGGTGCTGTGGACGCTAAGGTAAGTTCAGGTAAGCCTCTGAGTGTTTAAATAAATGTTGAGATAACGAGATTGACGAGATGTTGAGATGCATCGATAGCACATAAACCTGCACCCCCGGTGTTAGTGCTCCCGCCCAGGGCCAGGGCACAGTCTTTCACGTGTTGTTCACCTCTCCGCACCGCACGCTCGCCTTGGATCCAAGTTAGGTGCACAGTCCTGTCGTATAGACCACCTTGAGTGGGTTCGACTCGTAGATGACCCGCGACTTATTCGCACAGTCTTCACGTGATTGTAGCACTAGAGCGTAGTAGATTACACCCAGTCTTGTCGTATAGACCACCTTGAGTGGGTTCGACATGTGTGCAGGATAGGTTGAGATGATGAGATTGATTATGAGCTATATTTCCAGTCGTGCTGATCACACGGTGGACATGATATTATCGATGTTCAGTTTACTTCATTTGATGTTATGATAAGACATATGCTTGATTCGTTGGCTTAGTTTGGCATATGTTGGATTGGTTGGCATACTCATGAATTGATGGTGTGATATAGCATATGTTTGATTCATTGGCATAGTTTGGCATGTGCTTGATTCGTTGTTATGGTTTGGCATACATTTGGATTCGATGGCATATTAATGACTTGTTAGCATTTTTATGTTTCGAATCATATTAGCATGTTGATTTTCAGATGAGTTGAGTATATGTATATACTATTATTTTTCTGGGAAAGTATACAGGTTTTACGGCGAGGGGTTAGAAAGTTAGTTTTGAAAAGGTTTTTGAAAGATTTGTTTTTGCCCACTCACGCTTTTGTTTTTCGGCCCTCCAGGTTTTAGCTAGCGTTGTTGTTGACTCTCGGGGACTTATCGGAGATTCTGACAGACATCACTCATGTAGGATCACCTACGGGTGCTAATTTTATAAATACTTTTTATGTTCGACTGCACCTAGGTCTTTACGCTCTGATTATGTATTAACACTTCTTGAGTTTGGTTTTTATTCACTCGTACTTTCGTATTTATTATTGCTTCCGCACTGTGCACATGGCTACGTCACCCTCACGTGACGGCCAGCATGCCTCGATCTCGGTCGGGGTGTGTCAAATAAAGTGTATTTTTTTAAGTAATCTTATTTAGTGTGTTTTTTTTTTTTAAGTTTATATGGTGGAGGTTATGTAATTTTATTTGGTGTTTTTTTTTTTAAGTTTATTTGGTAAGTTTATGTAATCTTATTTGATGTGTTTAAAAAAGTACAAAAAATAAATAAGAAATTGCATAAAGTTCTAAAAATAAATAAGAAATTACATAAAAATGACATAAAAAATTAAATATAGTTCTAAAAATAAATAAGTAATTACATAAAAATTACATAAGAAATTAAATATATTTCTAAAAATAAATAAGAAATTACATAAGAAAATAAATATAGTTCTAAAAATAAATAAGAAATTACATAAAAATTACATAAGAAATTAAATAAAGTACTACAAATAAATACAAAATTATACAAAGTCTGTGGAGCTAGGATATGTGGTGGTAGGATCTTCGTTGCTAGGATTTCTGTAGCTAGAACCCCCTCTACTTGTTTCAGCATCTCTTGCATGCCTCCTTCGCACGACGTCTCTTTTTTCCGATGTCCAAAAATATTTTGAATTCGGAGACAGTCCTACTAGAGACTTGTTCATAGTGTCACGATATGCTTGAGCCATCCTTTCTTCTCTAAGCATCTCATTTTCTCGATGAAGTGCTTCTCTAATCAACTCGTTCTCTCGATTAACTATTTCTCTTTGTCTCTCATCCGCCGCATCACGGGCCTCAGTAGCTGCTAGTATTGCTGCCATAGCAGCAACCTTTTCCTCATCTCTAGCGTTTTCCCGTGCCATGGTCAGTTCACCTTGCTGAGCAAGTTCCTCCATATATTTAGTGTAGTCATTTTTGGAAGAACTACCTTTTTTCTATGATGCTTTTTTACCTTGAGGCCTAAGGCAATGCCGAGTCAGTTGGGTCTCCCGCACTTGTTCAGGCGCCTCTTCTGTGGCCGTGTCTGGTTCTGGCGAACTGTGTAAACCCACGCTATGCATGACAACTTCTGGACCGGTTGGCACAATTTTGTATTTGGGGGAATCTTTTACGATTTCCCAACAATCCCATATGTTGAATGATTTGTTCTGGTTCTTTGCATTGTAGAATCCTTGTGCTTGTAGTGTCTATAAAAATGTGGGATAAGATAGTATTAAAAAATACGGGTGTAACACAAATAAATCATTTAAAATATTGATGCAGGTGGAATGCATATAAATTACATATATTACATAAGAAATTAAATAAATTAAAAGATTACATAAGAAATAGTACATAAAAATTACATATATTACATAAGAAATTAAATAAATTAAAAGATTGGTGTGGGTGGAATGCATATAAATAAATAAAAATATTGTCACCTGATCCGCTAAACTTGTCCCACTACGCAGATTACCGGAAGCATGAGAGATGGCGTTTTTCCAACAAGTAAAGGATGCGTTGAGCTTTTTCCAACGACCTTGAAGACCTTGACTAGTTCTTGAGTCTTTTCCATGTACATCGTAAAACGTTTTCGTAATTTTACTCCACATTTCTCGCCTATCCATCTCATTACCCGTAATCGGGTAATGAGTAGCGTGATACCAACTTTCACACAACGTAACATCTTCAATGTTCTTCCACGAACTCATTTTTTTCTCTCAAAGTGTACAAAATATTGAAATGTAGAAAGTGTAGAAAATATTGAAATGTGGTGTAAGGTGAAATATGAGGGTTATGTATTTATAAAATAAAAAATCTGTATTTAAAAAAAAATTTCTGTATTTTTAATTAATTTTAATGATATTAATTAATCTGGACCGTTGGATTTGAAAAATATTCAAATCTAACAGCCTAGGCGCTGCCACGTGGCCAACGGTCATAATTCTGACCGTTAGGCCTTTTTTTTTGGGTGACAAATCGTGGACTGTTGATCTATGATCTGACGGTCCAGGTTAAAAGTAAATGTCAATTTTTTTTACCAATGGAAATCCAACGGTCTAGAAAAACTAGCCGTTGGAAATCCAACGGCAGAGAACGAGCCACGTCGCCTCCGCGGGTGACGACTTAGTGTGCCTGCGCCGTGGGCCTTGCTCTGAAATCATGTCTCCTACTCGCGCCCACGCGCGAGTCTGCTACACGAGCCTGGCGCAAAAAAAATTTAAAACCTTGCCTGACGCCACGCTGGCGTCAGTATGGCATCAGATAGACCAGGCAACGCCTCAGTCAGTTTTGGACTAGGCTAGAGACCAGCTTGGGCTGGGTGCCAGTCAATTGGGCGGGCTGGAGTGGATTCACTGAGTCCTATGAGGGTTTTTTGACTAGGTGTCGGGCCATTGTGGCTCCGGTGGAACTGCTCTAAGGACGTAGCCGAGCAGATATTTATCACAGAGTGGAGCACATGGGACACTGATCGGGCTGTTCTTCAATCAAAGTTAGATAGAGTTTGCCAAGGGGCAAACCTGAGGGAATGATCGCACATTGAAGCCTTTCAGCGTGCCATGGACTCTGAAATACTCCGAAGGATATGATCGGGGCTATGTCGTGGATTTTGTTGGCTAACATCATCGCAACAGATGGGATGGCTGTCACAAATTAGTGAAGATACAGAAGGCAAATTTGTCGGTTCCTTCTTAACTGGCAGCGAAATATGATCTATTGTAGAATGATCTGATAAGGAGGAATATGAGTTCCCTCTCAATGAATGCACCAATTGTTGGAACCAAATTTGCACACTGCCATAGGAGGTGGAGATACACAACTCAAAATAACCTATAAAAGAATAAACAACTGTGAGCTAGCCAAAGATCGAGGGAGGGGTGTGCCGGTCTAAAGGCTCTCCAACGGTCAAGTTAATAAGCAATAGAAAACTCAATCAGTGGGCAAGATAATAAGTATGTAAAATTGTGAGTTCGTTTGGATGTGCTTTTAAAATGACTAAAAAAGCTTTTAGAGACAAAATTTTTGGGTTTCAAAAACGCTTTCTGCAAGAAGCGGCAATCATGTGCTTCTTCCAGGAAGTACTTTAAGTGCTTTTTGAGGGTTTACTTGCATTTTTACTAACGATTGGTTCTAAAAACATTTTCACCAAAAACGCTTTCAGTTATTTTAAAAGCACATCCAAACGAGCGTTACCAGAGATAAATAAAAAAAAAGTGTAATTATACTAGTCGAGGATGAGACCTTTTAGGATAGTAGAATCCTTATTAAATCGGGACAATCCCAAAGGATAACTAGGAAGTAGATATTGCATCATCTTAAGAGTATGAGCGCAAGTCAATCCTTAGGTTGTAAGGACTCCAAGATTATAAGAAACCTGCAAATTCTTTTCTCGATTGGGTTTCTGTATCTTACGGAACAAGCATGGCTAATCTTAACTAAATTGTCAGCCATCACCTCTGATTCCTGAATAGGCTAATAGTTGCATCGCAACTTCGTTTATTTAGCTCTTCAACATAGGTTGTTGAATCCATAGGAGCACTTATGAGGTATACATATTTTGATCTGCCTTACTCTGGCCCTATAAAATAATGGTCACACAACCGGAATGCTCATAGCCCATTAAGCATAGTACGACAACTTTGGTCTGATCGGTTAGGCTTAAGCCTATTAAAGACATTACTAGTCTCCCAAGTAAGAAAACCCTAATTCATGTAAAATTAGGATATCTTGGGCATTAGGCAACGTAATCGTAGGAGAATTGGATATTTTATCCTAGATTCCCTGCTAGATAGTCTCTTGATATAATTGGGATTACTCTCCCTACAAGGACTCTCAAGACTTCTATAAATACCCTAGCTTGGGTATTTATTAGTGGACATTCTCTGAATTCTCTATTCAACGACAACTGAAGATCATCTTGAAAATTGAACTTAAGATCATTTTGACCAAGTCACTATACCACAGGCATGTTTGTAGAAGAAGGTTCAATCAATGCAAATATTAACACCGTGACGGGAAACAACCCACTCTCAGCGATCTCTGCCATAAGCGCAATGGTAACCAGAATATCCTTAAACAGAACTTTAATTGATGCTCCAAAGAATAAATCTCTGGCGGTTCATAACAACCACCAATTCTGGTGACTCACACAAAGAATGCTTTTTTAATAGGCTTGTTGTTGCTACTATCCATGATCAAGGACTGGGTTTTCCCAGCAAACACAAAACGGGAAGGTTTCTAATACCTTTGGTTATTTTCTTCCAATACCTTATTGCTTTGAAAATTGTAAATCAGTTTAGCGTGAAACAACTAAGAACCATGACTACTTGTTATCGTTTTACGAAAGGGATAATGTGTTGATCGCACATCCATTTTCTTTTTAGATCTTGTAGTGTTGGACTAACTTAGTCTAACACCATTCTAGTAGAACCAGTAACTCCAATAATGACATAACTGATCTAACGAGTATAGCAGAGTCCCAACACGGGAAGAACTTCTATGGGTGTAAGTCACCCTTAGAAAAACGTATATATTAATTCCCAAATAGAGCAATTGTACTTGCGAGCAAGGAAGCAAAGATGGTTTGGCTGCACGCCGACCAACACCTCATCGTAAGTTTGACTCGTAAACTTTTTGTCTGACGTTTACAATTAGCTTTTCATGCAACCTAGCCCAAGTCCTTCAAACACTTCAACTGGGACAAGTGCTCGTAAAGCTCTGGGGGCAATGTAATCTTGCCTAAAACCCATTCTGCACACTTGACTAGTTTTTAACGGAAAACCAACTACCCAGATGAATTTTGACACAAGGTCAAACTAGTTTTTAACGGAAAACCATCTCCCCGAATGGATTTTGACACAAGGTCAGTTTAAGACGAATGCTAAGACGTAGAAGATCGTTATGTCAAATTTTTAGAATTTTCTACACAACCAATCCTTCCGTTTTTCGAACAAAAATAAACAAAGTTGCATCCTCATAAGAACTACACAGCTATGGGAAAATAAAGATTTCAAAGTCTTCCTGATTTTTTTCAGTGACATGCCATATATGCCTAAAAAGATAAGAAGTAGAGCTACAATGCTGTTATTTTTTTCCAAAATTTTCTAGACAATATAACATTCTTAACTCTGGCACGCAAAGTTGCTAAATAGCAAGCCAACACATTGCAGTGGCACTATTAAATCGATAGCCTAAAGTGTACCTCCTCGTAAAGAATTAGATTTTTTCGTAGAATTTTACTGAATGTAATTCTAAGCCATATGGACAACATTATCGTCATTTTACCACTAGTACCGCAAGCTGGAATTCTTTGCAGAACTCCTCTTGTTCTTCATCTGAACCCATATCAAATGACATACAACGTGCCACAACAACATATGGGTCAGCATACGCACAGTCATGATCAAGTTAAAGGTTAATCTAAGGGTTCCAACTAACGCAAATTCGCTCCGATGAGCTAAAAACTAAAAGTCACTCACATTGCACTGCGTGACAACTCCATACTTTTCCCTCCCCCACTACTAGCATGTAATGGAAACAGACAAGGGCATATTATATGGAATAAGGAGAAAAATTTTATGAATCCAAATGAATCTTACACCACATTGCAGTTATGGATCCGATTCCCACAGATGTAGAAGTCCGAAGAACATATTACTTCGGTTTAATCTGAAACTGTCCAGAGTAAGGTCGATCAGAGTAAGTTCACCTTCGTAGTCCAATCATGGACTAAACAACTTCCAACTCGGAGCAACACAAATGGATCGGTAATGCCACCATCATTATATTCTGGAGCCTCGCTAAGATTAACCATGCATGTTTCGCAAGATACGTAAACCTGATCTGGTACGAAATCGGCTGGGTTTCTTATATTTTTGGAGTTCCTAAAATCTAGGGATTGGTGTGCACTGCAAGTAATCACACTCCTAAGAAGAGTCAATATCTAGGGATTGGTCTAGAAACACTAGCCATTGGAAATGCAACGGCAGAGAACGAGCCACGTCGCCTCCCCGGGTGACGACTTAGTGTGCCTGCGCCGTGGGCCTTGCTATGAAATCATGTCTCCTACTCGCGCCCACGCGGGAGTCTGCTACACGCGCCTGGCGCAAAAAAAATTTAAAACCTTGCCTGAGGCCACGCTGGCGTCAGTATGGCATCAGATAGACCAGGCAACGCCTCAGTCAGTTTTGGACTAGGCTAGAGACCAGCTTGGGCTGGGTGCCAGTCAATTGGGCGTGCTGGAGTGGATTCACTGAGTCCTATGAGGGTTTTTTGACTGGGTGCCAGGCCATTATGGCTTCGGTGGAACTGCTCTAAGGACGTAGCCGAGCAGATATTTATCGCAGAGTGGAGCACATGGGACACTGATCGGGCTGTTCTTCAATCAAAGTTAGATAGAGTTTGCCAAGGGGCAAACCTGAGGGAATGATCCCACATTGAAGCCTTTCAGCGTGCCATGGACTCTGAAATACTCCGAAGGATATGATCGGGGCTATGTCGTGGATTTTGTTGGCTAACATCATCGCAACAGAAGGCAAATTTGTCGGTTCCTTCTTAACTGGCAGTGAAATATGATCTATTGTAGAATGATCTGATAAGGAGGAATATGAGTTCCCTCTCAATGAATGCACCAATTGTTAGAGCCAAATTTGCACACTGCCATAGGAGGTGGAGATACACAACTTAAAATAACCTATAAAGGAATAAACAACTGTGAGCTAGCCAAAGATCGAGGGAGGGGTGTGCCGGTCTAAAGGCTCTCCAACGGTCAAGTTAATAAGCAATAGAAAACTCAATCAGTGGGCAAGATAATAAGTATGTAAAATTGTGAGTTCGTTTGGATGTGCTTTTAAAATGACTAAAAACACTTTTAGAGACAATATTTTTGGGTTTCTAAAACGCTTTCTGCAAGAAGCGGCAATCATGTGCTTCTTCCAGGAAGTACTTTAAGTGCTTTTTGAGGGTTTACTTGCATTTTTACTAAGGATTGGTTCTAAAAACATTTTCACCAAAAACGCTTTCAGTTATTTTAAAAGCACATCCAAACGAGCGTTACCAGAGATAAATAAAAAAAAAGTGTAATTATACTAGTCGAGGATGAGACCTTTTAGGATAGTAGAATCCTTATTAAATCAGGACAATCCCAAAGGATAACTAGGAAGTAGATATTGCATCCTTTTAAGAGTATGAGCGCATGTCAATCCTTAGGTTGTAAGGACTCCAAGATTATAAGAAACCTGCAAATTCTTTTCTCGATTGGGTTTCTGTATCTTACGGAACAAGCATGGCTAATCTTAACTAAATTGTCAGCCATCACCTCTGATTCCTGAATAGGCTAATAGTTGCATCGCAACTTCGTTTATTTAGCTCTTCAACATAGGTTGTTGAATCCATAGGAGCACTTCTGAGGTATACATATTTTGATCTGCCTTACTCTGGCCCTATAAAATAATGGTCACACAACCGGAATGCTCATAGCCCATTAAGCATAGTACGACAACTTTGGTCTGATCGGTTAGGCTTAAGCCTATTAAAGACATTACTAGTCTCCCAAGTAAGAAAACCCTAATTCATGTAAAATTAGGATATCTTGGGCATTAGGCAACGTAATCGTAGGAGAATTGGATATTTTATCCTAGATTCCCTGCTAGATAGTCTCTTGATATAATTGGGATTACTCTCCCTACAAGGACTCTCAAGACTTCTATAAATACCCTAGCTTGGGTATTTATTAGTGGACATTCTCTGGATTCTCTATTCAACGACAACTGAAGATCATCTTGAAAATTGAACTTAAGATCATTTTGACCAAGTCACTATACCACAGGCATGTTTGTAGAAGAAGGTTCAATCAATGCAAATATTAACACCATGACGGGAAACAACCCACTCTCAGCGATCTCTGCCATAAGCGCAATGGTAACCAGAATATCCTTAAACAGAACTTTAATTGATGCTCCAAAGAATAAATCTCTGGCGGTTCATAACAACCACCAATTCTGGTGACTCACACAAAGAATGCTTTTTTAATAGGCTTGTTGTTGCTACTATCCATGATCAAGGACTGGGTTTTCCCAGCAAACACAAAAAGGGAAGGTTTCTAATACCTTTAGTTATTTTCTTCCAATACCTTATTGCTTTGAAAATTGTAAATCAGATTAGCGTGAAACAACTAAGAACACACCATGACTACTTGTTATCGTTTTACGAAAGGGATAATGTGTTGATCGCACATCCAATTTCTTTTTAGATCTTGTAGTGTTGGACTAACTTAGTCTAACACCATTCTAGTAGAGCCAGTAACTCCAATAATGACATAACTGATCTAACGAGTATAGCAGATTAGCAGCCCTAGTTAATCCCCGGCCTAGAACGATCCCTACTTTCTTGTACTACAGCTATCTTAATAGGGTTTAAGTTTGTGTGCTAGTTTTCTTTCACATCAACGGCATAGCTACCTTGGGCTTTGGCCCATGGGAAGAGGGAGGCGCAGGGGCGCCAGCCCCCCCTTTGGTGAAATTGGGTCATGAGGCATTGTGGCCTGACGCGGCTACTGGGCTCCTACAGCTTAGATCTTCGTTTTTTTTTTTCTTTTTTTTTAATGGGCTCGGGCCTGTTTGTGGGGGAAGAAAGAGGGGTCGAGAGTAGACCTGGCATTCATGTCGTGTTTCCCGTGTTCGTGCCGTTTTCGTGTCATACCCGATATCTTAACGGGTCGTGTCGTGTAACACCCGTTAAAATAAAGGGGTAAAATGGCCCAACCCGAAATTGACCCGATAATATTAACGGGTAATATGACCCGACCCGTTACCCGTTAAGGAAAATATATTTTAAACCAATAAATAATTAAATAAAAAATATAATACTTTTTTTTAGTAAAAACACATTTTTCTTTTAAGTATTGTCACATCCAAAACATAAAACCGCATTTTTCTTTTAAGTGTATATTTACATATCCAAAATAAGAGCATAATAAAAAAACATTAGAACATTACTAAATATCAAATGTTCAAAAGATTTGCAAAATTAAGGACATTGGAACATTAGAACATCTTGCACATTTTCTTCCAATCAAACCCTTCAATGTAGAAGTATAAAAAATATAGAAAAAATATATAAACGCTCGTAATAACAAGCTTTACAACTTTCGTGAAGAGCTTAACTTCGAAATTCGTTACTATAATCATATAAATCATATATCAAAATTTAACCGTTGATTATTGTTTACATTTACGCTTCATTTTTTCTCATCAAATTTTGTTTTTTCAGATTTTCTTTTTTGAAAACATGATCTATTAGAGGATGCAAGAATATGAATGGTTTGGATCGTTGATATTATGTCCAGAGTTTTACGATTAGTGAAAATATTGGTTGATGTTTATAAAGTTTCTACAAACTATATGACATCGACTCATATTTCAGTTAACCGTAAATATCGAAACGTGATATCAAAGATCTGAACCGTTCATCTTCTTACATCCGCCAGATGATCATGTTTTCAAAAAAGAAAATTTAAAAAATGAAATTCAGTAACAAGAATAAAGCGTAAATGACAATAGACGGTTAAATATAAATTTAAGGTTTATGGATTATAGTGTTGGATTTCGAAGCTGACCCCTTCATGAAAGTTGTAAAGCTTGTCATTACGAGTGATTGGATTTTTTTTTACATTTTTTACACTTCTATAATAATTATTATTAATTTTATTAATTTTGCCCTCAAATAAAAAACATTATTTATGAGGACGTTTTTCCCATTTTTCATACTTGTATGTATGTCTTCTTAGTTCTTGCCTATACAAATACTATACTAGTTTATTTTAATTTTGGACAAGAACATGTTAAGTAAAATTTATTATCCTAGTAATGATAATAAAGAACTCTCACAATAAAATAAATAATGACTAAATTTTTTTTTAAACTTATATCAAATAATAATACAAAACTATATATTTAATATAGAATATATTGTATATATTAATATGGCTATTGTATTTTATAATAATGTTTTTAGTAATTAAACTTTAAAATTATCAAAATAATTTTTTTCTTAACGAGTCGAAACGGGTCACCCACGTTTTACCCACGTGTATACCCGTTATTAATGGGTTCTTAACGGGTCAGCCGATAATGACCTGATAAGTTATCGTGTTGACCCGAAACCTGTTATTTTCGTGTCGTGTCATAAACTGCCGGGTCTAGTCGAGAGCTATTGGGCTCGGACCCTCCTGGGTTGTAGTTTGCATTGGGGCGATTGCTCCCTTGTTGCTGACTTGGGCCGAGAAGCTTATTAGGCCATTAGGCCTGGCATGCCGAGTCCACTTTTTTTTTTTTTTTTTGTAGTTCTCTAACGAATTTTTCTTGCGTCTTTGTAGAATTTCTTTGAGCATGCCTTCTTTAAACCTCAAGAGTGATGATGGTTTACCGTTGTTGTATCGTCAAGGCGGGTCCTTGAGTAAGATGGGCTACTTCAAGGCTGCTCACTTCAAAATTAACTCCGATGATTCATTTGGAGATTTCTTTGAGGAATATAGGCATGCCTTTCCATCAGGGGTGCATGTGAAACGCGTCAAGGAGAGTAGCAGCCGTGAACCATGTAGTGGGGCTTGGAGAGCCATCAAATTTCACCCCTACTACTTTGTGTTGGGATTTACTTTTCTCATGCCGCGTTTCTTCCAAGAGGTGCTTTGCTCCATGAAGTGTGCTCCTGCTCAATGTTCTCCCAATGCAGTCCATGTGATGGTAGGGTTCCTTAATCTAAGCCATTTCTTTGACTTAGATTTGACCGTCAACGAATTTTACTACTTCTTTGATATCGGCCACATTGAAGGAGTTAGGCGGCTGCTATCTTACCACAAGCTCTTTGACCACTTGAGCAAGGGAAACCATGACCGGGACAAGGAAACTTTGGAGATTAGTGGAGAATAGGAGTATGATCCTTCCCCCGAGTTGCGTGTTCCGACGGTTTTCATCTCCGATAAACTGTTCAGTCCCTCAGCTGCTTTGTACTTTTGCTAAGTTGCTCTCTGATTCACTGATTGTCTTCCTCTGCTAGTGACGTTTTCCATTCCAAAGGTGGCTAATTCAATTACTGATAGGATTACTCAGCGTAGAAGTCCCGCCGTGCCCCAGTGCCAAAATTTGTGCCAAAACGTCCGTCTGAGGCTAAGTCTGGTTCACCTTTAGAAAGACTTGCTATTATAAAGAGCAGCAACATGACCTTGCCTGTTAAATTTTTCACCAAAACCCACTCCTCTTGCTCCTGAGACTGATTCGCCTGCTGATAAGAAGAAGATTACTCATGTGGGCAGTTGTGAGAAATCCACCAAGCTTGTTTTCGGGGAGGCTGCTGAGATTTGTGCGCTCTTGAAACCAAGTCTGCTTGAAAATATGGATGTGTGTGCCAAGTTTGGTGATGGCGTTAAAGGGGTTGTCCGCCCAAGTTTTATCATGAAGCATACGACTGAGTATAGGAAAACTGCTCTGCTTGTTATGATGCAGAAAATGGTGATTCTGGCGACTGAGTCTATCCTCCTTAACCAAAAGGATACCAAGGATGCCAAGGGGTAGCAAAGACTATGGTAGCCGAAGCCTATTCCTCGATCGAGAATATCACGAGGTTGGAATCTGAGCTTGCTGCTTTGAAAGGGTCTAATATCTATACCCTCACTTCTCTGCAGCTTGAGACCACGTGCCAAGAGATCGCGAATTTGATGACTAGGCTTGACGCGATCCAAGTTAAGTATGAAAGTGTAAAAAAAGAGATCAGATGTTACATACCTCAGATTCAAGACATTGAGCGTTCCGTCTTTGAGCTTTGCTCTACTGCTTACGCAAAGTATGAAGAGCTTTGCTCCGCTACTTATAATCAAGTGATCCACTTCAAGAAGGTCGTTGATAGGCTTGAACCGTAAGTGTTAGAAATCTAAGGTGCTTTGAAGATTAACGAAAGTCTGAATAAGGAAATGGAGGAGCTGGAGCGTGCCCGTGTTGGTCTGCTCGAGGAGAACGAACAGTTGAAGGGTGAGAAAGCTGGGCTTGAGACTTTTCTCACTCAGAGTCAAGCCGATTTCTACAAGCTGGGTTATGTAAATCATCACTTTGGTAGGCCGTCTGACTTTGAATTTACTAGGAAAGATTTCGAGACACTCTATTTCTCCGGAACACTTGCTTGCCTTTACGTTTGAGGCTTCCATTGGTGAAGTAGTCGGAGAAGTTAGTGACCAAGCTGAGGCAGTCGGGGGTGAAGCACCGGATGGTGTCGCTGCTGAGAATGTCGTGGCTGCTGAAAGTCTGGTGACCGAGTAACCGTGAGGTGTCCAAGCTGCTAAAGAGTTGTCTTTTAGGATTTTCTTTGTTTTCCTCGTTGCTTTTTGCTTTGCTTGAGCTCCTTCGGTCTTTTCCAGGTGTTTATCAATTTTGCTAGAAAATTTAATAAACTTGCTTCCTTCGCTTTTCTTCATCTTCGCTTCTTTTGTTCATGCCCAACCTTTGACTTCTGGACTAGTGACAGGCGTGCTACTTTTTAATAAGTAGACAGGCCTGCATAGCCTATGCAGCCGTGGGTGTTGGTGTAGAACTTTATAAAGTTGTTAGCCATAGGGTCGGCAGCTGGACACCTTAGAAGCAGACAAGTCCGCGTGACCACTAGGCTGTTAACCTTGTGTTTCTTCAATCGTTTAAGTTGTGTGGTCTGCATCACAACGTACTAAAGATTTTTGGGTAAACAAATTCGCTAACCTTTCGTATCAGAAGTACACAATTGTATGGAATTTCGTAAGCAAGGGTTCGAGAGAACTCCTTGATTTTATGTAACCAATTTTGTAGGTTGCATAGCAAGTATCACAACACTTTAGGAATTAGTGTGCAGTGGATAAAGCTTCGTATATGCACGCTAAAATGTTTAACCTTTCATAAAAATGTGTGGTTGGGTAAGTTTAGCGTTGTTTACTGCTCGAAGGGCAAACCGTAGGCAGTCTTTCGGAAACTGTAGGCTACCTTAGTGTACTTGGTAGCAGCTTTAGGGTTTCAGGGCTGCCGTCCATAGGGCGTACTGCGTAATGTGCCCCCTCCGTCTCTGGGGCCCGGTTCCCAGCGGATTAGGCTAAGAGACCCAAAATTCTTCTATTAGCTAAGCCTTGAAAAAGACCATTATGGCTACCTCTAGGAATCCTGGTGCAAGCCATCGTGCACCTAGTTATACTAGGGCAGCTCGACTCATCCACGTCTGGATATTCAGAGTGTATAGTTTATCCTCCCGCGTTAGAGAGCGGACCCATGTGGATGTCGAGGAATTGGTTTACCCTTTCGCACTGGAGAGCATGGTTGGTCATTCAGGGGGCACAATCCCTGCGATGAGTCTCTCTTTTGAAGTGCAGGAGTGATCAATTTTTGTAAGCATGCAGTCGAGCCAAGTTGTAAATTACTTATGAATTCCTCATTGAAAAATGAGTGAAATTAACGAAAACTTAGCTCTAAAGTAGAAACTGCATAACAACTGGATAGTCCTCGGCTCGCGAGGTAGTGCCTGTTGAGCTGCTTGAGTCTTCAGGCTTTGATGTAGCAGGAGGTCACGTATGGTACTTCCTCGGATTGTAGGCGTTCCACTGTTTTTCAAACTTTTTGTCGTTCATGGTGGCGAAGGTGTAGCTACCCTTACTGCTTACTCTGCTGATCTTGTACAGACCTTCCTAAATGGGATCCATCTTTTTGGAACCTTCTCTTCGGGCAGTGATGATGGCTTTTCTTAGGACTAGATCTCCAGGCCAGAACTGCCGAATCTTGGCCCTTTTGTTGTTGCTAGAGAAGCGCTACTGCTGGTAGGTCGCGATCTGGGTAATGACCCTTTTGCGGTTCTCCTCTGCCAGATCTAGATTTGTGGCCATCTTCTTTTCATTTTGCTCGATGCTTGGTAGTAGAGTGCTGATATTTGGCATGATGACATGGGGAGGAATGATTGCTTTTGAACCAAATTCCAAAGAGAAAAAAGTTTCACCGATTGCTCGTCGGTTGGTTGTGCGATACGCCCAAAAACATCTGGGGAGTTCGTCTGGCCATTTTCCCTTCTTGTTGGAGAAAGATTTCTTGTGGCAGTCGAGGATCATCTTGTTGGATGCTTCAGCCTGCCCATTGCCTTAAGGATATCTGACGTGGACATGTGCTGCTTAATGCCATATTTCTAGAAGAATTTTGCCAAATCTTTGCCTACGAATTGCGGGCCGTTGTCTGTGACAATGGATTGAGGGACGCCAAATCGGCAAATGATGTTCCTCCATATGAAGCGCTCTATTTCTGTCTGAGTCGTGGTTGTCATGGGTTCTGCTTCTACCCATTTGGAGAAGTAATCGCTTACCACGATCATCATACCTCTGCCCCTAGTAGCGGGCGGCATTGGCCCTACAAAGTCGATTACCCACTGCATGAACGGCCAATGACTCGTCTGCGGGTGTACTTTGCTAGCAGGCAGTATTAGTACCGGCTTGTAGCATTGGCAGCTGTCGCACTTTTGTACTAATTCCTATGCGTCTTGATGCATAGTAGGCCAGTAATATCCTGTGTTAAGAGCCTTCTGTGCTAAGGATCGGCCTCCGGAGTGATTTCCACAGACATTTTAGTGGATTGAACTTAGAACCTTTAGGTCGTTGGGAGGCGCTAGGCAACGACGATGTGGACCAATGTAGTATTGATGTGATAAAAGTTAAGCACACAAATTAAACCCTCTTGGTGTGAATTGTAGTATAGATGCAAGTAGGGATCGTTCTAGGCCGGGGATTAGGAGGGATTGCCAATCGACGTTAAACTGACTCAAAGACTCAAAAACAAACTTAAAAACGTTTGGATAAGTTAAAAATACTTAAAACAAGTTCACAAGACTCAAAACAAGTTAAAAACACTCAAAACTGCCTAAAACAAACTGGGCAGTTTCTGACTCTAAACACAATTTTGGACGAAAATAATGTTTTGGCTTGACTCAAAACACTTAAAAACACAAGTAAAACAAGTTTAAAACAATTTGAAACAAGAAAGTAAAGGGGGGGTTTTGTTTGAACGAATTTGAAAAGAAAACAAGTTGAAAACAGATTTTAAAATAAAACAAAGTTTGAAAACGTTTTTGAGAAGTTTGGATGGATGATGGGCTAGCTAGAGGCTCTTTCTCCACATATGATATGTATGCAAACGAATTGATTCCCAGTTACTCCTTCATTGAATCACGAACGACAATGCCCCAAGTTAACCGTGACATCACTAATTAACCATCAGATTTTCCTTGTGTTATTGGATTGGATGACATCATTCGACAACCCAAAGCATTCTTCGAAAGTCCCCTACATGACATCATAATAAAGATACAATCAAAGATCATTACGTTCAATGAAAATCATAAGCATTGACAAAGCACTTGTAACTATGACATCATGTCACTCATGCTAGGAATTGAACTTAACGCGATCGTGATCAACGACCTTCACCACTTATGAATATAAGTTTGTAACGATTATGTGAAACTCCCTTATACTCTAGCATCACATTCATGCATGCCAATTAAGTGTCGACCCTCAATCAACAAACACAAATAAGTTATCAATCAAACAGTTAAGCCAATTGCATTCACAACTCAAGAATTCGTAACTGAAACTTATCAATTCATATTGCACCCATAATCATGGCTTTGAAATCACCCATAGCCAAAAAGGGGTCTAGCCACTCATGTTCACAGCAAAACAACAAGAATTTAATTTAAACATTTATAACAAAGAAAGAATTACACCTAGAACGCTCCAACAATCCAAAGCTTGAAGAACAAACACGTTCAAGGCCTTCCTTCTTCTCCTTTGCTGCGGCACAAGTGCTTAAGGGAGGTTTGAGATGTGTTTTGGGGTCAGAGATGTAAGGGAGTTGCGGCAAGAGTGTGTAGATGGCTGAATGTGTGTAAGGTTGTGTGGATGAGTGAGTGGATGGTGGAATGGTTGTGTGAATTGGTGAATGAATGCTTGAATGGTGCAGCAAGAGGTCCTTTATATAGAGGAGAGGTTAAGGCACGGTTTGGACATTCTAGGTAACCTAATTTATTCCAAAACTTTAAGGGAAATAGGAATTAAAGTCAAAAAACCTAAGGGGAAAGGGAAGGGAATTGCGGCATGTGCAGAAATTAAAAAGAAAAGCAAGTTAAATGCGGCAAGGGAAAGGGAAAGACCTTTCCTTGTTGACTTGGGTCCAAAATAAAAGGAAAGTGTCCTAAATTGAAAGGGGAAAGGAAAGCTTGTGCAGCAAGAAAGGATTGGGGGAAGGAAAAGGTACGGCATTGGTCCTAAAGGGGAAGGGATTGTGTTTCCTTGCAAGGCAAGGAAGATGTGGCTGCAAGGCATGTGCGGCTCCTTCTTTGAATTGGGATTTAAGTGTCCCAATATGCCTAGGATTCCCTCCTTGTAAATGAAACCTTGATAAAATAGGCTTAGAAAAGTCAAAGGTCAAAGTAAGGAAACTTTGACTTAGTCAACCCTTCTTCTTCTTGGATTGCTTTTCCTTCTTTGACTTGAATTTATTTTTCCTCTTCTCTTTGGCTGATTCCTAGTATGCTTTGGTCTTCAATTTCGTCCATCTACATTGCTCCAATCATAAGCTATCCAAAACATGCCCAAAACAGCTCCAAAAGGCTCAAAAATGCACTTTCTTGATACTTTACCTCTTGGGACCTACAAACATACGAAAATAGCTTAAAATACTAAATTAAATACGAATAATCAACATAAATGCACGAGAACAAGCTAACTAAGTCGCATAAATACGCTCATATCAAGTATCTTCATATGAGAATGTCGTTCCACATGTAGCGTGCTGCCTTCGTTTAGAGCTTTCTAGACTCCAACCTTTCTATGGCGAGTGTGCCATTAACCAGGTAGTCTATAATAAGACTTAGCCACATTCCAACGATACACGTTCGGCTTGTCTACGCCTGCCTTCGTTTGGATTTGGATGGTTGAGGGTCAAAGACCCTGCGCGGCTAAGGTGTGCACGGCTGCCTTTAATTCATCGTTGGGCCACTTTGTTACATCGCCTAGGCTAGGCTTGGATTCTGCTATGAAATCCACCAAGGCTTGGGCTCTTATTTCCGTGCAGGGTAAAAAAACTAATTCATCTTAGCCACATTCCAACGATACACGTTCGGCTTGTCTACGCCGCGGTTAGGATGCATGTGGTATGTTCCTAGCAGGTGAGCGATTTCCTCGTTGGCTGTCGGTGGAACTTGAGCCGGATTTAGTGACTGGTTATCTCTGTCCGTGATGCTGCCTGCTCCGATGTGAGGTGGATGATGCTCCTTGCGGGCTTAGCCATGAATGAAGACTTCGCCTTGAAGGTTGCTCATGTTGATTATCAGAGTATGGCCCCAACCGTGAGTGTATGCTCGTTTATGGGCCAAATCGAGAGTGCATGCTTCTCCGCGCGCTAAGACGAGAGTATACACTATCTCAAGGGCCTAATAGGGAGTGTACACTGCCAGAATGCTTGGTTTGTGGCTGGTCGAGTAAGTGCTTGTCGGGACACTGCTGGAGAGGTTCTTCGTCTGTCCTTGTGCTACTTCGGGACACCTCGCTTGGGGCACGTTGCATCTCGGTGTGTTGTAAGAGCTGATTCACCAAGGTCGTTTGTTGTGGGAGGGCGCTCGTCAACTCTATGACTTGTCGAGGCAAGTGTTGTTCACCATTTGGGTTGGAAGAGCTTGGACGGAATGCGTCTCCATGAGTAGTGGAAGTGTGGTAGACTCCGAGAGCAAGATTTGAGTTGGGAAATGTCAAATTCACGGAGAAATTGGTGAAAATGCCCCCGGTTCAATCGTTGGCTTATAAATTTTGAAGCTAGGATGGTTGACTCGGTCTTGGACCGGTTTGAGCTACTTGGGACACAACTGGAGTGGGTTGGATTGTATGCGGCACATGTTGGGCTTGAGCTTGGCTCGATAGGTCCTGGGCTTGGGCCTATGGAGCTTGGAATGGCGCAGGGCGCTAGGTTGGCGTGGCTCAGATAAGCTATCCTTGGGCCTGAGCCTGCGTGGTTTGAAGTGGCGCGGGGTGCTGGGTTTCCCTTGGCACGGCTGGGCCTGTGCAGCGTCTTTGGCTTGCAAGCCTTTGGTTGTTGCTTTGGCAACTACAGCTGCAGCTTGGGTTCTTTTGCGCTGGGCCGAGTTGGGGTCCCTTGTGGCACGGGCCTGGGCTCGCTGCTGCAAGGTGGCATGAGCCTGGGCTTTTTGCTGCAAGGTGAGGCCTTCACCGTGAGTCACTATCTCGCCGTGAGCTGCCACGATGGCTGTTGTAGGCATAGCCATGGTGGTCCCCCTTAGGGGTGGTGTCGCTTCACTTGTCATGGTCCTAATTCTTGAACGTTGGAATTTCTGTTCCTCGTGGTTTTCCAAATCTCTTGCCATCGTACTTCACTTTTACGTTTATTCAAAGAATTTTTGTGTAAAAAAATTCTAGAAATAAGAATGTACGAAAAATCTACTAATGGACAAAAAATTAGAAACCTTGAATGCGAGAGTCTTCTACGAGTGTGTAAATCAAGGCTCTTAATGAAAGCACCAATTTATGGATGCAAATTTCAGCTTTGTTCCTCTTCGACGAAAATGCACCTGCAAAATAATTAACAGCTTAGGTCAAGGCCACGAGCCTCACGCACCCACGATGAATGGGGAGGCTTTGGCTGAAGAACCTCTGATGCCAAAGTTAGAATTTGAGGGAAAAGTGTTTAGAGAAATTTGGAGAATTTTAGAAGAGAATTGGACTTAGGTTTCTTGGAGAAAACGAGGCTATATATAGGGGTGTGGCCAGTCCTGTTTGGAGAAAAGGGGTTTGGCCACTTATGGTGGTTTTTTTTGCTCTAATTGCAAGATATAATGCCAAAATAATATCTTGCAATCAATTAGGAAATTAATCAATTAATTTTGGTAATCAATCCTAATTTGAAAGAATAATTGGGGGTTACCTTGTGGGGAAGATTTAATGAGGATTGATGAAACAGGTTTTCAATAAATACCAATTTTGATCACCTTTGACCTTGATTAAGCAGTTATTGTCCATTGCTTGAGCACGGGAGTTCCTGTGTGCTTGAAGGGTAATTTTGTCTTTTTCACCCAAAAATTCACGTGTCGCCTCCATATTTTTCTTGATTATTTTTGGCTCCACAATAGTGATGACCATGATAATGATGAAGACAATGATGATTACACTACTACAAAATTGGATATCACTGGCGGTGGCAAAACCGACAAGAAACGTCAATTACTGTTGGATTTTTAGTAAAAATCTGACATTAAATCGTGCAATGTCGGATAGAGGAACCGACACCAATGCTACCATCACAAAAAGGGTATTGACGTCGCTTAGCCCCCTTAATCCGCCACCAAGAAGAAAAGTAATATAAAATAAAAAAGAACAACAGCGTCGCTTAAAAATGACATTGAAGCTTGCGTCAGATACAAGCGACATTAAGTACTGACAATAGCGTCGCTTAAAAGTGACACCACCTGATAATTGAATAAATAAAATAACCACTAAATGTCGCCCATAAGCGACACCACCTAATAATTGTTTTTTTTTTTTTTTTTGCTTTTTGAACTATTTTTTCTTTTTCATCGTCTTCTTCACCCTCTCTCAATCCTCACCTTCTTCTCTTCACTGTTTCCAGTAAATCGACGTTGCTTGCGTCCTATTTTGCTTCTCTGTGTCACCTTCCCCTCGCCTCCTGCATCTCAGATTTCAAAACCCTTATAACCCATGAATTAAGTTTTCCGAAGAGCCACGCAATTGATTGCAGGGAGGAAGAAAAAATTTGACAGATTTCGTGTTTGATGTGAAACCATGAAACCAAGGGAGGGAGGAAGATGAGAAGAATAGTTTGGATCCATCGCCGCTTGAGCTGTCTCACGAACTAGAATTGATTAAGTCATTGTTTAGTGCAACCTTGCAGCCTCATGCACGGTTTTTACACCAAATATATTAATACTAAAAATAAAAAATTGGCTTCATTTTTTAGTTATGAATAATTAAAAAAATTATATAAAAATAATTCCCACCATATTTCATATATAGGCCAAAGCAAACATTAATAAAACTATTAACAATAACAATAGTACCAAACACTAACAATTATCCACCATAACTACAATTAACTACAATTCTTAAAAATGTACAACCCATACATATTCTTCCCGAACTTTTGCAAAATATTTTCAACCGGTTGTTTGGTTCATTGTCTTAAACTGTCGATTATGCTTTTTTTTTTTAACAGCAATGTCCTGAAAAATAAGAAATTTTATAAGACAAATTTCAAAGTATAATAAAATAAATCATAAATGGAAGATTAGTGTTTTGAAAAAGCACTAGAATTATCACTAATGAATTTTCCAGATGAATCAAATGAACAAGGCTATTCTTTCCAATTGGGAATTAAGGATCCGCATCTTCGTTAATCTGATCCTTATAAATAAAGAAAAAATAATTAAAAACCAAGAAACAAAAATCAATTTTCAATTTAAGCATAATACTAGTTAGAATACAAAACAGAAACTGAAATTAATAATCATAATAATTTAAAATGAACTACCTTCGAACTCTTCATCTTCGAAATGGAATTCCTCAAAATGTTGATCTTCAAAATGTTGATCCATAGAAAAAGTTACTGGAAGGAGAAGGAGAAAAACTGAAATGGGGGAAGAAAGGAGAAGGAGAAGGAGAAAGACTAAAATTGGGGAAGAAATGAAAGCACGGATGAAATGGGTTTAAATATGGATACTGAGTTGGTATCGGTTAAAACCGACATTGATTGCACTAACGTCGAATTAAAAGTCACTGCCGTCGAATTAAATTAAGCTTGGTGTCGGTTAACACCGACACCAACTTCTGCACACTTTACTGATATGCACTTCGAATTAAATGAAGGCACTTCCTGAGACACTTTATCGAAATTCACGTGGCAATGACTTAGATGAAATTTGGTGTCGGTTCTTCTGACACACTTTACGGATACTGAAACTTGCACCGAATTAAATGTACTTGGCATCGGTTAAAACCGACACTAAGTCTAACACTGACTGCAAACTCTTCTCAATCCATTTCCTCGTGCAAAAATATTTCAAATTATCCATGTCGGCTACCACCGACACAGACTTTGAAAATATTATGAAAATATTTAAAAACTTTCATTAGTGTCGGATAGAAGCGACACTAGTCTTCTTTTAAGCGACGCTAACTTTATGTCGGTTACAAGCGACACGATTTTTTTTTATGCGACACCACTATTTAAACAATATTAAAATCTATGTCGCTTATAAGCGACATTAACAATTTATGTCACTTATAACCGACAGTAATTTCGACACCATGTTAAGTAGGTGTCGAAAATGTCTTATCCGCCACTATGTTATATAAAACCGACACCAACCACCAACACAATAAGGCCCTTTTGTAGTAGTGTTATGGTAGATGAAAATGAAAATTTCATGAGACTAGTCCCGAACGACGATGATGAAGTTAATATAGAATTATCTAGAGATGATGTTGATTCTGAATCTTTTTATGCTGCAGAGAGGTGGGAAGAATGTTAGGGCTAGAGAAGGAGGGAGAAAGAGGAGAAGGAGGGAGAAAGAGTTAGGAGGAAGAGGAGGAGGAGGAGGCAGAGGAAGAGGAAGAGGTTGCAACTTGTGATACAGATAGTGATTGATGATATGATGAGATCTGTACATTATAAATTAATATTTATATTCTCTAATAGTCTATGCTTATATTTTTACTAATAGTCATATTATTTATAATAAATTAATGTTTATAAGTTACATAGCTATAAGGATAATTATTTATGATGTTAGTATGTTACTTATTTTTCTTTTTTTTAATTTATTAGATGACAACTCTTACTCAACGAGGAAAGACGGTGAAACGGGTGAGGGATACCCCACCTCCGCCTCCGCCACCTCCGCCACTACCATCTCTGCCACCACCACCTCTGCCACCACCTTCTTATTCACCAGAAGAGCCAACATACATGAAATTAGGTTTTTGAGAAAGGTTACTTACAATTATTTCAACTTTTTTTTAGGAGTTGATTTTTTGATGTTGTTTTAAAGAAATTAGGTTTTTGAGAAAGGTTACTTACAATTATTTCAACTTTTTTTTAGGAGTTGATTTTTTAATGTTTTTTTAATTTTTAGAGATAGATTTTAACTTCAATGTCAAACTGATGACACATGGAAAGTCATGTGGGAAAGGCCTCCACAATATTTTGGAGGCAAATAATGCAAAGAAGATGCCAGTCATATTTGATTTCAAACTTCATGTTCCAAGTGATCTGGTAGAATCAAGTTTTTTCACTATTGAGATAGGGATTATTGTTTGGACTCACTCATCAGTTAGCTACAAGAAATGGATGAAAGTCCCACCTTCAAAAAAGAGGACACTGCGGGATAAGTGGCTTGTGAGTTTGATTTTAATTCAATTTATTCATAATAATTTCAAGCACTCACTTTTATATATTTATGATTGATAATAGGTATTATTTGTGGTGGCCCTATCTCATCCAAAGATAATTGAATATGTTGATAAGAAGATGGCGAAGTTGTACTCTGTGTTTAGGCACCAGTTGTATAAGTACTACTTGTCATGTGGAACACCTGTAAGAGGATGAGCTAATCTGCCAAATGATCGGATATGGAATGGGAGACCTAAGGCCATCTCCTACCGAAAGGGTTAAACATAGCCCCGTCCAGAATTATAGCCCTCTAAGAAATTATTTTTTAATGAACAGTGTCATGCCATATTCATATACCATCTCCAACTGAAGAGACTAAACATAGCCTCTCAATCATTAAAATTATTAGTTTTAAGTTTATTTTTTAAAATTTATTGGTTAATTTATTTAAACTACTACTTATACCATTTTAAAGTAAAATTATCCAGACATGATTTTTGAAGTGAATAGAATATGAAAAACCAGATGAAAATGAGGTAATATAGTATGTAATATGTGTCAAAAGTTCAGAATGTCAAACTGCCAAATAAGTTGATCAGATCCAAATAAGAGCAAGTCTGTGCTCCAAAATCCCACTTTCCACAATCCCGTGATCATAAAATTCCGAAAAAACAGAATTTCACAAAGAATTCAAATTAGAAATTTTTCTGCCTTCCACCGAATATAAAAAAACCTTACAGCCTATGCATCCCGAGCAGAGAGCTAACTGTAAAAGAACGTGCAAAGAATATTTTGCAGAAGTTGATTTTTACTTCAATTGATACAAGAGACTTTATACAAAGAGAGATCTTGCCGAAGAGGTAACCTAGCCTACATTCTAGGGTTTACAGATATTCTAGGGTTTACAGATATTCACAAATCAATTATAAAAAGTTTCCTAAAACTAAGCCAAGATATCAGGAATGATATCCTTGACTTCTCAACACTCCCCCTCAAGTTGGAGAGTGGACATTGAGAACTCCCAACTTGTGAATGATCTTTGAGAAAGTTTCCTTCCCTAATGGTTTCGTGAGTACATCTGCAAGTTGATTGGAGGAAGGAACAAATCTCGTAACAACTGAACCGTCTTGTACCTTGTCCCGGATGAAGTGACAGTCCATTTCTATATGCCTGGTTCGCTCATGAAAAACTGGGTTAGCAGCAATGTGATGAGCTGCTTTATAATGGAGCAGAGCCGGTCTTTGATGTAGTATAACGAGGTCTTTCAATAAACATCGTAACCATGATAATTGATGTGATATATATTAAGCACTCAAATTAAACCCTCTTGTTGTCAATTGTAGTAAGTATGCAAGTAGGGATCGTTCTGGACCGGGGATTAGGAGGGATTGCTAATCGACTTTAAAAACACAAAAACAAAGTTAAAAACGTTTGGAAAGGTTTACAAGACTCAAAACAAGTTAAAAATACTTAAAACGGTTTAAAAACACTTTAAAGACAGATTTAAAACACTAGGGAAGGTTTTGGACGAAAATTGGTTTTAGGTTGACTCAAAACACTTGAAAACACAAAGAAAACAGATTTTGGACACTTTAAAACAAGAAAGTAAAAGGGGGGTTTTAGTTTGAATGAATTTGAAAGTAAATTAAAGACTTTGTAAAGTAAAACAGATTTGAAAACGAATTTGAAAACTTTGATGGGTGATGGGCTAGCTAGAGGGTCCTTCTCCACACATGACACACTTGTACATAAATCGATCTCCAATTGCTTTTCAATGAACCATGAATCTCAACACCCCAGATTAACCGTACGTGCACAAATTAACCCTCAGATTTTCCTTATGTCATTGAATCGGAAGAAGAGCATACAACAACCCAAATTATTCTCCAACGGTCCCCTACATGAGTGCATAGAAGAGATACAGTTAGAGATCATTAAGTTCCATGAAAATCATAAGTGTTGACGAGGCATTCGTAACTATGAGAGCATGATACGTTTGCCAAGAATCCAATTAACGCGATTGTGACAAGCAACCTTCACTACTTGTGAATGTAAGTTCATAACGATTAGGTGAAACTCCCTTACATTCTAGCATCAAATTCCTGCATGAAAACTAAGTATGCATCCTCAATCAACATACAAGAACAAGTTATGAATAAAACAGTTAATTGAATTGCATTCACGATTCATCAAGTCGCAATTGGAAGTAATCAATTCATATCTCAAGCATGTTCATGGTTTCGAATTCCCCCCTAGCTAAGTAGGGGTTTAGCCACTCATAGTCACAACAAGATTAGAGAATAATAAAGTAAACATTGTAATTAAGAACGAAGTACACCTAGAATGCTCCAATCTTCAAGCTTGAAACGTCCAAGGTTCCTTCCTCTCCACCTTGCTGCGGCACAAAGAGTCTAAGATGGGTATGGATGTGTTTGGATGAAGGGATGGACGTTTTTGGGAGTGAAAGGCTGCGGCAAAGAGAGATTTTGGGCTGAAAGTGTGTGAATGCTTGAATTGTTGAGTGAATGATGGATAGGTAAGTGAATGGATGGTGGAATGGTGTGTTTAGGGTGCTGCAAAGGTCCATATATATAGGGAATAGGTAAGGCACGGTTTGGGATTTATTTAGGAAACTTATTTACTCCAAAACCTTAGGGGAAAAGAAGAATTAAAATCAGAACCTAAGGGGAAAAGGTAAGGGACTTGCGGCAAAGAGGAAAGAAAAAGGGAAAGGTGCGGCTTTGTCCTAGAAGGCAAGGGATTGTGTCTTTCTTGTGAAGCAAGGAAGGAAAGGTGGTGTGGGATGTGTGGCTGGATCCTAAAGGGATAAGGGAAGTGTTTTACTTGGTTTAAGGATAGGGAAACATGGCAAGGGGAATTGTTGCACCAAAGGAGACAAGGAGGGAACACAAAGGGGACAAAACGCCACTTTTGTAGGAGATGCTGATTTTGTGTCTTTTATGCTTCCAAACTGACTTCTAACATCCTTCTAGGCTCTTTTGATCTTCAATTTCGTCCATCCACCTTGCTCCATTCATAAGCTATCCATTCCATGCCCAAAACAGCTCCAAAAGGCTCCAAAATGCACTTTCTTGATACTTTACCCCTTGGGACCTACAAACATACGAAAATAGCTTAAAATACTAAATTAAATACAAATAACTAACATAAATGCACGAGAACAAGCCAACTAATTCGCATAAATATGCTCATATCAAATTCCCCCACACTTAGCTTTTGCTAGTCCTCGAGCAAAACGAAACAAAACAAAACAAAATAAAGTAAACAAAACAAAACACAATCTAAACCTTCCAACGTTTTCCTCAGGGATTTCCAACACACATGACATATCAAAGATCATCATTCACATAGATTTTAGTCATCGTTACGCTCGAGCACATACTTAATCACAGTCGTCACTTATTAGCTCGCATTTATCAATTAAAACAATGATTTGAATGTAGTAACATGCCTTAGAGAATTCACCCAATTCCTTACAAGATACACTCTTTTTCACACAGATTTTCTGACTCCACACCCTACACTAGTTATATGTGAGAAGATTGATGAAAAAATGAAAACAAATACTCACATATGTTTATGACAAAGAAAGCATTTTCTGGAGTTATTAAGCATGTTTAAATATGATCTCATGAATGGAATGCTACTACTTAGACGCGAGAACCAGTGACACCATATGCTCATACCAATTCCAAACTCCACAAATTGAAACACACAACACCCAAGATCGAAGTTAAGGGTTGTAACGGGGCTAAGGTATTGGTTAACAAAGAAAGGTAAGGATAAACAAACGTTCTTTAAGCAATAGCAAGCAAAGTAATGAAATTGACACCTGGAATTCATTTTAGAATGCAGAAATCATCTTTTAAACACAAGGGAAGATTTATGCAACTCTTAGGGCCTAATTCATCTTTTTGGACTCTTTCTTCAATAATCAACACTTTAGGACTCTTTTTCACATATTTTTCACTCTTTTTCATTCCTTTCACAACTTTTCTTTTTTCTTTTCTTTTCATACGAATTTTTCTTTTTTTTTTTTTTTTTTTTTTTTTTTTTTTTTTTTTTTTTTTTTGCACTTAAACACACAAAAATCCCTTCCCCCACACTTGTTTTCTGCAACATGTTACTCAAAAAGAATTCCCTCTAAGTCATGCTTTACTATGCTTCAAGAACAAGGGTATGGATGGTCCTATTCTAGGCTTGGTAAGGATGATGTGGGTTAACAATGAAATAGGCTAAACAAGGCTCAACGGGGTTAAACCTAAACACAATTCACGGGGGATGGCTTTTTGGCTCTTGGTTCACTACACAACTTCATCTTGTTCATGTGTTATGCAAATCAATATCATGCTTTGAATGAAACGGATATGAGTTCTAGTATTTGGAACTAAATGATGAAACGCCTTCTAAGTAGTAACCAAGCAAAGAATAATGAGATCATGCAACGACTTTAGAAAACAATGAATGCACAGATTTTTAACTCTCCAAAGAACGTTTAGGCTCAAGTCTCACAGGGTTGTAGCGTTAATTTGGGTTCCTTCCTTCAAGCATGTTACAAAAACCGAATTTTCTTTTGTAATCAAATGTGAATTCATAAACAACAACGACAACCAAGCATAAACCAAAGGTATATCAAACTTCCATCCATGTTTACAACTTTCCTTAACAGTCATGCAATTAAAAACCAAATCCTCATCATTGTGTTGGAAGGTACCCTAAGACACAAACAAACACACAAAAACAACTCTTTTTGGCTTGTTCAAAACAATTTTTCAAATTTTTATGAATTTTTCGGATTTTTATGTCAAAACACACTAAAATGCTTCAAAACACACTAAAAACACATAAAAACAGTGAAAAACAACATTGCAAGTGATAGGTGAATAAAACCCACGAAATTCATGCAAAAACAGCTTGTTTACCCCCCCCACACTTAAATCAAACATTGTCCTCAATGTTTCAAACATAAACTCACACAAAAGAAAACAAACAAACAACAAATAAAACATGAAATGCAAAGTAAAATCAACAAAGATTAGAGTTTAGGAACATAAACACCTGGTTATAATGCTGGATCATCCAAAAGGTCTTTGTTGAATGCATGGGTTGCCTCCCAAGAAGCGCTTGCTTTAACGTCTTCCAGCCGGACGATACCTCTCCTTTATCTTTGAATGGGAGATGGTAGTTGAAATGATCCGGTAATGGTTTAAATTCAAGAGTAGGTGCCTGAATCACCAACAACATGTTAGTATAAAACGAAATTGAAATTCGGGGAGGTGGCTTACCTTTGTGCTCTAACACGAATTCAAGAACAAACACTACTTCAAAAGATTGAGGATTAGAGATTTCGGCCAGATTGGGTGGTTGTAGTGTTGTGACTTGTCCCGTGTCATAGAATCTAACTTCTTCGGGAATTGTTGTCTCAAGTACATCCTCTTTGACGAATTCTAGACATTCCCCAGCCACTTCGTTCTCTTGAATGTTTGGAAAGGTTGCGAAGATGCCTTCCTCACCCGTTTCTTCATTGAATCTGCAAGGAATAGGCACATTCGGTGCAACGGGGTTAGAAAGTATTGCATATGGAACAACCTTACTTGAATTAGATTGCGTATGAGCCTTAGAGGACTGCGGCAAAGGTGGTGGAGCAAGGGTAGGCTGGGGCAAGGGTGGTGGAGCAAGGGTAGGCTGCGGCAAGGGTAGTTCCCAACTTGTCGTGGTCTTGTCATCTTCCTCTTCCTCAAGCAGCCACTGTTCATCCATATTTTGACTTGGTTTGGACGTCGTGGGCTCATCTCCAACCTCTATGCAACTTTGTTCTTGAATTTGTTCCATGAATTCTACCATTTCTCCAAGTTGAATTTTCAATTCGCCCATTTCATTTTGCAAATTGCCCATCTCCTTGGTTTGATTTTGCAATTCTTTGGTTTGATTTTCCTATCCCTGCGCTAAAGAGGTTAGTACATCAAGAATTTGATCATAATCCATCGACGAACCTGAATTTGTTTGGGCTTCTTGCGGGGGAGGCTGTGGTGGCTGCACAGGCGTTGCATAAAACTCCTCATATGGCTGCCAATATTCTTCTTGTTGAACCTCCTTGGCTTGATTTTTGACCTCTTTGGTGTAATTGTGTATTTTTGTGATTTGATTTTGCTGCCCCTGCACCAAAGTGGTTAGTAATTGAATAATTTGATCATTATCCATGGACGAACCTGAATTTGGTTGGATTTGTTGTGGGGGAGGCATAGGCTCTGAATAGAACTCCTTATAGGGCTGCCAATATGCTTCGTGTTGAACTTGTTGAGGTTCCCACCACATAGAATTTGAATGATCAACCCAATCTGAATTGTACGTGTTGGAAAACAAGTCGTTTCTCGATTGATTAGGGCTTTGATAACCCCAGGTATCGACATTCTCCCAACCTCTTTGTGGACGTTCATGGGTTTGATATCCTTGCACACCATATGCAGGGGCACTTTGCATTGTGGTCCTTTCGATGTGTTGTGACAATAGAGAAGTAAGATTCGCTATTTGAGCTTGAATATTAGCAATTGCCATGTCTTACTTCTCTGGTACCTGAAATCAAAGAAAGAAAACTAAATCAAATATCAAAAGTAAAATAAACAAAACAAAACAGAAACTAAAAACAAAAGACACGAAAAGAAACAAAGGGGAAAAACCGGGGGATTAGCAAAGTTGCTAATCCCCGGCAACGGCGCCAAAATTTGATGTGATATATATTAAGCACTCAAATTAAACCCTCTTGTTGTCAATTGTAGTAAGTATGCAAGTAGGGATCGTTCTGGACCGGGGATTAGGAGGGATTGCTAATCGACTTTAAAAACACAAAAACAAAGTTAAAAACGTTTGGAAAGGTTTACAAGACTCAAAACAAGTTAAAAATACTTAAAACGGTTTAAAAACACTTTAAAGACAGATTTAAAACACTAGGGAAGGTTTTGGACGAAAATTGGTTTTAGGTTGACTCAAAACACTTGAAAACACAAAGAAAACAGATTTTGGACACTTTAAAACAAGAAAGTAAAAGGGGGGTTTTAGTTTGAATGAATTTGAAAGTAAATTAAAGACTTTGTAAAGTAAAACAGATTTGAAAACGAATTTGAAAACTTTGATGGGTGATGGGCTAGCTAGAGGGTCCTTCTCCACACATGACACACTTGTACATAAATCGATCTCCAATTGCTTTTCAATGAACCATGAATCTCAACACCCCAGATTAACCGTACGTGCACAAATTAACCCTCAGATTTTCCTTATGTCATTGAATCGGAAGAAGAGCATACAACAACCCAAATTATTCTCCAACGGTCCCCTACATGAGTGCATAGAAGAGATACAGTTAGAGATCATTAAGTTCCATGAAAATCATAAGTGTTGACGAGGCATTCGTAACTATGAGAGCATGATACGTTTGCCAAGAATCCAATTAACGCGATTGTGACAAGCAACCTTCACTACTTGTGAATGTAAGTTCATAACGATTAGGTGAAACTCCCTTACATTCTAGCATCAAATTCCTGCATGAAAACTAAGTATGCATCCTCAATCAACATACAAGAACAAGTTATGAATAAAACAGTTAATTGAATTGCATTCACGATTCATCAAGTCGCAATTGGAAGTAATCAATTCATATCTCAAGCATGTTCATGGTTTCGAATTCCCCCCTAGCTAAGTAGGGGTTTAGCCACTCATAGTCACAACAAGATTAGAGAATAATAAAGTAAACATTGTAATTAAGAACGAAGTACACCTAGAATGCTCCAATCTTCAAGCTTGAAACGTCCAAGGTTCCTTCCTCTCCACCTTGCTGCGGCACAAAGAGTCTAAGATGGGTATGGATGTGTTTGGATGAAGGGATGGACGTTTTTGGGAGTGAAAGGCTGCGGCAAAGAGAGATTTTGGGCTGAAAGTGTGTGAATGCTTGAATTGTTGAGTGAATGATGGATAGGTAAGTGAATGGATGGTGGAATGGTGTGTTTAGGGTGCTGCAAAGGTCCATATATATAGGGAATAGGTAAGGCACGGTTTGGGATTTATTTAGGAAACTTATTTACTCCAAAACCTTAGGGGAAAAGAAGAATTAAAATCAGAACCTAAGGGGAAAAGGTAAGGGACTTGCGGCAAAGAGGAAAGAAAAAGGGAAAGGTGCGGCTTTGTCCTAGAAGGCAAGGGATTGTGTCTTTCTTGTGAAGCAAGGAAGGAAAGGTGGTGTGGGATGTGTGGCTGGATCCTAAAGGGATAAGGGAAGTGTTTTACTTGGTTTAAGGCTAGGGAAACATGGCAAGGGGAATTGTTGCACCAAAGGAGACAAGGAGGGAACACAAAGGGGACAAAACGCCACTTTTGTAGGAGATGCTGATTTTGTGTCTTTTATGCTTCCAAACTGACTTCTAACATCCTTCTAGGCTCTTTTGATCTTCAATTTCGTCCATCCACCTTGCTCCATTCATAAGCTATCCATTCCATGCCCAAAACAGCTCCAAAAGGCTCCAAAATGCACTTTCTTGATACTTTACCCCTTGGGACCTACAAACATACGAAAATAGCTTAAAATACTAAATTAAATACAAATAACTAACATAAATGCACGAGAACAAGCCAACTAATTCGCATAAATATGCTCATATCAATAATTCACAACAAGTCCCAGCCATGGCTCGATACTCGGCCTCCGCTGATGATAAAGACACGGTCTTTTGTCTCTTTGACTTCCAAGAAATCAACGAAGAGCCCAAGAAAATACAATATCCCGTAGTTGATCTTCGTGTTGTTGGACAACCTGCCCAGTCCGAGTCACAATATGCGTTTAAGATCAAATCATTCTCAGAAGAGAAGAACAAACCTTGTCCACGCGTATTTTTGATATACTTCAGAATTCGAAGGGCTGCTTCCATGTGTGGCGTGCGAGGCTCATGCATAAACCTACTCAATACATGCACGGAATAGGTTATATCCGGCCTAGTGATTGTTAGATATATCAGACGCCCCACCAACCTTCTATATTTTGCCAGGTCTTTGAGGACTGCACCACTGTCTGATAGCTTAAGATTCTGTTCCATGGGAAAGTCGACGGGGCGAGCTCCCAAAAGGCCTCCATCTTTCAATATTTCTAAAGCGTACTTCCGTTGGGAAATAAAGATCCCTTTCTTAGAACGTGATACTTCAATCCCAAGAAAGTACTTCAAATCACCAAGATCCTTGATTTTAAAATGACCATTAAGAAATCGTTTTAGGGCATCAATAGCACTCAAATCATTCCTTGTAATCAAAATATCGTCAACATAAATTAAGAGTGCTGTAAAAGACTTGCCTTGTTTCCGGACAAATAAAGAGTAATCAGACTTGGATTGTACATAACCAGTGGATTGAATAGCTTCAGAAAACTTTGCAAACCATTGACGAGAAGCTTGTTTCAACCCATATAAAGACTTGCTGAGGCGACAAACCAAGTTCTCCCCCTGTCGTTGAAGACCCGGAGGAGGAGTCATATAAATTTCTTCATAAAGTAACCATGAAGAAAAACGTTGTTAACGTCCAACTGATGAAGAGACCACTACCGTGAGGCAGCAAGAGCCAATAAACATCGAACAGTAACCATTTTGGCAGTGGGAGAAAACGTGTCATGGAAATCAACACCCTCAAGCTGGGTATAGCCCTTGGCAACCAAACGTGCCTTATAACGTTCAATGAAGCCATCAGAACGGTGTTTAATCTTGTAAACCCAACGGCAGCCAATGGGAGATTTACCGCAGGGAAGAGCAGTGAGAGACCAAGTGCGGTTAGCTTCCAAAGCCTCTAATTCAAAAGCCATGGCAGCTTGCCAATGGGGAAAACGAGCAGCTTCCTCATAACTCCAGGGTTCAACCTGGTGAGTAATATGGGCAAGGAAAGATTGATGTGCTTGTGAGAAACGATGGTAAGTAAGGTAATTAGCGAGTGGATACCGTGTACCTGGAGTGTGACCAGACGACGAAGACGATGGAGGATGTGGTTGGGTAAGCTTGAGAGCAGGACAATCATAATCACGGAGCTTGGGTGGCGGAGAGGAATGACGGCTGGAGCGACGGAGCACTGGGCAGGAGCAGGCGCTGACCTTGGGAGGTCAGGAACGGTAAGGGCAGGTAGGGCTGCAGGGAACATGTTCTAGGCATCATCGGAAGGGGACGACTCAAGTGAAACCGTAGGGTCAGATGGGTGGTTAACGGAGGGTGACACGGGATCAGGTAAGGGTGGTGTAATAAGTGGGAGAGGTGAAGACACAGGTGGAGGTGAAGACACAGGTTGAAGTGAAGATGGAGAAGGTGAGGGTTGATAAGGAAATATATTTTCATGGAAGACAACATCACGGCTGGTAAAGATTTGGTGAGTGGTGAGGTTTTATAACTTGTAGGCTTTCTGACCAATGGGATATCCTATAAAAATGCATTTGTGGGCACGAGGAGAAAATTTTTGGGTAACATGGACGTCAGTGGCAAAAACAAGGCAACCAAAGACGTGAAGGTGTGAAAAAGTAGGAGGTTTAGAATATAAACGTACAAATGGCGTTTTCTTGGAAAGAATGGGTGTGGGAAGACGGTTAATGAGATGAACGGTAGTGAGCACACATTCACCCCAAAAATGGAGGGGAAGATTAGCTTGAAAACGTAAGGCACGAGCGGTTTCAAGTATATGTCGATGCTTGCGTTCTACGACCCCATTTTGTTGAGGCGTATAAACGCAAGAATGTTGGTAAATGACTCCATGATCTTGAAGGAAATCACGAAGGGAAAAAAATTCCCCACCATTGTCAACACGGATTTGACGAATAGAAGTATTAAATTGAGTTTTGACAAAAGAAAAAAAAAATTCTTGAGAATAGATTGTGTTTCATTTTTGTGTTGCATAAGGAAAATCCATGTGAAACGTGAATAATCGTCCACAATGGTTAAAAAGTATTTTGCTTTAGAAGTAGAGGCAACTTTAAAAGGTCCCCAAATGTCACAATGAATCAAAACAAAGGGTTTATTAGATGAAATAGAACTAACACTAAAAGGTAATCGATGTTGCTTGGCTAAAGGACAAATGTCACAATCATTATTAGATGCAAAAGGGAAATGTAACAACTGTTTGGACATGAAATCTAAACGAGGGGCTGACAAGAGACCCAAACGCCGATGCCACAGCTCCGTAAGTGAGAGCACAAGGTTGCAGAACCTCCGAGGATGCTTAGACTGCGCAGGAATCAAGGCCACCAAGTAATACAGCCCGCCCCTTCGCTTACCCAAACCAATCGCCGTCCTCGTCGTTAGGTCCTGCATAATACACCAAGAAGGAAAAAAAGTTACGGAACAATGTAATCCACTAGTAATACGACTTACTGACATAAAGTCTACTTTAAAAGTAGGCACACATAGCACATCTTGCAATCTAAAAGTGGAACTCAAAGGAATGTGACCGATGGAAAGTATGCGGGCTTGCTCTCCACTGGGTAACAAAACAGGTGACATGTTCTCATTTTTAACACCATCAGTAAGCAATTCTGGTGAAGAAGTGATATGATCCGTTGCACCACTATCGATTATCCATCGATGGGGATGCAAAGAAGGATTCGACAAACCTGTCTTAGCGGCATTGACCTGTGGCTGTTCATCACTGCCCTGACCATTCATGATGTGAAGAATCTATTTAAATTGAGAATCAGAAAGCCCCGACATGACAGACTGCATCTCTTCCTTGGTGGCTGCATTGTCCGAGACATGATTCGCCTAGGAAGAACCCCGCTCCTTCTTGGGACGATGGTTCCCTTTCTGTGGCTTAACCTTATGCAAACGGTGTCCTGGTGGATACCCATGAAGTTGATAGCAGGTATCAATGGTATGGTAGTCTTGATCGTAATGAGTACAATGCAAGGGTTTGCGATTAGAAGACTTCGAACCACCTTGACGCACTGCCATGGCTGTTGTGGCTGTAGTAACTTCAGAGGAGGCAAGGCTTCTTTGCTTCTCCTCTTGAGAAATCGATGCATAGGCTTGACGAATAGTTGGAAGAGGATTCATCAACAGAAGCTACCCTCGAATAGCACTATAGGAGTCATTAAGTCCCATGAGAAACTGCATCAACTTGTTCCTCTCATTCTGTGCTCCACAAGTGCAAGGAACGGAGTCACTGTAGGACGACAACTCATCCCATAAACTTTTCATCTTCGTGTAATATGCAGCAATAGAGAGTTGATCTTGAGTGAGTGAAGAAATGTCCCGTTGCAGTTGGAAAATTCGGGGAGCATTGCTTTGACAATAGCGCTCACGCAATTCTTCCCAAATTGCATGGGCGTCAGTCATATTGAGAATGCTATCAGCAATATCCGAGTTAAAAAAAGGGGATCTCACGCAAGGAGATCTTGGTCTCACGCAATATTCAAGTTTGTTTTTGGCACTCAAGGAGATCTTCATAGCACGAGACCAAGTTGAATAATTATCCCCATTCAGGGGTTTCGAAACCAGCAGCATGGCTGGATGATCAGAATGATGAACAAAAAAAGGGTTGGAAACATCAGCCTTTGTATCGGAACTGGTTCCAGAAATAGCGTCAGTTGCCATGGCAAACGACGGAGAAGGATATGCGAAAATATCAGAGAAACAAAAGGCAGCGGAAGAAACTAGGTTTTCAGCCTAGCTCTCGATACCATGTAAAAGAATGTGCAAAGAATATTTTGCAGAAGTTGATTTTTACTTCAATTGATACAAGAGACTTTATACAAAGAGAGATCTTGCCGAAGAGGTAACCTAGCCTACATTCTAGGGTTTACAGATATTCTAGGGTTTACAGATATTCACAAATCAATTATAAAAAGTTTCCTAAAACTAAGCCAAGATATCAGGAATGATATCCTTGACTTCTCAACACTAACCGGATGTATTTGAATAAAAGAACGAACTCAACCGAAGAACTACAATTGAAACAAGACCAGGATTTAAAAGAAGAGCAAGAAAAAACAAGATATATTTTTCTCAAAAAATGAAATGGGTTATAGGACTTCCTTGTCTATATTTAAAGATCATTCTGTATAAAAATCAAATTAAAATAAGGTTTATAGGGCAGTTTTAATCGAACTTTCTCCAAACTGGTTCAGGGACCCTTCTCCGCAACCTAACTTAAATTTCAGAATATTTTAGACCCACCAAAAGTTGTCCGTTCGCTCTGAAATTTTGTCATATGATCTTTCTTGACATGTTAGCCACCAACCCTAAAAATTTCTGAATCAAACGACCTCTCTAGATATATTTTTCAGATTTTACAAAACCACTCGTCGAAGCTGCCCAGTTCCACAAAATCACTTGTGAGAGCAGCAACCTTACCTCTGTAGCACACCTTTGAAGCTCCCTTTCTTCCCCTCTAGTGCCCTGATTCACCACTGGTTCCCCTCTTCTCTCTCGGTTTTCACTTTGGCTTGAACTAGAACCATCTTTTTTATCTCTTTCCCACGTTGACTAGGAAGTTTGGGATAAGGATCAGATGAAAAATAATTCAGTTTTCCATTTCCAAACGGGCTGGGTATCAGGCCAAACTTGCCCAGCCCAGTAGTCCTTCGGCCATGTTTTGGCATGGTGGGTTCCATTGAATTTTAGCCTAGTTTTCGATTGGAGATCAATTTTGTCCAAATCAGGCCATATTTTGGCCTTTTAGCCCTTTAGCCACTCCATCGGAGATGGCCAAAGAGTCACTAGGACTGGCTATGGGATAATATTCACACTACTACCCACTTTTTGGTATGCATTCTATACATCCTTTTCTAATATATGTCCAAGTTAAATGCCAACTTTTTCTTATATAGTTGAACAACAGTTTTTTTTTTTTATCACAAGTTGATTTTGTAATAAATGGAATGAGCATAGAATAGTGCATATTTTTTATATTAAAAGTTAGTATACAAGCTTATATTAACTTTTACATGTATTTTGTTGGTATCAAACACTCACGGATCGAGTGGTTGGAACGCATCATCACCCTTCTCGTGACCTCACGAGCTTAACCATACCATTAGGTCGACAAATAAAAGTTGGGAACCTGAGAACTTAGGAACTCCGGCGAGGTGCTTTGCGCTCCGTCGTGATCGTGACCATTTAGCAAGGTTTTAAGGTTCAAAAAGGATCCTAATCAACTCTACGGGGACCCTAGACTAGTTTCAAAGTGATTTGGACGTCGGGACACACAGGTACACTGAGTTGCAGGTAGCCGGAATCTCGAAGGATTTTCCGACCACTTTTTGTCTGTTTTAGGACTTCAACTAGGTAAGGTTATGTTCTCCTTGTTGAGAGCTTCAAATCCATATAAAATTCATGGATTTTGGTTGAAAAATGATGAGATATGGAAGTTTGAAAATTTTCCTGAATTCGGCATTACAGACGGCAACCGACGGCGGTTTCTGGCGAGTCATCAGAGAAGGAAGAGGAATATTCCATCAACTTTGATGGAATATACTGACGATTTCACGTAAATTTAACGTAATATTCCCTATCGCCATTAGGGAATCCATCAGTGTGCCAGGCATGTGCCTGCGCGTGACCGGCGTGCGTGGCCACGATGGGCGCTTGGGACATCATAAATTTTTTCTAAAAATATGGGGATGCTCGTGGTGTTGAGTAAGCCACGATGGTATATTCAAACACCCCAATTTAGCAACGTATGAGAAGTTATTACATGATTTTGGTTATGTGCTTAAAACGTTAAATTAGTTGTTTCGCATATAAGTGAGACGTTTCCGGAGGACGAGCGTAGCCAGGCGAGACTCGAGGGGTTACGATCCTGCTACATACCAGTGAGTGGGCTTTTGATTTTCTATATATATACGTATATATGCTTTACATTTTCCCAGAAATTATTTTAAATGGATTTACGTTTTTTTTTTTAATCAATGTCAATTGCATTATATTTTAGTATATGCATTAGTATAGATATACATATTATTGCATGATGTTGCAGACGCCCAGGTAAGCTTCAGGTGAGTACATATTGATGATAGTGATTGTTGTGGGTATGGTTATGTTTAGATGCATTTAGTGTTCATTATCCTGCACCCCGATGTTAGTGCTTCGCCCGAGGCCAGGGCCTAGCCTTCACATGATCGTTCACCTCCCGCACCACACGCTCACCTTGGATCCAAGGCAGGTGCTAGCCTATCATACAAACCACATTAGGTGGTTCCAACTCGTAGGTGACTTGCGATACTTCGCACAGCCTTCACGTGATCGTAGCACTTGAGTGTACTTATTTACAGCTAGCCTGTCATACATACCACATTAGGTGGTTCTGACTCGTGTGCAGGAATTGGTAAATGAGCTATAGACTCAGCCGTACAGGTCACGTTAGGTGACTCCGGGTGGCATGTCAATTTACATTGAACTATTTCACCTGGCTCACTTATTTGATTGCTGAGATACTTGACATGGCATATACTTGGTTTTCACTACTCTCGAGCATGATTTCTATGTACGTATGTATTATTATTTTATGGGAAATTATACGGGTTTTACGATGAGGGGTTATTATTTTTGGAAAGTGAGATGGTTTTAAAAAGTTTTGTTTTTGCCCACTCACGTTTTCTGTTTTGCGCCCCTCCAGGTTCTAGTTAGACGTTCGCGTTGGTGGCTTACGGGGGCTCTACGGCGGTTCTAACAGATGTCAAATAATGTAGGAATTTCTTTCATGTCTCGTACAATTATTATTTAGTTTGCTAGACTGCAACTAGGTTACCTATGCTCTGGATATGTGTATCTATACTTTAAATACCTTCACTCGCAGTTATATATTTGTCCAGAGTAAGTTAGCTAGTTTGGTTTTTGTTTACCCACATTTTCATATCATTCTCACTTCCGCACCACGCACATGGCTACGTCGCCCTCAAGTGACGGCCAGCACGCTTCGATTCAGGTCGGAGTGTGTCATTTTAGCCAACTGATTCAAAATTAGTTAATTACATATTATTTTAACAAAACGTGCCTAACACATACATGCAAAATAATTTACCTAAAATGATTGTCAAACAAATAAAAGAATTGAAATATATGATGGTAAGAGAAGTATAACGTAGATAATTTTTATAATAATAAGGCACTTATTTCCCACAATTATGGTGGATAATTAAATTCATTAACATAATTAGAGTGTCGTGGCACAATTGTAAATAGTTTGAAAATAATCGATGTTTATTTGTTTACATGGCAATCTACTTCAAATTTGGGTTTTATTTGGATGTTTAAAATGAGATGAGTTTTTGTCAAGGAAATAAGTGTTGCATGAGCTTATATCTAAAGTACACCCCTTGGAATTCAATTTTCTTTAACTAAAACCCATCATGGTAAAATTTTCTAACAAAAACCAAATGACTAGACTCCAACTAAGCAATATCCATAATTAAGTTTGACTTGGCAAAATTTGTATTTTTGGATGTCTAAATTAACCCTAATAACACTTACTTTAGGTCTCTCACTTATTATCTATATTTATTTTACATTATTTCATTCAATTAAATGCCTTCAAATACCTTATGGGGATTTGGAAAAAAATTTAAATGTCATGATTGCTATGCATTTAATAACAAAAATTTACATGATACCAATGTTCCTTATATAGTTGTTTTCACATGATGCTAACAAAGTAAATTAGAATATCCCACAAATATAAAAAATAAAAAAATAAAAAAAAGTTATTTTATTCAAAATTATCAATATTTTAAATATAACATAGGTGAATTATTTTGCACAACATATATATAATAACAATATAAGTTCCTAGTAAATTATGTAAGGATACATGCAAAATAATTTACCTACAAAATTAATAAATATTTTTTATTCAAAATTAATTAAATACCAATATTTTGTAAAAAAAAATTATAAAACAATTTACCTACATGCAAAATAATTTACCTACAAAATAAAAGAATGTCGATTGATTGTACACTCTGTATAATAATAACAAAATGTGGCTAGTATATATGTAATATCACATGAAAAATAATTTACCTACAAAATAAATAATTGTTTTTAACCAATTGATTCAAAATTAATTAATCACATATTATTTTACATAAAAATATAGATAAATTATTTGCCCGCATATATATAATTTTAACAAAATATGCCTAATACATACGTGCAAAATAATTTACCTATAATGATTGTCAAACAAATAAAAGAAATGAAACAAATGATGGTAAGAGAAGTATAAAGTAGATAATTCACAATTATGGTGGATAATTAAATTCATTAACATAATTAGAGTGTTGTGGCACAATTGTAAATAGTTTGAAAATAATAGGTATTTATTTGTTTACATGGCAATCTACTTCAAATTTGGGTTTTATTTGGATGTTTAAAACGAGATGGGTTTTTATCAAGGAAATAAGTGTTGCATGGACTTATATTTAAAGAACCCTAATGTTTATGAAAATTAGAATCTAATTGATTGGAGAACATGTTAGATAGTGGTATTCTATTGCATTTGAACGAATATGTACAACTCAAATATATTAATCTATATTATAAGTCTAGGAGGTAGCCAGGTAGGAGCTTCCCAAAATTTACAATACTAACTCTTCTTTTGCTTGTCATGTACCACTTGTATAATGTAGGAGCTGTCAAAGCAAAAATGCTAATAATAGGAAGAAACAGAAGTATCACCACAAGAGCGGAGCCAGGCCATTCATCCAACATGTTAGGAAAGCTCACAAGGTAATGAAACTAAAATACTTATAATACTCAATTATGCACTCTCACGGTAATGAAACTAAAATACTTATAATACTCAATTATGCACTCTCATGTTTGTTTCTTCATTATTAAGCAGAAAGGAGATCCATTATCAGTGATTGACAATTGGGGGCTCTTCACAAAGACAAGAATGGCCAGTGGATCAATGATGTTACTAGAGACAAAAGCACTCGAGATTAAAATTTTAAAATTGACAAGATACAACTTAAGAAACACAGTATAAGTGAACATGCAAAATTGACACGATACTAGTTTGTCCCACCAATATATCTTATACTAACATTGCTTTTGTTACTTTTTGAGAAAAACACTGTATGTGCCTAGTCCAATTTAATCCATAGTCAAATAGAAACTACAAATCATGTTTACATACAGGTTTTGCATGGTGATTTGCTTTTGCATCAGATAAGAATAACATACAAGTAGTCATGTTGTGTTGTGTTTTCTTAAGCATATTATAGCTAAAATGTTTGGAATGATAGAAGCTGAATTGTTTCTATTTAATTATGAAATGATAACATGAAGAAAATGAAGGATGAAATGAGGGAGAAGCTAATCCACGAAGTACTTGTACCTCACCAAATTCCATACATGTGTTATTAGATGATGAGTTTGGAATCATGGCTGAAAACCTTGGGAGGAAGGGAAAATCAGTTAACGGTGTAGGTGTTTTTCCTCGTGCGAATACCTCTGGTTGCATTTCTTCTATGGCTTCAAGTTCGAAGTTAACTGATATGAGATCTCAGATCAAGCTTTTATCAGATGGTTTCCTCAAACTGCAATACGAGAATGAACAATTGAGAGCTCGATTGGATTTACGTAATGATGATGAAAATCTGTTCACAAAAATCAAGTCGTTTTTTGCTGCAAGTCAAGAGAAGACCAACAACTCTACAGAATCTGATGGTGATATTTCAAAGGGTGAAAATACTTATCTTGAGCTAGAAGAACATGATTTAGAAGAAGACTTATGTTCGTATTATGTCTTTTGCGGTTAGTTTCAAGTATGCACATGGTACACCTCTTTTGATAGCATATGGAGCACCTCTTTTGTTATCACCTAAATGTGCCTTAGACTTGTCTTTTGTTAGTACCCAAGCTGTCTATATATAGGTGTTACTACTCTTGATTATTCTGGCTTAGACTTCTCTTTTGTTGGTACCTCAAGTTGTCATTTGTTAGACACCTCAAGCTGTTTTTTGTTAGGCACCTCAAGCTATTTTAAACTTCTCTTTTTAAGATAGGTCACCATGACTTTAATTTTTCCGATGTATATTTGGTGAATGTATTCAACTTATGAGCTTTAATTGTTGATTAATGAAAATGTGAAGTATTACCTTATAATTGTTATGAACTGTAATTCTAGATTACGAAACAAGAAAAACAATTAATTCGTCACTATTATTTCTAAACAGGTATTTAATTTAAACATATGTGATGTAAGTTGCGCCACATATGAAAGGAGTATGTGACCTTTTCGTGGTCACTTAGTGTAAACTATATCATCTGGTATCATATTGGGTGACTACAGAATCATCACTTATAAACCTAATACGAGACGAAAAAATAGGTCACAAAATTTTGTATTTGTGATGTATAATTTATCACACATATTGTTATTTTGTGATGTATAATCCGTCACACATATTGTTATTAAGTGACAAAAGTTGCGTCACATATACTGAAAAAATGTGGCGAAAATAAAATTTGTCACATGGACTATAGGTGACACAAGTGGTGACACTAGAATTTCGTCACATATAGTCAAATGTGAGGAATTATCTTGTTTATGTGACGAATGCCCATCACCACCTAAGCCATGTTTTCTTGCAGTGAATGTCATCAAGAGTATTGTATTAGAGAAAGACCATATTGCATTTGTAATCCCAAACTGAATAGGTTCTCCAACCTCTTCTAATTAGCTTGGGTAGCCAAGACATACTGCTAGGTGTCACTCATGACTTGCGGAAGCCCTGAAGATATATAAACACTAAAGGGAGAATTGAAAGTGAGTTTCAATTCACAATCACTAGAAAGAGTTTTTATTCGCCCAATGCCTGGCTAAAAGAAACCTAATGGATCGCACACTGTGTAAGGTAATGATTGAAGGATATTATGAAGACGAGTACAAACTATTAAATAGACTTTGGCTTAGTTTTGGCCTAGGGGCCTAAATGGGCATTGAAGAGTCAAGCGCATAAGCTTAAGTTGTATGACAACTTAAACACAAAAGGGCAAAATGCCCTCTAACATAGTGAGGCCAGCCATAGAGAGGGTTTGACCTTATTTTTAAGTTTGCTACTCATTGTTGGGTGGTATATAAATGAAGTTATAAGGCTTAACCTCAATAGGGTTTCTAGAGGCTAAAGAGAGAAAACACTTCTCTCTCTTTTTATTCATAAGGCCGACCACCATGGTAGGGCTTTGCTAGCATTTTGCTCTTCCATGGTCACTCATCTTCTACCTTCACCATCCTTGGTGTCAGAACTTAGAGGTCTCCAACTTTGGAGACTTTTGGAGAATCCTTTCATTCATCCTTCTCCACGAAATCCATGAAGCAAAGAAGCAAGGAATGAAGGCCCTCCCTCTTGGGTAATTAGAGTTTAGTTGAGTGAGTTTTCGTTCACCACAACTACTTTTCTCTTTGATTTGAGTAGAGTCTTGGTTCACCATAACTATTAGGCTTTGAAGTTCATTTGTTAAGTTTTGTTTTAAAGTGCATACAAGCATGCTTCCGCCATTTAATTGTTAAATGCATGCATTATGTTGCTTAATGAACTTAGAGAGAGAGAGCGAGAGAGAGAGAGAAACTAGGTGCAAAAGAAAGACTTAAGTTAGTGTAAACACGAAAAATTCCTTAAACGAACGAGACAATAACACGTGTACAAAATAATATTTGTATTAATTTTTTGGGGTTACAATCTCTTCTACAAATTTAGCCTCTGATTCGATCTTCGTAAGGTGTTGATTTGTGGATGGGTTGTTGATCCAGGGGCCGTCGAGGCTTGATCTAGGAATGAACAGTTGTGTAGATTTGTGGATGGGCTTTTGATCCAAATGGACGTTGGGGCTTGGTCTAGGGATGAACAGTGGTGTGGATTTGTTGATGTTGTTGATCCAAAGGGCCGTCGGGGCTTGATCTTAGGATGAACGAGAATGTGGATTTGTTGATGTTGTTGATCTAAAGGGCCGTTGGGGCTTGATCTTAGGATGAACAAGGATGATGAACGATGAACACTTTCTTCAAGGGTCATCGGGGCTTGATCTTGAATTGGTGGAAGTTCTTCAAGGGCCGCTAAGGCTTGGTCTTGAAGGAGGATTTGACGAAGAACGAAGAGAGCTTTCTTAATCCTTCGGGATTCTTGGGAATTTGGGAAGTTGGGTCCTTGAAAGCTTTTAGTGTTTCAAAGCTTTCAAGGATTTGGGGGAATTCTTTTCCAATTTAGGAGTAGAGAAAAGTATATGTATGGTTCCTAAAATGGATGAAATGGCCTTGTATTTATAGAATTTTTCAAGGCCTAATTTTGAATATAATATTAAGATGAAATAAATCATTTCTGCCAGTTGTTGACACGTGTCTTATTTGGTGACTTTTCTGATTTCTTTCGATTTTTTGTAGAGTCACACGCTACATGTAAAATTTATGTGACTTGTGAATATTGAAATTTTAATGCTTGGTCAACATTTATTTCACCAAAATTTCGATGTCTACAAATGCCCCCACTTCAAGGCGCGTTGTGTACATGTGCTTGTCATGTGTAGAAGATGTGTTTTGAAGTCCCTTAATGTAGATGTTCATCCAAGTGCCGTCGAGACTTGATCTTGAATCGGGCTGGAAATGTCTTCAAGTGCCATTGAGGCTTGCTCTTGAATTTTGTTTCAAATTTCTTCAAGGGCCGTCGAGGCTTTGGCTTTGGCTTTGGCGACTTTCCATAATTTTGATCTTGAACTAGGTTGGAGGATTTTCTGGTTTTCCTCCAATTGTTGACTTTCCACAGGCTTATTCTTGAACTGGGCTGAGGGGGGTTTTTTCTGCTAGACTTGCACCAAATGTCTGAATTTACTTCTTTCATCTGGAGCTAAACTTGATTCAAAAGTGTTGGACACTTGATCCTGATTCGGACTTGTGATTCCTTCAAGGGCCATCGAGGCTTGATCTCGAATTTAGATAGGACCACGAGCGGCTTCAAGATTTGGACACTTGGTAGGTAGGCATGAGGTGGAGGTGATGGCCTGTTTCTTTGTTCAATCTTTCCAATTCGTATTGAAGAGGGTTAGGAGATGAATCAGCACATGCAGTTGTCGCATTTACTGATGATCCACAAGATTGATGTTTCATTGTCACTCGTCTTGTGTTTTCTCCATGCAGGTGTGGATGAGTACTCGAGAGCAATGCTAGGTAAGTAATCAGGGAAGGGGTTGCAGGCAGTCGGTTCTTGACTGAAGGCTTGATTCCAAGTGCCGCCCAATTGCTCTCATTCTCATTGTCCTGCAGGTAAGAACAAAGACAAAGAAAATGACAGGGAGAAAGCATGATATGAGATACTTTCGCTTTAGACCCTGATGATATGAGATACTTTGCTTTTGAAGAAGCAATGGTGATTTGATGGCGTTGCATGGCGAGTCTTTGTTCTTCGGCGATGGTGCCAGCGAAAGGCTGTTGAAATTTCTCAAGCTCTTCCATTAGAGCGATGACGCCGGACTTGGATTTGACTTAGACTCCTCCGTCTGGATCATGCAGTTCATTGTGCTATAATGATCTGTTACAGTTCGTCATGTTGCATTCTTCTCTCCTTGTTTCTTTTGCATATCAGAAGTGGTGCGCAACCTTTTGCATTTGAATAGTCATTCAGAGCATCACTTCTCAGCGACCCATCCATGCTTTGGTAGCTTCAGTGCAAAGAGCCAACAACATAACAACAGTTGAAGATGACCACTCGAGAGCAATGCAAGGAAAGCAGTCAGGCAAAGGTTTCGAGCAATCAGTTCCAAATCGGACGTTTAATTTCAGGTTCTGACTGATTGCTTTCTTTCTCCCCGTCTTGCAGGTAAGAACAAGGGCAAAGGAAAAGACAGGGAAGAAGCATGATATGATATACCTTTGCTTTCGACCCTGATGATATGAGATACGTTTGCTTTTGAAGAAGTAGCGGATGAACCAGCATATACATTGGTTGCGCTTGTCTCCACATGCTTCGATGTATCAATTTCACCTGCCTCATCTGTTCTTCGGGCAGATGTGGTATCTTCCCTGGAAGTAAATCAACAGTTGAAGATGAGTACTTGAGAGCGACGCTAGGTAAGCAATCAGGGAAGGGGTTTCCTGGCAGTCGGTTCCAAATCGAAAGGTTGATTCCAAGTGCCGGTTGATTGCTTTCTTTCTCCTTGTCTTGCGGGGAAGAAGGATGACAAAGAAAAAGATAAAGAGAAAGCATGCTATGAGATACTCTTGCTCTCAATCCTGATGATATGAGATACTTTTGCTCTGGTGTGACTTGGTTGGAGAGGTATTTTCAGGGAAGAAGAAAACTGAGTATGTTGAGGGGTTTGGTTGCAGATGCTTCTTGGCAAGGAAGAAAAGTTAGGTGTTTTGGATGTGTGCCTTGCCATGGAGGATGAAGGTTAACATATATAGGGATTTCCCACTTACAGGTAGTGGTGCGGACGTGGCCTTGTTACCCACGCTTGTCGGCGATAGCGTTGTAGTTGGAATAGTAGAATTCATGCGTTTTCAACTTTGTCGGAGACTTTTGACAAAGTTGCACGTGATATCTGAAAAGCTGAGATTGCGTCTGAAAAACGTTGACGGATTTTATGCAGGAAAATCCGGCTTTTGAAATTCGGGGAGTGGTGTCTCTTCGGTTTTTGGAACAGGTGGTTGTGTTGCTTCTTCTTTTATAGAGGTATTGATTGTATTCAAAATGCACACTTTGAAGATTTGTCGCCCATGAAAATTATCTCTGTTGTATTTATGAGATTTTACTCCATCCAACCCTTCTCTTTTATCATTTCTGAAAATGGCTTACCCGTCTAACATTTGCTTAGATTTGAGTCTTGGGAACGATACAGGCGCACCGTGTCAGGGTAACATATGGCGCCCATCTTTCTTATCTTCTAATGGCTCTCTTACGATTGAAGACTCTGTGATGAGGGATGCAACAACGGTTACGGTAGTAGCTAGGAACCTCCTCACTCCTAGAGATAATAGGATACTTTCACGACGGTCCGATGAGTTGGCTGTTCAAGACTCTCAGGCTCTCAGTGTTCCGAGCTCTGTGTCCAACATGGGCCAACGCTTACTCACTCGAACTCGCCAAGTTGAATCATTGACGCAGATGTGGAAACTCTTAATCAAGAGATCAGATAGCTCAAGCGCGAGAATAGAGAGTTGCATATGCTTGCAAATAATTATTCAACGAGCATGAAGAGAAAGCTTGACCAGCTGCAGAACCCCAAAGGTCGGATTCAAAGTGACCATCAGAGGTTTGTGGCTATATTCCAAAGGCATTTTTTGCCTTCGTCATCTGGAGTTCGACCAAGTATTGAGGCTCCGAATAATCCATCTTCAGTGCCTCCCTCTTTTAGGGTTCCGCCGAGTACTGAGGCTTCACATAAGTGACATTTGTGAAGGCTCCCTCTTTCTTTTTTTCTTTTTTTTCTTTTCTCTTTTTTTTTTGTTGTTGTACATACTTGTAATTTCTTAAAGATATCAATAAATGAGCTTTTAGTTCATTCAGATGGTACCTCCTTTTTTTTTTACCATATTTTCAAAAAATGATGTCGTGCACTATCTCATAACCTTTCTCTCTCTCTCATCTTTTTTTTTTTTTTTTAGATGGTGCCTGATACACCATCCCCCCTATATTTTTTTTTTCTATCTTTCAATGATTTTTTCCATGTTTGTCCATTTTGCTTTACGCACGCCACCATCACTTAACAAATGATGGCTATCATTTCTTTTAGATGGTGCTTGATGCACTGAAACATTTATAATAATTTTTTTTATTACTTTTTTTTTTCCATGGTGCTGTCCACCAGGATTCCACCATTTTTTAATATATATATATATATATATATATCTATATTAACATGGTGCCTGAGGCACCATCGACGCACCTCCTTTTTTTAGTTACATAATATATGTATATATAGAGGATGCTCCTCCACATCACATCGAAGTAGGCAGCACGACGGGTGGAGAGAAGCAGTCACTCAATACGGCTTAAGCTCAACTACCAGCCTACGAAGAATTCCCTCGCCTGCTGGGAACGAACCACATGCATCACAGCCGCGGCATAGATGAGTCGAGCACGTAGAAGAGCAGCCTAGACCAATAGGTCACGACTGAGGGTAGCCGAGAGCTCCACCACCCCCAACAAAGGCAAATTCAGGAAGAAGTAGAGAGACCATTGACCAAGTACACCGTAATACCTCCTGGGAATGACGAACCGTCCCCGAAGGTAAGGGGTCGCACTTTCCACGCGGCTCGGTACATTGGCGGCTAGCCAATCATCTGCTCCTACCCTGAAACGTGGCAGACCCCCTGATTCAAAGGATTCACAACCCTGGAAGAGGAAAATGGCACAAAGTAGTGACCCTAGTCTGAATTCGATCATCGCTCGCTCATCTGTTCCAACGCATGAGGTTATTCTAGATTACGATGATGTCTTAGTTGTGACAAGCTAACCTCCCAAGAATCATGAAATTTCGGTCCACTACGCAATATTGGATGAGGTTTGGAATCGGAATGAGATGATCATCGACAATGCATTTGTATACACAGTAGCTACTAACATCATGCTTAGCAATGACATTGAACCACGTTCTGTTGATGAATGTCGACGTAGAATTGATTGGTCAAACTGAAAACAAGCAATCCAGGTCGAACTCGATTCGCTCACGAAACGTAAGGTGTTTCGATCTATAGTCCTTACTCCACCACATATGAAGCCCGTGGGCTACAGTAGGTTTTCGTGAGGAAGCGTAATGAGAAGAATGCAATAGTGATACAAAGCACGCCTCTAGCAGCATTATTTTACTCATAGAGTGCTGGATCTAATAACCTTGGAGTTGGGAATGCAACCAAAGGAATCTTCTTCTTCAACACAATCCCAAACTTCTTCGAAAAATCCAACTTCTTTCCCTCTGGCAATTTCCAGTCAAAAGAATGCAAAAGTGTAGCAAGTGAATGCATCACCATCCTCTCAGCCATTGCAATCCCAGCACATATTCTTATGCCTGACCCAAATGGAAAATAATTAAAGTATTTCCCACTGTGTAGTCCCATTAGCTATCCAAGAACCTCTCCGGCTTAAACTCCAACAGGTTTTCCCAAATTGAAGGGTTTGTGTGTATAGCCCAAGCATTGACGAAAATCTGAGATCCTTTGGGAATGTTGTAGCCTCCCACAATGCAAGTTTCACTTGGGCAATAAGGGACTAATGCCATCTCCAACCGAAAGAGGACTAAAGGGCCATGTTTAGCCCTATAGCCCTGGAAGAAATTATTTTTTAATAAACAGTGCCATGCCATATTTTATACCATCTCCAATCAAGGGGGCCAAATGGCCATAGGCCAAAGCATAACCCTTTGACGAAAAACTCATCTCCAACCAAAAAGGGCTATTTTTTAGCCCCTTCAATAAATTATTATTTTAATTGAATTAATATATGTAATTGAATTAAACTACCATATTAAAATAAGGTTTTCGGGCATATTTTAAGTGCCACTTGTCGCTAAATTAATAAGCCTCAGGATTTCTTATCTTTATATAATGAAAATGATGTGAAAAATTGGTGAAGAATTGAAATAAAATGAGGTAAGATAGTATGAAATGGTTAAAATGATGTGAGAAATGGGGTATAAATGGCTTAGGTATTTATAGGAAAAAAAATTAGATTTTCTTTTTTTTAAATTTCGTCTAAAAAAACAAAAACAAAGTCAAATCCAACAGTAACCTGATCAAGTAGCATGTATTTGGGCTAGGCTATAGGGCTGGCTGGCTAGCTGCTCTTGGCCAGCCCTTTGGCCGGTTCTTCAATTTTTGGCCGAGTGGGGCCCATGAGCTCTTTGGTCTAGCCCTCAGTTAGAGAAGATTTTCGTGTCAAAACGGCCTATTTTTTGGCCTATGGCTTTTTGGCCGAGTCGGTTGGAGATGGCCTAATAGAGGTAGGGCTGGGTGCAAGTGCAAAGTTTCTTTCATCACAGCTTGTAAGTATGGCAATTTGTCGATGTGGAACTCTTCTACAATGTTGTGTTTGCCAACTACATCTTCTAACTCTTTCTGGGCTTTTTCCATCATCTCTAGCTTGTTCATGATTTCAGCCAGTGCAAACTCAGTTGTGTTGGAGAATAGTCAGTCCCACCCACCACCATATCATGTGCAGAGAAAGATTCCACACTATCATGTTACTGGACTAATTTGTGCACTCAATTCATCTTCTTTGTCTCAAATTCAAATCACGCTAAGTAAATATACACTTAAGATTACCACACACAAACAAGCCCTTAAAGGGGAACTAAGAAAGTAAATGTTCAATACTGAAAACGATCTGTCAAACATTTTCACTTAACGCAAAAATGAAAACAAATGACCAAAACGAAATAATAATCAAGCAGGCCACAAGCAGTCAATTTGCATCATGTTGGCAACCATAATTATATAACCAGCACATGCTTCAATTTTTTTTTTTTTTTATGTTAGTACTATTGTTCAAAATAAGCAAACCAGGCTCACTCTTTATAAGGATTAGGACGTTTATTACACTGAACTATTTCGAACTGGACTACCTTCAGAGATTAAGCTGGACTGGATTGTTCTAGACTAAGCAGGGTAAAAATAGTGAAGTGTTTGGTGCAGTGCTGAACTAAGTCTCAGACTAAAATGTTTTAGTCCCAATATTTTTATTTTTTCCATTTTGCAATGGAACTAGACTTCGTAATTTGCCATTATCCTACAAAACATTGTCGTATTACCCTCTTTGTCTCCATCTTTACAGAAAACATAAACCACAACCTCTACACATACCAACCTGATTCGAATTTCACCTCTGAGTTGTACACTGCCGATTTAACATCCATGAAGACCTTAACTGACTAGAGGTAGTTGGCAAAGGGGAGGAAGAGGAACTCGACTTTTGAAAGGTTCGGATTGTTGGAAATGAGCCCTAAATCAAATCATATGATGATACTTTATGGACATTTCACTAATCTAGTTTAATATAAAGGGCAAAGATTATTGTTTCAAGCCGTCTCATATAAATATATTATGCTTAAACGATAAGTCCAAGGAATATGCAATTGGGAGAATGTGATCTAAAGAAGTTAGATTCAAGAGACCATTTTTTTTCGTATACATATCCTAAACGTTCCTGATCATAGGATTGTCAATTGGGCATTGACAGTCCGTAAAGATCAGTACGTGCTATGTATTCTTTTAGGGATAGAGCGAATGAACGATAGATAGAATTCAAAGAATGGGTTCTTTGAGAGACAAGATGATAATCAACAAATATAACAACCTAATTCCAACACCACTAGCTCCAAAGTAGTCGAGAAAGATTTATAAACCGTCTTCGTTGAATGGTTTGAACTTTAGGACTATGTCATAGAGTTACACCTCTTAATTCGAAAGAAATAAGAATGAAAATCCTTATGACTACATTGAGTGTATATACGACATATACTCAATGAAATGGTATAATACCATTTGACCCGAAGTAGTGAAACCTTCATAGCTAATTGGTAGCTTAAGGTGACTACAATCAACGAGATTGGTTGACTTGGAAGAAACCATCTTTAATGTAGTTTTGGTTTCTATTAATTTGAAGATTGCTAGCTACAACTAAACCGTGATTCATTATTTGGACATAATATGGTTTCCAAAACCATTATCAATATAGTCTTGATAATATGTCTAAGACTAGGAATCACAAGACTTGTAAGTTGTAGAGATCCATCCATCATGAATCTTAGCAAGCTAGTGGGAGCTATAAGCATCTTATGAGAGAAAGATCAAATCGTTTGAGTTCTCATAAAGATATCAATGAATCTTTTGTTTACTAGGTATACAAAAGATTAGTGGGAGTTAATCATATTCCTAAATTTGAACATATATTTGATATATTAAATTTGGAAATGAAAGGAATTCTTCTTCCATTAAAGTTATGACTTTGAACATTCTAAAAAGATAGAATATATATGGGAGACATAGTCTATATACATGGGATTGAAATCTATACTGATAGATTTCAAGATATAATTGGATTATCTCAATCCCTATTGATAGACGAAATATGTAGGAAGTTTCTCGAATGATAAACTTCAAAGGAAAGGACAATTCCAGTCAGACTGGGAGTTGCTCTTCTAAAAGGGAATGCACCATTTGGACTCCCAAAGAAGCATAAAGTGTAAATAGAATCCTTTATGCATACACAGAAATGTGATTTACGTAATTCATATTGTATGAAAAAAGTTGATATGAGTTGTACCAAGATCGGTACAAAACGATATTAGTGCAAGCCCAGGATTAGAACCATGGCAACTGTCAAGTGAGTCCTTAAGTATTTAAGAAATACTAAAGGATAGATTCCTCAAGAATGAGGAAGAATTAGAGTAACGCAATGGAAGCGTAAATGTATTAGATTATGAATCTAATATCCTATCCATCATTGGATGTCTCTTCATTTTGAATGAAGAGATAATTGGGTATCTCTTTATTATGACTAAAGAGATATTTGGGTGGAAACATTAAAAGTAATGACTTTAGTGTGTTCCATCGTGCATGCAAAATATATCACCATATAGAAGCTTACAACAATGTTGTTTGGATGGGAAAGTTTATGAACTCTTCATTCGGTTCCAACCAGAAAGTGTCTCTAGTATACTGACACTACGACATTAAGGGGGCAATAGCTCAAGTTAGGGAATCAAGGTCTCATCAAGATCCGAACTCAAGTGAGAGACAAAACCACATGATTGAGAATCGTGTATGTTGGTGACGTCGTTATTCTCAAGGTGGCTTTTATGGATAACATATAGATATCCATTGTCTATGCCTACTACTCAACCATTTTTTTTGAAATGAATTTAGAAGAGGTATCATCACTAATGACCAAGCTGATTGGCTCTAGTGCAAGTGGGAGATTGTTGGAAATGTGCCCTAAAACCAATCATATGATGATACTTTATGGACATTTCACTAATATAGTTTAATATAAAGGGCAAAGATTCTTGTTTCAAACCGTCCCATATAAATGTTATATGCTTAAATGATAAGTCCAAGGAATATGTAATTGGGAGAATGTGATCTAAAGAAGTTAGATTCAAGAGACCATTCTTTTTCGTATACATATCCTAAACGTTCCTGATCATAGGATTGCCAATTGGGCATTGACAGTCCGTTAAGATCAGTACATGCTATGTCTTCTTTTAGGGAGAGTGACTGGTCTCGAGTCATTGGTGTGACTGACACCAAGAAAAGCATGTAGATGCTCGATAAAGAATGAGTCCACTGAACGCGATAAACGAGGAGTTCTCATATTCATGTCGCATGAGAACTCATGGTTGGGATAATGCAAAGTAGTCTTTTGACCTGAGGCATCACAGTTGTCTTGTGGTTAGGTCCTTGATCTTTGACTATGTCAAAGTCACTCCGTCAGAGGGTGTCCACGACATAGTTGGGTTTAAGCCACTTAGCCATGGAGGCAAGTGAATGCGCAACAAGGGATCTCTAACCTTCAAACCGTTTGAGGGAGAATACTCTATGATATGATTAAGAATCTCTGGCCAGAGTATGAATGAGATTTAGGAAGTCGTTCCAAATCAAATTAAAGGTAATCATATAAGTAAATGAATCGCATTGGATAGTAGACATGAATAAACTATCAAACCAAATAATGTGGTCAAGAGTATTGTATTAGAGAAAGACCGTATTGCATTGTAATCCTAAACTGAATAGGTTCTCCACCTCTTCTGATTAGCTTGGGTAGCCATGATATACTGCTAGGTGTCACTCATGGTTTGTGGAAGCCCTAAAGGTGTATAATCACTAAAGGGAGAATTGAAAGTATGTTTCAATTCACAATCGATCGTTAAGAGTAACAATCGCCCACTGCCTGGCTAAAAGGAACCTAATGGATCGTACACCGTGTAATGTAGAGATTGAAGAAACAACAGAGTTGAGTAAGAATAATTAAATGGTTTAATTGTTTATTGCTAGGATTAATTAATATGTTAATTAATCAAACAAATAAGTTCGTTTTAGACCTTGGGTTAGTTTAGGGCCTCAAGGCCCAATGGGCTTCAAACGTCAAGCCCATTGACTTAAGTTGTATGACAACTTAATGACTAATGATTCACAAAGGCCCAAACAGCCCAAAACCTTTAACAAGGCCGGCCATATTGGATGAAAGGGTTTTTGGTTCTTTTTGTCACTTAATTGAAGTGACTATATAAAGGACTTTATAGCCAAAAAGCCATTGGGGTTTCTTTGAGGAAATTGGAGAGATCACAAGCTCTCCTTTTCTCTCTAAGAGGCCGGCCACCCTAGAGAAAAATAGCTAGCAATCTTATTTCCTCTAGGTCACTCATCTCTTCATCAATGCTTTCCTTGGTGTGGAAAATTAGAGGTTCTCTATTTTGGGAACTTGGAGAATCCTTTCAACCATCCCCCTCCAAGACATCCATGGAGCTAAGAAGTAAGGAATGAAGGCCCTCTCCTTGGGTGATTAGCCTTTGGTTATGCAAAGAGGAATCAACAAAGGTATAAGATTTCTCAACTCACTTTGTTCTTGAGTTGAGTCTTGGTTCACCACAACTACTAGGCTTTGAATTTCGTGGGTAATGTTTTGTTTTGAGTGCATACAAGCATGATTCCACCTTTAATTGTTAATTGCATGCCATAGATGTTGCTCAAATGAACATGTTTTTCACAAATTTTCCTTCACGGATCCAGGTACGAAAGATCTAATAGGGCAATTTTCGAGACGTTAAAATCCAAGTGGCCCTTGTGGGGTGAACAGACTCATCGAAGGGGATTATTAGGCACCAGCCATATCAGATTAAGGAGAATCAGATCTTGGCAGAGCATAAAGAGAAGAAAGTGAGGAGAGGATGAGAGGGAGGGAGAATTGGCAAATGAGGAACGATGATGGCTGGGTTTGTGAAAACATATAGCAGAGAGAGCATGAAGGAGTTAGTCACCGCAAATCCCTTGGTTCTTGACAGGCCTCGCTAACGAGAGAGTTTTTCCACGCGTGTTCCCTTTAGTCTCATTTAACTTAGTCCCTGCACTTAACAAACACAGGATTACATTAATATATAGTCCAATCCAGTTTAGTCCAATGACAGTTAATGAGGCCAAACAAACACACAGGATTATGGAGGGGAACATAAGAAATAAAACATGTAAATCACGAGAAAATAAAACGGTAAAAAGAGGAAGATAAGTTTGAGGTTTCAATAATAAATGCTCTTACACCATCAAAAGAGGAACATAAGTTTGGAATAAATTCAAAGTGGAATTGATTACACAACGTATTTTATTTTGACAAGAGAACATTATCGTAAACATGCGGTTTTCAAGAATTCTTTTTGGGCTAAGTGGGTATCATTTATTACAAGTGAAGTATTCCAAGGAATTTGGTCACTTCGTTGTTTTACTCATAGAGTGCTGGATCTGATAACCTTGGAGTTGGGATGGCAACCAAAGGAATCTTCTTCTTCAACACAATCCCAAACTTCTCAGAAAGATCCAACTTCTCTCCCTCTGGCAATTTCCAGTCAAAAGAATGCAAAAGTGTAGCAAGTGAATGCATCACCATCCTCTCAGCCATTGCAATCCCAGCACATATTCTTCTACCTGACCCAAATGGAAAATAGTTGAAGTGTTTCCCACTGTAGTCCCATTTGCTATCCAAGAACCTCTCCGGCTTGAACTCCAACGGGTTTTCCCAAATCGAAGGGTCTCTATGTATAGCCCAAACGTTGACAAAAATCCGAGATCCTTTGGGAATGGTGTAGCCTCCCACAATGCAATTTTCACTTGGGCAATGAGGGACTAACAGAGGCAGGGCTGGGTGCAAGCGCAAAGTTTCTTTCATCACAGCTTGTAAGTATGGCAATTTGTTGATGTGGGACTCTTCTACAATGTTGTGTTTGCCAACTACATCTTCTAACTCTTTTTGGGCTTTTTCCATCATCTCTGGCTTGTTCATGATTTCTGCCAGTGCAAACTCAGTTGTGTTGGAGGAAGTGTCAGTCCCACCCACCACCATATCCTGTGTAGAGAAAAATTCCACACAATTATGTTACTAGACTAATTTGTGCACTCCATCCTTCTTAGTCTCAAATTCAAATCACGCTAAGTAAATATACACTTAAGACTTCAATGGACAACGAGTTGTATGCTAAGAAGTCGAAGTGTGATTAAAAGTTCAATCTCAAAGCTTAACTGTCACAACTACAGTAGCCTTGAATGACTATCTCATGAAAAATACTTGTAACTAAAGAGCAATCTAACCAAACCAGAACACCTACTTACTGATGAAATTGGGGTTCCATCATAAAACCAATTGGTAATATGAAGAGTAGCCCAAGATCATTATAAGCACATAGCAAACCTTGTCCCTCACCAATGTGGGACAACTCTCAACACGCCCCCGCACGTGTGGCGGATTTTCAAGCCTACACGTGGACAACAACTGGGTGACGTGGAGCGCGTGTGGCCGTTGGGCTTCACACGTGGACAACCTTGCTCTGATACCATGATGAAATTGGGGTTCCACCATAAAACCAATTGGCAATATGAAGAGTAGCCCAAGATCATTATAAGCACATAGCAAACCTTGTCCCTCACCAATGTGGGACAACTCTCAACACTTACCATTTGGGATTTTAGTGAATCTTCATCATCTTAATCTAAAGATAGTTCTCAAACGGAAGAGTAACTATAACAAGTATTCCTAGTGACTCCATATTTCAGCTTTCATCATGACACCACATTCGGAATTGTGACCATCACCTGACCTACTATTTTAATGTTATGTTCTCATCATACGTCATTCGTGATTTTGTCATACTCATCACATAGCTGGAAGTTATATAGGAATGAGGATCAATAATCTCATCAACAAGAAAAAATGTACTGAAAAAACAACCCATTAATTGAACATATCCAAAACTAACAGCACAATAAAATGTTGGAATCTTTTAGATTTTTTTTTTATTGAAATAAGTTCGACAAATTTCATAAAATTTCACAAATTTTCAGGTTATGGTTATGCATTACAAATTTCTTCTATTTTTTTCAAAAATTTCAAATTCGAAACAACATTTTTTTAATGACGGAATTGAAATTTCAAATCCAACTTCTACCCTTCAAAAATAAAGACGAGAGCATAGGCTTGTGAACTCGGCTTTAAACTTGAATTTGTCTGCAAACTTGTCATTTACAAATCTTATTGAAAGAAGAAATCACGATGTAGAAAAAAAAAAATGCTAAGGAGATTAAATTTGTAGATAAAATTTTAAAAACTAAATGACATAGAAATTGATGATTGAATTATTATTTAAACGTTGATATATATATTCTCATTTTTATTGATGACACATCATTTAATTTACAAATTTTATTTATAAATTTAGTTTGCTTAACATTAAAAAAAATATATATAAATGAATGAGATGAAAGTGACAACAGCATTGCAAATCCAAACATGAAAGTACACCAAACGACAAAACCATTGCAGGCCAATCATCAATCATGTACAATCAACAAAACCATCGAGATTCTCATGGACCACATGCAGTTAATGGGGTAGGCACAAACTTCCAACTAGACATCATTTATTATGTGATAACTATTTATTTTGAATTTATTTGGAAACTTGTTTGATCACCCCAAATGAAAACTGAAAATCAAAACTCAGAAATTCAGAAACTGAAAGTTATTTAGTTTTCAAACTTTACCTTTCCATTTTTAGTTAAACGATTCTAGAAACATTTACTAAACAAGTTTTCGGTGAAAATAAGTCAAATTTGTAGATAAAATGATATGTTAGCAATGAAAAATAAAAACGTTAATCTGTTAATAATAATAATAATAATAATAATAATAAATAAAAAGTAAAATAGAAAACCAATCAGTCAAAATTTTACCAACCATAAGCAAAGCTTTGAGATGAGTCATGGTGAAAGGCGTCTTGGAATCTCCTCCCTCCTCCTTCAACTTCAACAAAAAGGTCAAAAAATCCTTATTGCTCTCCTCCTTCTCTGCTTCCCTGTCAAGCCTCAGCCGTTGATCTATTATCTTCTCAAATATCCCATCAAACCTCCGGACCAACCTGCTCATCTGTTTCACCACCCCCTGTAAATCAAACCGGGCCAAACCCGGATAAAAGTCCGAAACATTCGGCTTCCCCAAAAGCTCCGTCATCTCCGACACCACTTCTCGAAACTCCGCCCCGAGCCCCGCCCTCTCGTCTCCCTCCACGGTTCCGCCCCACAGCATGTTCGTAATAACATTCAGCACGTTCAGGAACATCTGCTCCCCCACGTTGACCCGCGACCCGATCCTAACGTAGAAATACCCGACGGTCTGTCGGAGCTGTTTCCGCCGGAGAGCATACACCGAGTCGAGAGTGGTGTTGCTGAGCATTTTCAGCACGCAGACTTTCCTCAACATCCGCCACTCCGGTCCGTACGGAGTCCACACGATGTCGATTCCCCCGTACGCCGCGGCCCGACCCGCGGCGGGGACGTCTCGGTTGGCGAAGGTGGCGTCATGGTCCTTGAGAATCTCGCGAGCGGTGGAAGGGGAGGTAACCACAACGCCAACAGTGTTGCCGAGGCGGAGTTTGAAGATTGGGCCGTGGGATTGGGCCAGGCCCATGAAGTAGGATTGGAGTTCTGGGTCGAGGGAGAGGAGGTTCCCGAGCAAGGGCAGGGCCCGCGGGCCGGGTGGCAGAGGCGGGTTCGGGTTGTTGGATTTTCTGACCAGCCAGAGGTACAAAAAGACGAGGAGAATGGCGGAGATGAAGGTCAGTGAAGTTGGATCGGATTGAGACCACAGTGAGTACAAATAGCTGGAATGGGAATGGGAATCGAATGCCATTGCCGTGTACCGTGCAGCGTTTGGGAATGGGAGGAGGACTGGGTTAATAAAACATTAGTCGTCTGGTACTCTGTATGGATAATTTAATATTAGATGAAATTGGCACTTAGCTAGCACAACAATGTTATATAACAATTTATTAGGTGAGAGAGAGACTCGTCCAAAAGAGGGACACATACACCATTATTGAATAGCCACCCCATGCGCAATGCTATTTATTTATGACCATTAATAAATAAAAAGGTTTCTGTCACAAATAAATTTTGAAATTCAGTCAGTGAATTATCAAAATTGAAAATCCAATCAATATAGTTCTAAAAATGATTGTTGTAAATTAATATGGTCATTCCATTATAATTCTGTTAAAAATTCTATTATTTGCTTATGTGCACATACTGGGTCCTATAAGTCTAATTAAATATTTTCATATACATTAAAAATTTTAAATAATAAAAAAACGATTTTATCTTTGGCATAATTAAAAAAATAAAATAAAATCGTCTTCTAGTGGGCGCACCTGGTACCGGGAAGACCGAAGACCCTTCCAGCTCGCGCCACGGCCGGCCGTTTTATTTTTGTATAATGAAAAACAAATTTACAGAAAATAATTTTCGTAAAGTAGATATGTATATGGATTTCATGCTATTAAGATTGAGAATGTAGTACCACTATTAGGCATAGCGACTAACCTGCAGGATTTAAACTCTGCCATCAACGAAGATAGATTTTAATAAATCGTCTCTCTATTTTTTGAACAATACTACTAATCAGATCTGAAATGATATTGTCAATATTATTCAAATCTAGCACAAAACTACAATTAGGAAATTCTTAAGAATTAATAACATCATATGTTAGAGAGATCCTATGAATACAAAGGATATCATGTTAAGAATAAAAAATAAACTAGCGGGAAACCCAATACCCTCCCTAAAGCTGGTAGAGTAAATCTTAAGCAGAAATATTTGAGGCGGGAATGCTCTATGAAGGTAAAGGTTAGACAAAATCAATCTGCGGCCTGAGAAGGAATTCTGAAAGCAAGATCCATTATTGAAGGGATGAGATGGATCGTGGGAAATAGGAGGAACATTTTGTTCTGGACTTATAATTGAGTTTTTCGTTTCACTATCATTTAACCGTCTTCAGGAAGATCAGTTAGTTCAACTAGGTTTTGGCCTTAAGGTAAGTCACTTTATTATAAATGGGGCTTGGAACAAATCCTTGTTGCGTGTCGTGGATGAGGAGATAACGAGTATGATTTGTAGTATTCCCTTACTATTAACTGAGAAGCCTGACTCTCTTTGTTGGGGCTTAAATGCGAATGGTAAATTTCGTGTAAAGTTGGCGACTGGGGTTCAAAATACCATCATCAATGATGATTTAAAGTCAGCGACATGCAGTCCGATTTGATTCGTATTTTGGTTTCGATTTTCGGTTTTAAGTGCCCACCCCTAGTTTGTCCAATCTTAGTGTTGCTCTCCTTATTTGCTCGCAAATTTGGAAGATGAGAAAACCAAGTTGTTTTCAATTATGCAAAAGCTTATCCGGCTAGAGTGGTAATGCTGGCTTTAAATGTCGGAAATGATTATGCAAATGCTAATAAGAAAAAAAGTTGCAGTGACCAAAAAGTTGCAGTAAACTTTGACAGCTCTGTGAGGAACTCCAACGCGGCGGCTGGCTTCATCAGGAATGAACACGGTGACCCGATGATTGCTGGCGCCAGATCCTTAGGCAAAACCATTGTTAACTGATGAGTCCATATTATACCATATATTTTACCTTATTCTTAGTATTAATTTATTGGTTATTTTGGTAAAATTTTGATACTTTATTATATATTTTCAATATAGGACATTCGACTTCTTCCGGACCAAAAAGTGATCAAACGGATGAATTTTGGAGTGATTCTAATTGAAGGATGTTCGTGAGTCTTTCAAGATAACTGTATCAAAATTTCAGATTTTTCTACCAAGCCGTTTGACTGTGGCGATAGAATTAAAGCTCAGCGCGCAGTTTTCTCAGATTAACGTTTCTGGACGTTTTGGGTATTTTGAAGGTCAAGATGGCATATTTTGAGGAAGATTACTTCTGAGCATTTGTTAGGAACGTCTCAAGATTTAAAAAGATACATTTTGGGACCAAATAGGAGTTGATTTGGTCGGTCAAAAGTATGATTTTCTGAGAAATCTGAATTTTAGTTTAAATATGAAACCTTTAATTTCCTAGTTATCGTATTCTATTATGTTTCCTAGTTTTTAGAATACCTTTTTCTAGGAAGGTTTTTATTTTCTAGTAGTATAAATAAGGCTATTTAGCCATTAGGGAACGCACACATTATTTGGAGAATTGCTTTTGACAATTCAAGTTTATTTACCAGGTGTTTTCTATCCATGTTTTTTATAATATTTTGTTTTATGATTGTTTGTAACTAATTTTCGTTTGCTAGGGCGATGCCTTGAGCCTTAGCATGAATATGTAGTTTTTATTTAATTGCTTATGATATTATGCATGTTTACTTTGAATTATTAATCACTGTTCTTTAAACTGTCTTTGTGTCTTAATGCTTAGCTACCATTAGGATGTTTAGATAAGTAATCAGATGCAATTTGGTCGGAATGCCACCAGAGGATTGAGTGTTGCTTCTTGTGATTGATAGTTGTAAGTTCACCTGGGGCGAATGCCACGTCTTAGGGGTTGCATGATTTTTCAAAGGGTTGTCACAAAGCGTAATGAGTCATGCATGTTTATATTTGATTTGAATACTGCAAACAGATTGCATGTTTGATATATGTTCTAGCTTGAATGTCACAAGTAGAATATGCATTAGGAAAACCTAACCTTCAAAGTTGCATGTATAATTCATAAATAATTGGTAAAACTACATAAGATTGTTAAAGAAACGGCGGAACCCTAGGCTTTTACAATTTGGTTTTCAAAACGTTTTCCTTTGTTTTCTTTACTTTGCTAATTTCTTTAATCACTGTAATTAAATTCATTTTTATTATTTTTAAATTCAAAATCAACCTTTTCCAATCTTTGTTTTCAAATAATTAGCTAAGAGTTAGTTTAAATACATATTATTCATTCAATCCATGTGGAAACGATGTTGCTTGAGCCGTTTATACTACAACTACATTGTTCTCTTGCAAGTATTTTGTGTGATTTTAACTTCTTTGCTCCGGTACCAAAAAATCCTATCATTAACATTGTAGAATGTATGACGCTAAGAGCAACTTCACCGTTGCTAAGGCCCCCTATGGCTATTCACTATTTAATCCACCCAGTGAACAATAACTGCCCTTAATGAACAGTAACAGCCTTTTGCATCTCCACCACTACACTGAATAGCCCTGGCAATAGGCAATAAAATATTAGTATTTTTTTTTATTTATAAAATAATACAAAATAATTTTATTTGTTATTTCGGATAAGATTTTTAATCATTCTCGTTGCACAATGTATCATTATCCAAAAGACAACTATTGGTGATGGATTTCGATACCGTCATGCCACATGTCGTTACCTTTTCAGAATCGTTGATGATAGATTTCCGATAAGATTTTTAACCAATCACGTCGTGCCATGTGTCATAATCTGTTTACAATCTTTGAGGATAGATTTCGATCAGATTTTTAACGAATGACGGCATGCCACGTGGCATTATCTACAACCTAATCCTTTCTAAATCCTCCATAGAATCCATCATCCATCCTCAGAAATCTCACACCAATTTTCTCAAGATCTCTATCATTATTCATAGTTTCTGCTTCCTTCTTACAATGTCTTCTTCTTCAATGATGATGTGGGAAATCAATTAGCAAGAGGAAGAATTGTTTAACCAATCAAAATGAATGTTCAATCTCTAGGTGGCCCAAAATGAGATGGAAGAGGATGAGGAGCGTAAAAGGAGAGATGACGAAGCAAGAATGGCAAGAGCCTCACATTCCCGTCGAGTCATCCAAGATGTGGCTCATATCTGCAGGCCCAGCTGTTCCGCAAACCTTGATAGAAGCAAGCAACGACGAGGTACGGATCTCTTGGACGATTATGTTGTTCGTAACAGTGCATTCCCTGATACGTATTTTAGACATCGTTTTAGAATGGAACGACATTTGTTCAACAAAATCATGATTGTTGTTTGAAACCATGATTCTTATTGTGTGCAAAAGAATGATGCTTTTGGTGTTATGGGTCTCATTCTTGAGGAAAAAATTATTGTGGCCCTACGGATGCTTGCATATGGAACATCTGCAGACCAAGTGGATGAGATAGCGAGGATGGGGAAATCAACCATTCTTGAATCCCTGATGAGGTTTTGCGGAGCAATCGAATCTATCTACACCACAGAGTACCTCTGGAGACCTACTAAGATGGATTTACAAAGGCTTCTGAAGAAGGGCGAGATGTGAGGTTTTCTTAGGATGATTGGAAGCATCGACTGTATGCACTGCACCTGGAAAAATTGTCCAAGTGCATGGCAAGGTGCTTATGGGGATGAGCAAAAAGTATCATTTTGGAGACGATGGAATCTTTTCATACATGGATTTGGCACGCCATTTTCGAGGTTTAGGGAGATCAAAATGACCTCAATGTCCTTGCCCGATCCCCAGTGTTCAACGATGTCCTCCAAGGAAAGGCACCAAAAGTCACGTACTGCGTCAACGGATATCAGTACGACGGGTCATACTACATAGCAAATGGCATTTACCCAAGGTGGTCATCGTTTGTCAAAACAATGCCATGTCGCGAAGTGCAAAGGAAAAACACTTTGCAAGTTGTCAAGAGAGGTGCAGGAAGGATGTGGAGCGTTGTTTTGGTATCCTCCAAGCTCGCTGGCCGATTGTCAGGGGTGCTGCCCGACTGTTTGATTTAGAGTCGCTTCAATTCATCGTGATGACGTGCATCATTCTTCACAACATGATTGTGGAAGATGAGTACGATTATGATGCCGTTGATGAATATGAGCCAGACATGATGAACAATTCTATAACACAAATATATTGTGCTCATGACGCCACCGAAGAACCTATGCAACACGAGCCATTAGAAAGGGATGGATGTTACAATGAAAGGCTCATTCAACGATATACTGCACTTCAGAAGCCATATATGCACAATGCCCGACAAATTGACTTGATAGAGCACCAGTGGGAATTGAAACAAGCTCATGATTCATTTAGTGTGTTTGTTTTTATTTGGTGTGTTTATTTAATTTTATTTGGTGTGTTTTTTCTTATTTGGTATGTTTATGTAATTTTATTTGGTGTGTTTTTTAAGTTCCTTTAGTGAGTTTTTTATTATTTGGTATGTTTATGTGATTTTATTTGGTGTGTTTATGTCCTTTGAATAAAGATTGTCTTAGTTTAAATAGATTAACAAATTAAATAAATATACTCTTAGTTTAAATAAGTACTATATTCAATAAATAAGAAATTACAACCCAAAGTGATTGGAAAATTATAGGCTCCGATAACAAACAAAGTGATTGGAAAATTATGGGCTAGTGAATGGAAAATCATCACCTAACAAATTTATGGTGCGAGGATCATCTTCTCTTGTGGTGCTAGGACCATCTCGTCTTGCTCTCACTTCTCTTGCACGCCTCCTTCGCACCACGTCCGCTTTCTCCGTATTCCAAAAATATTTAGAATTCGGAAACTTTCCTTCTAAAGGCGTGTTCATAATGTCACGATCTCGTTGAGCCCTTCTTTCTTCTCTAATCTCTTCCCTTTCTTGCCTAAGTAACTCTCTTTCTCTCTCATTAGCTTGGAATTCTCTCTCAACAGCTGCAACTTTTTCCTCCTCTCTAGCCTTATCAGCCTCAAATTTAGCCATTTTCTGTGCCAAAGTCAATTCACCTTGGCGACCAACTTCTTCTATATACTTTGCATAATCATTCTTGGAAGCACTACCTTTTCTCCTTGAAGCCTTCTTTGTGACAGCCCGTCCCGAAAATTGTATAATTGTTACCCTCGAATTTATGAAAGTACGAAACTACCCTTGAGCGTTGGGTTAAATTTTATTTTGGGCTAAGTTACAAGGCCCAAGATTCTTGATTTTGGACCAATTACCTTATTGCCAATTTCTTGGGAACCATTAAGGTAAGAGTTAGAATTTTAGGGTTTGTTAGTTAGGTTAGTTGGTTGTGGACCAATTAGAAACTAAGTGTAGATTTAGGTGTTGTGTGATTGGTTGTGTGAGGACCACACACACACACACCCAAACTGAAACAACTCTCCCTTTCTCTCTCTTACTCTCGGACTCTCTCTCTCACTCTCTTTCTCTCTGCAAGTGTACGGACAAGGTCCGTTGACCCTTGAAAACTCACAGATCGAGCAAACCAAAGGCACCATTGTAATCCTGGTGAGTTCACGAGCACAACCATAGCCTTAGCTGGTTGTGGCTCATTCGAGAACCCCGTAAACACAAGAGCTCCGTCGAGGGAACAGTGACACCAAAGTGATCGAGGAAGTTTTACAGCATTTCAAAGCTCGAAAAGGTATCTACTCACCTCCCCTAGGATTTTTAGGTTGTTTTTGTTGAGGTTTAACGTCGGAGAACCCAGAAAAATGGAACCCCGATCTTAGTACTGTTCATCAACTTTTTAAGAAAGGTTTTTCTTTGAATTTCAAGCTCACAGGGAGCTTTAGAAGGTCTTCACGAACCTCGGAGTGGTACGTTAGTGAAGATTGGACGTCGGAACCTCGGAGTGGTACGTTAGTGAAGATTGGAAGTTTCAAGTTTGGCCGGACTACAAAAGCTTTTTCCAGAGTGATCCCGTGAATTTTGAAGCTTCAAATAGGTATAACGTGATTCCTTATACCCTAAGCTTCAATTTGGTAGTAAATTCGAAGAAAATGGTTGAGAATTGAGTGAGAATAGAGACTTAGAAGTTTTTCCCAGTTTCCGACGACGGTGACGGTCGTCGGAGTTCTGAGGAAGAAGACGAGCGAATATTCCGTCAAGTCTGACGGATATTCTAACGCCGTCAGTTAACTTTGACAGATTCCGTTAGTTTTAACAGAATATTCCTAACGGCGTCACAGTTTCTGTCTATGTGCCCGTCACAGTTTCTGTCCGAGGGTGGCGCGTCTGGCCGTGCCTTGGCCAGCGCGTGAGGGCGCGTGGGACCTTGAAAAATTATTCTAAAAATATGGGGATGTTCCTGAGGTTGTGTAGATCATTTTGGAATATTCACACACCTCAATTGAGCAATGTATGAGAAGTTATTTCCGAGTTTTGTTTATGTGCTTTAAAATAACGTATTTATAGTAGTTTCTCACATAGGCGAGACCTATCCGGAGGACGAGCGTAGCTAGGATAGGCACGGGGGCTACGATCCATCTACATATCAGTGGTTTTTCGTATATGCCTATATACTAAGTATTTTTCCCAGAATACGCACTTAAAATGCTTTTAAGCAAAGAATTGCCATGCCAATATATTTCATACTATTGAATATGCATTATGAATTGTATGCGCATGATTGTTGGTGTTGCGGGCGCTCAGGTAAGTTCCAGGTAAGTCTATGTGTGGTTATTAAGAAGTTGAGTTATGAAAAGTATGATGTGATGCATCGAGAGCTCATTAACCTGCACCCCGGTGTTAGTGCTCCCGCCTAGAGTTAGGGGAATAGTCTTTCACGTGATGTTCACCTCCCGTACCACACGCTCATCTTGGATCCAAGTTAGGTGCACAGTCCTGTCGTATAGACCACTTTCAGTGGGTTCGACTCGTAGGTGACCCGCGATTATTCGCACAGTCTTCACGTTATTGTAGCACTAGAGCGTATTGTATTACACCCAGTCCTGTCGTATAGACCACTATAAGTGGGTTCGACTCGTGTGCAGACATGATATATGAGCTAGAGTTTAGCTGACGAGCTGTTGCAGTTATTATTGAAATGGGATTACTTACCTGATGATTATTTGGCATGGCATGGCATGGAATATTCATGATTTGTTCACATATATTGTCGATGATGATTTCAGTTGAGATTTAGTATATGTATATACTATTTTCTGGGAAAGTATACAGGTTTTACGGCGAGGGAATATAACTGTTGTTTATGAAATGATTTTCAAAAAGCTTTGTTTTTGCCCACTTACACTTTTGTTTTGCACCCCTCCAGGTATTAGGTAGCTTTGTTGGTGGCTCACGAGGACATATCGGAGATTCTGACAGACCATCACCTATGTAGGACCACATTCGGGTGTTAGTTAATTAAGTACTTCTTATGCTTGACTGCACCTAGACTTTTTACGCTCTGATTGTGTAAACACACTGATTTTCGTTCTAGCACTCCTTGAAGTTCGATTTTTTATTCATTCGTAATTCTTTCTATAATATTGCTTCCGCACTGTGCACATGGCTACGTCACCCTTACGTGACGGCCAGCGTGCCTCGATCTCGGTCGGGGTGTGTCAGTTGGGTATCAGAGCCTAGGTTTCGCAGTCCTGCATATTTTGTGAGTAATCTAATCATCGTGATGTCTTCTGTCAGAATTATGCAGCCTCGTAGAGATCCACGTCCTTCTGTTGAGCCTAGTTTCCCCAATGTTGCTCAGTTAGGGGAAGCTATAGCTAATGCCATTCAGGCTTCACTTCGCCCTCCACAGAAGACTCTGTTAGAGACGGTGTATAACTGAAGCTACCTACTTTTATGGGTAATAAGGGCCATGAAGGGTCCGAGCGTTGGCTCGAGCATGTGGATAAGACTTTTCAGGTTATGCAGAGTCAAGGCAGCCTCCCTGCTGAAAGGTGGGTCGAGACCACTTCTTGGTTTTTGGGTAGAGAGCCTGCATCTTGGTGGAATCAGGAGACTTATGGGTGGTCACTTGAGGAAAAAGCAAACTGGGAGAATTTTAGATGGTCGTTCTATAAGAGATTCATTCCCCCAGCGTATCTTGACCAGAAGAAGCAGGAGTTCACTAATCTGAAACAGGGGAGGCTGACTGCTAACGAGTATTACAGAAAGTTCACTAATTTGTCTAGATACGATCCGGATATTGCTGCTAATCCAGTTGAGATGCTTCGCCGCTTTAAGTTGGGTACTAAGAAGAAGTGGCGCTCTATGGCGACTATTCTACCTTGTGCTACTTATCAGGAGTTCTATGATGTTTTGTTGAGGATTGAGGATTCTGATAAAATGCCTAGTGAGAGCGAAGAAGAAGAAGAAGAAAAAGGTAGTAACCTGAAGAGGTACGATAAGGGCAAAGGGCAGTCATCTCAGGGACCTCGACAAACTCAGAGTTTTAAGAAAAGTGGGACTAGTTCTAGTTCTTCCAGTGGGGGCTTTAGTACCACGGGTCAGAAGAGAGGTGGTAGACCCACTGGAGGATCCCGCTTTCAGAGGCCAAGAGAGGCAAGTGGTTCAAGTGGTACAGGCGCACCTTTATGCCGTAGGTGCAACAATCGACATTTTGGAGAGTGTCGTCGAGGTAGCAGCGGGTGTTATACATATGGTCAGACAGGGCATCTGGCTAAGTATTATCCTCAGAACCCACAGAGACTTCAGCAGCCACAACAGCCTTCCTTACCACCGTCAGTTCAGACCCAGCAGTTTTCAGGACCTAGTGGTTATGTTCCGACAGGTCAAGGTGGTGCGTACCATTATCAGGGGGATCCCGTTCCTTATGCTTCAGGGCAGTATCAGTACCCCCAGGATCCCTATCAGCATAGTGGTTATGGCCAGTACCCAGGAGGATGCATGCCTTATCAGCAGAGTGGCATGGATCAGTATTCAGCCAGCAGATCGCAGTGGCAGTCGGGAGAACAGCCCCAGCAGGTTGATGTTACTGCCAGTAGTGCTGGATCGTCGAGACAGCACAGTCAGGCAGGTCAGGGGCGTAGTACGCAGGGCCGAGGTGTTCATGCTACTAGAGGTCGAGGAGGACGACAGCAGGCCCAGGGGCGTATCAACAACATTACCTTGCAGGACGCCCAGACCATCCTGATTTAATAATGGGTACGTCGAATGTTCTTGGTCATTTTGCTAGAGTCTTAATTGATTGTGGAGCTACCCATTCGGTTATTTCTCATACATTTGCTCAGTTGACTCAACCTCAATCTACACCTCTGGGTTATGAGTTAGAATTTTCTATGCCTAGAGGAGAAAAGTGCTCAGTTAGCTATGTTTACCCGGGTTGTCCTGTGTTGATTGAAGATGTAGTTATGCCAGCTAATCTTCTCCCATTAGATCTTGCGGATTTTGATGTGATTTTGGGAGCAGACTGGTTACACTATAATATTGCCGACATCCACTGTCGTGAGAAGACGGTGACTTTTCGTCGCCCAGGTTTACCTGGAGTTACGTTCGTAGGTGAACGTAGTGGAGTGAGACATGGGGTTATTTCTACATTAAGGGCAAAAAAGTTATTGAATAAAGGATGCCAGGGATACTTAGCTCACGTTGTACTGAATGATACTACTCTCAGTAGTGTGGAAGAAGTTCAAGTGGTTAGGCATTTTCCGGATGTCTTTCCTGAGGATTTGCCGGGATTACCGCCTGAAAGAGATCTGGAGTTTACCATCGATTTACTTCCAGGTACGGACCCTATATCTCTAACTCCATATAGAATGGCTCCTGCTGAGTTAAGAGAATTGAAAACCCAGTTGCAGGAATTAGTGGATAAAGGTTTCATTCAGCCTAGTGTTTCACCGTGGGGAGCCCCAGTGTTCTCCAGAACTTACAAGTGAATCTAGGATCTCGATCTGAGATAATACTCACTGGCACTCCGTGGTACTTCACAATCTTCAACAAGAACAACTCAGCTAATTTGTTTAGAGAATACTTTTCCCTCACTGGAATGAAGTGCGCTGACTTGGTAAGTCGATCTACAATCACCCAAACTCCATCATAATCATTCCGTGTACGAGGAAGCTTGTACACAAAATCCATAGTGATATTTTCCCATTTCCACTGTGGAACGGGAAGTGGTTGCATCAAACCAAATGGCTTCTTCCGTTTAGCTTTGACCTGCTGACAAATTGCACACCTACTAACATATTCAGCAATTTCTCTATTCATACCTGGCCAATAGTAAAATGGTCTGATGGTATGATACATCTTAGTGCCTCCTGGATGCATGGCATATGCTCAAATGTGTGCCTCATCAAGAATTTCTTTCTTTAATCCCTCAATATTTGGCACGTACATCCGTTTATCTTGCATAAGCATGCCATCGGTCTCACGGACTCTGAGATCATTTTTCTTTCCTTCAGAAATTGCAAAAAGTAACTCCTGAACTTCCTCACTATTTCCTTGAGCTTCGAGTATATGGTCAATCAAAATAGGCCTAACTTGGAAACTAGCAAGTAAGGCTTCTTCTCGAGCTTCGACCAAGGCTTTTTTTTTTCTTCTAATCCCAATTTCACTCCAGTGGACCTCAAATCTACAAGAAGAGGAATACGAGATGTGTACAAGGCATTAACTCGACCTTGGGACTTCCTACTCAGTGCATCAGCCACTACGTTTGCACGACCAGGGTGATACCCAATCGTGCAATCATAATCACTGAGTAATTCTATCCATCTTCGCTGCCGAAGGTTAAGATCTTTCTGAGTGAAAATGTATTGAAGACTTTTGTGATCTGTAAAAATCTTACACTTCTCACCATAGAGATAATGCCTCCAAATCTTTAGAGCGAAAATGATGGCTGCTAGTTCCAAATCATGTGTAGGATAATTCCTTTCATGAGGCTTCAATTGTCTAGAAGCATAAGCAATTACCCCACCATGTTGCATCAAAACACATCCCAGGCCATTCAAAGAAGCATCGCTATAAATCTCAAAGTTACCACTATCGTCCGGAAGTGTCAGTACAGGTGCATGGGTGAGACAATACTTAAGCTGCTGGAAACTTTGCTCACAATTCTCATCCCACTCAAACTTAACTTCCTTCCTAGTTAAACTCATAAGTGGTAAAGCAATCACCGAGAAATCCTTAACAAACCGTCAATAGTAACCTGCTAAGCCCAGGAAACTCCGTACCTTGGTGACGGTTCGTGGTTGTTCCCAACTCTTCATAGCTGCAATCTTCTGAGGGTCCACTCGAATTCCTTGAGCCGATATTACATGACCCAAGAATGCCACTCTCTTTAACCAAAATTGGCATTTACTGAACTTGGCATAAAGGCGATGTTCCCTCAACTTCTTCAATACCAAAGAGAAATGTCGCACATGCTCTTCCTTAGTTCTAGAGTATACCAGTATATCATCTATAAAAACAATGACGAACTTGTTGAGATATTCCTGGAATACTTTGTTCATCAAGCCCATGAAAGCTGCTGGTGCATTTGTTAATCCGAACGGCATTACAAGGAACTCATAATGACCATAACGAGTCCTAAACGCCGTTTTAGGGACATCATCACTCCTGATCTTCAGCTGATAATACCCAGACCTCAAATCTATCTTCGAGAACACACAAGCACCTCGAAGTTGGTCAAATAGATCATCTATACGTGGCAATGGATAACGGTTTTTAATCGTTACCCGATTCAATTGCCGATAATCAATACATAGCCTCAAGGTACCATCTTTCTTCCGAAAGGTGTTGTGTGATTGGTTGTGTGAGGACCACACACACACACACCCAAACTGAAACAACTCTCCCTTTCTCTCTCTTACTCTCGGACTCTCTTTCTCACTCTCTCTCTCTGCAAGTGTACGGACAAGGTCCGTTGACCTTTGAAAACTCACAGATCGAGCAAACCAAAGGCACCATTGTATTCCTGGTGAGTTCACGGGCACAACCATAGCCTTAGCTGGTTGTGGCTCCTTCGAGAACCCCGTAAACACGAGAGCTCCGTCGAGGGAACAGTGACACCAAAGTGATCGAGGAAGTTTTACGGCATTTCAAAGCTTGAAAAGGTATCTACTCATCTCCCCTAGGATTTTTAGGTTGTTTTTGTAGAGGTTTAACATCGGAGAACCCAGAAAAATGGAACCCCGATCTTAGTACTGTTCATCAACTTTTTAACAAAGGTTTTTCTTTGAATTTCAAGCTCACGGGGAGCTTTAGAAGGTCCTCACGAACCTCGGAGTGGTACGTTAGTGAAGATTAGACGTCAGAATCGCGAGTTCTACAAGTTTCAAGTTTGGCCGGACTATCGAAGCTTTTTCCGGCGTGATCCCGTGAATTTTGAAGCTTCAAATAGGTATAACGTGATTGCTTATACCCTAAGCTCCAATTTGGTAGCCAAAATCGTTGAGAATTGAGTGAGAATAGAGACTTAGAAGTTTTTCCCAGTTTCCGGCGACGGCGACGGTCGCCGGAGTTCTGAGGAAGAAGACGAGCGAATATTCCGTTAAGTCTGATGAAATATTCTAACTTCGTCAGTTAACTTTGACAGATTCTGTTAGTTTTAACGGAATATTCCTAACGGCGTCACAGTTTCTGTCCGTGTGCCAGGCACGTGCCTGCGCGTGGGTGGCGCGTCTGGCCGTGCCTTGGCCGGCGCGTGAGGGCGCGTGGGACCTCGATTCTAAAAATATGGGGATGTTCCTGAGGTTGTGTAGATCATTTTGGTATATTCACACACCTCAATTGAGCAATGTATGAGAAGTTATTTCCGAGTTTCGTTTATGTGCTTTAAAATAAGGTAGTTATAGTAGTTTCTTACATAGGCGAGACCTATCCGGAGGACGAGCGTAGCCAGGATAGGCACAGGGGCTACGATCCGTCTACATATCAGTGAGTGGGCTTTTGGTTTTCCGTATATGCCTATATACTAAGTATTTTTCCTAGAATACGCACTTAAAATGCTTTTAAGCAAAGAATTGCCATGCCAATATATTTCATACTATTGAATATGCATTATGAATTGTATGCGCATGATTGTTGGTGCTGCGGGCGCTCAGGTAAGTTCCAGGTAAGTCTATGTGTGGTTATTAAGAAGTTGAGTTATGAAAAGTATGATGTGATGCATCGAGAGCTCATTAACCTGCACCCCGGTGTTAGTGCTCCCGCCCAGAGTTAGGGGCATAGTCTTTCACGTGATGTTCACCTCCCGCACCACACGCTCATCTTGGATCCAAGTTAGGTGCACAGTTCTGTCGTATAGACCACTTTCAGTGGGTTCGACTCGTAGGTGACCCGCGATTATTCGCACTGTCTTCACGTTATTGTAGCACTAGAGCGTATTGTATTACACCCAATCCTGTCATATAGACCACTATAAGTGGGTTCGACTCGTGTGCAGACATGATATATGAGCTAGAGTTCAGCTGACGAGCTGTTGCAGTTATTATTGAAATGGGATTACTTACCTGATGATTATTTGGCATGGCATGGCATATTCATGATTTGTTCACATATATTGTCGATGATGATTTCAGTTGAGATTTAGTATAAGTATATACTATTTTCTGGGAAAGTATACAGGTTTTACGGCGAAGGGATATAACTGTTATGAAATGATTTTCGAAAAGCTTTGTTTTTGCCCACTCACGCTTTTGTTTTGCGCCCCTCCAGGTATTAGGTAGCTTTGTTGGTGGCTCACGAGGACATATCGGAGATTCTGACAGACCATCACCTATGTAGGACCACCTTCGGGTGTTATTTAATTAAGTACTTCTTATGCTTGACTGCACCTAGACTTTTTACGCTCTGATTGTGTAAACACACTGATTTCCGTTTTAGCACTCCTTGAAGTTCGGTTTTTTATTCATTCGTAATTCTTTCTATAATATTGCTTCCGCACTGTGCACATGGCTACGTCACCCTCACGTGACGGCCAGCATGCCTCGATCTCGGTCGGGGTGTGTCATTCTTACCTTGAGGCCTAATTGGATAACGGGTCGACCCTTGTTCAGGGGGGGCGTTTCTGGCACTTATTCTGCGTCATCTTCATGAACATGCGAGGCATGATCAGGCGTAGAGTGTAGAAGGGTGCTGTTCATGACAACTTTTGGACCAACAGGCACAACTCTGAATTTAGGACAATATTTGACAATATTCCAACATTCCCACCGGGTGAATGATTGCTTTTGGTTTTTGGATTTGGCATCATACTAAGCTTGTGCTTTTGAGTGTCTACACAATGCAGGAGAAGAAATAATTATAATCAAAGTAGCTAATGTAAATTTGGGTATAGTACAAACAAATAAATAATATATTGTTACCTAATCCGTTAAATTTTTCTCACTTCAAAGATTACTACTAGCTTGTGCCAAGGCGTCTCTCCACATACTAAACGATTGGCTAAGTATTTTCCAATGATTGGACATCAATTCTTTGGTTCTTTTCCCACCAATTTTCCCAAGATAATTGGTACGAATAAGACTCCACATTCTTGCAACTTCATCTCATTACCCATAATCGGATCATGAGTAACTTCAACCCAGCTAGTACACAACGCAACATCTTCAATCAGCGTTCAATTCGTACCTGCATCATTAGTCATTTTGTTGAAAAAAAATTGGATTGAAACTGTGAGAGAAAGATAGGAATGTGGTTGAAAGTAGTTGAGAAAATATGAAATTGGGGTGTAAAGTAGAAGATAATGAGAAGGTATTTACAGAAAAGTAAAATCAATTTTTTTTTTAATTTATCAAAAAAAAAATTCGGATTTTTATTAATTTTTGAGATATTTTTTAAATTTTTATTCACATAATTAATCTATGTCGTTGGATTAAAAAAAAAATTTTAATTCCAACACTCCAGATTGTGCCATGTGGCACAACGGTAATATTTCAGAATTTTAAACTGTTTTTTTCTTTTCTTTTTTTTTATTTATAAAGGCGAATCACGTGGACCGTTGATCTCAGATCCAACGGCTAAAATTAAATAAGGTTTTCAATTTTTTTTTACCGTTGGAAATCCAACGGTTCTTAAATTGTTACCATTGAAATCCAACGGATGTGGGGAAGCCACGTGGCCTCCCCAACGATAAAATTTCTGAAACGCACCGCGGGCCCCACGTCTGAAATCTTGTCGGCCGACGCGCGCCTGACTCAAAAGGGATATAAAATGTGGCTGACGTCGCCCTGATGTCAGGCTTGCGTCATGTGGCCTTCGAGCTCTCGGGCTGGCTACTCGTGCCAGGCATCTCCCTCGGGCTCGCTCGGTCTTAATTGCCAGCAAACGCTGGACCTCCTTGCTCGGGCTATTTGGCCCTGTTTGATAGGCAGTCCATCGGGCTACAAGCCCAGCTGGAGCTGCTCTAAGGAATGCCATTTGGATTGCTAGGAGTAGAGGCCGTCGGAAGATCGTGGTGGAGGGTGATTCTAAACTGGTGATCGATGCGGTTCAGGGCACGTCAAGAATATTGCCAGATCCTTTGAGTGTATCTCGTGGGCACATGTTTTTCGTGAAGCAAATTTTCTGGTAGATGCTATCATAGATGTAGGCATTCAGTATGATACCCTTCACATCTGGGATGGATCCTTACAGTCTTCTGCCTGTAGAGCCTATTATTTGATTGTATCGGAATTGGTTGTTTTAATCTATTGTATTTTCTAATAAAAGAAAAACCTCTGCCATCAACATCAGGCTTGGCGACGGTCACATGTCGGTCAAACCTCCCAGGCCTCAACAACGCCGAATCAAGAACATCCGGCCTTCATTCCCGCTGCCCATCCCCGCCTCTCTGCCTCCCTACCTCATCTATCTCATCAGTGAACACAATACACGGCGCTTTCAACTTGGCCTTCTCGAACAAGTCCAGCACCCTCGACGCCCTCACTTCCCACAAACAACTCCACGAACTCCGAGGCCGCGCATGAGAAAAACATCGTCTTAGCCTCGCCGGTCACGGCACGAGTCAGAAGGGTTTTCACAGTACAAGTGGCTCCACCAGAAGATTTTTGATTTTTTTTTCAAGTTTTTAACTATAAAAAAGATAAAATTGTTTTTCTTCATTATGACTTGTGAGACTCATGTGGCACATAGGCACATAACTGAATTTTTAACAGAATTGTGATAAAAGGAACACATTGATTGGTAACATCTATTTTCAGGAACTACATTAATTAATTTTTAATTTCAGGAACCACCTTGATAAAGTAGGTCAATTTCATGGACCATTTGTTGTTAAAACCCTAAATAAATGATAATCCATGGACATAAACAAATAAAGGTGTGCAGCATGAGAAAAATATGTGCGGAAATCACTTACAATATCATAGAAAATTACCTAATCAAAAACACACATTATATACATGCGTACATGAATATACATATATAGTACGTTTTTTCTCCCTCAACAATTTTAGGGACTACCTCTACATTCAAGGGGTAAGTTGTCGAGCCATGAATCATCCAAAAGTGGGGCAGAAGAATCCAACTCAGTAGGCCATTGAGAACTTACATCTACTTCATCAAACACAATGGGTTTGCATTTCCCATCTCTGTGGTGATAAATAGACTGCAACCAAAGGTTGCAGTGTACGAAAACCAGATCATTGAATTTTTCCAGCTCTCCTCGGTTGCGTTTCTTGCTGTGCATGCTCTCGAAGGTGGTCCAGTTCCAACAGCACCAATGGGAGCTACATGGTTGGCTTAGTATCCGTATCGCACATCTCTGGATTGTGGGAATTTCATAACCATAACCTGCCCACCAATCTCCTGTAAATGTATGACGAAATGTTAGATACATACCCCACGTTTTTGTACAAATATAGACCAAAATAACAAAGAAGAGCTACTGTCCTAAGACAGATGATTGGAGAAGAAAAAGACCATTAATCAATCTTAAAGCTCGTTTGGGACTGTTATGGGAAACACTTATGCTTATAAACGCTTTTACTAGAAGTCCTTTTCTTAGAAACAAGTTGAATTTTTTTATTAGAAACTCAGGCTCTTCCTAGAAAAGCACTTGGAAAGTGCTTCTCTATAAAGCGATCCTATAAAACAAAAGAATTTTTTTAAAGTCTTTATGCCAAACGTAATCAAAAGCACTTTTTGTTAGATGAAGCTTAACGCCATTCTAGAAGCCCTTAAAGGGGAACTGAGAAAGTACATGTTCAATACTCAAAATTGGTCTGTCAGACCTGTTTCACTTAACACAGAAATAAATAAAAAATAACAAAAAACGAAATAGTAATCAAGCAGGCCATAAGTAGTCAAATTGCATTATGCGGGCAACCATAATTATATAACCAGCACATGCTTCAAATTTTTTTGTTTTATTAGTACTTTGATAATAATTGCAAGTTTACATACCTGGGGAATTCAGTGTCCTTCCCATGATTGCAAAATCCGTCCCAAAAGCACCTTGTGCATTAACATACATAGGATGTTCTTTTGTTACTTCCATTCTATCGTCATGTGTGGTAGCCATCCTCAACATAGTTTCTTGAAATCCATTTCTCATCCTTAAATCAATCTTAAAGTTTGGACTGTAGAATACCGAAGGGTTAAGGGAGGCGGCCGCTGCATGCAAGGACGAGTGAAGCTGCATATTCCATCTCTGATCAATTATATCCCAGATCAGCATATATTTCTCTTCGATACCCTTAGAATGGGTCTTTATTGCAACTTTTGCCCTCTCTATTCCTTCATACATGTACCCCATAGCTGGCATATCCCCGTCAACAACCCTAAGGATTTTAAGTAGCGGTTCAGAAATACTCACAGCTTCTCGTGCATGCTTCCAAAATCTCTCTAAATACAACGACGACTTAATAGCTTGAGCCTCGGGGTGTCTACTGTATACTGAAGACAAGGAAAACATGTGCTTTAGATTGTCCTCCTGAATCACAATGGACCTCAACGTGAGGAAATTAGTCACGAATCTAGTCATTTTTGGCCTTAGCAATTCCATTCCACCAGTGAATTTTCTCATCGTACTCAAAGTCCATGGATGACTGTATATGAACCTAGTGATGGTCTTTGCCTCTTCCAGAACTGTAGCTACCCACTCCTGTTTACCGATATCCTCCAGCATCTTATTAATACAATAAGACGCACAAGGAGACCAAAACAATGAGTTGTACTTGGCCATAAGAAGTCTTCCTGCGTAAACATAACTGGCAGTAGTATTCGTTATAACTTGCACAACATTCTCAACACCAACCTCCAAGACAACAGACTCAATCAGCTCAAACAAGTAAGTAGCATCGTCTCCATGACCCGATACATCAACTGACTTCAGAAACAGAGTTCCCTTCAGATATGTAACTGAGAATATTACAATTGATTTGTTCCTACCATCAGACCAGCTATCACATAAGATAGTGCAACCTGTTTCTTTCCATTCATCTCTGTATTTCTTGTAGCAATCATGTATATCACCTTTGACTTTTTCCAGAAGAGAAGATCGTAGGCCTTCGTAGCTTGGGGCTTTGTAGTCCACCCCACACTCTGCTACAGCATCCACCATTTCCTGATAATATATGGATTTAGCAGCACTAAAAGGGACAGAATTGTGGATGAAAAACACAGCAATTTTTTTATCAGCAGCATCCTGCTTTTTCTTTTGAGCATCACCAACTTCTAGGTGTGCCACTGGTGAAGGGCACGGAAACAACAAAGACGGGGATGTGCTTCCATTCTGTCCGCTAGTCCCATGGTTAGGATGGAAGCCACCACTAGCAGAGGAGCTATTCTGTTGACCATTGGCTGCAAGTGCCTTATCAACCTTTGGTTTCTTGGGAGTTTTCTGTTTCTTGGGAGTGCTTATTATGCTTAAAATGTTATCTCGCACATCAGTCGGAACTTCTGTGCAGGGGACTATATCTTTGTTTTTAATTTGAGCTAAGTGAAACTTCATCCTGTACACGCCTCCACTGAACTCCCGTTGACAATAATTACACCTAACCTTCTGCTTTGTTGCATCAACCAGGACACAGTGTTCCCAACACGCATCTCTTCCACGGACCATTATCTTTGACAACAAAAATCCAATAACTATTATTTCCATTGAAATGAATATAAATGTTACAATACAGTCCAGTAATTGTCCTATAAAGGCATTATTTGATGCAAGAGAAGAAGAAAACAATTAGTTTGAAATGTCTTCCAGAATGACATTCTGTATTCAAACACCTACTTGCCGTTACCTAGATCTCACGACAATTGTTTATCATTCATTGTTACATGGTAAAAGGAAAGCACCTAAGCATGCTAAATTGTTAATTCAATCCAAGTATCCATTTCTACCTAAGATTTCACTAACTTTACAACCCCATAACTCGTTTCCATTATCTAAGTTTGAACTGAAACACCATTAATAGCAAATGCATCTTCGCAACTTTTTGTTTGTTTGTTCATTTATTTTCTGTATAAGCAACTAAAACAAGAAATTCACACGGAACAAGTCCCACCTCTGTACCGGATCCATACAAACGAAGTCAAGTAATAGAGTACAATGCCAGTTAAATATGCACAATTTGTTACACATTCTTTTCTCACAATGATTAACTTGGGAACTCTAATATCTCACTCAGTTACAATCCATCCCAATAAAACAAACTTTGCATTTCAATGAAGCACTTACCCTGAATCTTTAGGCATCAAATTCTTCAATTTTATGGCGCAGAATTCTACACATTATAGGCAACACATATCCTCTTCTTTTTTCTTTAGTACAAAGATAAATTTTATGCTAAGGGGAGGAAGAGTTCGGCTAAGCCACACAATGAGCAACCTAATTTGATATCAAATTCGTTACCCACGAGATTCGATTCTAAAACTTCTCACTTAAAGAGGAATACCACAAGACCGTAGTACTGAGTGGCAACATATATCCTCTTTTAGTTTTTCTAACTTATTCAAATTCTATAGCACAAGCTTACATTCAAATATTAAGGGTACAAGTCAGCAATACAGTTAGAAATATAGTTAGCAAGTTTGTTAGTAATTGGTTAGAGTTGTTAGGCTTACTAGTATAAAAACGAAGTGTCTAATCTTCATTCTCTCAGTTAATACAAATCATATTTCTCTCTCTAAACTCTCTCTCTCTCTCTCTAAGATCTCTGTGTTCATCCTTCTATTCATCGTTTCTTCTTGATTTCCTCCTCAATTCCCAAACATTTCAATGTAGTTAACATCAAATTGGGTTCATGTCTTTTGTTTATTACAAGCGATATTCTACACTAATATATATTAGGGAGGTTTTGAACAAGAGACGCAGTACATTGAACAGAAGACCCTAACCACCAGGGGTCTGGGCGCAGCGGATTCATGTCTTTTTCTTTCAGCTATATCTTCCTCTATACGTTAATTTTCCCAGTAACCCACAAAATCATTCGTTCCAACCGACCATTATGTTAATCCAAAACAGCAACCTAACTTGTAAATAAGTATTCAAAAGTTCAGTAACCAAATAAACTTTTTTTTTTTTTTTTTTTTTTTGAGCTTAAGCAACTCAGTTATATTAGTTCATGTTGTTAATCGGAATTTAGAGAGAGAGAGAGAGAGAGAGAGAGAGAGAGGGCACCTGGTTGTATAATATGGTCTGATAGCGAGAAGACCGGAGCGGTCGGAACTTGCAAACTGGGATCGGCGATTTTGGAGGGAAGGATGCAGGAAGAGTGCCGAGGAAATGAAAAACCACGGCGATAAATCAGTGGTCTTCGCTTGGCCATTGACCGAGGAAAAGGCACGGAACTCTTCTAACACCGTTGCACATGATTTGCTCGTGTCCTTCATTTCCTCACGGTTGTATTTTGAAGTTTGAACTGTGAAAACATTTCTACCTTTCTATTTCTTTGCTATTTTTTTTTTCAATTCTTTTATTTTTGGTTTCTTTATTTCTTAAGTACTTTTTAATACTATGCTAGGATATATTTTTTTGTTTTTTGTTCTCATTATTTTAGACAAAAATGTATTCGAACACACGTTATTTGACGAATAAATCAGATGGATAAATTTAGTGCAATTTAACTTTATTATATATATGTGAAGAGGTATTTCTCGATTTACCCTCCGAACTTGTATAGAGCTGTCAATTTCCACCCTGAACTTTAATTTTAACCAATTACTCTCCTGGATTTTTATAAGTAGCCAATTTTCTCTCTGAACTTTAACTTTAGCTGGTTAGCCCCCTTAAAATTTTATAAATAACAATTCCCCCCTAGCATTAGATTTTAAAAAATTTCATCCAATTTTCATTAATCGAATTTTCCATTCTTTTTGCCCCCATGTAGTTGTCATGTATTGTCCATGTGATCAAAATGGATGAAAAATTGGATGAAAGTTTTTAAAATCTACCGTGAAGGGGGAAACTGGCTATTTATGAAAGTTCATGGGGGTTATCGGCTAATGTTAAAGTTCAATGGGGAAATTGGCTAATTATAAAAGTTAGGGTAATCGGCCAAAATTAAAGTTCAACGGAAAAATTGATAGCTCCATACAAGTCCGGCAGACAAATCGACAAATATGCCTATAGGTGAACAATTTTCATTTCCAAACCCATTCATCATCCACCTCATTGTAATTGTCACTCTTTGTAACCATGAAGAAAAGAGTGGAAGAAAGCACGAGAGAGCACAAGGTTGAGTAGGCAACCAACACCAAATGGGTTTTTAGAATGATGATTGAGCGGCTCTGAATAAGGAATAGTGGATTTCATCCTACTCGGATAAAATTGGATTGCATACGTCCTATAAGAGAATTCCATCAATCGCTCACGCGCATGTAGGTTAATACGGCTGAATCAGTAGATGTTACCATACACAATTGATGAGCAATCCATGTTCAGTATCAAGATCCAGTATACTTTTCGCACAATCTTAACGCGGGGAAGAATGCTTGATTTGAATACAAAAACTTGTAAATTTGTGATAGACATGTCTAAAATAGTGAACATTTCACTTGTGCTCGTGAATTAGCAGCAGTTTCGGCATGTAAAGTTGAAGAATCAACAGAAAGGTGATGACAGTATAAGAACATGGCACTAATTAGTGTTTGGTTTATTTTGTACTACCAAAATCTTGGAAGCAATCGAGCATATGACCTGAAAATCTCTATACTTCATTACTTCTCTGCTGAACCCACTTGCTGCCTAAGTCTGCGAGCGCAATTTTCAAAACTTTTAACAACACCGGCACATTTCAGAGGGTTGTCGGCATGCTCCTTGTAGCAAGACAAGCAAGCATCTTTTTCATTTGAGCAGGGCATAGGCTTTTGGAATGGAAGCTTGAACTCCTTATCACGAAGTTCCTTGGCTTTTTGTGTCACTTCCTGCAGCATGTTCTCCTCCTGTTTCTGCAACCGCTCCACAACCCTCTCGCTCTCTTGCAGAACAGATCTGATGGCATCAAGCTCCTCATAGGGTGACTGTGAAGGAGGCGTTACAGGCACGAATAGAGGAGACTGAAAAGGCCATCCTTTAGCACCTGGCCCCTTGAGTGTTTCAGAGTCATCAGAACCCTGCTTCTGAGTTATCTTCGCTTGGGGCTGTGGAGGCTGTCGTGGTGCCTTTTTAGTTCTTCTAGGTTTCCTCTTTGACTTCTCAGCATCCTCAACAAGCTTATTAACCAGATTGGAGCTAATCTGAATACTAAAATTATCCATGGCGGGACAGTTCCCTGATAGGATACCTGGAAGGCTGGAAATATTTACGCAATTGTGCCTAATTAGAACCTAAATAAAATGACTATCGAAAGAGAGCCAAATACTGAAACATTGCTGCAAAAAACTCTAGAATTTGAGAGATGAAGACGAGTTCTGTCAGAAATTGAAAAGGAAAACAACAATTTAAATTAAGAACTAACAGAAATGTACATATTCTGGCCTTGGGCCCACATTCATGTGTGAAGATAGCAAGAGATTTTGACCAATAGGGTCGGATAAGGATATTAGAATCCAACACAACTCCCGCATACTTGAAATTTCAATGCGAAACACTAACCCTATATTTTTTTTCAAATCTTATTATATCTGGGTTGGTCAGCCAGCTGAGTGATTTCATCAGTCGAAAATTTTAAATTGTTTGAACGATACACAAATCGTACATTTTATAGCTATGTAATTCCCTTCACCTCACGCATGCTAAGGACAATGGCAGTAGGATACTACTAGTAATTGAGGACCCTAAGGCCCATTCTTGGATGAAATTCAACAGCCAGTTGTGCACACACATTATTATCAAACACCAAAGAAAAAATGACAAACTTATTAAAGTTCAAATGTAACTATACCATTGCGATTCAAGGTATCTCTAAACCTTCACAAACTATGCTGCATGCATAACAAATATTGAAAATTTAAAATCCAAGATCAAGTTCAAGAGAATAAAGCCTATTCAACAAAGTAAAACAAGAATTCAGTTGCTGAATTTTAATGGTTATAGCTTCATTGGCCAGACAGATGTATTATGATACATGATACATACAATGGATTTCCGTAGATTTTGAAGAAATCCCATCTCCTGAATCTCTAAGCAATCCTAAGTTGTGGAGTCTTAGTTCATACATTTTCCAGCAGACAAGGTTTACTTCAACTGTTTATTGCCGATATAGAGATTACGTACTCCAATGTCCTCCTAAAGTTTGAAAAGACTCTTTTATAAAGATATCTTATTTACATATAGAAGATATTCTACCTCAAGTTCTGATAACATTAGACTCATTTGGGGGGTTTAATCAACACAAAGTTACAAACGGAAAAGAAACCTATCACCACAATTACATTCCTTATCCGCAGCATGTAATGACATCAACTTAAGTTAATCTATAAGTGCAAGTAAGACAACAAAAGACAAAATACACACAACTCAAACAGAACAAACTATTTGACATCTTGTTAACTTTTTTCCTCCTTTTCACATTTCCAAGCGTAACATACAAACAAAAACAGTATAGCTTGTGCAAATATATCTATGACAAACGGAATAATTATAATTGAAGAGTACTAACATGCAAGTATGGAAGACTAAAATACAATAGAGAACAAATCTTGACAGTTAAACTTTCTATCCCAATCTTTTTGGGAGCACTTATTATTCCATAATGTGTAACCAATAGGTTTCAAACTCCCTAATCCATAACTGGTTTCAAACTCAGGAAGCGAAACATGGGTAAAGATAAGGCGGACCATATAACTTCTGTTCAACTGAATTCAAGTCGCATTAATATGCCTAAGCCAGTCCTGCATTTCCCGAATAAGAAAAATAGTGGTCTACATTCACCTGTTTCCTATGAGAATTATGATTTGTATAACCACAAACATCAATATGGCCGCTCAGTAATGCTTAATACTAGTCGAGAAGTGAAATCAGAGACCACAATTTCCGTAAGCCTCAAGGGCCCTAAAAGCGAAAATTTTACAAACAATTGCAGCGCAAACAACAGCCCTAGTATATACGTATCGACCCAAAATCTCCACAGCATCAAATTCATGTCAAAAATTGCCACAACATTACACACATTATACGAAAAGCAATTAAAAACTAAACCAACAGAAATTTCAACAGACCAAAAAGGAGCAAAAAAACCCAACTGATTCGTCAGATACTTCTTTGAGGCATTTAATCAAACAGCTTGCAGGCCAAATATGCAAAACCCTAAACGAACGATCTCAGAACAAACTGTGAAGCGACAAAAAACCCTAATTCGACGAAAGATTGATCCACGAAAAGAAGAAAGAAGAAGAAGGCGAACCTGGCTATGCCTCTGGAGGAAGACAATACGACGAAGGGCGCTCTATAGGCGCTTTGGGCCGCACTTTCTTCTGCTCGATACGGGCATCGGTGAAACAACAGACCTTGCGGAGAGTAAGAGAGTGGGCGGAATTGTAACTACGCGTCAAGTTTTGGGGAGGAACTGTAAATTCCTGTAAATTTTGAGCCGGCAGAATAGAGTACTGGGCCTGGATTTGGAGGCCCGCCCAATTTGACTGAAGTAATTTTGGGTTGGGCTGGATCAAATAACAAGCCCGGATAAATTCATGGGTACGCCTATTTACTTCAATTTTTAGTTTTAGAACTGTTATTAGCAATCCAAAAACATTATTATTTACTTCAAATTAATGAAATCGCAAGTGAACATTTGTATACGAAGGAATGCTGATGAAATTTTGGTAGTACTTGTTTGATAACCATTTTGTTAGTTTTTTTTTATTTTTTTTATTTTTTGTGATTGAGATATGAAGAATGTATATTGGAGAAATGAGGGATGAAGAAGGATGATGGGATACAAGGGAAGAATAAGGAGGAATCAATCAAAACAAAATCTTGAAAGTGAAAACATCTTAAAATAAATTTTGGTTTTTAGTTTTCACGTGTGTATATATACTTGTACATATTCAGCAACTTTCCTACTATCCATCATCCACTCCTCTTCATCACTAAAACAAAAATGAAAAAATAAAAAATAAAACAAAAAACAAAAAATAAAATGGCATCATACGTGTCGAACATGTGTAAAAACCAAGCTCCTTATAAGCACATATAAGATTCCTTGATTCCTCGATGTGAAATTCACCACTCTCAATGCGTCTCCTCACGCTTGAGGTCATTTAAGCATAATATATACTTGATGATGTGGTAGCACGTGGGCCATTGGGCTCAACACGTTAGTTAACCTACTTTGATGCTATAAAGGAAGTTGAGGTTCCACCACAGCATGAGTAGTATCCTAACTCATTATAAGTGCGTGTAACGTCCCATAATTAGTTAACCTACTTTGATGCTATAAAGGAAGTTGAGGTTCCACCACAGCATGAGTAGTATCCTAACTCATTATAAGTGCGTGTAACGTCCCATAATGTTGGATTTACACTACTTACAATCAAATAGGTAAACTGAAACAATGCATGTACCTGCCTACTTATGTTGATTTAGGCCTAGGTTGAGCTACCTAGATAGAGAGATTTGGTGATATGAACTTTCTATGGTTCCCTGAAGTATGCCATATTCTAGGAATTTTAACACCTAGATCTTTATTTAAAAATAAATAATAAATTCAGAACCAAAAGTCTGCAGTATCTATACTCCCTAGCATCATAGATTTACTATTTTTCTTACTTGAAATGATTTAGATTGAATCACTAATCAAAATCATATAGATAATTAGTAAGGTTATTTAGTCAAAGGTCAATATAATCTTTGCTAATTAGCCATGTATCAATGCCAATTTTTGTCTTTTTTTTTTACATAATCAATGAAATATGGGGGACCATGATATTCCAGGCCAGAGTAAGACGGATCAGAATACAATACCTCAGAGGTCTAGTCATGGACTCAACAACTCCAAATAGATTGAGTTGATCAAACTAGCCAGTGATGCCACCACATCCAGTTGAGCTCCAAAAAAGTAGGCGACCTGATCCGATTGGGGATCATACTAGTTTCCAATATTCTTGGAGATTCTTATAATTTAGAGATTGGCGTGTGCCGCCAGTAATCATACTCTAAAGAGAACACAATATTTAATCTTAAATATCCTCTTGGATTCTCCTAGTTTAATACGGATTCCATATCCTAAAAGGCCTCTCTCTCGACTAGTATAAATACACTCATCCAAGGTTCATCTATGGTAATGCAATTATCGCATACTCTATTCTCTTGCCCACTGTTTGAGTCTTATATTGCTTACTAACTTGACCGTCGGAGATCCTTTGGTCGGTACCTCACATGTACCCAAGTTTTATCTTTGTTATTTATTCTTTTACAGGTAGTTGGATTTGTGTAACTCCTCTGTCTACGGTGGTGCGTGAATTTGATCCCAAGAATTAGTACTTCAGATAGTTTAGTGAACGCTAGTACCTCATATTCCCCTGTCCTAATCACTCTACCACATGATGTCTAATTCAAATAGTTTATATAGTTTAGTGAAGCAGGTACTAATTCCTATTGAGGAAGCAATCAAGATTCGTACACTTTTGTCTCACTAGGAAACAACGGGGCCCTGACGATGAAGTTACCCCTATCATGCACTACATTTTAGAAGCCTTGATGAGGATCAATACCTCTGTCAACAAACTTCGCGAGATCTCGATGACTTTTTGGGTGGATAATTGATCAAAACTTGTTAACAAACTTTGAGTGGAAGCTATAGAAGATGTTGTTTTCAGATTTGAGGACCTGAATACCACAATTCCAGAAGAACAGCTAGCTGTGAGGGAAATTGCTGACCCCAAACCTATGAGAAACCACATGGCCGGACTTCCAAAACCTCTCGTAAGAAGCCTAGGCGTGATCTGGAATAGTATGATAACCAAAGGTTGGTGAAGAAACGAACACTAAATGTCAACTGCATCTACAGGGAGCAAAAACATCTCACAATACTATAAATAAGAGAAAAACCGCATTCAAAAAATCGAGGATGCTAGCTTCCATCAACGAACTTTTTTCGATCGAGTCTAACATCTTGATGTTCTTCGATATCTTGATGTTCTTCGATCAAGATTTGGAAGATGTGCACTCTCACATAATTACGCTCTGATGATTAAGATTTAGATCTCAAACGCAATGGTCAACCGAGTGCTGATACATAACATATCTAGAATTAGCTTCTTCATCAAAGAAACAAGGGGGATGAGGGGAAGATGAGAAGAGTAAGACTACTTTACATACCTTTAATGGCGCTTCGGCTCGATCTCTCAGAATTGTGAAACTGGCGATTCAGGCGTAACCCTACAACAACCTGATAGTTTTTCATCTTAAGCACCAATGAATCATCAGCATGCAGAAGAACTCAATAAGGCTAAGGAAACAAAGTATACCTTATAGTAGCAATATATTACTTCTCTAAATGATTCGAAGCAGAGCCCTTGTCTCGGTACTAGTGCAGTGGTAAAGTCTTTTGTCTGGAAAAATTTCAACTACTAATTCAACATTTCACACACCATTCTCCAACAATGATCTGCAAAGTCACAGACTGGTACAAAGAACTCGAAATCCTCCATCTTACTTCCAATACGCGATATCTCGGAGCATTGGTTAAGTAGAAGCTTCAGACAAAACGATCATCCAAAGATTGGAGAAAATACTTGAGCAAAAGAAAGGTAAGTAAACAGAGGAATTGTCTTGAGTTCTATGGACATATCATATTACTGTGTAGAAATTAACTGGAGAAACTCCATTTTCCATGCCTTACGAAACTGAAGCCATCATCTTGGTCTAGGTCATAACAATGCCAAACTTGTATAGTGAAGAACAGACTAAATTGGAAAATGCTGGAATCCTCAAATCCAAAAGACTTTGCGGAAAAACGCAAGGAATGTGCGTAAGTCTAACTTGTCGCCAATCAACAACTGATCGAGTCATAGTATAATAAAGGGGTTAAACTTTTTTTTTTTGGTTAGGAAAAGGAATTAAATTAAAGAGAAAAGCCCCTAGTGCAACCAATTTGGGTACAATCAAACAGAAAAGCATGGAAGGCTTCAGCAGGAAGAGACTTATCCCAAATATGAAAATCAACCGAAAAACCAACTCTAGTGACAAAATCAGCCAGAAAATTCACTTCCATAAAGACATGATTCCAGCTAATCTCCAAGAACGAGACTTAGCCAGCCAACAAATATCTTCAAGAATGGTCCTCAGTCTCTAATGGGGTCCCCCGCAACAATAGGATCCCCAGCCTCATTCCTAATCACAAAACCAAAAGCTGCACCTTGGTCCATCATAGAGCCATCAAACTTGAGCTTAACAAAACCTTCATCAGGAGGCCGCCATCGAATATTAGAACATTGGGGAGATGTGTTACCATTATGACTTACAGGGCTTAAATTATTAGCTTCAAGAAACTCCTTTCCAAGATTTAACCGCAGCCTTAGCAATCCAGGAATGGTTTGGCACTGTATTATGAAATATCACCTGGTTTCGTTTCTTCCAGATTTGCCAAAAAATGAGCAAAGCTTTACTAAGATCACACATACCTGCATCAATCTTAACCTCAAGATCATTAAGCCAATCAATAAAATGGAGATTTTGATATAACCTTATAGAGTTAGGAATAGCTTGACCATTCCAGATTAATCTTGCAAAGTTACAGTTCAAGAATAAATGGGCTTTATTCTCTTCCTTATCATTGCACATAAGGAAGGAGGAAGGAATATTGTTGACAAACCTGGATAATCTATCTCTTGTATGCAATCTTCCTAAAATAAGAAGCCAACTAAACATCTTAACTTTATGAGGGATCTTAAGCTTCCACATTTTCTTAAGAAGCCCACTAACATTATTATTATTAAAATTTCTGTTTTGGATCCACGTTGCCAACTTAACCGAAAACTTACCATTCGCATTAGGGCCCCAACAAAACACATCATCTCTTGAGGCGTCATAGGGAGAGGAATGTTGCATACCTTAACCACAACGTCATTATTAAGTAACTGGCTTAGCCGACTCCTATCCTATTGACCATTAGTGATGAAATAACTCACTTTCAAGTTTGAATCAATATTAACCAAGTTACTGGGCGGGATCAAGTTGGATAGGGGGAAAGGAAAAACCCAATTATGGGTCCAGAAGCAGATGCTCTCACCATTTCCCACAATCCACCGCATCCCCAAATTAATGATTATCCTGGACTTAAGAATACATTTTCAGGCACAAGAGTGGTGTTGTCTGACTTTAGCTTTAAGGATCTCCTCTCTTTTTAGATATTTATTCTTTACAGTTTGAACCCACTAGTTTTGACTATCTGTTAAAATTTTCATTATTGAAATGACTACTTTTCCTAATGCCCAAACCTCCACTATCTTTAGGGCTACACACTTTATCCCAGGCCACATGGACAAGCTTACTATCTTTTCCCCACAAGAACCTCCTACTTTATCTATCTAAAGTTTTAGAAACTTTCTCAGGACATTTAAAACAAGACATAGTACGATTGGGAACACCTAGCAGGTTAGCATTGATAAGAGTTAGTCTTCCATCTTTAGAGAGAGTATTTGCTTTCCAGCTAGCTAACTTATTCTTTATTTTGATAATAAGCTCTTTCGAATTAACTTGGTCCTTCCAGAAAATAATATTATGGATACCCAAATAGCTGCCAATCGTGGTTTTATGTTGAATAGCAAGAATATTAACAATGTCATTCCTAATGTTGTTAGGGGTGTTGTTAGAAAAATAAAGAGAAGACTTATGAAAGCTTAGCTTTTGGCCAGAAGTTTGGGCAAAATTATCAAGAACTCTAGCTATATTCCTAGCCACAATGCCAGTAGCACGAGAAAAAAAATCAAACAATCATCCGTAAACATCAAATTAGAAATTCTATAGCCTTTAGGCGCTGTCAAAATACCAACATTATTTTTAGGTGAGTTTCCTAACTTATCTAAATGTCTAATTAAGGGCTCCATACAAAGGATGAAAATATAAGGGGACAAAGGATCACCTTGTCTAATGCCTTTAGACGAGCAAAAATAACCATGAGACTTACCATTAATAATCATTGAGAAGGACGCCGATGTAATACACTCCATGATCAACTTGATCCAGTGATCATTAAAACCGAACTTAGCCAACACTTCCTTAATATAATCCCACTTGAGAAAATCACAAGCCTTTTCCAGATCAAGCTTAATAGCCATAGCACCCTTCCCACCTTTTTTAGCCTTAAAAGAGGCAAAGATTTCATGAGCTATAAGAATGTTATCCTGAATGGATCTTCCAAGAGCAAAGGCCCCTTGGCTTTTAGAAATGGAATTGTTTAACAAAGGTTTTATTCTACTCACCAAGATTTTGGTAATTATCTTGTAGGTCACATTACACAGGCTAATTGGTCTAAAGTTAGCAACCACTTTAGGGTTCTCCACATTTGGGATAAGCCAATATTGGTATGGTTTATCAGATGAAGGCTTGAACCATTCAAGAAGAAATCTTTAACCAAATTAACCACAGAGGGGCCAATTATTTCCCAGCAATTATGATACAAAGAAGCATGAATACCATCCGGCCTTAGAGCCTTCAAGGCTCCAATACTTTTAACCTCCTCAAACATTTCAGCTTCAATAATAGGCCTATTAAGATTATCATTCTGCACATTACTTATACAAGGAACAAGGATATCAATGAAGCTCCCTATAATGTCATGGGAAGGCCTTACAGAAACCAAAAATCTAGATTTGAAATCCTCAACGATCACTTTCTCCATGCCTTCACCCATCCACCACCAATTGCCTTGACTATCCTTGATTCTACAAATTTCATACCATTTCCTTTTTACATTAGCCACCATTTGGAAATATCTAGTATTCTTATCACCAAGCTGCAACCAATTGGTTCTAGCTTTTTGGGCCCAGAATAATTCTTCATTCTTAAGAACTTCATTAAATTGATTATTGATATGCATTTCCTTAACAAACAGGCTATTATAATTAGAGTTATTCATAATCTATTCCTGCACTTTATTTATATCCCACTACAGACTCTTCTTTCTCTCGAATAAATTCCCAAATACCTCTTTATTCCAGTTCTTGACTAGAAATCTAAAAGTCTCTAAACAACCCCTTAATTTCTCACACTCACTGCCAGTGAAAGTCTGATCCCAAGCCTTCCCAACAACACTTTTAAACCCCGGATGGGAGAGCCACATGGCCTCAAATTTAAAGGTGCTAACCCCCAGAGTGTTACCACTTCTGAGATTATTGGTATCAAGAAGAATGAGACTATGGTTAGACCTAAAGATAGGGTAGTTATGAAGATTAGCATTTGAAAACGTATTAATCCAATTCATATTAGCAATGGCTTTGTCCAGTCTTTCAAAGATAATACTATTATCCTTATGACCATTACAACAAGTAAACGGCACCCTAGTAGCAGAGATTGAAATTAAATTTCCCTCATTAAGAAAATTATTAAAGTTTACCATATGCTCACTGACATTCCTATCACCCCCAAACTTTTCTTCCAAGTTAACAATGTTATTAAAATCGCCTATCATTAACCAGGGAGGAAGAGGATTATTACTAGGAAGTAAAGATATTATTTCGTTCCAAAGTTGGGGTTGTAGACTTTTCTGGGGGTATGCATAGACACAAGTAAATAAGAATTGCTTAGCGGAGCATTTTTCAGTGACTTCACAGTGAATAAATCTAGAATTGTGGGCAAGAACATTAATATTAATATTGAAAATGTTCCAACATAAACAAAGACCACCAGCCCTACCATCCCCTCTGGCAAAAAACAAATTATTGAACCGCTTAGACAATTTAGCACTCAGACCTCTATCCAGGTCAGACTTCGGTTCTACTAAACAAAAAACATCTAAAATATTTAAACTACAGAGGAAATTAAACTGGCTGGAAAAATCGGGACAGCCCCAGCCCATACAATTCCAATGCATCAACTTCATCCAGGTTGTAGCTCAGACCCTCTCCATCTTTAGCTTCATTTCTTATCCTTTTCCCATTTCCCCCATCTGAACCTGCTCAAGCACATCATCTTCTGTTTCCATGAAAACATCATCTCCGGCCTCAAGATCGGTAACCTCCTTCACACTTTTTCCCTTGCTATTACTACCATTACCCAACTCATCAGCAACACTCTTGCCACCAACGATACTAGATCTAGACCCTTAATCAGCCACCGGGCACCACTTATACACCAAGTCAGCCCTCGAGACCCAAGTCCTATTGCCCCTGACAACATTATCATAGCTTCTCATATCCCTACAAGATGAGCTTCTACCCTTAGTACTGTTTCTACCTCTCCTCACAGGAACCTCAAACCACCCATTTTCTTCCTCACGCTGCTCTTGAACATTTGCCCCTCGAGACAGACCCATCACCCTTCAAAGAACCAAACTCGTCCGCCAAGGTAGGTTGAGGAAACAACATCATAACCCCCTCCTGAAGGTCATTCTTAGTCTCATCACTGACTAGGAAGTTCTCTAAGCAAATCACCAGCTCATCCTCGAAAATCCTATCCACTAGCAAGCATCCATCATTATCAAAATTAGCAGGACATGAGTGCCTCTCAGAGTGCATCCGTCCACAATAAAAATAGCTTTCAAAGAACTTTTCATAACTTAATAGAAGCGGACACTCCTCATCATCATTCATCCCAATTAATCTTTTAAGAGGCAATCGAAGGTCCACCTCTAGTAAAACACGGACAAATAAGCTATTCAGACCAGACAGAGTTGTCTCATTAGCCCTAATAAAGCTTCCAACAGGTTGAGTAATAACCTTCAGAATTTCCGCATCCCTATATTGGACTGGCACCCTTGGAATTCTTACCCAAACTCTCAGGTTGGATATAAAGTCAGTATCACAAAAATAAATACTCCACCTTTCCTAATGAAATATTTGCCCTCTCACATACCATGGCCTATGGTCTAGCGCAAACTCCAATTCTTCCTCATTCGTAAACTTAACAGCATACGACCTATGCCCATAGAGAAGAGGCTAGTAGAGACCCGAGTAACCCCATTTTCCAAAGTGAAGGTTCCACGAGACCCTTCCACCATAACAGGAGGTTGACCAGGCAATAGGTTGGCAAACTTATTTGCCCAAGATGGGATCCTAGGGCTAGTAAGAATGCGAGCATGCCTAGAGGAGGAGGCTTCAAGTTGAGAAACGATCGTCATGGCTAAACTAAGGACACTCAAGCAGGGAGGATTAAAGGTTTGGATGGTCATTGCAGCTAAGTCCCACCACCTATAAATACTACTCAGAGCATGCATCAGATACTCACCATAGGAAGATCAATAGATGCACCTAAGCACTCAACCTCGATAAAAATCAAAATACTAATTGACCTCAAACAAACTCTACAATAGGCTTGCTGAGCCTCGAGCCGCCTAAAATTAACCCAAGCACACATGAAAACACTAATAATTACCATGTCCAAATCATAAAAAGGAACACTAGAATTTAAATAACCAAGCAAAAGATAGCAACCCTTTAGCTTCCCTCTAGCATTATAATTAACATTCTTGTAATACAACCAATCGGAATGAGTACTTACCTTGCACACCCAAATTGGAGATCTTGTCTTAAAGGAAGTTCGAGAACCCAAGGTACCTGAAGAGGGCAAGCTAGGGGCTAACTGGGAAGGTCTATACAAAGTCATTGAAGTACAAGGCAAATGAATGTACACCTTGAACACATGGATGAAACTTTGATCACCAAAAGATATCAAACTTCTGCAACATTACTAAGAACTTCCAACGCCACCCTTCTACGCTTAGACATGGAGAAACAACTCGAAAGCTTGCCTAAGCCAAGACACCTTCTTCAAAGATGAACCCCAATGTAAACACCCATTGTATCATATTTTCTTAGGGGCTACACCAACAATTTGATTCTCATTCTTAGAGATATGTAAACAGTTCGATCTGGATTTAACCACACTCCATCAAAACTTCATTCTTTAATAATAAGAATTTAGATTGATTATCACATGAATTTTGTTTGTTCGTTTCTTTCTTCTTCTTTTTTCTTTTTTGCAGTACAGAGAATCGCCTAATATCCCAAATATCACACAGCTTTGAAACTCTGCCAAATTGCAAGTTAAAAAAATTCTAAGTGGTAGTGTTAAAGAAGACTCTTATGATAAAGCCCATTCCCATGGTATTATGTTTAGTAGCTTGGGAGACCCGACTCATATTGAGCGCAGTTACATTAGGAAGACCACGAACATTAGGACATGGCCACATTGTCCAGAAGCTTCTAATACACCATATGGCTTCTAGAAATTTTACGAAACCTAAGGGTTGTGGGTTACACACTGGCTCTGCATATTCGATGAAATAATTGAAAAGCGCGAACCGAACTCAGCCGAGTGGTGGCTTTAAACTCCGACCTCGAAGTACGATTACTTCTATCCAGGACCAGCGTACTAAGTCAAGTACGTTATGCCGCGAACTCGTGCCTAAAGTAGGTCAGATTGAGGCATCTAAACTTGGAAATCCTCCTAATGGAATTTTATTCCAACGGAGCTCTGATTCGCAAAAGTAACTTAGCAAAATCAGTTAAGTGCAATCCGATAAAAAACTCTCAGGTGTGATACATATAGGGTCTGACAAAAGAATCCAGAAGATATTTTTGATCTTACATGCAAGCAACTGAATCCCTAATGAACATTTTGTTTAAGGTTCACTAGAGACAAATAAGCATTTGATTTAAGGATGAAGTCTCTTCTGGGTTACAAGTTACGATTACTAAAATCCTCATACAAGAGTAGGGCAAGGTGAACGAATAATGGATTCAAGGTCATGCTCAAAATATCTCGCAACACTTAGATTAATCTTTTGCAACTGTAAGCAAATGTTATTTAGCTAGCAAGGCAATCGAAACATGCCAGACTGACATTAAGATCCATAGGCCATTCCGGACAAAAAACAATCACTTTATCATCCTCAATCCTATCAATGCACCAAAGCAAGTTTCAGAGCAAGAAATTTTCCATAGCTCTTAGACCTAATGTCAGAGTAAGGTGGTGTTCGGATTATTGTAGCGGGAAACTTTATAAACAATAAGTGTATGGTACAACATTTTTTATGTGATGTTATCAAAGGGGTCTAAAGGGCACCTAAGTCTGCAAACATACATAATTCTGTTACTTATTAACTATGAGTTTAGCTAACTCCAAAAATTAATTGATTTAAATTATATTCCACTTCAAGGAAGCAAAGGATGAAAAGTTCTAAGTATTTTTTCTCGAACAAGATTAATGACTTGAGTAAAACTCCTTAGTAAATATGTGCAAAAAAATAATCGTTGCATATAAAAAAACATTCAAAGTCCCATGAATAGGGCAAAAAGACAATTTTTGGGAAGACAAAACTTGGCCCTTAGTGAAAATTGTTCAAACACCTAAAGGAATACACTTAGCCAGTATATGCAGGAAATACACTTAGCAATAGTTATGCCACGTTATCACTTAACGGAGAACTTGACAGAAAAATTAAGGGAATTATTAAAGTGTTAGAAAAATCAAGGTTTAGGTATGAAATAAGCATTCAAAGTCCCATAAATAGGGTAAAATGATACAATTTTTGGGAGGACAAGCCCTGGTCCCTAGCGAAAATTCAACACCTAAGGGAAATACACTTAACAAACATATGCAAGATACGCATTTAAAAAAAGTTTTGCCATGCTATCACTTAATGAAGAAAAATTTGACAGAAAGACGGAAGTATTAAAGTGTAAAAAAAACTCAAAGTTTAGGGATGAAATAAACATCCAAATTCCTATGAATAGGGCAAAAGAGAACAATTTTTAGGAAGACAAGCCCTAGCCTTCAGCGAAAATTGTTCAATACCTAAGGGAAATACACTTAGCAAACATATGCAAGAAATACACATAGCGAAAGCTATGTCACGTCATCACTTAATGAGAGGTTAACGGAAGTATTAGAGCATCAGAAAAATAAAAGTTGTACAATTTTTTGGGTAGACAAGACCTCACCCTCAGTGAAAATTGTTTGACACTTAGGGGGAATACACCTAGCAAACATATGTAGAAAATACACTTAGCGAAAATTATGTCACACCATATTTCCCAAAGTTACGTCACGTCATTACTTAACGGAGAACTTGACCGGAAGACTAATGGAAGTGTTAAAGTATCAGAAAAATCAAAATTTAGATATGAAACTGAGACAAAAAAAAACCTAAGATAGCAAAGTGTGAACTTTATGATACTTGAGGGTAATCAAGTGAGAATTACCCTATTATCAATATCATAATATTTTATTGGTTTTATAGAAAATTACCCTAATTAGTAATACCACCTTTTTGGTATATTATAAATTAACAATTCAAGGTTAAAATTCGAGAAAAAAAAAAATCCAACTATAGAAGAAAAAGAAAGAGCTATGATTTATAGTGTTTGTATGGAACTTAAATTAGTTTAGGCTCGTTGAATATTCAAAATGGGTATTTAGAGTGTTTTTTAATAAATTGTGTAAGCATGAAAGGCTAATTACGATTAACTTAAAATTATTATTTTCAACTAAACCCATTTTTGTTTATGTCTAATACTTTTTTAATTTTTTTTTATATATAAGCGATATTGAAAAAGAGGAGAATATGTTAGGGTTTGTTGGTAATTTACTTGAATCTAACTTTTTAAACTCAAAAACACTTTTCAAGTTTTTAAGTGTTAAAAACTTGTTTGGTATTTGACAAAAAAAATTTGTTTGGTAGGACTCTTTAAAAACTAGACTCAAAACTAATTTAAAAATTAGCATATTTCTTAAAAACAAGAGTTTTTAGAGTTTTTAAATTTAAAGCTCTCTCTTTCTCTTTTCCCTTTCCTCTCACACCTAATTCCTTATCTTCTAACTCTATTATTTCTCTCTCCTCTCCAATCTTCCCTCTCCTTATCCTCCCCAATTTCCCTTTGCTTTTTCTCCTTCTCTTTCTTTGTCTCTCTTTCCTCTTATCGTCTCTCCTATTTCTTTCTCCTCTCTCCTCTCCTCTGATGCTCTCATCTTTCCCTCTGTTGAATCTAGAAGTTCTTGGTGTAGGATGACACTTTTTTTTCTTTAAAAATAATTGTGAATTTCATACCAAACAAGTTTTTGAATTATAAAGAAAATTGTTCTCAAGAAATATTCTTAAGAAATGTTTTGTAAAATGATGAAATTTTTGTAATAGGATACCAAATAGGCCCTTAAGATATCAGATGTAAGAGTCAATGCTATTAAACAAGAGCTACAAGTTTTTTTGTTTTTTGGTTATAATTTTCATCACACAATCATTGTGTATAAGATTTGCCATTGAAGTCAAACTACGTATTCTCACATTGTGATCATCCAATTGCTTTGAACTTTAGGTGGTCCTATGTACACATCAAAGGAGCTCACTTATGACTTTATCCTCCTACATATAAGCTAATTTTATCGGCCACACGAGTTACCTCGTTTTTCAAAGTCACCAAAAATATTCAAGCATCACGTAGGGGGCACTTGAAAACATGGTCCATTTTTCAATTTAACAACACCACAAGTGATTGAGCTTTCCACTAAACAATCATTCCTTGTTGAGGCCGGCCACCATGAGCATGAGCACTCGATCGATCGATGAGGATTGATGAGATTCTTAGGTGCTGGGTCTCTCTCGCCTCGCTTGTATTTCCCTTTTGTTTTTACACTTTGATGTGTATTTAAATTATTTAATTATTTGTTGTGGGATCATGGGTGCGAACTATTTTCATCACATTCACATTGGTGTGTGTGTGTGTGCACGCGCGCGTGTGTGTGTGCACGCGCGCGTGTGTGTGTGAGGGTGTACATATATATTCTCAATTCCGTTAATTAGAGATGATCTCCTTCTCGCTTGTATCTCCCTTTTGTTTTTACACTTTAATGTGTATTTTAATTATTTAATTATTTGTTGTGGCATCATGGTGGGAACTATTTTCTTCCCATTCACATTAGTATATATATATATATATATATATATAGATATATATATATATATATATATTCTCAATTCTCTTAATTAGAGATGATCTCCTTTTCTACTTCTGTTGAGAAAAGTGGCTCAATTCCTTATAATTGTGCAAGGTTTCGTAAGTTTTTGAAGTAAGATGATTTTCCACGTCCTCACGTGATGAAATTTCAAGTTAAATTTAACACACAAATAATTTAACCGAATAATATAAAACCCCATATAATTATAAATTTCACACGTAAGCTAACCTAATCAGATACCATAAAGTTAAAACTCCACTCCAAAATTAATGAGAAGAACCAACTTCTTATAACTTCTTGCAAGACTTTTTGACTACTACCACTTCAAACCTATAGGTGGCTCTCCCCATATAATTGTGCAATTACTTACTGATGGTATGATTACTTTTACTATACTAGCGTTATATTCACTTTAACTTGTTTCTCAAGAAACTGATTCACGTTGACATCATGATTATGTAAGAGATATATTGTAAATTCTTGTAAATACCAACTTGTTGAAATGGGATAGACAGACATGTGTGTTTCGTGTTTTCAATCAGGTCTAAAACATATGATGATTAGCGCTTAATGACAAGTGCTTATGTTGAATGTAAGGAGTAATCGTTAGCTATCTCCCTAGTCATGAGTGGTGATAGATAAAGACCAATCTAATTTTGTTATATAAAAAAGATGACCAGTCTTAATCATAATCTATTATGTACGTACAGCAATCTAATTACATGGTAATACAGATATATATGGTGGGGGTGTGTGTGTGTGTGTGTAGAGTACTATATTTGGTAATCCAGGGGCTAAAAGTTGTGAATCATTTTGATTCGAAAAATATTAGAGAGATCATATTTTGGTACCACATTTGTGTAGCAAGTGATGTGCATGTTACATCAATTAATGAACTTCTTGAAAACAAGACCCTTTTTTTTTTTCGTCCTGTCGAAGAACCCGGAAGTATTGTTCTTTTTTAGGTTCAAATCCTACGCTTATATTCTATTTAGTTCTCTCTAACATTAACATAATACCCTATAAAATATTAAGAAGAAGATCTTATTTCAATAAACATGTCTTTAAATTGAATGCTTATTACAAAATACATTAAGGTGCATATATGGCAGCATAAAAAGTACAAAATTATTATGTCTGCCTGAAATAAAAACTAGCTAAGATATTAAGTAACTTTTGAAATAATCAACCTAAAAGGTTTTAGTTTTGAGAATTTTTTATAACATATAGTATACCAACTCGTATTTCAGGTACATGGAAAAATAGTTTTTTTTTTTTACTTTTTCCTTCTTTTTTCCCATTGAAGATCTTCTCAAAGATGATAGGGTGACAATGCTTTAAAAGGGAACTCCAATGAATAAATTGACTAGTGCGCACTCAAGTTTTATCATCTCCGCATAATTTATCAATACCTAGCTGATTGTAGCACTACAAAGGGGAGTAGGATTTTCTACCCTCCTAATCTCTTTACCCTTCCATCCCCTCTTATTTGAACGGTCACGGTTAAGCCACATCAACATTTTATATTGATTTTTTTATAGAGATAATAAGACAAAAAACAATGTATGAGAGGAGGGGATGGAAGGGGATGAGAATAAGAGGGTAGATAATCCTACTCCCTACAAAGGTGTGCTCAGGATTTCATCATATATCGACATAATTTTCTGGCCACTTGGGAAGTGGCTAATTGGATTTCAGCTATAAACTCTAAACCCTAAAGTGGTAGTGGTGGCATGCTATGTAAACACCTTCATTTTAGTTTTTAGCACCAAAACACAGAAAAGAAAATTCATGATGCAGGACAGATCAAAGGGTCTGGATCCATTCACATTCTTTGCAAAGGCAATTAACATATTAATTTGGGAATAGGATGAAGGATTTTTCCTCCTTTTTTTTTTCCCATCATGTATTACTTGTGCATGATTTATCTCAAATTAAGCATGCATGATTCGTATGCACATTTATAATTCAGTTCTCAAAGATGGATGTAGTACATATGAACTCACACTTTTTAATTTCTCCCAATCTTCTATTTTATTTAGATAAAATAAAATCTCTAGTCTATAAACAAACACAATCGAATGTAATAAATTAACCTTTTGTTTTATTTAATTTCAGCATAAATATTGAAGAACATAATTGATGTACAGAAGTTTCATATTAGCAAAACCCAGCAGTACTACGAATACTTTTACAATATTATCCAACTCCCTAACATATACTTTTACGTAAGATATATCACAACATGTACATTTTATTAGGTAATTTGGTATCGCTGTTTCTTTGGTTGGTGAGAAAGCCTCTTAAGAAGCGGGTCTAATCCTCGACCTTCCAAGAATATTGTATAACGTAATAGATAAAATTCAACACCAAGAACTTAATAAAAAGTGAGGCAGCAGACATGGTACTTTGTAACATGTTAGCACATTTGAATTTTGACTACTACTCTCTCTTCACTAATACATTAATAAAGATTAACTGCATGCTTTCTATTTTAATTAATTTATTTTAGTGCTTAATTCCCCCCCCCCCCCCCCCCCCCCCCCACCTCTAGTGTCTTGTTACCATTTACTTCCACATCATTGAAGCAATCCATACCAAAATCATGAATACCAAAGTCTTGGCAGTCCAAAAGCCATGCACAATTGTCCTCCCAATTAGATTGGAATCCCATTCCATTATTCCCAATGATATTGTAATCGATCCCTCCTTGATCAAGTTCTACTTGATTGTTGTCGTTCCACAATGCATCAATCAGAGGTGTTTCATCCATCCACAGGCTGTTCATTAACGAATCGTCGTTGCAAATGTTGTCTAACAACGCCGATTCAGCGCCTGTGGAGGAGTTTTCGGTCGATGAGTTTATGTCCTCCGATCCTGATGAATTCACCACGCTTTGATCATTTTCTTGTGAATTGTGAAGATCATTTGTAGACTGATCAGCTGGCAAATTATTGTTATGATCATCATGATCATGGGAAGATGATGATGATGAGTTAGTTTCCTTAATATTATTGGACGGCAACTCTTCTTCTTTGTGGAGGGGTTCATGTGTGACAGGATCAATTCCCATCCTAAGCAGCTTTTTCTTGATATGGGTGTTCCAATGATTCTTGATCTCATTATCTGTTCTCCCTGGCAATCTGCCTGCAATCTTGGACCACCTATATGTCCAAAACAAGCAGAAAACCATATATATTAGTTAGTAAAACTTGTATTAGTGATCATAAGCTTAATGCTTCTCATAGTTTACCAACTAATTAATATAGGATGCATGTAATTAGCACTAGAGTACGCTTAAACTTATAAGCAAGCAAAATCTTGAGGGGTAAAATTAATACTCTTGAGCCTTATGCATACAATATGCTATGAAGACATTAGAACTAATGCATACATTCCTATGTGAGAGACGTGACCAGTAATATGGTTAGTAAATATGATACACGTAAAAAAATAAAAAAATCTAAACCAAGAAATTGAAGGTCATTTCTCTTAAACGTGTCAACCTTAATTTCGTTGTCTTGTTGAACACATTAATTCCAGAGTCATATTTTCAGCTTTATGGAGAAACGAAAGTTTGAAACCAAGCTTGTAACTCGAGAAAGACGAAAAAGAAGAAGAAGAAATATTGACATCTTTTATAATATATGCTAAAATTAAGATGAAGGTGAAACAACCTTTTTCACCACCAAACACCATTATTTAATAAAACCAATAACATGTACGGATCCATGCTCCCAAACACAAATGTAATGAATGATTGGTATGTACATGTATATGAATCGTGCACACAGAAACGTGAATATTAAAGGGTGACCTATTTCCAAGACGAGCGTGGAGATCGATAACCAACTGTTCTTCAGTTTCAGTGAGGAGGCCTCTCTTCAAGTCGGGGCGGAGATAATTCGTCCAACGGAGCCTGCAACTCTTACCACACCGGCGAAGGCCAGCGAGTTTAGGCACAGCCCTCCAACAACACTGGCCATTGGTGATAATAAAGCTGATGAGCTTCTTGTCCTCCTCAGCAGTCCATGGCCCTTTCTTTACCCCAAGTTTGTCACAACACGGTTGCCTTCCCATACTACTAGTCTATTACTAATTAAACAAACACCACCAATGTACAAACAAGTACTCTGACTAGCTAGCAAGCACCAACAAACTACTCAATTAGGCTCACCAACGCTACCAGTAAAAGCCCTAAAGACCCAAAAGCCCCACCCCCACATTTATATAAAGTCCTCAGTCCTCACCTTTCCCCCGCCTCATGTCATGTCCAATAAAATTAATTTATCAAATTCGCACATAGACAAATTATAATATTCTAGAGATAGATTTTAGGGTCCACCATTGGGTTGTGAAAGGCATGTGGGAACTACATTGTGTTCAGGTGTGTCTGGCTTCAGAAAATGGGTGATGGTGAAAGATAGGTGACCTAAAGGCAGAGAGAGAGAGAGAGAGAGAGAGAGAGAGAGAGAGAGAGAGAGAGAGAGAGAAGAGAGAAAGATTTGCTTTACATGTAATAAGCATCCAAATATTTTCTTCCTATTTTCCTACACAAACCCACTGCCCTTTGATTGCACTCTTACTCCACCATTCCATCACCCATTTCGTCATCACCACGCTTACGTGTCCTTATCTTGAAGGAGTATGATCCGGTGTTGCTCTTTTAAGTTTTAAGCCAAATTAATCTTGCTTTACATTAACAACATGAAGCGCTTGATAAGTAGATGAATATTTAAGGTTTGTTTTAATTTCTGATTTTGTTAATAAGGGAAGGTAAGCACTCAGATGGGTTTGATTATGTCGACGAAATCATGTTTATTCACCTAATTAAATGTGTGTATTGTGTTATGTCATCTTCTTCTTCAAGTTTGTTTTGTGACTTTGGCAAGTGGCTCTAGTTAAAGAACCCATAATGAGGCCTAGCCTTTTCTATGTGCATGTTCATTCAACTACCCAATTAAAGAATTGCAGCAACTGGCATGGAAATCTCTAGCATTTCCTTGAATTTCGGTTGAATATCACTCAGTAGACTATGTTTAAAGCAACGACTTTTCACTCTTGAGTTGAAAGCACCAAAGGTTTAAATTAAAGAAAAACTGTATAAATTTGTATATGTGCTTGAATTAATATATGTACCTAATACGGACTATATATATGATTGAATACATATACACAAAATCACTCTATACATGTACATGTGTCTATACTCTGTGCAGATTTTCTATGTTGCGGTAAACTGTATTTTTTAAAATGCAGATGCATTTTCGGTGTGTCATTGATTTAATCAGTCATTAATATTGCAAACATATAGTTGTTGATATAAGAAAGAGAGGCTTTGTATTTATTCTTTCTTAATGTGAAAGGAGTACATTTCAGTATATATATACAAAAAATCTAATTAGGCTTAATCACTAACTAAACTTAACTTAATCTCCTAACACAGAGATTAGTTACAATATTGTTAAAACAGAAAGGACAGCTGTACAATCTATTAACAGCTATTAACTGTGAGGTATCTCTTTACACCCCCTCAAGCTAATCGGGGGAGGACCCAGAGAAAGCTTGGATTGGATATACTGAAATCTGGCCTTGGATAGGGACTTTGTATGAATGTCGGCGATCTGGTGCTCAGTGTTGACATAGGACACTTTGATGAGATTGGCAAGAACAAGCTCTCGGATGTAGTGATAATCAATCTCGATATGCTTTGTACGCGCATGAAACACAGGATTAGAAGCCAAAGAAATGGCAAAGACATTATCACACCATAAGATAGGAGTGTGAGAGAGTCGAAATCTGAGATCTTTAAAAATCTTGCAGATCCATGTGATTTCAGCGGCAGTGAGAGCAAGAGAGCGATATTCCGCCTCAGTTGATGAACGAGCAACAGTAGGCTGCTTTTTAGCACTCCAACTGATGAGATTTGGACCCAAATACACACAATAACCAGAGGTAGATCGTCTATCAAAAACGCAGCCTGCCCAGTCAGCATCCGAGAAAGCAGTAAGATGCATAGTACCCTTTTTAAACCAGATACCTTGATCCACAAAACCCTTGAGAAATCGGAGAATTCGTTTAACAGCCTGTAAATGGGTATCTCGGGGACAATGAAGAAATTGGCAGACTTGGTTTACAGCAAAAGAAATGTCGGGGCGTGTCCAAGTGAGGTATTGGAGGGCACCAACCATTGACCTGTACTCCTTAGGATCAGATAACAGAGTGCCGAGATGATCTAGTTTAGCAGTGCCAAGAGGAGTGGCACACGGTTTGCATCCTTCCATTTTGGTTTTAATAAGCAGATCCATGATATATTTCCCTTGAGATAAGAAGATTCCTTCAGAAGATCGATGAACTTCCAGACCAAGAAAGTAGTGGAGAGGTCCGAGATCTTTGACAGGAAACAGAGAACTGAGCTGATTAATGAAAGCTTGGCAAGATGTAGCATCTGGTCCAGTGACAATAATGTCATCCACATACACGAGCACAATCACAAGTTGGGAGGTGTTCACAAATAATGAACTGTCAGATTTGGAATTTTCAAAACCCAGTTCAAGAAGTGCATGACCAAGTCTTTCATACCAGGCCCGAGGGGCTTGTTTTAAGCCATAGAGTGACCTGTTTAGCTTGCAAACAGAGAGAGGTTGAGAGGCATCCACGAAACCAGGAGGTTGTTGCATAAACACCTCCTCTTTCAGTGAACCATGCAGAAACGCGTTACTGATGTCCAGTTGATTTAGGAACCAATTATGCTGCACAGCAAGAGATAATAAGATGCGAATTGTGACTGGTTTGGCTACAGGGCTAAATGTGTCTGTGAAGTCAATCCCCTCCTGTTGGTGGAATCCTTTGGCCACAAGCCGGGCCTTATAGCGGTCAACTGTACCATCAGGCTTTCGTTTGATTCGAAAGACCCATTTGCAACCTACAATATTCTGATGAGGAGAGGAAGGTACAAGAGTCCAGGTGCCGGTTTGTTGGAGAGCTTGAAACTCTTCTAACATTGCCTGATTCCAGTGAGCATGTTTAGATGCTTGCAAGTAAGTGGTAGGTACAAAATTGGCTGGATCAATAGGGTGTTTGGTGGCAGAGAAAGCCTTGGGTTTAAAGATACCTGCTTTTGACCGAGTAATCATGGGATGAGAGTTAAGGGGAATATGGGACTGGTTGGTGGAGGAGGAATGAGGAGACTGAGGGGAAGAGGACTGGTTGGTAGGAGAAGGATGAGGAAACTGAGGTGGTTGGGATGAGTGTTGCGGAGGTGGGATGAAGGAGGAAGCTTGGACTGGTGATGGAGAATGCGCTGCAGAGTGTACTGGAGCAGGTGAGGAGAGGGGAAAAGGAAGAGTAAATGTGGGAGACGAAAAAGATGCAGGTGGCTGGGACAAGGAAGGAGGAAGAGACTGTGCATCATGAAAAGGGAAGTGTCCTTCATTAAACAGAACATGCTGATAGGAGCATATTTATGCAACTTAGTTAGCTTGTTTTCTTGCATTTTAGTAGTTAGTTGTTACTTACTATAGTGTTTAAAGTCAAATTCGTGCAATTTCAGGTTCCATTGGCTAAGGATGCAAAAAGAGGCAATTTGGAGCATTTTGGAGTGTTTTTGGGCCAAGGAAGGATTGTTTATGATTCAAGCTAAAGGGATGGACGAAATTGAAGGTTTAAAGGCTAGAAATCAGCTAAGAAGGTGGAAGAAACAAGTTAAAGACAAAGATAAAGAAAAGCCAAGAAACAAGGAACATTGTCTCCAACATTGTCACCTTTATCTTTCCATGATTTTAGCCACAAAAGGGGGGTTTCTTATCATACTTTATCACCTAAATTTGGGGGTTCTAAAAAGCCTCAAAACATGGAGAAAAGCCTCAAAACTCTCCTAAAAATCTGCCACAAACTCTTGTCCTAGATTCCTTCCCCAACTACCCTTCTAAATGCCTAGTTTCTGCTGAAAAACGCCCTAATATCTTGCCATGGCTGGTAGTTGGAAGTCCTATAAATACCCAAGTGCCTCACCTCATGAACAACAAGTTTTCCCACCATTCCATTCCATAATTCACAATTCATTCACCCAATTTCGTCAGAAACTCATCCTCTCTCTCAGCCGCATCATTCATTCACCATTCATCCCATTCACTCACAACCAATCCTTGCCGCAGCCTTCCACCACCTTAACCATCCTTCCCTTCACCCAAAATACATCCATCCTGACCCTTAGCCATTGGTGCCGCAACAAGGTGGAGAAGAAGAGAGCTTTGGAGTTCCAAAGAGTGCAGATTGGAGACTTCTAGGTGTAATTCATTCTTCTTTTCAATGTCTACTTCTTTATTCTCTGATTTTGTTGTAGTCATGAGTGGCTAAACCCCTAATTAGCTAGGGGGAAGTTTGAAGCCATGAACATGCTTGAGATATGAATTGATTTCTTCCAGTTGTGATTTAATAAGTTGTGAATGCAATTCGATTAACTGTTTTATTCATAACTTGTTCTTGTTTGTTGATTAAGGATGCATACTTAGTTTTCATGCATGAACTTGATGCTAGAATATAAATGAGTTTCACCTAATCGTTACAAGTTTATATTCATAAGTAGTGAAGGTTGCTTGTCACAATCGCGTTAATTGAGTTCTTGGCAAACGTATCATGCATTCATAGTTACGAATGTCTCGCCAACACTTATGATTTTCATGAAACTTAATGATTTCTGATTGTATCTCTATTATGCATCCATGTGGAGGACTTTTGGAGAATAATTTGGATTGTTGTATGCATTCATCCAATTCAATGACATAAGGAAAATCTGAGGGTTAATTTGTGCATCACGGTTAATCTGGGGTGTTGGGCTTCATAATTTATCGAAAAGCAATTGGAAATCGATTCGTACACAAGTGTGTCATGTGTGGAGAATGAACCTTTAGCTAACCCATCCACCATCTGAGTTCCAAACGTTTTTAAGTTGTTTTGCTCTAGAATCTGCCTAGTTTACATTCTGTTTGTTTTAGCTTTAAATTCGTCCAAATCAAAATCCCCCATTTACTTTCTTGTTCTAAAGTGTCTTAAATATGTTTTGTTCATGTTTTGAGTGTTTTTGAGTCAAACCAAACTCATATTTTCGTCCAAAGTTCATTTAAGGTCAGAAACTGCCTAACTAGTGTTTTTAGGCAGTTTTGAGTGTTTTCAGCTTGTTTTGAGTCTTGTGAATCTTTCCTTACGTTTTTAACTTTGTTTTTATGTTTTAGAGTCAGTTTAGAGGTTTTAGCAAGCCCTCCTAATCCCCGGTCCAGAACGATCCCTACTTGCATCTATACTACAATCTACAACAAGAGGGTTAATTTGAGTGCTTAACTATTTTCGCATCAAATTTTGGCGCCGTTGCCGGGGATTAGCAACTTTGCTAATCCCCCGTTGTTTCTTTTTGTTTATTTTCGTGTGTTTTAGTTAGTTACTGATTCTAGTTTGTTTTCTTTGTTTTTCAGGTACTAGTGTATGACTCGGAGTTCTCAACAGATTCGTGAGCATATCCTTGACTTTGACGACGATTTTGAGAGGACTTTGAGAAGGAGGAGGAATCAGCAAGCATCAAATCCTCCTAGCCCTGAACCTGAGCTTGAAGAGCAAGGAGAAGAGGAGGAGTTAGTCCCCACGGCACAGATTTTGGAGGAAGTTCCAGCCATGGCAGCGGACAATCGAACCATCAAAGAGCTTTCTGCCTCGGGAGTGGGCAATGCCATGCCTTTATGCATTCAATACCCCACGGCTGCAGAAGGGAAGACCGAGGAATTCGAGTTAAAATCAAGCTTGTTGCATCACATTCCAAAGTACCATGGGCTGTCCATGGAGGACCCGAACAAGCATTTGAAGGAATTTGAAGTAGTTTGCTCAAGCATGACCCCTATGAATGTGGATGGCAGCATATTGAAGATGAAGGCCTTTCCATTTTCTCTTATGGACAAAGCCAAAGATTGGTTGTTTGAATTAGCTCCCGGAACTGTTACATCTTGGGAGAGCATGAAACGGGCATTTTTGGAGAAGTTCTTCCCAACTTCTCGAGTCATTCTTTTACGTAAAAGGATTAGTGGAATTCAGCAAGATGAAGGTGAATCTTTTCCTACTTATTATGAACGTTTTAAATCACTTGTTGCTTCATGTCCACAGCACCAAATGAAGGAGGAGCTTCTTCTTCAATATTTCTACGAGGGGCTTCTACCAATTGAACGCCAAATGCTAGATGCCTCAGCGGGTGGAGCTTTGGTGGACAAGACACCCACGGCTGCCAAGATCTTGATTGCTAACCGAGCGTTGAACGCTCAACAATATGAAGGTGTTGGGCAAAGAGGCATCCCACGGCAGCAAGTGCATGAGGTAAGTTCCACATCCGACATTCACTCACAATTAGCTAATCTTACTTCCATTGTGTCTCAGATGGCCGAAGGAATGAGGGTGCAAGGACCAAGTGTGTGTGGTGTGTGTTCTATCCAAGGACATGCTTCTGAAAAGTGCCCACAATTGATTGAGAATGGTGGATGGGAAAGCGCCAATGCAATTGGATTTCAAGGCCAAAACCAACCAAGGAACGATCCATACTCTAATACGTATAATCCAGGTTGGAGAGACCATCCAAATTTCAAGTGGAGGGAGCCCCAACAACCCCAACAACAAGGAGGCTTTAGGCAGCAACCCCCGGGCTTCTACACCAAGCCATACGCCCCCAATCAAGTCCAACAACAACCTGCCCAAAATACTTCAGGTACTTCCCTAGATAATGATACACTTCTCAAGTTACTAACCAATTTGTCTCAGGGGCAAGAAAATCAAGCTAAAGCAATGCAAAACCAAGACAAACGGGTTGATCAATTAGAGAAGCAGATTGGGCAGATTGCAGAATTTGTAGGGCAGCTTAGAGAGCCAGGAAAACTTCCAAGCTCAACCAATGTGAATCCGAAGGGCGGATTCGAATCTGCCAAAGCCATCACTTTGCGTAATGGAAAAGAAGTTGGGAATGAGTCCCAAACTACCAAATCTGCCCAGAACGTGGATGAAGAGGAGCTGCAATCTGAGGATGCACAAAGCATACCCACGGCAAGGGTGAAGCAACCCTTGCCGCAAGCACCCATTCAGCCCAATTCGGCCAAGCAAGGTAAGTTAGTGCCCAATTCACTTAATTTAAATGCTAATCTGCCCAGTGTACCTTTTCCTCGCAGGTTCATGCAATCAAAAAAGGATGAGAGTGAGAAGGACATTCTTGAAACGTTCCGGAAGGTGCAAGTAAACATCCCGCTCCTCGATGCCATTAAACAAGTGCCAAAGTATGCCAAATTCCTCAAGGAGCTGTGCACTACCAAAAGAAGAATGTCGAACAAAGAGGTAGTAAAGGTAAGTGAAAACGTTTCAGCCGTCTTGCAACGTAAACTGCCCACTAAATGCAAAGATCCGGGCAGTTTTACGATTCCTTGTGTGATTGGCACTACTAGGTTTGAACATGCAATGCTAGACTTAGGTGCATCCATAAATGTCATGCCTTACTCCATTTATGCATCTATGAACTTGGGTGAATTGAAAAATGATGGTGTGATTATACAATTGGCGGATCGTTCTAACGCTTACCCAAAAGGTGTTTTAGAAGATGTTCTAGTGCAGGTGAACCAATTGATCTTTCCGGCTGATTTTTACGTTCTAGACATGGAGGATTCAGCCCATTCCACCTCTTTGCCGATCCTCCTTGGAAGGCCATTCATGAAGACAGCCCGCACGAAGATAGATGTGTTTAAGGGCACTTTGACCATGGAATTCGATGGGGAAGTTATTGATTTTAATATTTCTGATACTATGAGATATCCCGTTGATGACCATTCTTGTTTTTCCATTGATGTTATTGACTCTTTGGCGCAGGCATACCTTGAAGAATTGAATGGGGACGCACTTGAGACAACCATAACAAAGGGCGTAGAACTCAATAATCAAGCCATGGAGCCCTTGCAACCCCACGGCCAGATTGTGCAATATAGGGCCGTGCCCTTCAATGAAGAGGTTGCAGAAGTTGTGGCTGCTCTTGAGTCACTTCCACAACAATATGGTAAGGTTCCGCTCTCAATTCCAAGTTCAGTTTCTACTAAGATGTTACCCTCTGTTGTTCAGGCACCTATTCTTGAACTTAAGCCATTGCCGGACCATTTAAAGTATGTGTTTTTGGGAGAGGACGAGACATTGCCCGTCATTGTGTCTTCCATACTCACGGCACAAGAGGAAGGGAAGCTTGTGAGGGTGCTACGAGAATACAAAACAGCCATAGGGTGGACCTTGGCCGATATTAGGGGAATTAGCCCCACCACTTGCATGCATCGCATACTTCTTGAGGAGGGGACCAAACCATCACGAGAGGCTCAACGCCGTCTCAACCCTCCTATGATGGAAGTAGTGAAGAAGGAGATAATCAAGCTCTTGGATTGTGGAGTGATCTATCCTATTTCCGATAGCCGTTGGGTCTCACCCATTCAAGTTGTTCCTAAGAAGTCCGGAGTCACTGTTGTCAAGAATGAGGAGAATGAGCTTGTGCCTACACGCGTTCAAACAGGATGGCGAGTTTGTATTGACTATAGGAAGCTAAACGCCACAACGAGGAAAGATCACTTCCCTTTGCCATTCATCGACCAAATGCTTGAAAGGTTAGCCGGACATGCTTTTTATTGTTTTCTTGATGGATATTCTGGATATAACCAAATTGTGATAGCCCCGGATGACCAAGAGAAGACCACTTTCACGTGTCCCTTTGGTACTTTTGCTTATCGTCGCATGCCATTCGGCTTATGCAACGCACCTGCCACTTTCCAAAGGTGTATGGTAAGTATATTCTCCGACTTTGTTGAAAAGATTATTGAAGTGTTTATGGATGACTTTAGTGTGTTTGGCGACTCCTTTGATAATTGTTTGGATAATCTGACTTTGATCTTGAAAAGATGTGTTGAAACTAACCTTGTCTTGAATTGGGAAAAATGTCATTTTATGGTTAAACAAGGTATAGTTCTAGGCCATATTGTTTCGGAAAAAGGAATTGAGGTAGATAAATCAAAAATAGACCTTGTTCGTCACTTACCCTCTCCTACTTCGGTTAGAGAGGTTCGTTCTTTTCTTGGCCATGCAGGGTTCTATAGGCGGTTTATCAAAGATTTTTCCAAGATTGCACAACCTTTGTGCCGTCTCCTACAAAAGGAAGTTGCCTTTGAATTCAACAAGGAGTGTGAGGATGCATTCAAGCACCTCAAGGACATGCTCACCACGGCACCAATCATTGTGCCACCAGATTGGAGTCTTCCATTCGAGCTTATGTGTGATGCATCCGACTATGCCTTAGGTGCTGTTTTGGGGCAAAGAAAAGACAAGCAGCCACATGTGATCTATTATGCCTCTCGGACGTTGAATGATGCCCAATTGAACTACTCCACTACGGAAAAAGAACTTCTTGCTGTTGTCTCTGCTTTAGATAAGTTTCGGTCTTATTTAATTGGAACTAAAGTGATTGTTTATTCTGATCATACAGCTTTGAAGTACTTGCTTACGAAGAAGGAAGCAAAACCTAGGCTTATTCGTTGGATGCTTCTTCTTCAAGAGTTTGACATTGAAATCCGAGACAAGAAAGGAAGCGAGAATGTAGTGGCTGACCACCTAAGCCGTATGACACATGGTGAGGATGTTGATGCCGTGCCTATCCATGAGGTTTTCCCCGATGAGCAGCTGCTGTCCATTGAGGTAAGTGAACCATGGTATGCCGATTTGGTTAATTACTTAGTGTCTAAACAACTTCCAAGCACTTTAAGCAAGCACCAATGTGATAAATTGAGAAAAGATGCACGATTCTATGTTTGGGATGACCCTTATTTGTGGAAGTATTGTTCTGATCAGATTTTGCGTAGATGTGTGCATGATTATGAATTTCATTCAATTTTAAAATTTTGTCACACTTATGCTTGTGGTGGACACTTTGGCACACAAAGAACGGCATTGAAGGTTCTTGAATGTGGATTTTATTGGCCCACTTTGTTTAAAGATGCTAGAACTTTTTGTTTAACTTGTGATCGTTGCCAAAGAACCGGAAATATAGGTACTAAGGATCAAATGCCGCAGCAACCACTCTCTTTTGTGGAAATTTTTGATGTTTGGGGTATTGATTTCATGGGTCCCTTTCCCCCATCTTTTGGTTTCACATATATCTTGCTAGCTGTTGATTATGTTTCGAAATGGGTGGAAGCAAAAGCCACCCGTACTAACGATTCTAAGGTGGTTGCAGATTTTGTGAAAACTAACATTTTTGCTAGGTTTGGGATGCCTAGAGTTCTCATTAGTGATGGAGGGTCCCACTTCTGTAATCGAACCATTGAGGCTTTGCTCAAGAAGTACAACGTTACGCATAAGGTTTCAACACCTTATCATCCTCAAACCAATGGGCAAGCCGAGGTTTCAAATAGGGAGATCAAACAGATCCTAGAGAAGACCGTGGGGCCATCAAGGAGAGATTGGAGCTTACGTTTAGACGATGCACTGTGGGCATATCGTACGGCCTACAAAACTCCACTTGGTATGTCTCCTTTTCGGGTCATCTATGGCAAGCCATGTCATTTGCCCGTCGAATTAGAGCACAAGGCACATTGGGCTGTGAAGACCTTCAACATGGATATAGATGCGGCTGGGGTCCATAGAAAGCTCCAATTGAATGAACTCGAAGAGATTAGACACGAGGCTTACGAGAATGCCCGCATTTACAAGGACAAGACCAAGGCATATCATGATAAGATGCTTCGCACCAAGACTTTCTCCAAGGGGCAGAAAGTGCTTCTCTTTGACTCTCGACTTCGGTTATTCCCCGGTAAGTTACGTTCTAAATGGATTGGACCTTTTGTTGTTACTAATGTCTTTCCTCATGGTGCAGTCCAAGTCCAAAGCTTGAAAACCGGACATGAATTCAAGGTGAATGGGCATCGTTTGAAGCCCTATTACGACCTGTTCGAGGAGCATGTGGTGGAGGAGACAACTCTCCATGCCGTGGGCTCCAAATGATGTTTGAAGGATGTTTTTCGTCCGGCTGCACGACGTTAAAGCAAGCGCTTCGTGGGAGGCAACCCATGCCAATAAAGACACCTAGAATCGGCTCTACATCCAGATTTGCTTTCTTTCACCCTTTTCCTTGCTGCCCTTATCTATCTATGTCTCTTTGTTGGTTGTTTGATTGTTTTTATGTGAGGTTATGTTTGAAACATTGAGGACAATGTTTGATTTAAGTGTGGGGGGGTAAACAATCTGTTTTTGCATGATTTTCGTGGGTTTTATTGTTTATGCATGATTTTCGTGGGTTTTATTCACCTATCACTTGCAATGTTGTTTCTCACTGTTTTTGTGTGTTTTAGTGTGTTTTAAGCTGTTTTTATGCATGTTGAAGTAAAAATCCGAAAATTTGATAAAAATTTGAAAAATTGTCTAAAAAAAGAGCCAAAAAGAGTTGCCTTTGTGTGTTTGTTTGTGTCTTAGGGTACCTTCCAACACAATGATGAGGATTCGGTTTGTAATTGCATGACTGTTAAAGAGAGTTATAAACATGGATGAAAGTTTGATTTACCCTGTGGTGCATGCTTGGTTGTCGTTATAGCTTATGAATTCACATGTAATCATAAAGAAAAAAATCAGTTTTTGTAACATGCTTGAAGGAAAGAACTCAACTTAACGCTACAACCTTGAGAGACTTGAGCCTAACACGTTCTTTGGAGTGTAATAATCTGTGCATTGTTGTTTTCTAAAAATCGTTGCATGATCTCATTATCCTTTGCTTGGTTACTACTTAGAAGGCGTTTCATCATTTAGTTCCAAATGCTAGAACTCATATCCGTTTCATTCAAAGCATGATATTGATTTGCATAACACACGAGCAAGATGAAGTTGTGTAGAAAACCAAGAGCCAAACAGCCATCCCCCTTGCAATTGTGTTTAGGTTTAACCCCGTTGAGCCTCGTTTAGCCTATTTTCGTTGTTAACTCACATCATCCTCACCTAGCCTAGATTAGGACCATCCATACCCTTGTTCTTGAAGCATAGTAAAGCATGATGTAAAGGGAATTCGTTTTGAGTAATTATTGCAGAAAACAAGTGTGGGGGAAGGGATTCTTGTGTTTTTGAGAGCAAAAAGGAAAGAAAATTCGCGAGAAAAAGAAAGAAAAAGAGGTTCGAAATAAGTGAGAATGAACTCACAAATGTTGTGTGTTGAAGGAAGGGTCTAAAACGTTCAATTTGGCCCTAATATGTGTTATTCACAACCCCTTTGTGTTTCAATTAGTTTCTGCCATTAAAGTGAATTCTAAACCTCAATTCAACTATTATGATTACTATTGTTTCAAGAATGTTTGTTTTCCATATCCGTTCTTTGTTAGCCAATCACCCTAGCCCCGTTACACCCCTTGACTTCTATCTTGAGTGTTGTGTGTTTCAATTTGTGGAGTTTGGGAGTGATATGAGCATATGGTGTCACTGGTTCTCGCATCTAAGTAGTAGCATTCCATTCATGAGATCATATTCATTCATAACTCCAGAAAAATGCTTTCTTTGCTATAAACATATGTGAGTATTCGTTTACATATTACATCAATCTTCTCACATATCCTAGTGGAGGGTGTGTAGTCAAAAAAAATTTGAGTGAAAATAAGAGTGTATCTTGTAAGGAATTGAGTGAATTCTCTAAGGCATGTTACTACATTTAAAACCTTGTTTTAAATTGATTGTTTGTGAAGTAGTAAACGTGGCTGCCATTGAGTATGCGCTCAAGTGTAAGGATGGCTAAAATCTATGTGAATGATGATCTTTGACATGTTATGTACCATTGGAAATCCCTGAAACGAACGTTGGAAGGTTAGGTTATGTTTGTTTATGTTCTGTTTTCTTTGTTTTGCTCGAGGACTAGCAAAAGCTAAGTGTGGGGGAATTTGATAGGAGCATATTTATGCAACTTAGTTAGCTTGTTTTCTTGCATTTTAGTAGTTAGTTGTTACTTACTATAGTGTTTAAAGTCAAATTCGTGCAATTTCAGGTTCCATTGGCTAAGGATGCAAAAAGAGGCAATTTGGAGCATTTTGGAGTGTTTTTGGGCCAAGGAAGGATTGTTTATGATTCAAGCTAAAGGGATGGACGAAATTGAAGGTTTAAAGGCTAGAAATCAGCTAAGAAGGTGGAAGAAACAAGTTAAAGACAAAGATAAAGAAAAGCCAAGAAACAAGGAACATTGTCTCCAACATTGTCACCTTTATCTTTCCATGATTTTAGCCACAAAAGGGGGGTTTCTTATCATACTTTATCACCTAAATTTGGGGGTTCTAAAAAGCCTCAAAACATGGAGAAAAGCCTCAAAACTCTCCTAAAAATCTGCCACAAACTCTTGTCCTAGATTCCTTCCCCAACTACCCTTCTAAATGCCTAGTTTCTGCTGAAAAACGCCCTAATATCTTGCCATGGCTGGTAGTTGGAAGTCCTATAAATACCCAAGTGCCTCACCTCATGAACAACAAGTTTTCCCACCATTCCATTCCATAATTCACAATTCATTCACCCAATTTCGTCAGAAACTCATCCTCTCTCTCAGCCGCATCATTCATTCACCATTCATCCCATTCACTCACAACCAATCCTTGCCGCAGCCTTCCACCACCTTAACCATCCTTCCCTTCACCCAAAATACATCCATCCTGACCCTTAGCCATTGGTGCCGCAACAAGGTGGAGAAGAAGAGAGCTTTGGAGTTCCAAAGAGTGCAGATTGGAGACTTCTAGGTGTAATTCATTCTTCTTTTCAATGTCTACTTCTTTATTCTCTGATTTTGTTGTAGTCATGAGTGGCTAAACCCCTAATTAGCTAGGGGGAAGTTTGAAGCCATGAACATGCTTGAGATATGAATTGATTTCTTCCAGTTGTGATTTAATAAGTTGTGAATGCAATTCGATTAACTGTTTTATTCATAACTTGTTCTTGTTTGTTGATTAAGGATGCATACTTAGTTTTCATGCATGAACTTGATGCTAGAATATAAATGAGTTTCACCTAATCGTTACAAGTTTATATTCATAAGTAGTGAAGGTTGCTTGTCACAATCGCGTTAATTGAGTTCTTGGCAAACGTATCATGCATTCATAGTTACGAATGTCTCGCCAACACTTATGATTTTCATGAAACTTAATGATTTCTGATTGTATCTCTATTATGCATCCATGTGGAGGACTTTTGGAGAATAATTTGGATTGTTGTATGCATTCATCCAATTCAATGACATAAGGAAAATCTGAGGGTTAATTTGTGCATCACGGTTAATCTGGGGTGTTGGGCTTCATAATTTATCGAAAAGCAATTGGAAATCGATTCGTACACAAGTGTGTCATGTGTGGAGAATGAACCTTTAGCTAACCCATCCACCATCTGAGTTCCAAACGTTTTTAAGTTGTTTTGCTCTAGAATCTGCCTAGTTTACATTCTGTTTGTTTTAGCTTTAAATTCGTCCAAATCAAAATCCCCCATTTACTTTCTTGTTCTAAAGTGTCTTAAATATGTTTTGTTCATGTTTTGAGTGTTTTTGAGTCAAACCAAACTCATATTTTCGTCCAAAGTTCATTTAAGGTCAGAAACTGCCTAACTAGTGTTTTTAGGCAGTTTTGAGTGTTTTCAGCTTGTTTTGAGTCTTGTGAATCTTTCCTTACGTTTTTAACTTTGTTTTTATGTTTTAGAGTCAGTTTAGAGGTTTTAGCAAGCCCTCCTAATCCCCGGTCCAGAACGATCCCTACTTGCATCTATACTACAATCTACAACAAGAGGGTTAATTTGAGTGCTTAACTATTTTCGCATCACATGCCGGGAAATATACAGACACTGAGTTAGAATATCAAGACAACGATATCCCTTGTGCTGGAGACTATAGCCAAGAAAGACACAGGGAGTGCCTTTGCCTTCCAGTTTGGATGAAGTATAAGGTTTGAGCCACGGATAGCAGCTGCAGCCAAACACCTTTAGTCTTGTATAGTCTGGAGGTCGATGAAAGAGAAGTTCCCAGGGAGATTTGTCCAGTTGAGAGATAGGTAGTCTGTTGATGAGGTAGAGTGCAGTGGAGAAAGCCTCAACCTAGAACTTGTGTGGAACACGAGAGGAAACCAAAAGAGTTCTTGCTGTCTCTGTGAGATGCCGGTGCTTTCTTTCGACACATCCGTTTTGTTCAGGAGTGTGAGGGCAGCTGTATTGATGAAGAATACCACTGCTGGAGAGAAAAGAAGTAAGCTGTGAACTAACAAATTCACCCCCTGAATCAGATCTCAAGACTTTAATTACCAGTCAGATTTTCGACATAAGCCTTGAAGGACACAAAAATAGAGAACACATCAGATTTTGCTTTCATTGGAAACAACCAAGTATATTTCGTAAACTCATCAACAATTAACAGGTAGAACTTGAAACCACTAACAGAGGTGACCGGAGATGGGCCCCAAACATCACAATGAATCAATGCTAGACTAGTAGATACAGAACTTGTACTTGAAGAAAAAGACAGCTTATGATTCTTGCCTATGGCACAATCTGTGCAAAAGAAAGATACAGAGTTTGCACCACTGTGAGCAAGACGATGCTTATTTAATATTCTTCGAAACATAGCAGAAGACGGATGACCGAGCCTTTTATGCCATGTTTGCAACGGTGCTTTAGTGCTGATAAACGCAGAGTGAGAGGCAGACTGTGTTACAGAAATAGCAGAGAGACCTTGAAATGGATAGAATCCGTCTTCAACTGGACCGCGGAAAAGCGTCCTCCCCGAAGAACGATCCTTGATTTCAGAACCATCAGAATCAAGGGTCAAGGAGCAATAGTTATCCTTTAAGAATTGATAAGCAGAGAGCAAATTGAATTTCATCATGGGAACATGAAGAATATTACGCAAACGGAAATTAGCATGAGGAGTTGAAACCATGGAGTTACCAGTGTGATGAATAGCCATACCTTGGCCATCACCAATGTACACCTTGTCTTCACCAGAGTACAGATATGGAGATTGAATAGCGGAGATGTCATTAGTGACATGAGACATGGCACCCGAGTCCATCAACCAGGTAGTAGGAGACTGTTTGGAACTACCAGAGCTACTGTGAGCACACATAGCAGCTAACTTTGCATGAGGGATTTTACCAGCAAAGGCAGGGTTCATTCGCTCATAGCAATCGAGAGCCTCATGATCAGAGGAGTGGCAGATTTGACAAGTAGATTTTCCACCAAAATGATTGCGATTACCAGTAGAATGATAGCGATTGTTAGAGTTGTTTCTGTAATTACCAGTAGATCCCCCAGAGTTGAAGAACTGACCACGATTGTTGTTGAAATGCCTTTGAGAGTTACCACGGCGTTGAAATGAACCACGACCACGATTGTTGTTGAAAATTTTTGGAGGAGGATTGACGAAAGACTGATGAGCCGCATAAGCTTGAGGAAAATTAGAAAACTGTGATGGTGTAGGAAGGAGTGGAGGTTGAGATTGAGCAGCAAACGCCTGAAAAGGCTCAGAGACAGAGGAATGTACATTTGTTTTCTTGCGATGCATAAACACTTCCTTGTTGAGCAGTAAGCCATGAAGCTCATCTAATGTTGTAGTGGCGATGCGAAGCATGATAGAGTCAATAAAGGACTCATACTCATCTGGCAGACCATTGAGAGTGACGGCGATGAGATCATGATCAGATACAGAGGCACCAGCAGCCATTAGCGAATCAGCAAGGCCTTTGATTTTCTGCAAATAATCAGAGATAGAGAGATCTCCTTTTTGGACAGAGTGAAGACGAGAACGAAGTTGGTGAATGTGAGCAGCAGAAACTCCACCAAATCGATGCTCGAGATTTGACCATAGTTCGCGAGCTGATGTGACTCCGACGGTGAACGGAATAATATCCTCAGAAAGCGTTGAATTCAACCAGATTAAGATGTTCTGATCCTTTTCATACCAGATCTCGAAGGCAGGATTCGGAATATTCTGGCCAGATGCATCAAGAACATAAGGCGGCGGGCAAACTTCAGAGCCGTCAACAATTCCAGTCAACTTGAATCGTCGGAAAATTGGAGCGAATAGAGCCTTCCATACAAGGTAGTTATCACGCTTGAGCTTTGTAGGAACCATACAACTGATACTCGGAACAGTAAGAGAAGAAATCGATGAGATCGAAGAGGAATTAAGAAAATTAGGGTTCATCGCAGCAAAATTGGGGAAAAAATTTGCAGGATGAGGGGGAACAATTTCAGGCTCAACAGGAGAAGAGGTCGAGGACGCCATGGCTAGAGATCAAAGATCAGAGAGAAAGCGGTGAAGATGATGGCTGTGGCGGTGGCGGTGGCGGTGGCGAGCGAAGGATCGGGTTGCGATGAAGCAGATGGCGGTGATACCATATAAGAAAGAGAGGCTTTGTATTTATTCTTTCTTAATGTGAAAGGAGTACATTTCAGTATATATATACAAAAAAATCTAATTAGGCTTAATCACTAACTAAACTTAACTTAATCTCCTAACACAGAGATTAGTTACAATATTGTTAAAACAGAAAGGACAGCTGTACAATCTATTAACAGCTATTAACTGTGAGGTATCTCTTTAGTTGATACGTGGCATAGTCTTCGATATTTTTATCTGCATATTCTGTTAATCAGTATAAAATAATTGCATTTATGTGTACTGTAAAATACTTTTTGGTGAAGTTACTAAGAAAACCATCATCAACATTTTGTCAAAGCACGCATTTGACTTTCTTTGTATGTACACATAAGCATCACCTATATGTGTGAGAGATTTATTATTAGTACAATAAGTAAATATAGTATTAATAATTTTGTTGATCCGTACTCCTTTGCCATATCACACTTTCTCACCATGGTTTGAACTAGACATACTTTCAGCGCCGATCTACACATAAACAACTACTTACCATTATTACAAATTTCTACTAAGTTATATTTCAATTCATAAACTGCATGCACTTGAAGCCTCGTCACCCTTTGGCAATCATCCAATCTCTAAACCCTAGATATTGATGTCGTTGATAACTAAGCATGCATGCATGCATGTGCCAACACATTAACAAGCCCGTATATATGCGTGCAGATCTTCTTGTTTTTTTTTTTTTTTAAGGCGTGCAGTTCTTAGTAAAACAGCTCACAACTCGCAAGAAATGGTTTACTATTTTCGACACGGACCATGTGTAGATGATTAAGAACATGTTTATGCTAACACGTACTACTAAGTGCTACAAAAGTGCCACGTATGTTTCGCTTGAGAATATTGTTCAATTCCGAAATCCAAGTCTGTGTTAACTCATTGGTTAAAGAACTTGGTTCTTTGACGACTTATGTGGTTTTAGTTGCCGCAATCTGATGGAAGATAATAGCCGACATCTGGTATACCAACTTAGTTCATTTAGCAAAGATCGTGTAAAGTTAATGTGGTACCACCATAGGGATATGTCTATGAAAACATTTGATTCAAAAGCTTGACCTTATGATGTAAGGGTTGTCTGATAAATGGTCAATCTCTTACGTTTTCATGTTTAACATTTAGCTATATAGATTGGGGGTAGTTAATTATCCGATCTGTTGGTCCTTGACTTATAGCTCTTGCCTTAGGTGCCATATAGTTCAAAAGTGGACCCTTAATCACATTGCATTTGTGGTCACGAAATCACAATGCTAAAGGAGAGGGGCCATATATATTCCTGACCACAATTTTTTTTTTTTTTTTTTCATGGGATATGTAGGAAAAGTCCTTCCTTACTATATTATGTTTGAGCAAAATTAGAAGTTGGTGTATACAAAAGAGGAACAATTTATTAACTAATTAATATTTCGGTTTACAGTTTATATTTGTCGTACGTTTATTCTGCTAACTAAACTCTAATATCGCCTTGAGAGTTGTCCATAATAAAATTACGTGCCAACCCGACCAAAGAATAAAGTACATGCACTGGTCATATGACAATTAACATGTACTACTTACATCAATTATTACGACTGATTGTTAACACATCAAATACTACATAAAATGTTTAAAGAAACACAAACCCTAGCTAGCTACATGTTGTCTTAGAACTTCATATAATATGGAAGGCTTAGATTATTACAAGTGGAATAATCAAAGCCTTCCATAATCTAACCCAAGCAAGCTACGTGTTCTTTGGTTTTTATATTCATATCGTCATAAATAATTAGAATGAATTTGATCCAATCTGTCCCCGCCTAGCTAATCAACTTTGGCACTGACAGATGTCACAAATCGATAATTAGATAACAAGTATCGCACGTATACCTTGCAAGGCACTTTACATATATTTTATATTTTACTTTGCTATCTACTTATTTGTTACTGTCGTGCAAATACGTACTGCAAAAACTATATACATATGCCTTCCCCAGAAGGGAAGAGAACTTCATGCAGAAAGCCAGATAGCTACTTAGCTTACCTATAAAACCATATTTTCTGTGCCAACAATTATAAAATGGGGTATAAATTAAATCAAATTCGTGCATTTAATTTAAGGTAAAGACAGGTGGAGTATAATGGTTGTTTAATTAGGTATGATATATATATATATATGAATAAACAGGCTGGTAGTTTGGGTAGAAGGAGAAAATAGGTAATGTGGTGGCATTACTTGATTTGCTAGTAAGTGCGGGTGAGAGGCACATCCATGAAAACTGTAGCAGTTGAGAGTTCATGATCACCAAAACGACCAGAATATCCAACCATATATATGTTCTTTCCAATATTGCACGGTGTTGAAGCTAGCTAGTCATTTCTTATTCGATTTTTTAAGCTCGTGGAATTGAAATGAAAATTAAAAATAATATTACAGCAACATACATACATACAAATATATATACATACAAATATATATATATATATATATATATATATATATTATATTTGGTAGTATGTATGATATATAGTTGAGATGTCATATATGTATATATGCATAGAAGTTGTAGCTTTATTATTTTTGTTGGCAAAATAGACCCCAACAATCCCCAAACTTTATGATCGGATTTCCTATTTCCTACACAACAAAATTTTCTACTAATGATTTTCTACGTTGACCACATTTTTTTATGAGTACGATATATATTATGTTGTAAATACCATTTACTGTACTTTATTATTTCAATCACTAAATTTGTATAGAAACGTACATACACGCAATCGGAAACACATGGTTGCAACCTCCAAATAATTATGTAAAGTGGTGTTAGAAATAATTGTAAGCTTGATATGTATGTTTTGTAATTCGAAATTCTTGTGGGATTTATTACAAATCTGCAGGTTCTTTTCTGTTAGGCTTTTCGACGATTTTGCAGATAGATACTGTGGCTCTTAAGCAAACTTTAAGTTGGACAGTCAGGATGTGATGCAATCAAATTATTATTCAAGGAAATTTCAAGATTTTGGTTCAGAGAAGAAAACAAAAATTAAAGATTGCGTGAAAAATATTTATAATTCGTGATATTTGGCATCTTTTGAAGCAACTTACTCATTTCATGATCACACGCGCATACTTGGAGAAGCTGATATAAGGTGGTGAACAGTTTAACTAATTTAGGACATCAAAATTCTCGATCATGTATTGACACACCCCGACCCGGAATGTCCATTAGGACTCCGAATCGAGCTGTGCTGGCCGACATCTGGAAGGTGACGAAGCCATAAAGTGTGATGATGTGCAAAATACGAATAAATTTAAACCTAAAAGTGCCTAAGTGTACGATTAAGCGGTGAGCGGGTAGGGACCGACTTCACACATGATTACAGAGCATAAGTAAAATACAGTAAGGTAAGATAATGATTATACCATCATAGGAAGCCACCTGTACTGGGATATGCCACGAATCCTCGTCGATACGGAAACTTTGCTACTAGAACCTGGAGGGGCGCAAAACAAAAAACGTGAGTGGGCAAAAACAAAGCTTTTGAAAAACTATTTCTCTTTCCAAAAATAATAACCCCTCACCGTAAAACCCGTATAATTTTCCAGAAAACAATAATACATACGTATATATAGAAATCATACTCGAGAGTAGTGAAAACCAAGTGTATGCCATGTCAAGTATCTTAGCAATGAAATAAGTAAGCCAACTGAAATAAATCAATGTAAAATGATATGTCAGCCGGAGTCACCTAACGTGACTTGTAAGGCTGAACCTATAGCTCATAACCAATTCCTGCACACGAGTCGGAACCACCTAATGTGGTCTGTACGATAGGCTAGGTGTAAATAAATACGCTTAAGTGCTTCGATCACGTGAAGGCTGTGCAAAGTATCACAAGTCACCTACGAGTCGGAACCACCCAGTGTGGTCTGTACGACAGGCTGGCACCTGCGTTGGATCCAAGGTGAGCGTGTGGTGCGAGAGGTGAACGATCACGTGAGGGCTAGGCCCTAGCCTCGGGCGGAGCACTAACACCGGGGTGCAGGATAATAAGTTCTAAATGCATCTATGCATACCCATACACAATGCAACCACTATCATCATACAGTACTCACCTGAAGCTTACCTGGGCTGTGCAGCGTCATACGATATCATGCATACACAAACTAATGCACATACTAAAATGAAATGCAGGTATGACATGGCACTTAAAATATACGCTTATTTAAAACAGTTTATGGGAAAATGTAAAACATATACATATATATATATATATATATATATATATATATATATAGAAAACCAAAAGCCCACTCACCTGGAGTCTGCCCTACAATTCCCTAGCACAAACATCGAGGCATCACGAACAATCGGCACTTAGAACAATTATCAAATCACATCTCAGAATTCTTGTCGATAGAACATGTAACTTACGTAAAACAAATCCCTAAGGACGTTCTAGAATGATTTGAGACCCATTGACCAAAAGTCAACCGTCGGTCAAAGATCGACGGTAGGGTCCACAACCCTACGTAACTTGATTCGGAAGATTCGCTTCTCGGATTTCCGATCAGTAACTTCCAAATATCCACATTATACTTCTAAAACATCATCCTCAAAATTTCATTACGATCCAACGGGTGGATCTCCGCCAATTGCCAAAACTAAGTGGCGGTTAACGTTTTATTTTAATGTACTTAAATATTATGAGTAATAACCTATTAAAGTTTGATGAAGATCCAACGGTCGGATCGTCGATTCATATAATAACCCATTAATGTATTGTAGAGAATTTAGGTTCTAACGATCAACCTATGCCTTATCAGAACTGAACTCAAGGCATCTAATTTAGCCTAAAATAGCATTGACGGCCCCTGGCCACGCGCCGCCATGGGTGGTGGTCGGTCGCCCCGACTCGTCGGAAAAATCAACTATTTTTAAAAATTCTCAAACTTCAAGGAAATGAAGATATTAGTGAGTAGAGCAACTTTCATACCTGTGACTAAGACCAATTTGGCCGGGAAAAGCCTCAATTTCATGAAAACCCACGGAACCCTAGATGTGGGTGTGCTTGATTCGTCCTCAATTTGAACTCTGACGCCCCCAAACTTGTTTGGGCTTTGTTCCTGGTCTCTAAAGGAGTATTTTGGTGGTGAAAATCAAATGTATTTCATTTGGGAATGAGCGAATTGCCACCAAGAGCTCCACGGCACTGTCGCCGCCATACTCCATGAAACAACCTCATTTACTTCAAGTTTTTGGGTGGTCAACTAAGGAGGAAAGGTGTAATGGTGTTTTTAGGTGGTGGGAGGTTGTAAAACACCGAAATTTGGATGGAAAATCCGTCGGAATTGGCAGCAAAGCGGCGGGTCACAACCGGGTCAAGGGGAACTCGTCGGGTTCTCTCATTCTCTCCTTTCTCTCCTTTCTCTCATCTCCCATTGGTCACCCTCACATATCTCTTTTTCTTATTGGTCCAGTTCCTCCCTCCTTTCTCTCCTTTATACTCCATCTCCACCGCCCAACATTCTTCCTTTTAATTTGGGCCACACACGTGGCTTTCCTGATTTGGCTCCAGAAATCTGGAGCATTCCAGAAAATAGCCAATTTACTCATCGCGTTCTGTTTGCGCCCACGCGTTCATGACGAAGAGTACTACAAGGATATGCCAAGAAAACGAGTCTTACGTGACACGACACGACAGTCAACAAAAGTCAACACTTTGCCTCGAAGGGCATTTTCGTAAACTCACTTATTAAAATTATAAAAACCATAATTTTTAGGAACGGGCTGTTACATGTATGTTGTTTAGTAGTTTTCTTGCTTAATATTTGACCTGATGGGCAACGGGATCCGTACAAGTTCCTGGTAATGATTTATTTCAAGTTTAACAGAAAAATGTACACACGAGCAACATCACATTTTCTCAGAGAAGGTGTAGCAAGAAAACCCAAACATATTATGATGCTTTAAGCACCATTAAACACATGTTAAAGTGACTCATGATCTACCGATCGAATTGAAATCCATATTTGTTGATTCAACTATTTTTCAAAATGTTTGAATTGCTCACAAGTAGTTTTTTTGTGTTAATCACGCAAAATTTGGTTGGATTCATGTTCTAACTTTGCTCCATTTGCTTCGAGCCCTTTGAGCTTAATTAGTACCTTGTGTCATCCACTCCGTTAAGCTCAAAGGGTGTTAAAAGAAATGGTAAGGGAAATATTAGATGAGTTTGAAATTCAACAAGAGGAACTACATTAATAACCTAGAAGTTTCCATATATTTATATTGCTCTTTGTATGGCATGTATGGTGTGTATTGTGTATGGTATGTTTGGAACTATGTTGGATAGAAAAAAGTGTATGGCGTGTACCGTGTATGGTATGTTTGGAACTATGTTTGAAAGAAAAAGTTTATGGCGTGTATGGCGCTGTTACTGAAAACGATTATGAACATCAATTCTTTCTAAAGAAAGCATTTTCAAATGGGCCTGTAATCTTGGTTGGGACATCTAATTATATAAAGACAATGGTTGGTAATAAGTTACAAAATTTGATCGACATATCCTATATGCAATTTTCCATTTCAAGAAGAAAGACAATAATCCTAAATGCACACTAGAAGAAAACAGCTCACTTGTCACGATGAATGTCTGTGATAGATTTCAATCCACCATGGGCACTGTGGAGCCTAAAATAATCCCAAAAATTCTAGAGGCGACACGTGGACTTTTGCTCAAAAAAGATAAGTTTGCCTTCAATAAATGGGTAGACTCCTCAGATACTTCCACGCGCAGCTCACACCCCTGAAGGTTTCAGCAGCTGAATACGACTGCCCACAGCTCACCTGCCTTTGGCAAGGAAAAGTCAAAGCATTAAAGATAAGGATTAATTACCTAAGTCTCATCTTTAATATATTCCCAATTGAAGATTGCCTCCATTCAAGTAAGTACTCCCAATTTAAATCAATTAGGGATAATTACTCTATTATCTCAAGATATTATTTCCTATTTAATATCTTGAGAATATTTCTCCATAAACCTTGGCCAATAGGATGCCGCCAAGTGTAGGGTAAAACCCTAACACTATGGCCGGCCCTCTCCCCCTATTATATACCCATATTCTACCAAATTTTAGAGTCTTTTGCTACCCAAAAAAGTCCTAAACACTTTACTCTTCTCAGAGAAACTAACTTAGACATCAGAGATCCATTAGCCTAACCCCACCCCCCACCTCATGGGCACGTGAGGCTTAGGTCCTTGATCAAAGGTGTTGATTGTTTTGTAGGTGCATTTTCGTCAAAGTTAAAGACGACAAAAATTTACATCAACAATTTGGTGCTTTCATTGAGAGTTGATTCAAATACTTGAAGAAGCCTCTTGCGTTTGCTTTCTTGAATTTTCTGTTACGCTAAATTTCTCACACATCGTATCAATTAATTTTTCCTAGAAAAGTTTCTTGATCAATCCCTAGAGAAAAGATACAATGGAAGGAAATTCATAAACCATGACGAACGGAACCCTGTATGTACAAGGATTAAGACCATAGAGTGAAGAAGATGACATAGCCCCATGGTGGCGATCCTCAAGGCTCAATGCGACGGTAGGAGGTGGCCCACCGTCGTGGAGCTGCACTACCACCGGTGCCGCGACCCAACAGCCACGGCAAGGCCAACAGGCCACGGCCCAATTCTCAAAACCATGGGCAGGAGGCCCAGGTCCATTCTGTGGCCCACAGGCAGGAGGCCTAGGACCTTCAAGCCGCAAGTTGAGCCCAGAAGGCCTAAACTGTAGCAGCTCAAGCCGCCAGCCAGGCAGCCCAAGCTGCAGCAACTGGAGCCCAGCCAACAGCCCAAGCGGCCACGACCCAAGCCCAGCGTCGAGCCCTACTTGTTGCAGATGCAGCCCAGGCTCAAGAAGGGCAGGCGCTAGCCCAGTACGCAACGCATGCCCCACTATCCAGCCAGATTGGCCCGCCTCACGACCTACTCCGGTGACCTGGCCCGCAGCCCAATCCAATCCGAGACCACCTCCGGCGATCCAAATTCTGACCACCAGTCCCCTGATCGATCCAGGGTTATTTTCACCCCACTTTTCTGCAGGAATACCAACTATGGGCTTAAGCTTTGCACCTATAGTCCACTACATTTCCACCACACATAGAGATGCCCATTATCAGGACTCTTCCAATCTAAATGGCAAACACCACCTGCCCCAGCAGGTCGCCAATTTGACAAGCGCCCTCACGCAGCAGACCACCTTAGTAAACCAGCTCCTTAAGCGTACCAAGACGCAGCGCATCCCAGATGAAGTGTCCTGAAATAGGACAAAGCTGGAAGAACATGACTCACTCCAACGACGTCCCGACAAAGAGCTGCTCAGCCTGTCATGAATCGTGCGTTCGGGTAGTGTGCACTCTCATTTGGGCAATTATGAAAACGTCTTATCCCACCTCAGTGTGCAAAGAAGCGTTTGGGTCAACTCACGAGTCAATGTGTATTCGAGGTTGGGTCCGCAGTCCAATGAGCACTCAGGACGTTCCAGGAAAAGAATCCACATGAGGCTAGGCCCACAAGGAGATCCTCTTGCAAGGCACCAAAGTAGGCAGCCATATGGCAAATCGAGGAGAGCACGAGAGCAGTCAAGCTCAAGTTCCACTGGCAGCCTCCGCCAAGTGCGACAACAAGTAGCACATAATGAACTATGTGCATCGCGACTGCGGCACAGACAAGCAGGACATACCGAAAAGCAATATAGACCAGCAGGATAACACCGGGGCAGCCGGAGGCTCCGCTGCCCCCTACTAGGCGCAAATCTAGAAGAAAATACAAAGGATCGTAGCAGAGCAGTTGTGTGGATTCCAACGCATTGAGACTACAGACAATGCCCTTCAGAGAGACATGGTAAACATGAGCAGGTCACCGTTTACAAGCGAGATCGAGCAGATTGAGCGATCACAGAAGTTTAGCCCGCTATATTTCATTATTTTCAAAGGAGATGAAGATCCGGTCAGGCACTTGAAGCACTACCGCAGCACAATGATTCTTTACAGCAAGAATGACGCTCTCATATGCAAGGTTTTTACCGCGACATTATAGGGTGAAGCACAAGACTGGTTTCATGCCTTACCACCACGCTCAGTCTGAAACTTCAATGAACTTTCTTTGGTTTTCACCAAGGAATATTCATCCTACCACTCAATCAAAAAGACGTTCAACCACCTCTTTAACATCGTGAAGGACCCGAAGGAGTCAATTCGCAACTATGTCAAGACGTTCAAGGCGATGAAGGCTAAGATTGTCGGCTACAACCAAGGCATAGCAACGACAGCTTTCAGAAATGGGCTTTCCACCGAGCACCCTTTATTTGGAAATTGATCATGGGCGGGGAGCTGATCCTGGTAGCGTCGTATGCTTTGGCAGAGAAGCATTATGGGATGAGGCCAAGCAGTCATGTGGGAATAAGCAAAAAAATAAGCACAGGGACTGTTCCCCAAACATAGATGACTCAATGCCTGAAATGTTCACCAAGTTCACAGTTCTGATTGGCCAGATTCTCCGTAAGCTCAAGAATAAACCATGGTTCGAACTGCCTCTACCCATAAAAGGGTGATCTTACCAAGCTGGATTAAATAAAGTACTGCGCATTCCACCAAGGGCCGGGTCACACTACCAACAGCTGCCTGAAATTGAAGCAGTGCCTCGAGAAGCTAACGAAGGAAGACTGGTACGACAAATACCTCGACAAACCAGTTGCATGACCTACGCAAGCAGCGTAAGCCAACATTCATTGAAAATGATGCGGATTAATAGCATATTTGCCAGGTCAGAGCATTCTCGGTCCACATTTAGAAATGTGAAGGAATGCCTGGGGAAATCTCCCAACACCTCCTGAACTCCATTCAGGCCTATCCAAATACGTTTGAAGCCTCAAGTAGTTCGACAAACAAGACCTCGCAGGTCTAGGATTATCCTAGTTGTTATGCAGTTTCTACTTTCTAGCATTGTTGATACATTTCTTTGTTCTCAACGAAGATCTAAGAAGTTATTCACAAACCTGGCTCAACTGATGCCTACGACAACTGCTTAAAACCTCATCTGGGTATGATTCCTAGTGTGAGAGGGTAAACTAATCCCCCAACACCTATCTGGGTATGCTCTCTAGCGCGAGAAGGTAAACTGCTCTGGAATATCCAGTCGTGGATGGGTTGTTCGACTGCTTCGTCCCCCTGAATACATCGACTACCTGGGTCGAACGACTCCCAGAATTGGCCACAATAGACTTTTTCCTAAAAAGACTAAGCCTACTAAACGATTCAATTTCGCGGGAGACTAGACGCTAAGTGCAAGATCCCTACCCATGAAAGAGTTCACGTGACTAGATGGTATGTCCTCGATGTGCAAGTCTTCATAAACCGCGCTTGGCTCTAAAGTGTTTCAACAAGAAAAACATTAATCCTAAATGCACACTAGAAGAAAACAGCTCACCTGTCACGATGAATGTTTGTGATAGATTTCAATCCACCATGGGCACTGTGGAGCCTAAAATAATCCCAAAAATTCTAGAGACGACATGTGAACTTTTGCTCAAGAAAGACAAGATTGCCCTCAATAAATGGGCAGGCTCCTCATATACTCCCACGCGCAGCTCACACCCTCAGCAGAATACGACTGCCTACAGCTCACCTGCCATTGGCAAGGAAAAATCAAAGCATTAAAGATAAGGATTAATTACCCAAATCCTATCTTTAATACATTCTCAATTAAAGATTGACTCTATTCAAGTAAGTAATCTCAATTTAAAACAATTAGGGATAATTACTCCATTATCTCAAGATATTATTTCCTAGTTAATATCATGAGAATATTTCTTCATAAACCTTGGCCAATAGGATGCCGCCATGTGTAGGGTAAAATCCTAACACTATGGCTGGCCCTCTCCCCGTATATATACCTCATATTCTACCAATTTTCAGAGGCTTTTGCTACCCTAAAAAGCCCTAAACACTTTACTCTTCTCAGAGAAACTAACTTAGGCAATAGAGATCCATTGGCCTAACCTCCCCCACCTCGTGGGCGAGTGGGGCTTAGGTCCTTGATCAAAAGTGCTGATTGTTTTGCAGATGCATTTTAGTCAAACAAACCTAGAGAAGGCGGAAATTTGAATCGACAGGCACTGTGCTCATTAGTATTTTGGACGTGATAGAAATCTCAGTTATCAACACGAGCTACGCCTATTGTCAAGTACAATGTAACCACAAATTGTGCATGTGGTAGACATGATCTAACACCACGTGCATTATGACCGTTGTGGATTACAAATTACAACGGCCAATGCCCGAATTTTCCAAATTAAAAAATTATAAAAAAGTTATTTCAGAAATAGAGAGATTATATTCACACACCCTAAATTACTTATCCCACACTTTTTTTTAATTTTTTAATATTTTCTACACACCACTAACTGTCACATCCCAGACTCGGGTTCGCCGTAGCACGATATTGTCCGCTTTGGGCTTACCATTCCCTCACTGTTTTATTTTTGGGAACTCACACGAGAACTTCCCAGTGGGTCATCTATCCTAGGAATGCTTTCGCCCGAACTCACTTAACTTCGGAGTTCTTATGGAATCTGAAGCCAGTGAGTTCCCGAAAGGCCTCGTGCTATAGGGAGGGAGCATGTACATATAAGGCACATCACCCCCTCTCCGTTGGTCGTGTGGGATCTAACAATCCACCCCACTTAAGGGGGACCCAGCGTCCTCGCCGGTACATCCGCACTGAACGGCAGAGTGGCTCTGATACCATTCTCTCACATCCCAGTCTCGACTCCATCGTAGCACAATATTGTCCGCTTTGGGCTTACCATTCCCTCACGGTTGGGTCACCCATCCTAGGAATGTTCTCGCCCAAACTCGCTTAACTTCGGAGTTCCGATGGAATCCGAAGCCAGTGAGCTCCCAAAAGGCCTCGTGCTATAGGGAGGGGAGCATGTACATATAAGGCACATCACCCCCTCTCCGTTGGTCGATGTGGGATCTCACAATCCACCCTACTTAAGGGGAACCCGGTGTCCTCGCCGGCACATCCGCATCGAACGACAGAGTGGCTCTGGTACCAAACTATCACATCCCAGACTCGGCTCCATCGTAGCACGATATTGTTCGCTTTAGGCTTACCATTCCCACACGGTTTTGTTTTTGGGAACTCACTGGCTTCAGATTCCATCGGAACTCCGAAGTTAAGTGAGTTCGGGTGAGAGCATTCCTAGGATGGGTGACCCACTGGGAAGTTGCTCGTGAGTTCCCAAAAATAAAACGATGAGGGAATGGTAAGCCTAGAGCGGACAATATCGTGCTACAGCGGAGCCGAGTCTGGGATGTGACACTTGATAGAAAAATATTAAAAAATTAAAAGGGTGTAGGAGAAGTAATTTGAGGTGTGTGAATATAATCTCCCAAGAAATATATATATGGATCCGCCCCCACATATATATATATATATATATATATATATATATATTCATTTACATAATTATAACTTTACAAAAATATAATAATACATAAAAAAAAAACCCACAAAATTACGAATTTAATATAATACAATAATGTTTAAAAAAAGTCAAATATTTAAAAAGAACTACAAGCAATATACTAGACTGCAACAAAATCATGTATAAAATCAAAGAGCTATCCTAAGAAATGTGAAATTATTTGTTAAGTATGAAACACGCATTTGTTTACAAAGAAATTGTTGCTCAGAAAACTTCACTTTTCCTTGAACTATATGTAAAAGATTCATAATTTAATAACCGCCTCTGCCGCTGCTTCTTCTTCTAGTTGAAAAGTTCAAAACGTACATAATAAAAATTGAATGAAATGAAAACCGATCAAATTTAATAAACGAAATACTATCAACTCGAAAATTCAAAACAATCACTATTAACAAATTCAAACAATCGATACGATAATTCATAATTTTAAAACTTAACTAAAAATAGATAGAGAGAGTGAGAAAATGAAGAGTAGATTTGTGGCCGAAGTCGAACAAAAGCTGGACATGAGCAAAGCGTATGATAGGGATGGATGAGACTTTTTGGAGGCCATGATGCATTGAATGGGCTTTGCAGAGGGATGGATCAATCTCGTTATTGCATGCATGCATTCTATCTTTTTCACAGTGACCATCAATAGGAAAGTGGGCAAGTATTTCAATTAGGAGAGAAGGATTAGACAAGGTGATCCTCTTTCACCTTATCTGTTTTTTGCTTATTATTGAAGCCTTATCTTCTCTTATCCAGCAGTCGTGTAAAATTGAAGGCTACATAAGATTCAATTAAGTAATGATGGTTCAACGTTATCTCATTTATTCTTCACGGACGATTATCTTATCTCATTAAAGCTAATAAGTGGCATTGCAAAGAAATTATGCATATTCTTAATGTATGGTGTAATGCTTCAGGTCAAGAAGTTAATATGGACATGTTCCCTGTATTCCACTCTCTAAATTGTCTTGTCGATCTTGTCATTGATCCAGAGTGCATTCAGAAAATTGCTCCATCTGATTGCTCAGACATCTATTTGGATCTTCTAACAACTTGGGGCAGATCAAAGAAGTGTGTCGTCCACTTTGTGAAGGTTTCAACTGAAGATAAAAATTCAGTCATGTAAGCTAAATTCCTTGTCCATGGATGGCGTGAAGTAACGATCAAGGTTGCTACCATGGCAGTGCCTACTAATCCCGTGCAATGCTTCTGTTTCAGTGTGGAAGCTAAATTCTTTGTCCATGGTTGAACACATTTGTGAGTTAGATTGAAAGGGTTAATCCTATCTTTAATACATTCCTAATTGAAGATTAACTCAATCAAGTATAGAATCCCTATGACAATCAATTAGGGATACTTCCACCATTATCCCAAGATATTTTCTCCTAATTAATATCCTGGGAATATTCTTTCCTCATTCATCCAACGAATGACACACCTTGGCCAATAAGATGCCTCCATGTGTAGGCAAAACCTTAGCCCCATGGCCGGCCACCTTCTTCTATAATACCTTTATCTCTACCAAATTTTTGTAAGCATTTGCTACACATAAAAGCCCTAAAGACTCACTCTTTTAAGATAAACTAACTTAGGCATCAGAGATCCATTGGCCAAACACCCCCCCCCCCCTTTCGTGGGAGCATAAGGCTTTGGCCTTTGATCAAAGGAGTTGATTGTTTTGTAGGTACAAATTCGTCAAGACTGAAGGCGGCGGATTTTTTCTACCACAAATTGGTGCTTTCATTGAGAGCTTGATCAAATACTTAAAGAAGACTCTCGCAATTGGTTTTTGGAATTTTTTGTTACGTTGAATTTCTCACACGTCGTATTATTTAATTTTTCCTAGAAAAGTTTCTTGATCAATCCCTGGAGAAAGGATACAACGGTAGAAAATTTTGTGAAGTCTAGACTTTTAGGTTTGGCTTTCCTTATCAACATTGGATTTTTACCACATGCTCAATCTAGCTTTAGGCATTTCTCTGTTTATGGTCTGTGTCTACTGGGAATAAATGCTCAAGGATGTGGCATATCTCACTTCAAAAGGTTTGTTCATGCATGTGCATTTCACGTCTACATTCCTGTTACATTCTGACTAGCTTAATTGTCTTATCAGGTTTGCGCGCAGATTTTCAACAAGCTGGGTATGAAATTTAAGACTTATCCACATGGGCTAACTAACACATTTTTGCTAGTTACCAACTTTTAGTCATGGATATGCCCAGATCGTTTTGTAGTGTGACACGTGTTCCTTGTCCTTTGCTAGCTGAAAAGAAACATCCCATTTGCATATATCTTTAGCTAGGGTTTCATTTCTTCTCAGGGGTTTTCAAATATTATTTCCTAGAGAGAGAAAAAGAGAAAATAGCATTAAGGCTTAACCTTCCTCTTTATTCTTCATTTATGAAACCCTAGTTGCAAAACCTTCTTTCATCCATTAAACACCCAATCATTGAAGAATAGGGTTGCAATGGTTTTGTGGTAAAGTGTTTCTAGTTTCAAATCTTTAAACTAACCCATTTTTGAATTCTCGTCAGTTTCTTCCTACAATAGTTTAACTGGAGAAACTGACTAAACATTTGAATCCAGATCTGTATATCATTGCCATATCATCATATGCATAGTTTGTGTGTTGGTCTCGGTGCCATAAAGTGAAGAGTTCAGGAGGAGCTGCCATCTTGTGAAGATTAGAGACAACACATTTTTGGTGCCACAATGTGAAGAGCTTAGGAAGACCTGCCACTTCGTGAAGATCAAAGGAATCAATCTCGTGTAAGGCAAGGTTTCACAAAGGTAAAGCTGCTCTATAGACTAGGTTTAGGAATTGAGCTTTGCGTGGTACTTTGTAAGAATCTTGATTATACTAGTGGATTGGACTCTGTGGAGAGTCCCCAGGTTTTTAACCCAAATGTGGGTTTTTCTAGCCAAAAATATCTTATGTCCAAAGTTATTTATATTGTGTCACATATCCCACATACATGTACATGCTACATGTATCACATGAATATCTAATTGGTATATGCTCATAATCATACTCATTTGACACATTAATAACCCGGAACGAACTGAAGCCTTGCTGAATAAGATAGTTTTTGGTATTTGAAATTGGTTATTGAATCTTTGATTTATTGACTAACAACTCTATCTTAGTTGACTAGCAGGCTTGACTAGTTAGTCCCGTAGATTATAAATTTTATGTGCAGGATATTCAGCCTGGTACCAATTTCAAATTTCAAAACTACGACTAACGAAATACCTCTACATTCAAGGATTTGGATCGGAGAATAGAGATCAAGACGCAGCCCACATTGATGATCCTCGAGGCTCAACGCGACGGCAGTAAGAGCCTGTTGTCAGTTAAGAAACCAAGGCCCAAACCCAGAACGGCGCAGTCCAGGCCCATTAAGTAACAGCGCAAATGCTCCAAGCCTAAGGGCAGGTGGCCCACGCGTAAGCCTAATCGCGTGTCGAGGGCAGACAAATACCATAAGGACACACCAGCTCAACCTATATGAGAGGTCATCCAACCACCAAGAACCTGGGGCAGGTCTTATTCTCGTCACTCTAGACGATTCAACACTGGAGTAGCACATCGCTAGCAGCAGAGCACTGCAGACCTAGTTGCCCAACTTCTCTTGCTGCGCATAACCTGGCCAGGCCGGCCCTAGCTTCGTGGATTACACTCGCGCCAACCTGCTCTCCAGCTCCTAGCTGTCCTCAATCTTTCACCACGGCTCCCAGCCATGCTAATCTTACCTTGCAGCTCCTAGCCACGACGAGTCATGCTTCATAGCTCTCCGCCACATCGATCAGGTCTGCGACACTCTAAGCTTCAAAGTATTCAACGATGAAGTAGAACACGAGGCTTTAACCAACAGCCCCTACTAGTAAAAGACTTATAGGTCAAGAAGCTTGCAATCCATTTAGATTCTCAACTGATCATCAACCAAGCCTCAAGCAAAACACACGGCCAAACATCCATGGACAGCACAACACTTAGATCAAGTTTGGGAGTAGTTCACGACACTTTCCTCACTTACACCCAGCGGGTTCCTCAAGCAATTCGAAGTCTCAAGCAGATTGCCAAACAAGACCTCACATGCTAAGGATTATTTTAGTTGTCTAGCAGTCCAATTTTCCTCAGCGGCATTCACAATAACGACTTCTATACTCTCTAGTGTGAGAAGGCAAACTAATTCCTCGACACCCCGCTTGGGTTTTCCCTCTAGTGTGAAAACGTAAACTAATTCCTCGACAATATTCGGGTCTGCATCTGGGTTTTCTCTTCAGTGCGAAAGGGTAAACTAATTCCTCGACACTTATTTGGGTTTGCTCTCCGGTGCAAGAAGGTAAACCAATTCCCGGACACCCATTTCAATCTGCTCTCTGGTGTGAGAAAGTAAACTAATTCTTCGACACCCATCTGGTATGCTCTCCAGTACAAAAACATAAACTAATTCCTCCACACCCATCTAGGTCTGCTCTCATGTGTAAGAAGGTAAACTAATTCCTCGACACCCATTTGGGTTTGTATATGTGTATGTTCTCTAGTGCGAGAAGGTAAACTAATTCCTCGACACCCATCTGGGTCTGCTCTCCAGTGCGAGAGGAAAAAGTAATTCCTCGACACCCATCTGGGTAAGCTCTCCAATACGAGAGGGTAAACTAATTCTCCGACATCCATCTGAGTCTGCTCTCCATTGCAAGAGGGTAAACTAATTTCCCAACACCCATATGGGTATGCTCTCCAATGTTAGAGGGTAAACTAAAACTCTAACACCTATCTGGGTTTGCTCTTTAGCAGGATAGGGTAAATTGCCCATGAATTTCCACACAATTACACATTTTTCATGTCCCACGGATCCTTTTCATGTTGTGATGCAGGTCACGCAACTCAAATGATCGAAGACTCAAAGACTAGATAAGCAGCACACGGTCAGGGGTCAGCAACTCGACGACCCAAAAAGCCAAAACTTACGGCCATAATGGCAATGCGGACATCGTCTGCTTTTTTTTAAGCAGCGTTTTCGGCTTTTAGTGTTTTAAAAATCAGCCTAGGCAACCGCTAGGCAGCGCCTAGGCGCTACGCGGTGGTCAGTCACCAGGATTAAGGCCAAGTCAGAATGAAAATCGGGGAAGAAATTAGGCGAGCGCCTAAGGGGTCTAGGCTGGCACTGAGAAGCCTAAGCGGTCTGGGCGTGGTTGAAAGTCGAAGAAGTGAGATTATTATGACGAATTGTTTTCTATTTCAATCTGTAGATGGAAGAGCTATATGTTCCAACGAAGAAGACGATACAGAGGCAAAGCCTCATTTTCTCTTTCCCATTTCACGGGACAAACCAACCCTTTGTCTTCTTTTGTAAGTTTATCTAATGTTGATCAACCACCTAACATCCTAATTGATAAAGGCTTCTATGAATTAAAAGGTGGTACATATCCCGATAAAAAAAATTGGGAGGTGTGGTGCCTGATGTCTCATATTTCTCCACCATTCAGCCAAAAATCCATGTATTTAAAACTATTATTTCTTTTACAATTTACCATAAATTTATAAGAACTCTCAAAAATATTTTGTCAAGTACTACGAACTTTTAATCAGTTGAATTTTCATCTCATATCATTAATCACTTGAATTTTGTATGTTGTATGTTAAATAATAGAACTAATAAAAATAATAAACCCAAATTTATATATAAGTATAGTTTTTTAAGTGTAAATAAGTACTTGTTTATATAATATATAATAATCTTACTTAAATTCGCCTAGTCCACCTAGGCGCTAGGTCCCAACCAGCCGCCCGACTAGTGCTTAGCGTCTTTTAGAACCTTGCCGGCTACTAGCCCTATGGCTAAAACTTTTGCAAGATGCTTCAAGCAAGCAAAGTTTTAAGAAAAAAACATAGATCAAGTAAAGCTAAGAAAGCATTTTATTAAATTTCTAGCAAGTTGATAAACTTATGAAGGTCGCCAAAATTCGACACAAACTAACAAAACAAACAACTACTTTAGCAGCTTGGATGACCTTGGGCTATCCAGCAGTCATTCTGCGTTCAGCCACCAATTCTCACTCAGCAGTTTGCTCATCCAACACTTCATCTTCAGCAGCTCCATCCTCGATTGCTCTATCTACGGCAACAGAGAAATCAAACTCAAGCAATTCTCTCCTTCTTGGCAAGTAGCACAAACGTGGTAGCAGCAGAAATAGCAAGCTTTGACGTCTCTGTAACAGCCAAATCCATTTTTCCAAGTAACAGACTTTCCTCCCCTACTTCTCGTCGTGGTGAATCTTTCAGAAGCCAATCCAAACTTAGCCACAGCTGGATACTTCACTCTATTTCCAGACCTGGACACTAGAAACAGATCGATGTCAAGCTTTCCAAAAGCAACAGAAATACTTCTTCTCAACTGAAGGGCCAATAAGCAAGCTAACCTACTAGCACGGTGTCGCACCATTCTCCTCGGCACAAGCCGAGCCAACTCTTGGCCTCAGCCAATCGCGCCGCGCCCAACCCGCAATAGCTCCCCCGAGCTGTCCTACCTGTATCGCAGCCCCGTGGTTATCCAATCATTTCCTCGGCCCGGCCGAGCCATTTCATATAGCTCCGAGGCTTCAGAAAAACAAAGAAGAAAGAAAATCAAATATTTCTTACCTTGGTGCAATACAGAGAAGAAAAACAATGACGACGGTCAACTCTTTGCAAGGGCAAGCAAAGAATAAAACTAGATGAGGGGTTTACAATATCCTATAGCCTTTTCTCTTTTTCTTGTAAGGATAAAATTGTTCTTCAAGTTTATTTAGCCCCTTGCTTAAGACAGGCTTAAATAAGTCTTGATGGCAATTAGCTTCCCTCTACACACCTATGCAGCTTGGGATCTTTACACCTACTGCCATTTTCTGCTTCCAGCCCAGCAAGTATGGGGGCATTTATGGAGCCAGAAATAACCCCAGAAACCCAGAAGACAACATGTGGACTTTTTCTCAAGAAAAACAATATTGCCCTCAGTAAATGGATATGACCCTTAACTGCTATCACGCGCAGCTCAGCATCCTTGAAGGTTCAAGCAGCTGACTACGACTGCTCAAAACTCTCTTGCTCGTGGCATGGAAAAGTCAAAGGTGTTAAAGATATGGTTAATTACTAAATCCTACCTTTAATAAATTCTCAATTGAAGGTCAACTCAATCAAGTAAGAATCTCCATCACAATCAATTAGGGATACTTTCACCATTATCCCAATATGTATGCATATAATTGTAGCTTTATTATTTTTATTAGCAAAATAGACCCCAACAATCCCCAAACTTTATGATCCTATTTCCAATTTCCAACATGATAAGATTTTTAGGTACCTACACAAAGAGGTTAAAATCATACAAAATATCTGCACAAGGTTGTTGTAGTATAAACGGCTCAAGGAAGGTTATTTCCGCTGGGATTATTTAAAACAATTTATGCAAAACCCTAAATCTTAGTTAATTATTTGAAACAAAGATGGGAAAAGATTGATTTTGAATTTAAAAAGAATAAAAACGAATTTTAATAAAAGTAATTTAAGGAAAGCAACTAATAACCAATTAAAAAAAGAAACAAATCAAAGAGAAAAAGTTTTGAGAAATAAATTTGGAAAAGCACTAGGGTTCCGCCGTCCCCTTAACAATCCTATGTAGATTTACTAATTACTTATTAATTACCCATGCAACTTTGAAGGTTAGGTTTTCCTAATGCATATTCTACTCGTGGTATTCAAGCTAGAACGTATATCAAACATGCAATCCGTCTGTGGTATTCAGATCAAATATAAACATGCATGACTCATTACGCTTTGTGAAAACCCTTTGAAAAACCATGCAACCCCTACGACTTGGTATTCATCCTAGGTGAAATTACAACTATTAATCACAAGAAGCAATACTCAATTCCCTGGTGGTATCCCGACCAAATTGCATCCAATTACTTATCTAAACATCCTAATGGTCGCAAATCATTAAGACACAAAGATAGTTTAAAGCACAGTGATTAATAATTCAAAGTATGCATGTATAATATCATAAGCAATTAAATAAGAACTACATATTCATGCTAAAGCTCAAGACATCGCCCTAGCAAAAGAAAATTAGTTACGCATACTTATAATAAAAATCACAAAGTCTTTATTGAAATAGAAAAAGAATGAAAACACCTTGTAGAATAAAGTCTGAAAATCTTTAAGCTTTGCCCAAAATCTTCTTTCCAATCTTGCACACGTTCCAACCCTCGGGTTGGCCAAAAAGGCTTATTTATACTACCCTAAATAAAATCCTCCTAGCAAAAGATCTTAGAATAAATTGAAATAAATTAGGAAAATAATCCTAAATTAACTTGGTAAATTCGTCCAAAAATCTGCACAACCACGTTTTAGACCCAAATCAGCTCTAAAATTGGCCCAAAATAGCTGGATTTCAATCTTGGACTATTCTGAACACTTCTCCAGAAGGCCACGAGCCCATCTGATGTCATCTTGGGCTCCAAAACATGTATTTAAGCTCATAAACATCATTTTTCAGCAACGCGCACTGCTTCTTGATTTAATCACCAGAAAATAACCGCTCGGTAAAAAAATCCCAAATTTTGACACAAACATGCCAAGAGACGCATGAACGTCCTCCAATTTTGAATAATTCCAAAATTCGTTCGTTTGGTCATGTTTTTCTCCAGATGAAGTCAAATATCCTACATTGAAAATATAAAACAAATTATCAAAATTCTACCAAAATAATTACCAAATTATACTAAGAATAGAATAAAATATATAATATAATATTGACTCATCACCACACACAAAAAATTTCTACTAAAGATTTTCTACGTTGACCACATTTTTTTAGGAGTACGTACATACACGCACTCGGAAACATATGGTTGGAATCCTCCCCCAAATAATTATGTTAAGTAGTGTTACAAATAATTGTAAGCTTGAACTTGATGTAGGTTTTTGTAATTCGAAATTTTTTGTGGGGTTATTACAACTGCAGGTTCTTTTCTGTTTAGGCTTTTCGACGGTTTTGCAGGTAGATACTGTGGTTCTTAAGCAAACTTTAAGTTGGACAGTCAGGATGTGATTCAATCAAATTATTATTCAAGGAGATTTCAAGATTTTGATTCAGAGAAGAAAACAAAAATTAATGATTCTGTGAAAAAATATTTATAACTCGGGATATTTGGCATCTTTTGAAGCAACTTACTCATTTCATGATCGCATGCGCATACTTGGGGAAGCTGATATATGGCGGTGAACAATTTGACTAATTTAGGACATCAAAATTCTCGATCATGGTAATGATTTGACCTGATGGGCGATGGGATCCATACAAGTTCCTGGTAATGATTTATTTTAAGTTTAACAGAAAAATGTACAGATGCACAACATCGCATTTTCTCAGCGAAAGTGTACCAGGAAAATCCAAACATATTATGATAAAAAAAAATAATAAATATAAAAAAATAAAAATAAAAAATAATAAAAAGCACCGTTAAACACATGTTAAAGCGACTCATGAGCTACCGATCGAATTGAAATCCATATTTGTTGATTCAACTATTTTTCGAAATGTTTGAATTGCTCACAAGTAGTTTTGTGTTAATCACGCAAAATTTGCTTGGATTCATGTTCTACTTTTGCTCCATGAACTTTAAAATTTGGTTCGAGGCCTTAGAGCTTAATTAGTACCTTCTGTCGTCCACTCCGTTAAGCTCAAAGGGTGTTAACGAAATGGTAAGGGAAATGTTAGAAGAGTTTGAAATTCAACAAGAAGAACTATATTAATAATATTAATAATCTAAGGGACGTTGTGAAACGTGAGAGAGTGGAGAGGACATGCTAAAAGTTTCAATATATTTATATGCTCTTTGTATCAAATGTATGGCGTGTATCATGTACGGTATGTTTGGAATTATATTTGATAAATAAAAAAATAAAAAATAAAAACAAAAGTGTGTGGCGCGTATCATGTATGGTATGGTTGGAACTATGTTTGACAGAAAAAGCGTATGGCATGTATGGAATATGTTTGATAGATTATGCGTGTATGGCGTTGTTACTAAAAGCGATTATGAGCATCAATTCTTTCTAAAGAAAGCATTTTCAAATGGGCCTGTAATCTTGGTTGGGACATCTAATTATGTAAGGACAATGGTTGGTAAAAGTTACAAAATTTGATCGACAGATCCTGTATACAATATTCCATTTCAAGAAGAAAAAAAAAATCCTAAATGCAAACTAGAAGAAAAGAGCTCACCTGTCACGATGAATGTCTATGACAGATTTCAATTGTGAGATCCCACATCGCCCAGGAGAGTGGATCATGTAAGCCTTATATGTATATTCTCATCTCTACTTAACACGAGGCCTTTTGGGAGCTCACTGGCTTCGGGTTTCGTAGGAACTCCGAAGTTAAGCGAGAATGGGCCAAAACATTCCCAGGATGGGTGACCCACAGGGAAGTTCTGCTTGCGTGAGTTCCCAGAAACAAAACCGTGAGGGCGTGGCCAGGCCCAAAACGGACAATATCGTGCTAGGCGGAGTCGAGCCCGAGATGTGGTGGGGGCCCGGGCCGGGATGTGACATCAATCCACCATGAGCATTATGCTCATTAGTAATATGGATGTGATAAAATTCTCAGTTACCACCAAGGTTCTAAAAAACGCTAGGCGCTAGTCGGGCGGAAGGCTGGCGCCTAGCTCCTAGGCGGCCTAGGCGGATTTAGGTAAATTTCTTGTATATCTTGTAAATAAATGCATGTTGACACTTACAAAAAATTATACTTTGTATGAAATCCATGGATAAGATAATAAAAGAATGATAAAATGCAAAAAGAGTATCCAACAAGTCCAAAATTTAAAAACACATTAAGCATATATGTCATATAACCATGGTGAGGAGTATTGTAGGATGACATATACAACAAGTTCACAATTTTAAACCACTTAGACTTAGATAGGAATTTTTTTTTAATGTCAATAAAAAAAATAAAAAATAAAAAGGCCTAGCACCGCCTCGCCCGCCTCGCCCGCCTAGCCGCCTAGACCACCTAGGCGCCGCCTAGCCCGCCTAGGCCGCCGCCTAGAGCCCAGCCGATTTTTTCAACCGATTTGCACAAAAACGCCTCGGACCACCACCGCCTAGCGCCTAGGCGCCGCCTAGGCCGTTTTTTAGAACATTGGTTACCACCACGGGCTTTGCCGGTTGTCAAGTGCAATGTAACCACAGATTGGGATCTAACACTATGTGCACTATAGCCGTTGTGAATTACATATCACAACAACCAATGCCTGTTATAAAAAATAAAAAAATAAAAAAAAAAACAAATTCCAGAATAAAAAAAAAATTAAATTTTTTTAAAGAAATATGTATAGACTCCGGCTTCATATATATATATGTACAAAATTACACATTTACTACAAAGTACGAATTTAATATGACACGATAATTTTTTAAATAATCACAAATTCAAAAAAATTACAAGCAGCATACTAGACTACAATAAAATCATGTATAAAACCAAAGAGTTATCCTAACCAAAGATGGTGATTGATTGCATCGGTGCCAAACAAAAAAAAAAAAAAGCATCACCAAGAGGCATCATCACCAGGAAAATCGCAATGGCAATGTTTAGCAAACTACCTTGAACAGTCTTAAGGGTTAAGTCACAACATGCCTCTACTAAAGAGGGGTACTTTGTACCGCATGGAGGTCGTATAGGTCAAAACTCAGAGCAACAAGAACAAAATTTCTACCCAAAGTTACAATTACTGACGCTTCAAAAGGCTTAAATCATAATGGAGCTATTGAATTTTTTTCGTTTAGGTCATGTAATAGGAAGGTGTAAGCCTAGAAAGCCTTTGGTACAGCAGGGCAAGCTGCCCTCAAAACCAAAAGGGTTTATATCACAAATGGTCCTTGAAATTGACCTCATCAATCATGATGGTCCCTGAAATTGAAAATCGATCAATGTAGTTCCTGAATTTTAACTCGCGAATCAATGTGGTCCTTCTATTAGTGTTCCGTCCAAATTAACACTAAAAAAAGGTTAGAGAACCAATTTTTCATGGTAAAATGACCAAAAACAGGTTAGAGAACCACTTTTTTTTGTTTTTATTTTAGTTTTAGCACCAAATCCATGAAAAAATGGAGAGAAAAGTGAAGATGGAAAAAAGAAAAGAGAGGTAGTAAGTAAAATTATAAGTAACAGGGTTATTTTTGATCATTTTACCATGAAAAATTGGTTCTCTAACCTTTTTTTAAAGTTAATTTGGACGGAACACTAACAAAATGACGACATTGATTCGCGAGTTAAAATTCAGGGACTACATTGATTGATTTTCAATTTCAGGGACCATCACGATTGATGGGGTCAATTTCAGGGACCATTTGTGATAAAAACCCAAACCAAAAAGGTTTGGAACCCTTCTCCTATTTCTTCATTTAATTCTCTAGCCTCTAATAAAATTATAAACAAGTGGAGACCTTTGTTTTCCTAATCTGATGTCTAAGGTGGTTGTGGAAGCGAAAGTCTAAGCAATGACAGAGCAACTCCAGCGTGGGAACCTCCCTCCAGTCTATTCACTATTCAATTCACTCAGCGAACAGTAACCGTCCTTAATGAATAGTAACTACCTTTTGCATTTCCACCGTTGCACTTGAATAACCTTGGCAATAGGCAATAAAATATTAGTATTTTTTTTTATTTATAAAATATTAATATTTTTTTATTTATAAAATAATACAAAATAATTTTTAATTTTTTTCCTTTTTCCTTTTTCCTTTTTGCTATTCCTTTTCCCTTTTTGCTATTCCTTTTCAGTTTCATTTTTTTCCAAAACACTCCTTTTTCATTTTTTTTTTCCAGAACACTCTTCCTTTTCTTATTCTCTCTCTCTCTCTCTCTCTCTCTCTCTCTCTCTCTACCGACGCAAACCTTCCTCCTCATTTCTGAAACCTCTCTCACTCTTTGATTTAATGTCTAAGTTCTTGGGGGTTTACTCTGTTTTGAAATCTGAGCTTCTCAATGATCCGGCTTTTGAATTCACGGACGTTTCTCGTCAATGGGTCAAACGAGTAATTCCATCTACCCTTTTAATATGTTGAGTAAATTGTAGCAATGGTCCCTCAACTTTAATCAAATTGGAGCAATGGTCCCTCAACTAAAAATCCATTACCATTGGTCCCTCAACTTATCAAAATGTGTAGCTATAGTCCTTTTCATCAATTTCGTCAAAAGTTTTGTCAAAATAAGTTATGTTGGAATGATCATTTATACAATTAGGGTCCCTCAACTCATCAAAGTGTGTAATTATGGTCCTTTTCGTCAACTACGTCAAAATTTTTGTCAAAACGAGTTATGTTGGAAGGACCATTGCTACAATTGGGTTAAAGTTAAGAGACCATTTCTCCAGTTGAATTAAAGTTGAGGGACCAATGGTAATGGATTTTTAGTTGAGGGACGATAGCTGCACGTTTTGATGAGTTGAGGGACCAATGGTAATGGATTTTTAGTTGATGGACCATTGCTCCAATTGAGTTAAAGTTAAGGGACCATAGCTACAATTTACTCTAATATGTTTGTAATTCATAAGTCAATGTGCATAGCAGTGAAAGATTAAGTCTTTTTTCAATGATTTTTTTTAATATTTTGTTGAAATTTCAGTTGAATTGAGGAAGATTTAATCTTGGCTGTAAATTTTTGATGAGATTCTGTTGAAATTTTCTACAACTCCGAGAGCTCTCATCCTTCCTCTTCTTCGAAACCGAAGCAAATCAAACTTACAAACTCTGAAATCTCAATCCCCTGGATGAGAGGAACTCAAATATATCCTTGCATGCATCATCAGAGCACCATTTGGGTGATCGACCATTGAAGCCAAGAGCTTCAAGCTTCCATTGCTCAAACCCAGATGAGGTTATTGCCCTACTTCAATTGCTTGAGTTATTTTCTGGTTTTTGATGTGTTTCGAGTTGAAACCTTGGGTTTAGTCTCTGCCATTTGTCTGTGGGTGTATCATAAGCCTCGGCAACGAACTCCGACGAGAGCCGTTGAGTTCGAAGCCTACTGGGTTTTAATTTTTTTTAAATTTTAAATTTTTTATTAATATTTTATATTTTTATTAGTTTAATATTGTGGCTGACGTCGCCCTAACGTCAGCCCACGTCACATTCCCTTCGGGCCTCTCCCTCGGGCTCGCTCGCCAGCACACGCTGGACTTCATCACTCGGGCTACATGGCCCTGTTCATGAGCCTGTCCCTCGGGCTGGAGCACACGGTGGACTTGCTCTAAACAAGCAAATTATAGATGAAAATTTTGAGTGAAAATTAGTATGTTTATAAGGTGTGTTTTTTGACAATGAATTCTCAAAAGAAAAGGTTTTCAAATTCAGTTTCATGATTAGGTTTCCAAATTCAAGTAAAAATAAAAAATTCAAATCCGAATTACTATCAAATATAGATTTCTCGAATTACCCTAAAATGTTCCAAGGCCCAAAACCAACAATAGAGTTTGTTTTTTTTTTTTAACAAACAATATTATTTGCACTAGAGAGAGCAAGTGAGCTTAACCTCACAATGGGCTAACAATAAAATTCGTCATTGCGACAATCGAACTTAAGTGAAGAGAAATATCACTCGACCGTAGTACTAAGCGGCTTAACAATATAGTTAGGCACATAAAAACCTCCACTACCACTCAAAATATACTTTGTAAACTTGTGTACAATACGCCTATTATATGCGTATATACATATTTTATAAGAATATTTTCCGTCAACGCTTTTAATGAATGGTTGAATTGCACACTTTTAATACACGATAGTTTAACACATTTTGCATAACCTATTTTTAACATGATATGAAACAAATATTTACATAAATAACTAATAAAATACATAAAATGGACAAATTTTTGTCTCTTTTTTTTTAAAAAATAAGTTGCCAATTATTAATACACGTGCTATGCTCTCACAATTCTCCATACCAATACCCGAGCAGACTAAACAATTAGCCTTTATTCTCCAAGTTGAATTTATAAGGGCAAATTAATTGACGGTTGACCCACGTAACCCTTCAGTAAGAAGGTTTGAGAAGAGAAGAATCTGAAACCCCTATCGATATTATGATAAAATAGCCGAAAGGCAATGATAACGCGGTTAAACACGGTCCATAAGCATTGTCGTAAAAGTTCAAGGTAAGAGAAGCAGAGAATTTTGTCAATCTATCCCACGTGAAACCAGCTCATAAACCAACCACACATTTGTCAACTAGTATCCCCAACCCAAAAGTATTAAAACTTCCATCTCCCTAAAACATCGTTACAAGTCGGAAACTCACTTCGGTCCGGCAAATTTGCTCATCATCTTTGCAATAATAGGAGCCACCTTTGGATTTGCTTGATGCTTTGCTAGATTAGCAGGGTTCTTCATTACTGCAAAAACCAATCAAACCAATTACAGTCAGGCACGTAGGAAACTCCGTTGCTATCAAATCTCAGTCCCCTGATCCTATAACTCCTATAACACTTAGAATCTCTAGCTTCAACCTTAATGCATATGAGAACATCAAGAGCTAGAACCAAACTATAAAATTAAATTCGGTACTTGGACAAATCAGTTAGCAGAAAGATTTTGGGACATTATGAGTAAATACTAAATAATGAAGTAGGAAGCCGACCAAGCAAATGAAAGACCGGACACTCAATCTAAATACATCAGAAGATATGAATTCACAATGGTTCAACAGTAACCAGACGTTCAACATAACATTTTACGAAAATCAGGGTGGGGAAATATTATTTCTGTATTTCAAAATGTGATTCTTTCAGTTGCTTGATATATACATCAAAGTCCAAAGTTTTAACCGACTTTGCGGACAGATTCAATAAGAGTATGGTCATTGTACTTCCATTTGGGTTCCTACTTCAACTCTTATCTTCCTTCTCTCAACTAGCCCACTTCCTTTTAGTCTTACTTAACAATCTGTATTAAAAATTCCCAGTACATGTATCCAACACTTTCAAAATAAAAAATAACACAAATGTAACCCTAAAATCTCTTTTACTTCTGTTTTTCTAAGTAGCACTAACTAGACAATATTACTGCACATTCTGTCACACGTAAACCCGAACTATGACATTAGCAAACTACAGAAGGAGAATTTCATGACAATATTGCTACACGTTAGTTTTTTTTTTTTCTAAATTATGATGTCTTGTGGAAACAGGCACATAACATTAGGATAGTGCCATCCACACACTCAATTTTAACCCCCACACACCCTTGTTAATTTTAGGCCTTTTTTTTTTTTTTTTGATCTTTCTAATCATTCGATCCCACGGGCGAAAATTGAGAGGGGTGTGAGAAGTAAAAAAGGGTGTGTGGTTAGCAGTACCCTAACATTATACAAAAAGAAGAATAATGAATAGTCCTCCATTCGCAATATGTCGTCCAAAAAACCAAAGGGTTTGAGAGTTCAACCATAAATTTTGAACTTCTTAGTGTTTGGTTTATTTTATTTATTATGTTTCAACTCCAAAAATACAAGTTCAATATTTGAATTACAAGTTTCCATGTATTGACATAACCAGTTTAATCACAAGAACTAGGCATTCACTATCAAAAGTCAACAATTTGGTGGAAGGAATTGTTTTCATAAGGAAGAAAATATCGATGCAAAGCAAAAATAATAAGAATAGAGACAGTACCGTCTTGAAGAGCATCCATGACTTCTGGATCACTAAATGCATTCATCAGTTCAGGGTCCTACACACATTGCAACAAAGACAATCTTAATTTGTAAATTAATTTCTTAAAGCACACCAAATGTTCAATATAACATAGATAAGAGAAACAATCCGTCTGACGGTACGATAATTCCAACAAAACATCATTACCACCAACAGTCGCTGATTTCAGGAACATATTTAATATTAAAATTGAATCAGGAACCGACATACTTACATTCAATATTTTGCTAAAATCAACATTTCCAGGCACCCCTCCGGGCGCGCTACCGGGGAAACCTCCAGATGCACCTCCTGGAAAGCCGCCACCCATGCCGGCTGGAAACCCTCCAGGCATTCCTCCTGGAAAGCCTCCACCCATGCCAGCTGGAAAGCCACTGGGCATACCAGGCATTCCTCCTGGAAAGCCTCCACCCATGCCTGCTGGAAAGCCACCAGGCATGCCTCCAGACCTTCTACTAGAAGATGACTGCTCTTGCTTCTTAGCCTTCTCATATGCAGCCTTGAAAAGAATGGACCAAATGAGCCAAAAATAAAATAGACAATCTTTTCATTGGAATGGACTTCAAGATCCTTACCTGAGCTTCAGCACGGCGACGTTGTCTCTCGCGCTCAATCCTTTTGTCCTCTCTTTCTTTGCGAAGCCTATCATATTTGCGACGGTGTTCCTCGATCCTGTGCACATTTGGTTCAACCTACAATTGGAGGAGTTGCCATTAGGTGAAAAAAGGAAAGTCTAAAACACGAACACAGACAATTTTCATTTTGTAGAGTTAACCCACAATAATTGACTTTCAAGAAAGTTCATTATTTAATAGTAATACGATACTAATATCATTTCCAAAATGCAGTTAACTAGTAATAAGTTACCAATTCTCTGTTTTATTAGGTTTTCTTAAAGAAAAACTACGTTGTTACTTCTTTTCATAAAGGCACAGTAAAGTTTGTAAACTGAAAATTAGACAATTTGCAATCTAAGCATGTAATTAAATTGCATCTGCATAAAACTATTTTTTACTGGTGGTTTTGTTATTTGATATTTTTTTTTCTCTTGTACGCAGGTTTGTGAGGAACTTGTGTTGGCAAAGTTACAATTAGCCTGAATGAATTTCTTCTTTTTTTTTTCTTTTTTTTTTTTGTACTAATTTTCAGCTACAGGTTGATAGCTTGTTGGCTGACTTCTCTCCCTATTATTTGCTCCTATGAAGAATTAGCTGAATGCTGAAAGCTTTTTGCTTTAATGGATTCTTGTTTTGAGATTTAGTAGAAATCTTTTGAGTTTCTTACTGAGTTTGGTTGCTTTGCCACCTAGTTATCATTTGGGAATTGAGCATTTTGGTCTTTATTGTTTTTAGGAATGGTTTGTTCAAGTTGGGTTTTCATTAAGTTTTGACATATCTTTGTTTGCTATTGCACGTGTAATAATGCTCAATTTTTTTTCTCTTGTATCTCTGCAGGTTTATGAGAAATTTTTGTCGGCCAAGTTACTTGCGCCCTCCAACAACCAGTAGCAACAGCGCAAGAGTCTTCATAGTCCAGTCAAGTTTCATGTAGTCTTATTCTAAAAGATAATGGGAGACTTAGGCTTGTTTTAGGACTGTTTTTCATTACTTTATTGTTTCGAAACGACATTTATTCCCTTTGTGCATGTTTAGTTTATTAAACATGTTACTAATGTAACAAATACTTCTATTGATACATAAAGTGTGATTGTGATGTAGTTCATTTTATTCATTTGCTTGGTTCACTAGAATCAAAGTTTTAATTATAGATTAATTATCAGGCAAAACTATGAAAATAATTAAATGAGAAAAAGCATTACAAGAAAAATGAAATCCAATACAGTATGTGACGAAAGCATAGTCATCACGCATTCGAGGAATAAGTGACACCCAGAGCGTCGCATATTTGGTTCAAGTATGGAATTCGAGTTGGGAATGTGAGGAAAGTCACATATAGAGCCAATAGGTGACGAACGAAAAAATCATCATGTCAACTATAGGCGACGCTGTATAGTAGTGAAGCATGGAAATTCGTCACATATAGGTATATGTGACGAAGTTCAGTGTATATGTGACGAAGTTCAGTGTATATGTGACGAAACCATTCTTCACAGAATCCATGTTTTCTTGTAGTGATCACCAGCAGTTGATTTGGATACATAGAATACGTTACACAAACAATGAATGATACAGGATAAATAAAGGCAAAAGAATGAGAAGAACAAACTTATCTATGTATGATACAGCATAAATAAATGCAACCAAAAAATGCAATTACTTGACAAACCAGAGAGAGTGAGACGAACCTTCTTAAGTACACCACCTATTTCTTCATCATAATCAAGCTTTGATGCCAAGTGAAGATCCTTAGCAGCCTCTTCCCAATGACCAAGCATTGCTCGTGCTATGCCACGAGACTTGTAGCCTTTAGCAGAGTCAGGATTGATCTGAGATCAAGATTACATAAAAACATAAGTTCACCTTCTCAAAACGTCACACCTAGCAAGTAGTTAAAACTGATGCAAACAGAACTATACATGAAGCCACACCCGGCCCAAAGAAACATTTTATTTTTATCTGGTTGTAGCACTGTTCTAAAAATCCCCGCCTACGCGCTAGGCGGCTGGTCACCGCCCCGATTAATGCCTAGGCATTTGAAAATTAGGAAAGGGCGCCTAGACCAGTTGAGGCGCCCGCCTAGACCGCCTAGGCACCCGCCTAGCCCGCCCAAACCCGCCTAGACACCTGCCTAGGTTGCGACTCACTTAGATAGAAAATAGATAACTTTCAATTTGCATTTAATTTTTTTAATAAATTGTAAGGGACTTGTTGAATACTTAAATGAGCACATACTATATGTTTGTTCCCCATGTTTTCATTATGTTCCAATACTTCATAATACATATGTCATTCTATTTTGTAGTTTATGATGAAATTATATATATATTAAGTATAAACAGACACTTATTTACACGAAATATAATGGATTTAGTTAAATCCGCCTAGTCCGCCTAGGCTCCCGCCTAGACCCCGCCTAGCCGCCTAGGAGCTAGGCCCCAGCCCGCCGCCCGACTAGCGCCTAGCGTCTTTTAGAACCTTGGGTTGTAGTAAGCAGAGTAGAGTACATAACGTTGCTGACTAATCATACTTTAACTAAATACCTCAAGTGAGTAAACTACATATACATCAAGGAATATATACAAACAAATTCTACATGGGCGGAAATCAAATATCATCACTGTATAAAAACAAGCAAAGTATGTGAACAACCTCAAGAGCAGCACTGGCATCCCGGATAGCAGCACTAGGTTTTTTCATTTTGATGTACACACTAGCTGTGAAGTAACAAGTAAACAGAATTCACAAAAAATAAATAAATAAATAAACCAGTAGGAAGTAAACTCTCAAATTCAAATAAACAAAATAATCCTTACTGAATATAATTATATAAGAACTAGAAACTCAGACCTCTGGTGCCGTACATAATTGCTGAAGTAGGATTGAGCAAAATCGCCTCTGTGAGATGTTCAACTGCTTCCTCCAAGTTACCTGCATTGCATAAAATTCATCAAATCCTCAAACAAGCCCTCAAATCACACACGAACATGCAAATTACTATTAGTAATCCACTAGACCTTCTGAAATGGCTTCCATAGCTTTAGATTTTGCTGCCTGTGCAGCGTCACGGTTCTCATCAGTCACCTCAACCGATGCGTCTCCCATCTGCAAAACAATAAAGGCCATGAACATACAAAAATTATGAAAATACACATACTAACAAGTAAGAAACTAAAACTGAAATTAATTAACAAACAACCTTCTGAGGAGGTTCATCGTCAGGCTCCACGGTGTCACCCTCGAGCTCGACATCAGATTCGATTATCTCATCCTCCTCCTCTTCGACATGAACTTGAGCGGCTTCAGTGTCCGCCATGTCGTCGTCGCTCTCCTCCACGACATAGCTCTTCTGCGCTCGCAAATCCCTCAATCAAAACGCATACACACAGAACATAAAACGCAACAATCAAAAAGTAAGAGAGAGAAGAGTACCGATTTGGAATCGCCTTGCTTCTGAGCAGAGGCAGGGAGCGTAGCGCCGAGACTGAAACGAAGAAACGAATTCGATTTCAAAATTTCGTTCCGATTCAACAGCGAAACAAACACCGAATCGGTTTCTGCAAAAGAAAAATCGGATACTAAGAGAAATGGATTGTTACCTCTCGAGGTAGTCGCGGAAGAAGGAGAGCGAAGGATCGGCGAGGACGGAGGGATCGGACTTGCACTGTTCGACGAAATGCTTGAGTTGGTTGAGCTTCGCCTCGTCCATTTGTAAAAGTTTCAAAGAGAGAAAGGGGAAGGGAGAGAATAGGGTTTTCGAGAAACTTCTGAGGAGTGAGAGCGGAGCTGTCGAGGTTTTGTTTGCTTCTCTGCGTTTCGGTCGGGTTTTTTGTGTTTAGGGTTTGCGAGGGCTGACTTGTAATAAACCTGGCTTGACTAGGCTCTTCTAATAGCTTCTATTATTATATGGATAGTGTGTATTGTTGCCGTTTTTGCTGTAAATATCATTGTCCTACAAATCTCGGCCTAACGTTGCTTAAGCTCTGTTTAGGCGCTAAGCAATTAGTCACCGTTTTAATTCATTTCTAAGCGTTTGAAAATTTATAAAGGTGTTGAGTAAAATTGGCAATTCCTAAATAAAACGCCTAAGTTTGTAATATCTTAGATTAGTGCATGTTTCAATTGTAGTATTTTAATTTAAGTTTGTCTCTCGTGCTCTCTAGGGTGGGCAAACGGGTAGAGGACCCGCGGGTCGAGACGGGTAATCACGCTTTAGGCCGGGTACGGAGCGGGTCCAATTTTTTTTAGAATAAACGGGGCGGGGCGGGGCAGATCCAAATCTTCAGACGTACGTTCCGGTTATATCTAAATTGGAAAAATTCGAAAAGCTTTCCACTGGGAAATGTTTATAAGTAAGCTTACATATATGATTTTGTACATTTATAACTATTCAAGTCAAGTTTTCTCCAAATGTGATGTTTTTGTTTCTATCTTTCTCACCATTCAGTTGCTTTCTCCTTCTTGGGATCATTACTCTGCATTTCAATTTTGAATTTCCTCTCAATTCAAATATATTGTGCAATTTCATCACTAATTTTTTTATTTTTTCTGATTTGTAAAGAATTTCTGGTTTGAAATCCCAGCACGGTTTTGGGAATTTAAAGGGTATCTTTCCCCAAATTATATTCACCTACCTCATGATCCTTCGACACTTTTTTTTTTCTTTTTACTTTGTGTGCTCAATATTTATCCAAAAAGTAATGGGTTTTATTCAGTTCATTTGTAACATGATAAAAATCTGATCTTTTAGTCATTTTCCTACTTATATTGGGTATTAGTTATGTTTATATGAAAATTGAGATTTTTTTGTGGGTTTTGACAAGGAATTGGCTTATAGGGCAATCTCAAATGGCTTTATCAAATGGGTTGGAAGTTCAAAAACAGAAACACTAGATGCCGAAATCAAGTAATTTTTCAACTCAGCTCCTCCTTTGAAGGACATCGATGATATCTGTGGAAAGCTTGAGGGATTTGTGAAGAAGGATTCGACACCTTCCAGTATGTTTACCTTTTGATTTGTCGCCTTGATATTTGTCATTTCTTTTTCTCGGTGATAGAGTAAGGTTAAGTGGATTTTGATTGATTTTCACCATGTTCATTTGTATGTTTGTTGGTTGCTTTATTCTCTTTGCTTCTCAAGAAACTGAATTTGGATTCCTTTTCCATTTCTTATTTACATGCCCTTTTAATGAATGTCCATAACTTTGGCTTTTGATTTCAATGTGTAATTTGATGTTCAAGTTGAATTGCATATGTAGTTTAGCAGTAGGTTATGAGGTGGTGGACTACTCTTGGGAACTTGCATAACACTGAGTGAGGTCATGAGGTGGTGGACTACTCTTAGGAACTTGCATAATACTGAATGGGGTATTCTGTTTTGGTTTTCTTCATGTTTCAGGTAGTTGCTACTTTAGGGACTTATGACATAGCATTAGATACGGGAAAGAGGTGATATGTCAAAGGTATTTTCTATGTTTTATATATCCATGTACATATGCATATCTCTGTGTGTGTAGATTGATCATCTAACAAAAAAAAAATGCTAAACTATAGAAAATGAAAATTATATCTATTATTGTGTAAAGGTGCTGCCTTTCTATTATGATTTTCAAATGGCATGCTTGATTCATTCAAAAGGAGCAGAGCCCAATACCAAACTCAAGCTGTTTCGAGCTATTTCTTATAGTAAATTTGCTCATACAAAACTTTGCAATATCATGATAGGTTTTAGACTTAAGCGAGCTAACCTATCATTCTTTTTACTATTGTCACATATTGTGTTTATGATTTCTTTATGTTTAACACTTGGCACAAATAGGTGAAGGCTTTGAGTGATTAGACAAAGACTTTGCTTGGCGTGATTGGGAAGATAATGTGATGGCTTTGTTTTACCAAGGCCAGGCAATTATCTTTAATTGGCAAGAAAATTCATAAAGCCTTATGGTTGTTGTTTATGATCTAACTTCTCTGCATCTTACTGGTTGCAGACGTATATGACACTCAATGACATCGACGATGCAGTTGAAAGCTTCAAGAAGGCACTGAAGTTGGAACCAAATGATGGTTAGTGGTGTTACATAATCTACCTAACTTAATAAAAAATAGGCTCTATTATGAACTAGGTTATTCTTTCTTTTAATTATTAATGTTTTCCAAGGTTGGGCTTCTTGAGATCAGATAGCTGTTACAGGATTGTCATGCCAATCTTGAAATGCTTTATATGTTATTTTCTTTCAAACTTCAAGTTAAAATAAAGTTGCACATTTTTTCCCAACGGCAAACCAGATTTTGTGGGAACCTCGATGCACATTAACTCGATTGTGGTTGGTTTTCGAATATCTGCTATGAATAACTAAACCTCTATGCTTTCAGAGGTGATGTCATGGACCAGTTATACATTATATTATCAATAACACTTATTTGCAACACTTTTAATGACATTGTATTATTGGCACGAAACACCACAGTAATAATGTACCCATACAATAGAAGCCATTCTCCATAAGTTGGGGTTTTCAAGTTTTGTGAAAACTCATAAAAAAATCTTTCTTTGTGTCACTTAATCTCTTAATTAAATATCTTTTAGTCCATGCACCTTCAACAACATTCGCTTCTTTTTGTTGGACAATAATTGCAAAGCATTTGCAAGTATAGAATAAAAATTGTAAATTCATGGGAGTTTGAAGGTTTTCTAAGAAAGTTTGGATTTTTAGTTATATTTTATGTGGAAATCCCAAATGAAGGACCAAAACATGATTGAAATGATGGGTTTTTTTTTTTTTTTAAGTTTCTGTTTTTTTTTTTCTAAGATTTACAAATATTTTTTTTCCAATTGATTACAATGATTCTGTTCAATTAGTTCTTTTTTATTTTCTCCAACTTTTTGTTTAATTGCATTGTCTTCTCTTTTGTGTGGCTTTCTACAAAAGCGAGCATGAGCTTTTCACATGATGTGGATTATGAGTACAACAAACTCATCTGGAGAATGAACTCGCCAAATTATATACAAAAATCATACCTTAAATTACTCATAGTCACTTCAATCTCGTGTCATATTCCTTCACTTCAATCTTTTGTCCCATTCCTTCTTTAGATTTACACCTTTTTGTTTGTTGTTTGTCTCAAGGTTGTAATTGAGTTCGGATTAAAACCGATCTTTTAGCAATGCTATTTCAACTGTTTATATTTGGCTACTGCTACATAATTTGATGACAGAAGCAAAACATTTTGAGTCACTAATTACAACATGATTACCTTATGGTTCGATTCAAATGTTTATACTTGGCAAAATTACTCACGAATGATTGTCCGTATGTATCTACAGATCACCAATTAGGCAGAATTACTCAGGACTAACAATATAGGCACCCAAGTGTCCCATGACAACACACAATGACTAAATAACCTGCACAAATATCCCAATAAACCTGCAGATTAGTTGAAATAACAGAAGAGCATTTGATGTTGAAAGTAGAAAATAAATAAATAAAGCCGGTGGACGGACATACATTGTCGAAGAGATCGACATTGCGATCAGATGGGGATCCATATAATTAAAGCCATACGTGGGAATCAAGAGGATTGAAGCTATCAGGCATAAAACAAACTTACTGATTAATAGAAATGGAAGTGTATACAAAATATAAGATAGAAAATAAGAAGAAAGTCTACTCACTTTCTGAAAGTGACTTTGAAGGCAAGGACACAACCGGTTTTGGATTTGGTGAAGTCTCTGACATTCTTACAGAAACGCTCATCTCCAATGACTCAAATTTCCTCATTTCAACTCTTTAGCTTTGGATTCAGACAACCCAATTCCTAAATTCACCATTTAGAACCGTTGCAGCGGCGAAGAAGCTGCAAATAACAAAATGAATTGAAACCAAACCCATCGATCAATCTCCAAAATGAACTGCAAGTCAAAAAATCACCCACCCCAAATCGGCCGGAAACTTACCAGAAACCCAGCCTTTTTTGGGCTTAAGATCTTCTTCCAATCGGAACCGGATTTGCAGTTTTTCAGTAAGAGAATGTTGTGGTTGGCAGTTTCCACTATGAAAAAGTTGGAGACCAAAATCCTAATTAACAAAAATTAATCACATTAAAAGGCATACACTTTCGGTTCCAAAAAAAAACAAAAAATTCCCAAGCAAATTTACAGAAGGAAGGGGAAAAGATAATTATCCATAAAATATAGGAAACAATTTTATTTATAGGAATAAGAAATCGCGGATAAATAAAAATAAATTAATACGTGGCAATTGAAAACTACAACAAAGAAAACAGAAAAAGGAAACCAACCCATCCTTGTTCTAAACATGAAATCAAAATTCAGGAGAAATCCATCACAAAAAACCAACAAATTCAAGAACTTTCACACAAATTCTAGAAATAAATTAAACAAAAAATAAATTAAGAGAGGGAGAAATAATGCATAACAAGGAAGAGAAAAAGCTGAAACGGATCTAGGTGGCAATCAAAAGCGAGCTGTCAATCCCTTTTCTTTTTCTTTTGAAATACTTACAACCACCTTTCACCGCCTTATTCCACCCCTAAATACCAATTACATAAACTTCAGTTGCTGTAGTCAATTGGGATTTAAAATCCGAGATACAAATTTGTAGGTATTCAAAATGTCATAGATTTCGAAGGATAGAGGTTTTGTAGGATTTCAGAGTAAATTTTATGCATAACAAAATCTCACATCTACTACTAGGATTTCTTTCCAAGCTTCTCTCTCTCAAAATGCCCTGCTCGTCCCTTTTCCTTTCCCTAAAAATCAATTGCTGTTGTAAAATCATTTATTACCTGGAACTTCTTTCTGCAATATATGTTGATACCTTCGTTGCTGCTATAAAACCCTTTATTACCTAGAACTTCTTCCTGGGGCTTCTTTCTGCAATAAGAGATTTTGTAAAATCCTTTGTATTTTTTATTGTCTTTTGACAATTGGATGTATGCATGCTATCTTATATGGCAGGGGACAAGTTGCCTAGCTCCCTACCATCCTTGTCCTCTGGGATGAAAAAAAAAAAATTTGTTACAATTCTAAAAGGTTCTTGAAAACATATTCTACTTATGCTATTCTTCTCCGCAAGAGTGAAGTGTTTTGAAATAATATTCTACTTGTGCTATTTTTCTCCGCGAGAGGCAAGTGTTTTTGTGCATCGTTTGGTGTTCAAGTAGGTGATGAGGGAGATTTAATCTCAGTAGTAAAATTTCATTGAAAGTAATCTGATGGCTCTCTGTGCGATTCTCAATTTTTTTCAAAATCTTAAGAAATCCATAAAAAAAAAATTACACAAATCCATCGAAATCTAAAAGAGAAATCCAAACAAATATATTAGAATCCATATAGAATTCTAAACTACATTAAAATTATTTAAAATCTATCACTTAAAAAAAAATCTACTAAAATCTTCTGAAATCCAAATTGACGACACCCCCTTGGTAGAATGAAGAACAAAAATCACTAATCACACAACCAAAATTAATAAAAGTAAAAAACCACTATGCATGAAAATCTAGCATCATTTTGAAGTTCATTTTTTATTGGGATAACGGGGATGGGTGGCATAGGCAAGACAATTACCTTTGCTAAGCTAGTTTATGATAAAATCTGGCATCATTTTGAATTTCATTGTTTTCTTGCCAATGTTAGAGAGCTTTGTGCAAAAATGGTATAGTTGGTCTTGCAAAAAGACTTCCTTTCCCGTTCTTGAAGGAAAGGATCACAAAAATTGGGGATGAAGAGCGCGTAAGCATTCTCACTGAGAAGTTTTTGCACAATAAAAAGGTTCTTCTTGTACTCGATGACCTGGATGAATTAAAGCAACTCAAAGTATTGGCTGGAAATCAAAGTTGGTTTGGTATTGGGAGTAGAATTATCGTTACAACTAGGAATCAACATTTGCTAGTCCAATATGGTATAGCAACATCACATAAGTTGAAGGGGTTGAATGATGCCGAAGCACTTAAGCTCTTTAGTCTGCATGCCTTTAAAAAAGACCAACCCGAGGAAGATTTTCTAGAACTGTCTAAGTATTTTATTAATCATGCAGGAGACCTTCCATTAGCTCTTACATCATTGGGGTCGGCATTGTTTGGGAGAGGGCTAGATGCTTGGAATAGTGTACGGGATAATTTATCAAAAATTCCTAATCCAACAATTTTTGATAAACTTAAATAAGTTATGATGGACTAGAAGAATGAGAGAGGAGCATTTTTCTCGATGTTGCATGTTTCCACAAAGGGAAGTACAAAAAGTGAGAAATTATTCAAATACTGGATAATTCTAATTCTTTTGAAATTTCTAGCCATATTGGGATAGATGTTTTAATTGAGAAATCTCTCCTCTATCAAGATCACCACAAATACATATCAATGCATGATTTGATACAAGAAATGGCATGGACAATTATTGGTTGTAAGTCTAAAGAGCTTGGTAAACGCAGAAGGTTGTGGTTTTACAATGACATTTTTCATGTATTCATGACCAATACGGTAAGAAGTTAAATACCAAGTTTGAAAGAAGATATGATCTCTTTCGACAGTATATTAGACTTGAAGGTGAAATGAATTTGTCTTTTTTATTTAATTGTTAGGGAACGAAAGCAATTGAAGCCATATCCGTACGCTTGCCCAAAGTAGAAGAGGTACACTAGTGGAATTGGGAAGCCTTCTCTAAGATGGATGGACTGATGTTTTTGGAATTCAGTAATTTGAGCTTTTCTTCAGGCCCTAAATTTCTTCCATATTCATGGAGAATTATAAACTAGACATGTTATCCTTCTAATTTTCTTCCAACCAGCTTTCTCCTGCGCTTCCTTACTGAACTTAAGATGTATCATAGCAATCTTATTTGGTTGTGGGAGGGAAAAGTGGTAAGAGTAGTATTGAATAAAGCATAATACTTGGGTACTCACTACTTACATTTTGATTATGTCCTATGATATATTAATACATATTTTATTATTTTTAAAAATAATAAACACGTGACATTTTCTCATTAAACCAAAAAAAAAAAAGAGTACATAAACTTAATTATTATTCATCCTTTAATTTACAAAATAATCATTTATTTGTTTATTTCTTTTGAATAAACTTTGAGGTTGTTAAAGCTAAATGTATGAGCTGAACCATATCGGTGTTGTACAAGACTTGCCTAACTTGAAACATATCGATCTTGGCCAGTCCAATAAATTAAAGAGTACTACCCCATATTTCAGTGGTCTTCCAAACCTTGAGCAGTTGATTCTTAAGGATTGTAAGAATTTAGTTTTGATTCACCTGTCTATTGGAGTCCTCAAAAGACTTTTGGTGTTGTTCCTTTTTTGCTGTAAAAGCATTAAGAGCCTCCTAAGTGAAGTTGAAATGAATTCTCTTAAATTTTTTAGTATTTATGGCTGCTCAAACTTAAAAAGGATTCCAAAATTTGGGGAGCAGATGAAGAATGTGTCCACGATTAACTTAGGTGAGATTGCGATCGAGAAAATACCTTCATCAATTGGACATCTAGTTGGCCTTAAGGAATTGTATCTATCGAATAACAAAAATCTCTTGAACCTTCCAAGGGCTATTTGTAATTTGAAGTCTATTACATATCTCAATATGGTGGGATACTCAAAAATTGACAAACTCCCAAGAGACATGGATCACATAGAGCGTCTTCGGTGGGAGATATTTTTCAATGCAACCGGAATACGGGGTGGTACACCACGTGTCACTATATAAATGGTGGGATATGTGTGGTAAAAAGTTAATAACTTAAAAAATGTTGTAAACATTCCTGGTTTAAATGTGATTGTGTAAATCCTAGATTAGATTTTATTCTAGTTATCATTTCCTATTGTATCTTGTATTCCTTGGGGAAGAAGGAATATCTTCTCTCCTTTTACTACTATAAATAAAGGCACAATGTAGGAGGGATAACAACACACATTCCCCTACAATTCTACAAACACATCTCTCTCACTCTCTCTTCTCCTTGCCGCCAACCCCCTTAACCTTGTCAGATAAAATAGACCACAACACGTTATCAACACGCTCATACCACTGCGCTTAGGAACTTGATGTTGAAGAATTCTTCTGCATCAAACTAGTTCATCCATATCATCACGCAATTAGGTTCTTTCAAAACAATGGTTTTTATCTCGATATTTTTGCAGCCCTGATAACATGAACACTCACCATAATGCATGACCCAACTTTATGTTTTTTGAATTTTAGATTCTACATAAATTGTGTATGCATTATATTCATAATTATTGAATTATGTGAATTTGATATTTGCCATGAATTGCATCAAATATATGTGCATGCATCAAGTTATTAAATTGCATATGCATCAAATCAAATTATATATGAATTGAATTAAAAAAAAATTACGATTGGGAAAGCTAGGGTTTTTCGAACCCGTGCCTTGCACTACCTCATCCATGGCGATGGGCCACACCGTGCAAACCGAGCCCAGCCCAGCATTGAACCTAGGCCGCAAGCCTTGAACCGAAACGGTGCGTCTGAGTACCATCGTCCCGACCCACGGCCTGAAGCCCAGGTCTCCCACGTCGATTTTTCCGACAAAACATGACCTGCAGTCGTGCAATTTGGACAACCCCATTGTTCTCGCCAATGATTTCTCAAAATTCTAGAAGAATTTCATGTTTTTCTTCACTCAAATTCAATTGGATTCATTCAGTTCTCTCTCCTCGACGTCGAGATCTCTTCTCCATCGACAAACACCTGGTTCTTCGATGAACCATGGCTTGCCCGACCTTAGAACGCCGCTTAACGCAGCGCCATCGACTAATCCTGGCGTTCCTCCCCAGCACATGCTGGGCTGCTCTTTTGGTTCAAAAACATAACCCTTTGGGCTTTGATTGGTCTCAAACCAATCTAAAACCAAAAACCCCTTTTGGGCTTGCATGCTGCATCCCATTACAATGTCCGATCCAATTGTTTTTCTCCAGCCCGTGAAACAAAAAAAAAAAGGAAATTTTTCTTTTTGGGCTTGCCTGATGCGGCTGTTTTGTTCCCCTCTCCCCGTGAGCCTGCAGCCTTCCCGAGACGCCTCAGCCTATACTTTTGGGCCTGGGGCACACGGATCAAAAATCGCTTAACCCACCCGAGGGTTTTGGCCTATATTTTTGGGCCCCAACTTCGATTATTTAATAGTCTTAAATAATTTGGGTTTTATATTTTTCACCATACTTTAATTTGGCCTGAAGTCCAAATAATTAATTCAATTATAATTATAGACCTAAAGTTCTATTTTTTGCATATTCTTGTTGCATATTTCTGTATATATTTGTGTTTGCCTGCAGGAATATATGAACCTGAAGTTCATAATTAATTTGAAACCTGAAGTTTCTTATAAACATGCCTTGTTTGAAAACCTGAAGTTTTTCATTTAAAAACATCATCCATGAAAACCCGAAGTTTTTTCAAGCAAAATTAAACCAATACATGTCTATTAGAACCTATATGTTCTACTCCTATGTGAATGGATTGATTTTTCTCAATTACAATAACCACATCTTGTCCATCTATTTTGTGATAGGAACATGTTGAATTTGAACAAACTCGACTTCACCGCTTTGCAGGTCTTTAGAAGGAACTCCCTCAAGTGGGTCCAAGATGTGAAGCTCTACCTCACTGCAAAGAATTTTCATCCCGCCATTGAAGAAGAGATGAACAATCATGTTGGCGAAGCTGAAAAAGCCACTGCTATGATCTTTATTCGAAGACATATCCACGACGCCTTGCAAATTGAATATCTTGCTTAAGAGGATCCACGTGCACTATAGATCGCTTTGGCTGATCGTTTTGATCACCAAAATGACATATTCTTGCCTGAAGCAAGACATGACTGGTAGCACTTGCGCTTCCAAGACTTTAAGCCTGTGAATGAATATAATTCTGAAGTTTGTCGAATCCGATCACTTCTCAAGTTTTGTAACGAAACTTTGACCGAAGAGGATTTCCTGGAGAAGGCTTATTTGACCTTCTCTGCTTCTAATATTGTCCTGCATCAACAATATAGAGCTCAGAAGTTCACTAAGTTCTAAGATTTAATCTCTGTTTTACTTCTCGTTGAAAAGCAAAACTAGTTGTTGATGAGGAACCATCAAGCCCGACCTACTAGGGCGACTGATGTGCCTGAAGCACATTATAACACCCCAAAACGCCAAAAAGGCGTGGTAGGGGTGGCCAAAAGCCATCCCACCAGGGTCAACAAAGTCAAGGCCCATCCAAGGGAGGAAACAAAGCCCAGAAGCACCCAAACCTCGCTCCCAAGGCCCCGAACATCAAGAATAAGGGCAAAGCACCTGAAACCATGGATGCGGACATGTGCTACCGTTGTGGTTCAAATGACCATTGGTCTCGTGTTTGCCGAGCTCCCAAGAAAGTTGTAGATGAATATCATTCTCGTCGTAAGAAGTTTAAATCAAACTCGTGCAAGTGGAGGAACCGTAGACTACAAAGAAGATGGACCGATTCACTCTCCATGCGGACCATTTAGATACATTATGGTTTTGGTTGACGCTTCCACAGGCTGGTCACACGTGTGCTTGTTGTCCATAAGGAACACTGCATTCTCCAAAATGTTGGCTCAGGTTATCAAGCTCAGGGCACACCACCTTGATTATTCGATCAAACCTATTTGATTGGATAATGATAGAGAATTCATATCTAAAACTTTTGATGACTATTGCATGTCGGTTGGGTTAAAGTTGAACATCTTGTACCCCATGTTCACACCCAGAACGGCCTCGCAGAGGCTTTCATAAAGCACTTACAAATGATTGCTCGATCGTTGGTCATACGTACCAAGCTCCCGATCGCTGCTTGGGGCCATGCAATATTGTACGCAGCAAAGTTGGTCCGCCTGAGGCCTGTTGTGACACAACCATTTAGTGTCCTTCAGTTGGTCATCGGATACGAACCCGACATATAACATCTGCACGTTTTTGATTGTGCGGTATATGTGCCGATCTCACCGCCCTTACGTACAAAAATGGGGCCTCAACGAAGGATAGGAATCTATGTCGGATATGATTCTCCTTCGATTATTCGTTACTTAGAACCTTTGACAGGCGATCTATTTACCGCTCGTTTTGCGGATTGTCACTTCTATGAGACAGTCTTCCCGTCGTTAGGGGAGATAAAAACGTCAATGTTCCTGAAGAACGACGCGAATTATTGTGGACGACTCCCACTTTGTCTCATTTAGATCGCCACACCGCTCATTCTGAAACTGAAGTGCAATGCATATTTGATCTCCAGAGCATAGCTCAGAGCATGCCAGATGCTTTCACGAGTCTAACGCGTGACAAGATCACATATTCCAGCTGCGAATACGCCTACAAAGATGGATGTACCAAATGTACGACGGACTTCCCTCCTGAAGGCCCAGGACGCCAATCTTGGTGATCCACGTACATTAGCGGCTAGCCAATCATCTGCCCCTACACAAAAGCATGGCAAACCCCTTCGTTCAAAGGATTCACACCCCCAGAAGAGGAAACCCACGACACAAGGTCCAGAAGAGCCTACCGTGAATCCGATTATCGCTTACTCATTCTATCCAACTCATGAGGAAATTCTAGATTATGGAAGCGTCCTTGAAGAGACGAATCCTCCCCCTAGAATTGTGAGATTTTGGTCTATTATGCTAGCTTAGATGATGTGTGGCGTATAAAAGAGATGATTGTCGACGTTACATTAGCATTTGCAGTAGCTACTCAGATCATGTTGAGCAATGACATTGAACCGCATTCTATTGATGAATGTCGACGTAGAACTGATTGGTCAAATTGAAAACAAGCAATCCAAGTCGAACTCTATTCGCTTGCGAAACGTAAGATATTTGGACTTGTAGCTTCTACTCCTCCACATCTGAAGCCTGTTGGCTACAAGTGGGTTTCCGTTCGGAAGCGTAATGAAAAGAACAAAATTGTGCGTTACAAAGCTCGTCTTGTTACACAAGGTTTCTCACAACGCCCCGGGATTGACTATGACGAAACTTATTCACCCGTTATGGATGTGATCACTTTTCGCTACCTTATTAGTTTGGTAGTTTCCGAAATACTGGATATGCAGCTGATGGATGTAGTAACCGCGTATCTCTATGAGGATCTTGATATGAAAATCTATATGAAAGTTCCCGAAGAATTTATGTTGACTAGTTCAAATATTTCCAAACCCCGGAACACGCTCTCAATTCGGCTGAGGCGTTCACTCTACAGTTTGAAGCAATCTGGAAGAATGTGGTATAACCGTCTTAGTGAGTATTTGACTAGTCAAGGATACAAGAACAACGAACTATGCCCTTGTATGTTCATTAAGAAGTCACATTCCAGATTTGCGATCGTTGCAGTATATGTCGATGACACGAATCTTATCGGAACTCCTGAAGAGCTCGTGAGAACTACCGCGCGCATCTTAAGTCAAAATTTGACATGAAAGATCTAGGTAAAACTCGATACTGTCTCGGTCTCGAGATAGAGCATTGTTCAAATGGAATCCTAGTACATCAATCGAACTACAACCAGAAGGTGTTGCGCCGCTTTAATGAGGATAAAGCGAAGCCTTCAAGTACTCCTATGGTCGTTTGATCGCTAGATGCAAAACGAGATCCCTTCCGTCCAAAGGAGGATGTTGAAGAGATTTTGGAGCCTGAAGTTCCTTATCTAAGTGCGATATGCGCTTTATTGTACTTAGCTCAATGCACTAGACCCGACATCTCCTTCGCTGTTAATCTTTTGGCAAGATACAGTAATGCACCTACACACAGACACTGGACTGGCGTGAAAGACATCTTCCGTTACATTAAGGGTACCACGGATTTGGGCTTGTTCTGTCCCTATGGATCCTCGAGTGATGCCGCACCTTCTGCTTCTCGAGTTGATTCTCACCTTGTTGGTTATGCCGACGCAGGATGCTTGTTTGATCCGCACAAGGAGCGTTCTCAAACAAGTTATGTCTTTACTGTTAGAGGCACCGCAATCTCTTGGAGGTCAACTAAACAGACCTTAGTTGCCACTTCGTCTAACCATGTTGAAATTCTCGCCTTACATGAAGCAACTTGAGAATGGTTTTGGTTGAGAGCAATAATGGGCCATATTCGAAGCTCCTGCGATCTCTATCCCACCGTAGATGTCCCTACGACGACCTTTGAAGACAACATAGCATGCATCGAACAGCTCAAGAAGGGTTACATCAAAGGAGACAACACCAAGCACATTGCATCAAAGTTCTTCTTTTCACATCAACAACAAGAACATCAGAAGATTGAAGTCATGCAAATCTATTCACAAGACAATCTGACTGACCTCTTCACCAAATCATTGCTGAAGACGACGTTTCACAAGCTTGTTCATGGAATTGGTATGCATAAACTTTCTGAGTTGTAACTTTGCTATATTTCTCTTTGGAATTGTGTAAAACTTAGGGGGAGTATCTTGAAGATACTTGCTTGATCTTAATGTACTCTTTTTCCCTAAGATTAGAAGCATTTTTCCCACTGGGTTTTTGCTACCTAACTAGGTTTTAACGAGGCACCCATCTTGGGCTGGTCATATCCCTGATGACATTCCCTTAGACATTTCTTTTGACTTTGCATTCTCACGCATTTTTCCTTAGACTATGGATTTTGTCCCTACTTGGGTTTTTGCCATAGCCTTAGGGTTTAGCGAGACTTACTACTTATGCAAGTTCCTACCTTATTGAGAATAAGCGTTGTTCCTTAGAATCAGTGCCGACGAGTCGACTTCCTCAACTTCTGCATGATGCTAAATCTACCTTAAGTATTTACACACTCAAGGGGGAGTGTTGTAAACATTCCTAGTTTAAGTTCGATTGTGTAAATCCTATATTAGATTTGATTCTAGTTATCATTTCCTATTGTATCTTGTATTCCTTGGGGAAGAAGGAACATTTTTTCTCCTTTTACTACTATAAATAAAGGCACAATGTAGGAGGGATAACAACACACATTCCCCTACAATTCTACAAACACATCTCTCTCACTCTCTTCTCCTTGCTGTCGGCCCCCTTTAACCTTGTCAGATAAAATAGACCACAACAAAAAATACAATTTTCCACCACTTATATCAAAATGCTTGGTGTACCATCCGTGTTCCGATCACAATGAAAAATTTCTTCTTGGGTGGGGACCCACCACCATGAAAGAGCTGCTTGTGGGTATGAAAAATCTCAAATTTCTAGAATTTGAGAGATCGAATGCTAAAGCAAGGGAGGGATGGGGCCTCCTCTGCTGTTTAGGGCTTAGAAAGAGTCGTCCTAATCCTCCTCTTCTCCTTGGGGTTTGTTGTTGTCTTCTCTAAATCGTTTATGCTCTGACACATTTACTTCTAGACGATTGTAAACTCGGCGAAAGAGATATCCCCGATAACGTTAGTTGCTTATCCTTTTTGGAAAGATTGATTCTTCGTGGAAATAATTTCGTCAGTCTACCTGAAACCATTAGACACCTCTCTAAGCTTTGGGATCTTGATCTAGAGAGCTGCAAAAGCCTTCAAGAATTGCCACCTCTTCCATCTAATACCACGTTACGTGTGAATGTAAACAATTGTATTTCCTTAAAAAGGTTGACAAATCCATCTAAGTTGAGCGGCAGATTCACCAATTAGGACTTTGACTTCACTTGCGAGAATTGCTTTGCATTGATTCAAGATGAAGGCTGGACTAAAATATTACTCTCAAGGATTCTAAGATATGCCACTCGTGTCGAGGAGGTTCGGGAACTTCTAGAAAAGGCTTTTTTTTTTTTTTTTTTTTCTCTCTCTCTCTCTCAAATAGTTCTTTTGTTACAGGGACTGAATCCATACTACATAGAAGAGCCCATACATGTTGTATGGCCTGGAAGTGAAATTCCAGGATGGTTTAGTAATCAAAGTGTGGGACATTCATTAAATGTGGAGCTTCCTCCACCATCATGTACCAACTGGCTGGGGTTGCCTCTTGTCTTTTTTTTCAAGACCCTAAGCAAAACTTGGCCTATCCAGCTGCCCTTCATCATTATGATTCTTTCAATATTGAGCTTTTAGGAAGGGACCTTTGGGAAGAGGATTATGAAATAGGGTCTTTTGTGTCAGAACACCTTTTGGTATTCTATTTGCCTTGTGAAAAATGTCATCAAGAACAATTTTTATTCAAAACTTGGTTGTATGATACTAAAGAGGGAACACAAAACATAGACTTCAATAGTGTGAAAAAGTGTGGGGCTCATCTAGTGTACAAGCAAGATTTGGAAGAACTGAACCAAACACTGAAAATCCTCAAACGAACACATGAAGGTGACAAGGCCGCTTCAAGTGGATCTGGAAATGCTAGCTTCAACAAAAAAGAATAAATCCACAAAAATCATTGTTACTAGTTGCCATTTTATAGTAAATGCAGGTAAATCACCATCGATTTATCCCGTCAGTTTTATTATCTTTGAAAATATTTTTTTGCTTGCCATCTTAGTCAATGGGCTCAATCTCATGAGCTATATATTAAAATTGGTATATTTATTGAACGGTGAAAGGATACGACGAATGTTGATGTATAAACACTTTTGCAGATTACTTAGGCATTAAGAAGATTGATTTAGTATTTGATATGAAATTTTTGGCTTTGCTACGAAATAAAAAATCGAATGAAACAATATGCTTGAAAGGTATAAAAATTGTGTTACAGAAGATTAATGTTATATGCATTGAAAACGTCTGATAGACTTGTACATATAAAAGATGACAAAAAGTGTTTACTCAAAGACGTTTTTCACTGTGGGGTGCTAATTAATTGGCTTCATTGAAACTCGATGGTCTGGCCTTGAGATTTCTTTTGTTTCTCTATTGTAAATATATAACAAAAATTAGAAAACAACATAAATTGAATTTAAAACGCAACACAACACCGAAACATGCTAATAAAGTCTCAATCTTTTCACATACCATTGAATCCTTCAATTGTGGCATGAATAATGTCCTTAGTGAGAAACTCTTAAACCCTAGAATTCATACAACATTCATCGAACATAATCTACAAACAACAAAACCGCATTTCTCGCAGTCAAATCACACCGGAACCAAACCAAAACAAATGATAATTGTGGAGCAAAAAATAATCAAGAAAATTAAGGAGGTAACACGTGTACTTTTGGGTGCAAATGATAAAATTACCCTCAAGGCACACCGGGATTCCCACACGCATGCAACCGACAATAACGGCTCAATCAAGGAATATTCAAAAGTGATTAAAATAATATTTATTCAAATCTCTCTGATCACTCCTCGTCAAATCCCCACTCAAAAGGTAACTCTCAATTATCCTATTTAAATTAGGATTGATTACCAAATTAATTGTAAGATATTATGTGAATTAAACTCATAATTCTACCAATAATGGCCGGTCCTTATTTCTCCAAAGAGGGCCGGCCATACCCCTATATATAGCATCATTCTCCCACTAAAAGGCTAGTTCATTCTTTCCCTAAAATTTCCTAAACACATTCTCTCCCAAATTCTAACTTTGGCATCGGAGATTCTTCGGCCAAAACCCCCTTTCGTCGTGGGCGCATGAGGCTTTTGGCCTTAATCTTAGGTGTTATTATTTTGCAAGTGCATTTTCGTCAAAGGAGAAGACGGCGGAAATTTGCATCCACAAATTGGTGCTTTCATTGAGAGTTTGATTCACACGCTCGAAGAAGACTCTTGCATTCAACGTTTCTAATTTTCTTCGTTCATTCGTAGATTTTCCCACACGTTCCTACTTATAGAATTTTTTATATAAATTATTGAATAACCCTGGGAAGAAATATGATGACGAAAAAAATTATGAAACAACAACAAAATGTGCTCCTTACAAATTTGGGTTTTCACCCACTCGACGGATAACAGAGCAACGACGGCTACCACCACCCACTGCCACTGTCGTGGCCAAATCAACCATCGGTGCAATTTTTGCAGCCGAAACCCAGCCCATGCTGGTGTGACTTGCAAGCCAATAAGGTAGCCCACTGCTTCTAGTCCATGAGCCGAGCCATTCCAGCAAGCTGAAGGGCTCAGAAAAGACCAAGGCGCAGGCCCAATGCGGAAAACCATCAGAAGCCCAATGCGCTCTCTACTAGGCCTTCCAGGCCATTTCCTATCCGAGCCCAACATTGGCTGCAACAGCAACATGGAAGTAGCCCATGACAGCAGTTGCTAGGGATGGTAATTTAACCCTGCAAGCAACCGATCCCTGCAAGCAACCGATCCGAATGGTTCGGTTTCGGGTACAAAATTTTGGGTATTTTACGGGTATAGGTAACCGTCGGGTAAATTTTTCGGTTTCGAGTTCGGTTATGGTTATTTAGGTATCCGACCCAAATCCATACCCGAAACCAAACCATTTCATCTATAAATAAAAAAAATATAAATATTTATTATATGAAAATGGGTTGTTAATAATCAGGCATTATTAAATATGAAATTAATTATTTACTTTTATATTATTAATAATAGGAATTATATGCTTATAATTTTTAAGAGTGTAAATGTTTTCTTAGTAATATAAATTTTTAATATTACTTATTAGATGCATTGTATCAATTGTATTACTAATAGTAATTTATATAATTGTTTTTTTAATATTCTTCATTTAGTTAATAATATAAATAAATATATAAATATCATAATGGGGAAAACCATTCCCCGATCAAAAATCCATCACCCAACGGGTTTGGCTATGGGGAAAACCCGTTCGGGGATTCTACGGGTTCGGGTTTGGGGAAAATAAACGGGTTCGGGTTTGGGGATAGCACATCCGAACCCAATCCGCCCCGTTGTCATCCCTAGCAGCTGCCCATGCCCATTCCCGCGCAAACCCAATGCGTAGAAGCCCAACGTCTTATAACCTTCAACAAGTCACAGAGTTAACAAGCGCCCTCGCGCAGCAGACGACCTTAGTGAATCAGCTCTTGCAGTGTACTGAAATGCAACGTACCCCAGACAAGGTGTCCCGAAGTAGGACAAATGCAACCGACAAACCTCTCCAGCAACATCCCAGCAAGCAGCCCCTCAACCAGTCACGAACCGAGCGTTCGACAATGTACATTCTCAACTGGGGCTCCGAGATAGCGTATACTCTCGTCTTAGCGCACGGAGGAGTGTGCATTCTCGGTTAGGCCCACGGATGAGCATACCTTCACGGTTGGGGCCACACTCCGATAATCAACATAAGCAACATTCCAACGAAGTGTTCATTCCCGGCTAGACCTGCAAGGAGCATCCTTCACCTCATATCAGAGTAGGCAGCATGACGAACGGATAGAAGTAGTCAGTCGATCTGGCTCAAGTTCAACCGGCAACTTACAAAGAACTCGTTCGCCTGCTAAGAACGTACCACCTGTAACGCAGCTGCGACATAGACGAGCTGAACACATGGAAGAGCTGCCTAGACCAGTAGGTCACAACTGGGGGCAGCCGAGAGCTCTGCTACCCCAACAAAAGCAAATTCAGAAAGAAGTGAAGATGTTCCTGACTGAGCGATTGCACGATTTCCAATGCAATGAGGTCATTGACGAGGCACTATGACGGGACATGACCACCATAAGCAGGTTACCCTTCATGGACGAGATCGAGCAGGCAGAACCTTCATGCAAGTTCAGCATGCCGCATTTCACATCCTTCAAAGGGGATGGAGACTCGGAGAGACACTTAAAGCACTACCGAAGTGGAATGATCCTTTATCGGAACAACGACGCTCTCATGTGCAATATATTCGCCACCACTCTACAAGGCGATGCGTAAGATTGGTTTCACACCCTGCCGCCATAATCCATCCAAAGTTTCGATGAGCTTTCTTTGTTTTTCACCAAAGAGTATTCATCATATCGCTTGATTCATCATATCGCTCGATCAAGAAGAAGTCTGACCACTTGTTCAACGTGAAGAAGAACCCAAAGGAGTCGTTCCGTGACTACGTGAAGAGGTTCAAAGCAGAGAAGGCAAAGATAGTTGGATGCAACGACTCGATAGCTAGTGCAGCCTTCCAAACAAGACTCCCAGCAGACCACCTACTGTTCGGAGAATTGATCATCAAAGAAGATCTAACTCTAGCAGACTTTTTCTCTCTGGTAGAGAAGCATGCACTTTGGGATGAGGCTCGGTGAGTAGATAAGGCACTCGAGCAGCTTCGAAGAGAATTGGCAGTAACTCATGTGATGACTCGTCTCTAATTTTCTATGTAATTTCTCCCCGAATATGTAAATTATCGTTTGTGACCTTGTTGCTAAGTGTCGTGGACATATTTATTTGCTCTTAAACTAGTAGTCTTGCTATCGTAATTAATTTGTACTCGTTGTTACAAGCGTGCGTTAATTTTATCAGTGTTAGAAACACTGTTTGGATAGATTTCCTTATTACTTTTACTGTGGGATGTCTGAAAACCTTATCCCCTCTCATTCTGAAATTGTACCCATGCCCCCTTTCACTCACAACCAATCTTTTTTCCTAATTTCCCTCACCAATCAGATCATCTCCCACACTCTGTCTACCCAATCAGAAACCACTCGACCTCTCTCTTTTCTTTCTCCCCGTAAGCTCTCTTTCACTCTCTTCTCTTTGTAAGAGCAAGGACCTTTACCAATCATCAAAGATCCACTTTGAAAATACCACCATCGTGATCCTCCTGACTTCACGATCACAACCATACCAACCGTTTTTCAATTTGACGAGTTTTAACCCATTGACTCGGAAGCTCCGACTCGGTGGTTTTTGTGTTAACGTGATCACGGCCGAGTTACCAAGTTTTGAAGGTTGTGGAAGCATCCACGCAACTCCCTAAGGTCCCTAGACTAGTTTTGGTGAAACGTTGACGTCGAAGCAAGCACGTTCAAGGAGTTGACTTTTTGGCCGAGACCTTCGAGCCGTTTTCAGACCATTTTCCATCTACTTTTGAACTTTTGGAAGGTATAACATTTTTCTGCTCTTCTTAAGCTTCAAATCCATATAAAATTTGCTAAAAATGGTTGAGAAATGAAGAATATATGAGGTTTTGAAAATTTTCCAATTTCCGGCGAAACCTGATGGCGGACGGTTGAGACCAGTGAATCCACCGAAGAAAGCAAGAGCCATCAAAGTTGATGGAATATTCTAACGGCGTCAGGTAATGCCATTAACCCTGTTAGTTAAAGTTAACGAAATATTCCTGACGTCTGTTAGGGTTTGGCCGCGCGTGCTGGCGCATCTGGCCGTGCCCTAGCCAGCGCGTGGCGACGCGTCAAGACTCCTTTTTACTTTCTGAAAATTTGTGTAGGTCCGTGATGTCGAGTAGATCATTTTTGTATATTCAAACCTTCCGTTTGAGCAAATTATGGGAAGGTTTTCCTAGTTTTTCCATATATGTCCTATTAATTAATTATAAATAGTTGTTTCGCATATAGGGGAAACTTACCCTGAGGACGTACGTGGACAAGGGAGACTAGGGGGCTACGACCCTACGACATACCAGTGAGTAGGCATTTTGTTTTTGTATATTACGTATATTCCTCATAGTTTCCATAAATGTTTTAAATGGTTTATTGCATTATTATGCCATGACTTATATATTTTAAATGTTATAATATGATTAAGTTTTATGAATCATCATGGCATATCCATATTCATATTGTTACATATAATCGTTGTGAATGGTATGAAATGCTAAAGTGAATATGGGACACGCAGGTAAGTCCAGGTAAAGTTATGTTGTGGATTAAAATTATTGAATCACTATGGCATGTTTTTGCATATAGAATGCTCATCATTGCTACACCCTGGTGTTAGTGCTCCCGCCCAGGGCCAGGGCTTATCCTTCACGTGTATGTTCACCTTTCGCACCGCTCGCTCGCATCCAAGTAGGTGCTAGTCCTGTCGTACAGGTCACAGTAGGTGACTTCAACTCGTAAGTGACTCGCGCATAACGCTAGTCTTCACGTGATTGTAGCACTAGAGCGATTATTATTACACCTAGTCCTGTCGTACAGGTCACATTAGGTGACTCCGACTCGTGTGTTTCGTACAGGTCACATTAGGTGACTCCAACTGACATGTTAGTATAGATTACAGCACATAATCATATATATACTATTGTTAAGAATATCTGTTATGGCATACTTCTGGACTTACATTTGACATGCATTTTATTTTCATACTTATATGTAGTATGATTTTCTGGAAACTATACTTGTTTTACAGGGAGAGGTTAGTATGATTGAAAAATAATGGATTTTATAAACCTTTATTTTTGTGCCCACTCACCTTTCTATTTTTTGCCCCTCCAGGTCCTAGTTAACTAATTTATCTCTGTGGCATATGAGGAATAGTTGGTGGTTCTGACGTACCTCCATCTTAACGTAGGAACTTATCTCTAGTTGTGTAATAAGTACTTCTTTCGTTCGACTGCTTTACCATTATGTTATCTATGCTCTGAATATTTGTAGTTATGGGTTGTAACCACTACTGCGCACTCACGTTATTAGTTAATTAAATTCTAGTTTCAGTTTTAATTTATTCACAATTTTCTTTCATCACTTGCACTTTGGTTACGTCACTTTCCCGTGACGGCCAGCACACCTTGATTCTGGTCTGGGTGTGTCAGCTCAAAAAAAAAAAGGACGAGAAGTAGTACAACCACAAAAGCAGGTCAGAGGCCAAGCGTAGAGACCGATCCCCAACTAAAGGAGGCCTGATGTCGAAGAACTATTCTAAGTTCTCGATCCTGAACCACCAAATCCTCCACGACATCAAGAGTGGACCATGGTTCAAGCTGCTGAAGCAATCGAAGGGAGATACCTCCAAGTTGGACCACACCAAGTACTGCACATTCCACCGAAGTTCCGGTCACACAACCGACTACTGCTACACTTAGAGGAACTGCTTAGCGAAGCTGGTGAAAGAAGGCAAGGTCGACAGATACTTTGACAAACCAGTTATGCAGCCTAAAAGGAACGCAGACGCCAATGAAGAGCCACAAACCAAGACAATCCAGATCAATGACATATTCTCCAAATCTGAGCACTTGGGGGGTCACCAACAATTCCAAAAAGAGAAAGATCCAGCAGGCTTTACTAGTCTCACAGGTCCAGGCAGTCAACACCTAACCTGGACCTATCGTTGGTTTCACCAAGCAGGATGCCGAATGCGTCGACTTCCTGCACAACGACGCATTAGTGATATCTGTCCAACTATCCTCAAGGCCTCCTGGCCGTCACGTGAGGATGACGTAGCCATGTGCGCAGTGCGGAAGTGAAGATAATATAAAAATGTGAGTAAATAAAAAACAAACCTAGCGAAATTACACTAGATAAACAAATAAGTGCAGATGAAGTTAATTAAGTGAAGTTACACGAAATCAGAGCGTAGGTAGCCCAGTGCAGTCCAGCAGGACAAAAGCTAATTATACAATACCAGAGAAGTAGTCCTACTTTAATTATAATCTGTCAGAACCGCCGTCACCTCCTTGTAAGCAACCAACAAGCACTCCTACCTAGAACAGAAAGTGTGAGTGGGCAAAAACAAAGCTTTTAAAAACATTTCCTTTTTCTCAAATGTTATAACCCCTCGCCGTAAAACCTGTATAATTTCCCAGAAAATAGAATATACATACATATATATATATATATATATATATATATATATATCTCAAAATCATTTACAAAATCCAAAATCCCAACATGAATGCCATGCAAGATATCACAAGAATAATCAAGCCAACCAGATGAAATAAAATGATGAATAATAATGTGTCAGCTGGATCCACCTATGGTGGACTGTACTGCTGAACCTATACCTCATCAAGTATGCCTGCACACGAGTCTGAACCACCTAGTGTGGTCTGTACGATAGGCTAGGTGTAAATAAATACGCTCAAGTGCTACGATCACGTGAAGACTGTGTGAATGATAGCAGGTCACCTACGAGTCGGAACCACCTATAATAGTCTGTACGATAGGACTGTGCACCTAATTTGGATCCAAGGTGAGAGTATGGTGCGGGAGGTGAACATCACGTGAATGACTGTGCCCTGGCCAAGGGTGGGAGCACTAACACCGAGGTGCAGATTAATGAGCTCTAAATGTCCCTAAGTATAATCATAACCATACAACTTACCATTAACCGCATATAACCTTACCTGGAACTTACCTGAGCGTCCGCAGCACCAACCCTAATATATGTAAGTATTAAATGCATATTCTAAGTATAGAACATTTGGCGTGGCATTTCCAAAGTATGAAACTATTTAAATGAGTTTTCTGGGAAAAATGCAATGCATATATACATATATAGAAAACCAAAATGCCCACTCATTGATATGTAGAAAGGTCGTAGCCCCCGAGTCTCTCTTGACTGCGCTCCTCCTCTGGAAACGTCTCACCTATATGCGAAACAACTATTTTAACATTATTTTTAAGCACATAACCAAAACTATGTAATAACTTCTCATAAGTTGCTCAATTGGGGTGTTTAAATATACCATCGTGGCCTACTCAACCCCACAAACATCCCTATATTTTTAGAAAAATTTTTTGATGCCCCACGCCCCAGCCACGCGCAGGCACGTGCCTGGCACACAGACGGAATAGTTAATGCCGTTAGAGAATATTCTGTTAAATAATATAATATTTCGTTTAAGTTACCTGACGCTGGTTATCACCGTTAGGAATATTCCATCAAAGTTGATGGAATATTCTTCTTCTTCTCCGGCGAGTCGGCGGCCGCCGTCTGTATCGCTGGTTTCTAGAAAATTTTCAAAACTTGATATCTCACTCATTTTTCAACCAAATTCTACGAAATTAGTACCAAAATGAAGCTAGAGACAAGAATAACGCTTTCTTACCACTTTGAAGCCCTAAATCTCACGGAAAATGGCCGGAAAACCTTCGATATTTCCGGTCACCTCTGCAACTCGTGGAACCGGAGCATTTTGACGTCCAAAATCTTACAAAACTTCTCCAAAGTCTTCGTGAAGTCGATTAGAGACTTCCTTGAGTCTTAAAACACTAGAAATATCGCACGATCACGACGGAGTAACAGTACCCTCGTCGGAGCTCCCTAGTTCTCGTATTTCCGAAGGCTTCACGTCCAACCAATAATATGGTTGTGCTCTGGAGCTTACAAGGGACCTGATTGTGGCCTCTAAAAGTTCCATCCTTGCGTGGAAGTAAGGGTTTTGGAGGTGGTCTGTACGTTGTACGGAAAGAGAAGAATCGAGAGAGAGAGAGGGTGAAGGTATTGTTGATGGTATCTGCGTGTATGTGTGTACGTGTGTCCGGATTGGGCACCCTAAAAAAAAACTAAGTTCTAATTGAGTTCCTCACACAACTACAAAAATCAACCTAACAAAACCCTAAAATTCTATTGGTTCCCAACAAGTAGGAAATAAGACAATTGGCCCAATTTTTTTTAGCCCAATTATACATTTACAACCCAACGTTCAAGGGTAAAAACATCATTTCCACGCTTTCGAAATAAATTCGGGACGGGCTGTCACAACCTACCCTCCTTAAGAAAATTTCATCCCCAAAATTTCACACAATAATATAACAACTGTTAATAACCATAAAATAAGCGTGGATACATGTCTCTTATACAATCCTCCGTCTCCCAGGTAGCTTCCTCCACTGAATGATTCCTCCACAAAACTTTCACTAAGCGCACCGTTTTGTTCCTCAAAACTTTATCCTTCCAATCTAAAATCGTCACGAGCTCCTTGTCATAAGTCAAATCTGGATTAATTTCCAGTGGTTGAGGAGGTATCACATATGATGGATCTGAGACATAATGACGAAGCATAGAGACATGAAAAACATCGTGCACTTTAGATAATTCTGGAGGCAACTCTAGCCTGTAAGCAACTTCACCGACTCGTTCGGTGATCTGGTACAGTCCGATATATCTAGGGCTCAGCTTACCTTTCTTCCCGAACCTTACTGCACCTTTCCACGGTGATAACTTTAAAAATACCCAATCACCAACTTTATACATTCGGTCAGTGGCATGTTTATTCGCCAAACTCTTTTGTCGATCCTTGGCCGCTTTCAGGTTAGATTTAATTACCTGAATATTCTGTATAATCTCCTCTATAATCTCAGGGCCCACCAATACTCTTTAACCAACCTCTGACCAGCATAAATGAGTGCGACAAGACTTACCATAGAGTGCCTTAAAAGGTGACATACCAATACTCGAATGGTAGCTATTATTGTAAGTAAACTCCATCAAATCTAAACGCCTATGCCAAGCGTCACCAAATTGCAATACAGAAGCTCTTAGCATGTCCTCCAACGTCTGAATAGTCCGCTCAGATTGCCCGTCTGTCTGAGGATGATATGTTGTACTATAAAGTAATCTCGAACCAAGAGCCTCCTGAAACGCCACCCAGAACTTATAAGTAAACCTAGGATCCCGATCTGAAATGATACTAACCGAAACCCCATGGTACTTAACAATCTTGGATATAAAAAACTCAGTTAATCGGCTTAAAGAATATTTTTCTCGTACTGGAATAAAGTGTGCTAATTTAGTAAGCCGATCTACTATCACCCAAATACCATAATGACCATTCTGCGTACGTGGAAGCTTGTATACAAAATCCATGTTAATATCTTCCCATTTCCATTGTGGAACGGGAAGTGGCTGCATCAACCCAAATGGCTTTTTCCTCTCTGCTTTGACCTGCTGACAAATTGCACACCTGCTTACATAATCTGCAATTTCTCTTTTCATACCAGGCTAATAATAAAATGGTCGAATGGTATGATACATTTTAGTACTCCCGGGATGCATCGCATAAGCCGATACATGCGCCTCATCAAGAATTTCTTTCTTTAACTCTGCATTATTCGGCACGTACATTCTTTTCTCCTGCATAAGCATACCATCGGACTACCGAATTCTGAGGTTTTCTTTTTCCCTCGATTTCTTGCCATAATTAATTCCTGAATTTCCTCATCATTCATCTGAGGCTCGAGTACTCGATCAACTAAAATTGGTCTGACTTGGAAACTAGCAAGTAGAGCTTCTTCTTTATCTTCCACCCCCAACTTCACTCAAGTGGTTCTCAAGTCTGTAATAAGAGGAATACGACTAGCATATAAAGCATTAACTCGGCCTTGAGATCTCCTACTAAGTGCATCTGCCACCACATTTGCACGACTAGGGTGATACTCAATCGTGCAATCATAGTCACTCAGCAATTCTATCCACCTTCGTTGTCGAAGGTTAAGATCTCTGTGGGTGAAAAGATACTGAAGACTTTTATGATCTGTAAAAATCTTACATTTTTCTCCATAAAGATAATGCCTCCAAATCTTCAAAGCAAAGACAATAGATGCTAACTCAAGGTCATGAGTAGGATAATTCATCTCATAAGGCTTCAACTGTCGCGAAGCAACACATCCTAAACCATTCAAGGAAGCATCACTATAAATCTCAAAATTACCACTATCGTCTGGAAGTGCCAAAACAGGTGCGTGAGTGAGACAATACTTAAGCTGCTAAAAACTCTGCTCATAATTATCGTCCCATTCAAATTTAACATCATTCCTCGTCAACCTCTTCAGTGGTAATGCTATAACTGAAAAATCTTTAACAAACCGTCAATAATAACCAGTTAGGCCAAGAAAACTTCGTACATCGGTGACGGTTCGTGGCTGCTCCCAATTCTCAACAGCTGCTACCTTCTGAGGGTCCACCTGAATACCTTGGGCTGATATAACATGTCCCAAAAATGTCACTTGATCTAACCAAAACTGGCATTTGCTAAACTTAGCATGTAATTGATGTTCCCTCAATTTCTTCAACACCAAAGTGAGATGTCGAACATGCGCTGCTTTAGACTTAGAGTACACCAGAATATCATCAATAAAAACAATGACAAACCTGTCTAGATATGGCTGGAATACTCGATTTATCATGTCCATAAAAGCTACAGGTGCATTAGTTAACCCGAATGGCATCACAAGAAACTCAAAATGACCAAGAATATTTAATGTACCCATGATCAAGTCAGGATTATTCTGAGCATCCTGCAGGGTTATATTGTGGATACAACCCTGTGCCTGCTGTCGTCCACCACGACCTCTACTAGCCTGATTTCCACGTCACTGCGTACCTCGACTGGGCTGGTTAGGCTACCTCGATGATCCCGTGCTACTAGAAGCAACCTCCAAATTCTGGGACTGTCCTCCGGGATACCACTATGATCCACCAGCTGAATATGGCTGATATGGCGTGTAACCTCCTGGATACTGAGCATAACCACCCTGCTGATACGGGTTTTGTGGGTATTGATACTGTCCTCCAGAATATGGAGCTATATCACCTTGATAGTGATAAGCACCCACACGACCCTGTCTGAGTATAACCACTAGGTCCTGGAACCTGCTGAATCGGAACTGGCGGTGGTAAAGAAGGTGGTTGGGGCCTCTACTGATTCTGAGGGCACTGTATAGCTCGATATAGCTCGATGTCCCATCTGGCCACAAGTGAAGCATCCACTGCTACCTCGCCTACACTCCCCAAAATGCCGATTATTGCACCTACGGCATAGAGAAGCACCTGTACTGCCAGAATCCCTCTGTCTCTGAAAGCGAGGACCTCCAGAAAATCTGCCACCTCTCATCTGTCCAGTAGCACTAAAGCCCCCACTAAAAGAACTAGAACTAGTACCACTTCTTTTAAAACTCTGGGTCTTGCGAGGTCTCTGTGATGACTGACCTTTATCTCTATTATTTTTCTTCTGGTTACCATCTTTTTCTTCTTCCTCCTCGCCATCACTGAGCATATTTTCAGAATCCTCGACTTGCAGTAGAATCTCATAGAACTCCTGGTAGGTAGGAGTCGTGGTCGCCATGGAACCCCACTTCTTTCTAGTACCCAATCTAAAACGGTGAAGCATCTCTACAGGATTAGCAGCAATCTTAGGGCAATAACGAGACAAATCAGTGAACCTCCTGTAGTACTCATTAGTTGACATCTTCCCCTGCTTCAAATGTGTGAATTCTTGCTTCTTACAATCTATATGCTCTGGATGAATGAATCTTTTCTGAAATAACTGCTTGAAAACTTCCCAATTAGCATCTTCCTCTGGTGATAACTGATAAGACTCTTGTCTCCACCAGGATGCAGGCTCCTTACCTAAAAACCAAGTGGTAGTCTCAACCCATCTATCCTCAGGGAGATTTCACTGCCACTGCATCAATCAAAAAGTTTTCTCAAAATGATTGAGCCAACGTTCAGCTCCCTCGTGTCCCTCATTACCCACAAAGTTATTCAACTTCAGATTATACACAGTCTCCAGGGGAGTCTTTTGAGGAGGGTGAAGTGAAGACTAATAGCATTGGCAATAGCTTCCCCTAACTGAGCAATATCAGGGAAACTAGACTCAGCTGGAGTACGTGGCTCTCTACAAGGCGACATGGTTCTGACAGAAGACACCAAAATAATTAGAATGCTCACAAAGTATGCAGGACTGCCAAACCTAGGCTCTGATACCAAACTGACACACCCCGACCTAAATCAAGGCGTGCTGGCCGTCACGTGAGGGTGACGTAGCCATGTGCGCAGTGCAGAAGTGAAGATAATATAAAAATGTGAGTAAATAAAAACAAAACCTAGCTAAATTATACTAGATAAATGAATAAGTGTAGGTGAAGTTAATTAAGTGAAGTTACACGAAATCAGAGTGTAGGTAGCCTAGTGCAGTCCAGCAGGACAAAAGCTAATTATACAATACCAGAGAAGTAGTCCTACATTAATTACAATCTGTCAGAACCGCCGTCACCTCCTCGTAAGCCACCAACAAACACTCTTACCTAGAACCTGGTGGGGTGCAAAAACCTGTATAATTTCCCAGAAAATAGAATATATATATATATATATATATATATATATATATATATATATATATATATCTCAAAATCATTTACACAATCCAAAATCCCAACATGAATGCCATGCAAGATATCACAAGAATAATCAAGCCAACCAGATGAAATAAAATGATGAATAATAATGTGTCAGCCAGATGCACCTATGTCGGAATCACCTAGTGTGGTTTGTACGACAGGGCTAGGTGTAAATAAATACGCTCAAGTGCTACAATCACGTGAAGACTGTGCGAATGATCGCGGGTCACCTACAAGTCGGTACCACCTATAATGGTCTGTACGATAGGACTGTGCACCTAACTTGGATCCAAGGTGAGAGTATGATGCGGGAGGTGAACATCACGTGAAGGACTGTGCCCTGGCCACATGTGGCAGCACTAACACTAGGGTGCAGGTTAATGAGCTCTAAATGTCTCTAAGTATAACCATAATCATACAACTTACCATTAACCACATATAACCTTACCTGGAACTTACCTGAGCGTCCGCAGCACCAACCCTAATATGTGTAAGTATTAAATGCATATTATAAGTATAGAACATTTGGCATGGCATTTCCAAAGTATGAAACTATTTAAATAAGTTTTCTAGGAAAAACGCAATGCATATATACATATATAGAAAACCAAAATGCCCACTCACTGATACGTAGAAGGGTCGTAGCCCCCGAGTCTCGCTTGACTGTGCTCGTCCTCTGGAAACGTCTCACCTATATGCGAAACAACTATTTTAACGTTATTTTTAAGCACATAACCAAAACTATGTAATAACTTCTCATACGTTGCTCAATTGGGGTGTTTAAATATACCATCGTGGCCTACTCAACCCCAGAAACATCCCTATATTTTTAGAAAAAATTTCCAATGCCCCACGCGCAGGCAGGTGCCTGGCACACGGACGGAATAGTTAACACCGTTAGAGAATATTCCGTTAAATAATATAATATTCCGTTTAAGTTACCTGTCGCCGTTTGTCACCGTTAGGAATATTCCGTCAAAGTTGACGGAATATTCTTCTTCTTATCCGGCGAGTCGCCGGATTCCGTCACCGGCCGCCTTCTGTATCACCGGTTTCTGGAAAATTTTCAAAACTTGATATCTCACTCATTTTTCAACCAAATTCTACAAAATTTGTACCAAAATGAAGCTAGAGACGAGAAGAACACTTTCTTACCACTTTGAAGCCCTAAATCTCACAAAAAATGGCTGGAAAACCTTCGATATTTTCGGTCACCTCTGCAACTCGTGGAACTCGAGCATTTTGACGTCCAAAATCTTACAAAACTTCTCCAAAGTCTTCTTGAAGTCGATTAGAGACTTCCTTGAGTCTTAAAACACTAGAAATATTGCACGATCACGACAGAGTAACAGTACCCTCGTCGGAGCTCCCTGGTTCTCGTATTTCCGAAGGCTTCACGTCCAACCAATGGTATGGTTGTGCTCTGGAGCTTACAAGGGACCTGATTGTGGCCTCTAAAAGTTCGATCCATGCGTGGAAGTAATGGTTTTGGAGGTGGTCCGTACGTTGTACAGAAAGAGAAGAATCGAGAGAGAGAGAGAAAGAGAGGGTGAAGGTGATGGTATCTCTGTGTGTGTGTACATGTGTCCGGATTGGGCACCCTAAAAAAAAAAAAGTTCTAATTGGGCCCCTAACACAACTACAAAAATCAACCTAACAAAACCCTAAAATTCTATTGGTTCCCAACAAGTAGGAAATAAGACAATTGGCCCAATTTTTTTTAGCCCAATTATACATTTACAACCCAACATTCAAGGGTAAAAACATCATTTCCACACTTTCGACAACAAAATATAAATAAATTCGGGACGGGCTGTCACAAATTTTAGGCCACATCTCGATGATACACTGTGCAAGTACTGAATGAGTCAAAGAAAAAGTCATTTACCCCCGTAGAGGCTACTGAAGTGTAGAAAGACAACTCTACCTTGACCGAAGACGGGTAAAGAGACGCCAAGCACATATTTTTTGACCCAAAGTAGCGGTTAGACCACATCAACAACTTGGCAGAGGCAACAAAGCCCAACCTCGCTGATGCACATTCAAGGCAAATCCAAGCAATCTTGAACATGAAGTCCCCCATTACTCTGAAGAAGATTCAAGGTATGACCAAACGAGCAGCCGCACTCAATCGTTTACCCTTGCGGTCCACCAATCAACGTGAGCCTTTTTTCGACTCAATCGAAGAAAAAAAAAACAAGATGAAAAAGACGACGAGTGTGAGAAAACATTCAATGACTTGAAGAAGTACTTAACATCACCTCCCTACTATCCAAACCGGAAGCAGCGGAGGACCTATTCACAAATGTGACGGTATCTGAAGCAACAATAAGCTCTACCCTCATACGAGAAGAGTTGGGGGCCCGACTACCTGTATTCCACAATTCAAAAGCTCTCCTAAATGAGGAAACCAGCTACCAGAAATTCAAAAGCTAACTTTGGCGACAGTTGTTGCAACCCGGAAGCTCAAGTTATACCTTCAGACACACGCAATCATCCTCATGACCAAGGTTCTAAAAAACGCTAGGCGCTAGTCGGGCGGTGAGCTGGCGCCTAGCGCCTAGGTGGCTAGGCGGGGTCTAGGCGGATTTAGGTAAATTTCTTGTATATCTTGTAAATAAGTGTATATTGACACTTACAAAAAATTATACTTGTATGAAATTAGTAAGGAGTATTGTATATATATGCCATTGCCATATAACCATAGTAAGGAGTATTGTAGGATGACATATGTACGACAAGTTCACAATTTAAAACCACATAAAATGCAAAATAAGAGGAAAATAAGGAAATGTAGTAATGCAACTTTCTATATATATATATATATATATAGAAACATTTTATTTCCTTGCAACTACTACAACAATATATAAAACACACTACATTCAATTTGGAACCTGAAAACAAATAATTCTATTTATGCAAAACTCTAACTCCTTTTTACCACACAAAAAATCCAACTACTATGGCTCGAAACAAAACAACTCCGAAACAAAACAACTCTGAAAGCATTTTAAATCATATTTCATCCAATGTTTATGCACAAAATAAATCTTTCACCGAGTAAAAAGAACTTGGAAATATTATTGAAAATAAGGTAATGCATCTTAAATTTCGAATAGCATCCAATGTCTTCTACTTTCTAGTTTCTTGATAGACAATGAAATAAACACTTGCTAGGTAATAAAATATGCATGCATTCATAATATATATTATCATTTAGGAATTTCTGTCTTTTAATTGAAGAGGAAATTAGTCTTGTTTCAATAATCTTTGTCAATTAATGAAATAAACACTTGCTAGGTAATAAAATATGCATGCATTCATAATATATATTATCATTTAGGAATTTCTGTCTTTTAATTGAAGAGGACATTAGTCTTGTTTCAATAATCTTTGTCAATTCTATTATTCAATTGTTTAAATCAAAGCTTTCCTCAGATTAATATCACATTATTATATTATCTAAATATTTTCATATCTTAAATTTCGAATAGCATCCAATGTCTTCTACTTTCTAGTTTCTTGATAGACAATGAAATAAACACTTGCTAGGTAATAAAATATGCATGCATTCATAATATATATTATCATTTAGGAATTTCTGTCTTTTAATTGAAGAGGAAATTAGTCTTTTTTCAATAATCTTTGTCAATTCTATTATTCAATTGTTTAAATCAAAGCTTTCCTCAGATTAATATCACATTATTATATTATCCAAATATTTTCATTTGTATTGTGTGTGTGTGTGTGTGTCACTAATCAACCATTCGATTATATTATGCATTAACACTGTATATCGCATTATTATATTGTCTAAATATTTTCATTTGATTTGAGTATATACATATATATATACATATATATATATATATATATGTACGTATGTATATATGTGTGTTTGTGTGTGTGTGTCACTGATCATTCATTTATATTATGCATTAATACTATATGTGGAAAAGGATATCCTCGCCAGAGATCCTAGGGATCCCACGATCGTGACCGTTTATCGTACATCGTAAGGTCAGAAATCATTCTAAAGTTTAAAATTTAAAATTAAATATAAATAGTACCTAACAAAAACTGACCGCACGATGTACGATGAACAGTCACGATTGCGGAATCCCTAGGATCCCTCGGAAAAGGATCCGGCGAGGATCTTTTTCGACTATATGTTGTCATAATCAGTAAATCTTCTGTATATGAATGTGTAACTTAAAGCATATCTAGTATTAGTATTCCTTTTCACTTAGAAATGAGAGGTCTTAGGTTCGAATCTCGTTGATGGCGAATTCGATACCAAATTAGGCTGCCCATTGTGTGGCTTAGCCGAACTCCCCCTCCCTTTAATGTAAAAAATATCGATGTACTCAAAAAAAAAAAATTATGCAGGTTAATATTTTCTTACAAATGAAAATATGGTCGTATGTTTCCAAGATTAGCAATTATTTACTATAAGATATTAGGGTATACCTGATCTCTCTAAAACCCTCCTCTCTAAATAACAAAACCCAACTCATAAATGCCGCCAAAATCAGCAATCAAACAACAGCTGGATCTCTCCAGGTGCAAATAAGACTAACACTTTGAAGTACAGTTAAACGCATAAGTTGTTTAGGAGCCTGCAAACAAAAGCCGAAATCTTTACCATGCTGCAAAAGACATGGTTATTAAAATTTCAAAACTGTTGTCTTTCTATGCTTCAGAAGTAATACAACCGTCATAACAAGGTGCTTTATACAGAAGTCTTCGCATTACATAAAAATGACTGTCTAAGAAGAATTCCAAGTGCAAAATTACCAGAATATGAATAAAAAGTATTAGCATTGTTATGTTGGCAAACACTTATTTTTCCAAGTCAAGTTTAAAAGCTACTTAAAACAATATTTAGTAAATTATCTAGAAGACCAGCGCAGCCTTTACCAAATGGTTAAATCAGTGAACCATGATTTATCAGAGTTGATGCTCAGTAAAACTTTGATAAATATGTAATGAGATTCTATCTGGTAGAAAATATTAAATGATCACAGAAAAATGGTGGCATATATAAATATATGAAAAACAACTATTGATATAATTAAAAAAGATATGAATGTTTTTAAATTTCATACCACTTGCTAGCCTGACCCAAGTTTCCATTTCTTTTTTAGCAGCAAACTTTCTGGCTCACGCAAACTGCTTTAGTGGCAATCTACAGCAGAAAATATATTCTCACCTATTTCAAGAAACCACGGAGTAACTTGACTACGTATGAAACATATAGAAACCAAGCTGATGCCATTCTTCACAAAGAAGTTTTTCATTGTTAAAGATTGCACAATTTGTATTTCTCTCAATTAGACAACGTATAAGAAGGATGACAGGGGTTGCCACTCGGTTCACTTTGATCTGATTGTATTTCCTGATTCCCATTCTGCTTGCGATTAGAGAAACAGGAAGAAACGGTCGAAATCCCATTTAAAAAAAAAAAAAAAAAACAGAAGCCAAGGGCTTAATCGTGGAGGGAGCTGGATACTTTAATCTTGATGGAGCTACTATTACTTTTGCGGAGGCAATGGGCTTAAAGAAAGGTCTCAAGCTTGCCAAAGCCAAGGGCTTAATCGTGGAGGGAGATTCCAAAGTGGTGATCGAATCAGTGATAGGTAATTGGAATGTTCTTTGAAAGACTCAAACTCTTATTGAGGAGGTTCGGTTTATTGCCGCTTCATTCTTGCGTGTTGAGTGGAGGCATGCCTTCCATAAAGCCAACTTTGTCACTAATGCTTTGGCGCATTTTGGGCTTTCTCTTCGCCCCACATTTGGGACCATTGTCTGCCTTCGAGTGCTTTACATGCTTTCCATCTTGATTGTATTGGTAACAAATGTACGTACTAGAGGCTTTTCTCTTTAATGAATGTTTTTTTCTATCAAAAAAAATAAATACAAAGATATATAAGAATCTAGGACTGGAAATTTTTCCCGAATCCCAAACCAAACCAAAAAAGATTCTGATCCGATACTGAGTCCAAACCAATAATACCGAAATTTTGAGACTCCATACCGAACCGATCCTGCACCTTTCGATACGAGAATCAGGATTACATATTCAATGGTTCAGGAATCCTAAACCGAATACATATACATATACATTGGTTGCATGCATGATGAATGTTGAATTTAAGTTAATTGGTAGTAGGGTATATTAGAAATAGAAGTATGCAATTAAGTAGTTTGGAACTTTGGAACGTCAATTTGACTTGGTATGAAATTTCAAATTGGTATGAGGTAAAAATCCTAAATTTCAATTGATATAAAATAGGACAACAAAATTTCAAGCCAAAAGCCCAAACTTTAGCTCACAGCCCAAAAGCTCAAAACCCAAAATCCATTCCGAAATATCGAAAACATTTTAGGAATTCTGAAAATTTGGAATATCAAAATTTTGGTTCGGGATTGATCTTCAAATTCTCATCCAAAAAATTTTATGTTTAGAATTCAGAATCCTATTTCGGTATGGTTCCATTTTCAGTTTGAGATCTCATACCACCAAACCACCCTATAAGAACCTATTTCACGATAAGGCGACGTGTTTAGGTTATCCCAACTTTTTAAATGAGGTTAAAAATACAACTTTTTAAATGACATAGAACAGAATGTCGTTTCCTCAAATCACATGAAGACTATACAGCAAAACTCACCCATTTACGGCAAGTCTACAAAGATTGAAAGCACCACAACAATCATGTAAACCTTCAAATTGTGCAACATGAGATGAGTAAGAAAATACTCACTGACCAATATGATCTAAGGTAAATTAGTAAAATGATATTAAAAAAAATTAATGTAAAGCGACCCGAGACAAATAACATAATCTCCGAATCTGTGAGCTCATGACCCTAATACCGATTGATGTTTGCATTATTTACTCAAACAAGTTGATAGAAAAAGGACTAATATAGCATGACAGAAGCACAGAATAAGAGAGGAGCAAAAAATCCAGTCCACTCTACCCTGCCGGAACCGCCATCGTCATTTCCCGGTGTTCCTGCAAGATTAACTGCAATATTATACCGACGTATTGGAGATTTAATTCTAAATTTACCACTTGGTTAAATGGTAAAAATTCATAACAAACATTCATGTAAATTAAACATTTGAGTCCCTCTGAACTTTAATTTTAGTTGATTTATCCCCACAACTTTTATAATAAACCAATTTTTCCTCTGAACTTTAATTTTAGCTGATTACCCCATAAAATTTTATAATTAACCAATTTTCCTTTGAAGGTTTTCATCTATCCAATTTTCTATTCTTTTGTCTCCATACAATTTTTATATGTTGTTCGCGTGATCAAAATGATTGGAAAGTTAGATGAAATTTTTGAAAAGCTAGCGTCGTGGGAAAATTGCCTATTTATAAAAATTCATGAAGATAATGGACTAAAATTAAAGTTTAAAGAAAAAACTGACTAATTATAAAAATTCAAAGAATAATTGGATAAAATTAAATTAAAAAAAAAAATAGATTCACATCCCTAATTTTTATATGGCATTGATTTAAACCTTATTGTTTTCTTATTTTTGATCAAAGTCTTTTGACTTCGTCCACGTCATTATCTTAGAATTTAAAATTTTACATGTCAACGCTTTGCTATATTTATTTAATTTTTAGCTAAAGTATTTGCCTTTTTTTTTTTTTTTTTTTTTTTTTGTAATTAGTATTTATTGCTTTGTCTGGATTTTTAGTTGATAATTGAAATCTCATCCCTTCCTAAATTTAAGGTAAGTAAACAACTATTTAAACTTTTCCATTCTTTCATCCCTGATACACACCCTATAGCGCCCCAAACTCAATCCATTATGCTTCTTCATCAACTATACACCAAACCCCCAGACTCTCTCTCTCAGCGCAGCAGCAGCAGCATCCCTAGATGATTATATATGCAGTCAACGTCCTTTCTTCTTTTTTTACTTTTTATTTTCTATTAATCTTGATTATTCAATGTATGGGTGGCTACACTTTATATTTCATGGGTACAACTTTATTTTACATGTTATTTCATTCAAATATATCTATTGGTACAATATGTTTTCTGACTACAATTTCGTTATACATATTGATATGTGTCACATCCCGGTCCGGGCCCCCACCACATCCCGGGCTCGACTCCGCCGTAGCACGATATTATCCGCTTTGGGTCCCGGCCATGCCCTCATGGTTTTGTTTCTGGGAACTCACACGAGAACTTCCCAGTGGGTCGCCCATCATGAGATTGCTCTCGCGCGAACTCGCTTAACTTCGGAATTCTGATGGAATCCGAAGCCAGTGAGCTCCCAAAAGGCCTCGTGCTAGGTAGAGATGAGAATATACATATGTTTGGGCCCAAAATAATATTTGGGTCGAATTAGTATCATTTTCGGCCCAGTGCATTCTCAGAGGCACTGTGGACTGGTACCATGGGCCGAGGAGGATCAAGGTAACCGAATAGTGATTAGAGAGGGGATGATGCGGATAAACATGAGGATGTGATAGGGGCCAAGACCTATTAGGAAAAGGAGTCTCAGATAAATTATGATACAGAAGTGAATCAAGCCCACGATTGGAGGAAGGTTCAAAGTCCTAATTGGATTAGGATCGGCCGAGACAGAGTTGGATTAGTATCGGTCGAGGTAGAGTTGGACTAGGAAAATGATTTCTATCCAAGAACGATTTGGAGTATTTGCACTACTATAAATAGAGGGAGGAGCGTAACATTCAGGCCCCCGAACTCAACACACAAACTGCCCTGCGCAAATTCTCGCTCTACGCGAAACCTTTCAAACACCTTGAGATTTTATTTTCTTTTTCGCCAACACATCTTCAGTTTGGATAAACAGCAATGTGAAGGCAACCGGTGATATCTTCAGTTTGGATAAACAACACTATCGCCGTAGAGCCAGCCGATCGTGGAGCATCTTCAGTTTGGATAAACAGCACTGCGTCAAGGCCAACTGGTTACCTATCCAAGTCTCGGTCGAGAAGGGTTTTCGAATCCTTATCGGCAGGGGTCATCTCACTAGCCTCCTCGGCGAAGAGAGGTGTTACGACTTATTGGGCTCGGCACGCTGAACGCCGAGTTGTTTTATGATTGGATACTCGCAGGTTAGCTTCAGAGTTCGGCATTCAAACGGCCGAACCACTTTCACCATCAAGACATACATCTGTTTTGAGTATTTATGTCCCTATACTCTGGTGTCAATTCGGCGTGCTTATACTTTCACGAATATAATCACTGTGGCCGAATCCGGCGCTGACGAGTCGTGAACTTCGCAAGATTAGCAGCCTTGTCTTCAGGCTCCAGAACTTGAAGGCCGAGACGTGTTCCTTCCTCGGCCGCAATCGCAAGATAGAGAAGTCAGACGCGCACAGAACGCATCACCAAAAAATTTTACTCACCGGCCAAGCTCGACCGTCGAGTTGGCACGCCCCGCATTCAACCGAAGGACGTAGTTAGCTTATTAGTTACTCGGCCTGCGCGCCACGTAGGCTTGGTAGTTTTTAGGGTCAACAACATATAAGGCTTACAAGATCCATACCCTAGGCGATGTGGGATCTTACAATATGGGTACAATGTTTTTTTAGAGAAAATTATGTTTTTTTGGAGAAAATTTGGTAAAATGGTTTTGGTTGTTGCTTTTTTATGTTCCCATATGCATGCTTACAAAACAATGTGGTACATTCTTTTCCATGAGTTTTAACATGTACCCAGAGTTTTTTGCTCTTATATTTATTTTTATTTGGGTACAATATTAATTATAATTTTCTTGTAAATTTAGTGTATGGACCCATTGGTATTCTGTGTTTTGGGTACGTAAATTTTTCTATTTTCAATGTTGGTACTTTTTTTTGTCAAGTTCATGGATACATTGTTTTTGTATGTACCCATAATAAATTTAATGGGGTACATAAATTTTGCAGAAGTATGTGGACGATTTTTTATTGTATGCATTTCTCATAATCCATGAAATTTGTAAGATTCATGAGATTTGTAAAATCCATAATCCCATAAATTTGGGGATTTTTACAATTTCATAATTTTTTCGATTTGATGATTGACTGAATTTCATAATAACTAGAATTTTGAATTACATTATTTCTTGAATTTAAATCCCTTGAACGTTGTTAATTAGAGTAATTTTGAAATGAAAAAGACAACAAGGCAGATTGTTTTAAATGCTAGACTGTAATCAACAATTTTAAATTTGAAAAATTAAAAAATGACATGAAAAGATAATAAATATTAAAATGCTGAAGTGTACAAAGTCTAAAGACTTTGATCAAAAATTGAAAAACATTAAGGTTTCAATCTAACGATTGAGATGACCAGGGATTGCAACCAAAGTAACCCTAAAAAAAATTAATAACTCTATGAGAAATTTTATTTGAACCCACACCCAACTTAAATTTTAAATGTGAATAGTCCTTTTTACCTTATTCCATAATTACCATCAAGTACAAGATGAAATTTACAATGAAACTAAAATTTATCAATAAACCCGCACACAATAATCAAACCCTACCACCACGCAATCTTAATCTTATGTTCATTATGGCTAAAATAAAGAGCTACAAGAGAAAAAAAAGTTATAAGTTCTAACTGAGTTATCCAAAATGATCATTGATCTACACTATTACAAGTTCGGAACCATAGCTCACTAATTTTTAAATTAAAAACCAAAGCTCCAATTGAATTAAATTCTTAAGTCAATACTCCATTTTTCTCATCAGAATGTGATCATAACAACCAACACTTACAATATTATTTATTTTTTTTGTATTTTAAAGCATAAAAAGAAACAAAGAACATGGTGATGGAGACTATACTATAAAATTTTAATTTCCTTGGCATCAGTCTATGATTTAACAATCAAGCAATTATTCAATTGTTCACCTCTTTGCTGCACCTTGCTGCTTTGGTATCAACCTTCTTTGCAACATACACTACCAAAAGGCTAGGGCGAAGGCTGACCATTTTAATTGCTGGGATTTTCTTCATAGTTGGTACAGTTCTTAATGCTTCATTTCAAGTATTATACAGTTCTCGATTTTGGATCTGTATTTTCTAAATGGGTGTAAAAATAAATTTACCTATTGAATTGGATTTGTGAGGATAGATTAAATCGTAAATTTGGATTTAAAGAAATATTGATAGATTAATTAAAAGTAATAGGAGTGTAGAAAGTAAGTTGAATGTAAAAGAAAAATTATATGGTTCTAAATAAAATTTCTCTAACTCTATACAAGTTTAGGTGATAAATCGACAAGACATAACTGTTTTCTCTGGAGTCTTGACTTAGACCATCTCCAATGGTTGGGCTAAAAGCCAAACATTTTAGCCCGGAAAATTTAGCTTTTTGCCCAGAAACAGTTTTTCTACTCCAACCCATTCTATCCTAAAATTTTAGCCCGGGATTATTAAAGAATAAACTTAGGCTATTTTTTTTCTTAACTTAATTTAAAAATAAAAAATAAATATGTAGACTATCGTAAATTAATTTTATGAACATTTTAATCTAAAAAAATTTAAATTCTGATAAATATTTTCACTCGGTTTGGTGGAGCCCACACCGATTTCTGGGCTAAATTCTGGGGGGAATCTGGCCTTAGTTTAGCATTTAGCATTTAGCCCAAATTTTCCCCTTGTATTGGAGTGAGTTTGGGGGGAAATTTTGGGGGGTAATTTGGCTTTTAGCCTACCATTGGATATGGTCTTATGAGCACTTAAAATTTCAACTTGTTTTATTATTATTTGCTGCCCAACTGTAAAGACGTGGGAAATATTTATTTTTTCTATTTATTTTTTCTATTTATTTTTTATTGCTTTTGAATTTTTAATAGGGCCAGTCGGATTTGGTGGCACCGACTGAAGTCAACAAATTATATTTTGAATTTTTAATAGGGCCAGTCGGATTTGGTGGCACCGACTGAAGTCAACAAATTATATTCAAAAACACATGGCATGTCCAAGTGAAGTGCCCTTTCTTTACCTACTATTCTCTAGGTACGCCAACTTTTTACCAACTACAACTTTTAAAATCAAAACTTGTAAATTTGTTAATCAGATATATGTCACAATTCACCTGATGTAATTTATAAAATATAATTTACACAGTCGATCTTCTTGACATTGAATCTTATTACTATATGTTTAACTTGATCGTAATAGAGAGTATGTTACCAATGCGATCAGTTTTCGTGTATTATCATTCCTCTTTTAATGCAAATACTTTTGTGGTACAGTGAAACTTATCATTTTGTTGGAAAACGTTAAATAAGTTTAGATTTAAAGAACGATAGTCGTTTTATTTTTTTTTATACAAACGATATTATTTATATTAAGAGTGTGAGAATCAGTTAAGCTTAACAATAAGTCAATCATAATAATATAGCTCAAATCCGATTTTGAAACTATGACAGAGCAAACGTAAACTCTTTCTCAGTGCTCATAATTATCATTGACTATGAACTCCCGACTCTGCTATCAATCTATCCAGAAATTACTAGTTGTTCAAATTGGATGTTGATGCCTGTGCTCAGTTTATGATCTCCATTTTAATCAAACACACAACATTATCAGTCATTTAAAAATAAATCCCATGTTTGCTACTACCCAATTGAATTTGAATTTTGATCCAAACAAGTAAAAAGAAAGAGAAGGCGAGTGGCCGCAACCACAGGTAGAAAATAGTTGAGTTTTTGAGTGACAGCATGAATTCGAACCCCATCGGTAATTAATTTAACATCTAATTTAACAAAATTTATCTTCCGACAAAATAAAAATAAAAAGAAAGAGAAGTTTGGTACCTGTGGCTGCAGGTGTGGACTGTGTAGGAGCAACTCCGGCAGCTGCAAGATAAAAACACCAAAACATATTAGTTAGTTCAAGATCTTAAACGGGTGCGTTTAGAAAAATCCAAATTAAACTAAAGAGTGCACTGAGCAAAAGTACTTTTGCATTTGGATGTATCAAGTGATTGGCCGCAAGCTGTGGCGATTCTGAGAGCGGAAGTGATGTTGCTGCCCAAACTCTCGAGGAGTCCGGGAGTGTAAAAGAGGTTGCAGAGACACGGAAGCTGAGTGGCCACCGTCTGCTTGATGGCGGTGCAGCAGGTGGCAGATGGTTGAGCTGTGCTGTTGAGGTAGTCCGCGCACGGCAGAAGGTCCTGAGCACAACCCGGCGTCGTTTGACCGGCCGCCGATCCGAATAAACTTAACAACACAACCACCGTGACCACCACCAACATGGAAATGCTGTAGCAGCCCATCTCTCTCTCTTCTCTTTTTCTCTCTAATAAAATGGGAAGTGGAGGGTGGCTCTACTACTTTTTCGATTGCCTTCTGAGGATTTTATATACAGCTGCTGTCATTTAGTCAGCTTTTTGGTTTAAAGACAAGGAAAATATTAATTCCGAAAAAAATGGACGAGCCATGTGTAATTTATTAAAATAGTGTTACTAGAAGGGATTTACTAAGATCTTTCAACGCAATTGCTTGTAATCTTCATAATTTATAAAAATTACAAATGGTTATAAAGAGATTACACATGATAACCAATGTGCAAAAGTGATCTACATATACAGTTCAATTTAGTTCGTCTTAAGTTTAATTCTCGTAAACTAACATCAAATTTATATGATTATGGAATTGTGGTGCGATGTGATATGATCGAGTTGATGTAAGCATTGACACGCCCTAGTAACAGTTGCTTAGTAATTAAAAGTGGGTTGTTTGCATTAGTTACGAGTTTTTGGTATGTGATGATAATTGAAATAGGTTATGAAGTGATTTATTCTTTGATTTGAAAGCTGATTTGTATTTTGGTCTTGAGCGGAATTGCTATTGTCAGAAGAGTACTCAATGCAAGAAGCTTTTCACTTAAGTAATTAAGAGTATCTGTTCCCGCACTTGCAATCAAAGGTTCGATTTTTCCCTACTCAAGTATCACTTGTACTAAAAACAAAACAAAAAAGCAAACGAGGAGAAACTTGATCAATATGACATTAGCTATTACGAGGCAAAATAACATGAAGTGTGGACTATGAAATGTGAATGCAATGTAAGATACATTTTGAAATCATAACAATAAAATAATAAGATATTAGGATCACATATTTAATAAACTAAAATCAATAAATCAATTACACTTAATTTATCCGCGCTTGTATATGAATGTGTTCTACACTCTCTAAACTATATGTCCTAGCTATTGATAGGGTTTTGCACATAATAGAACGTGTATTGTGAGAGCATATGTAATTAGGGTTGCAATAACACTAAAATATCAAGTCACCAAAATAATAAGTTATTGGGTAAATTACATAGTAGCCCCTCAGGTTTGAGGTCTATTACAACCCCATACAACATCTTTAAAACATTTCACTTTCATACATTTACTTATCATTTTATTTCAATTTCATACAATCGTTACATTTTCCATCAATTGATCCGTTAAGTGCTGACGTGGCTGCCACATTTGTGCCACGTGGCAAAAAAAATAATTTTTTAATTTTTTTTCTTAAAAAACCTGAATGTTCTTATTAAAAAAAAAAAAAAAAAAAAAAACCTAAACGCATGCGCCCACCCCATCTCTAGCCCACCCTTTCCTTACTCTTTCTTCTTCTCTTGGCCTCCGCCCACCCCTCACTATATCCTCTCTTCTTCTCTAGGAGCCACTCGACTCCCTCGCTTCCCTTGACCAGCTCTGCCTCTAACGATTTGCGCCAGCATGGTGGTGCTTTGTCTTTCTTCTTCCTCCCCTTCTATTTGCGCTGCTCCCATCTCAGAGTCTCCACCTTGCTAGCACTAAGCACTAAAACAGAAACTCCATTGCAACCCATCCATCTGCAAACCCAAAACAACCAAAAATGCTGGAAAATCTATGAATTTCAAAGAATTGAAGCAAAGATTGAAAAGTGGTTCAAATCACAAAAATCCATCGTGACTCACCAAACTGTAAGAACCCAGATCTGCACCACCCAAGGAAAACCCATAGCTTATGCAAGAACCCAGAAGACGGGACAAACTCGACTGCGTTCGACCACTACAGGACAGAAGCCAGAGGTAGAGAGGGAGGCTTCGACAAGGGATCTGATCGAGATTTGTTATTTCTCTTTAAGGCAACTCCGAATTTCCTGCGGGTCCGCTTAGATTTACCGTATAAGCTGACGAAATCGACGAGGAAGAGTCCGCTGCGAAGAGGCTGGATGGCGGAGGAGCGACCATTGCTGGAGTACTGAAGGAGCTTCGAAATCGGCGTCACTGATCGTAACGCCATTGTTGGAAGTCACAGAAAGCACAGAGAGAAAAAGAGTGGGTTGGGGGTTGAGTTAGAGAGAAAAGGAGAAATGTGTGGCAGCGGTGTAATATCCCTCGTTTAATTAAGAGTGAAGTGTGATTATAATTGTTTCTATACAAAATTTTAGTATGCTTAGTTTTTATTTGTTTAGTAGCTTTTAATACTATACTTTTTATTTATTTATTTTTATTGTTGTTATTATTGTTTTAGGGTACAAATAAGGATTTTTATTTTTGGGTACAGCAATTAAGTAGTATTTAAAAAAAAAAAAAAAAGGAAAGCAATTAAGTAGAAAGGAAAAAGGAAAGGAAAGTTCTTTCACTTTCTTCCTTCCTGTGCGATAGAAACAAGGAAGCTAGGAGAAGGTTCATGGCTCTTCCATAGCTTTATGAAAATTCTTCTTTCCTCATACTTAAATCGGGTAGAAATTAGGAAATGTTGTGATAGGTCGAAGTTTGATTGATCTAAGGAGTGTGCTATAGAGAGTTGTTCATCTCCTGTTTCACCAAGGAGTGTGTTCGACAGAGGGTGAACTGAGAAGAGCCACAGAGGTCTATAAGCAGGAGGTGGATGGCCTAGGAAGCTAAGTTTTCATCATGACTCTGATAGGATTGGGTAGGATTAGAGAAACTATAAAAGGGGTTGCAGAGAAGTGGGAAAAACATCAGAAATCGAAAAGGGGCAGAGAAATTGAGAGTTAGAGAACGTGATTTTGGAGGAAGGATTCAGAGATTTGAAGGGTAAATTTCTTGTTCTTTGATTATTTTCATTTTTCGAATTTAATTTCTTTAAGTGGAATTGAAACTGCCATGATATATATTTGGAGTTCTTAGTTTTATTTAGGGTTTTCTATCATTCAACGAACCAATCTGAACAAGAATTAGAGTTGGGTAACTCGGATTGGGTGTGTAGATCAAATTTCTTGATTAAGGGTTTGGTTCAAAAGGTCAATTTCTTGTTAATTTTGAGTCATGTTATATTTGGGTGTTGTATACATGATTTCTGGACTACCTGGAAGTATTTTGGATTCTGTTATATGAATTGGAAGTGTACTGATATGTGAGTTGCAGAAAAATTGATTTATTTGCAGAGAAAACTCAAGTTTCAAGTAGCCTTATTTTGCTCTTAATTTATAGGTCTATATGTGCTCCTTTGGAGAAAAATTTTAGTGTGTTAAGAATACATATGTTTATGATCATAACCCAATTGATTTCACTCAGTTCCGTTGAGTTTTGATCAGTCAAAACCTTGTTTAAACTTGGGTCGCGAGCTGCCAAACAGCAGCAGAAAACTGGATTTTCAGTTTCAAGACTCCATTTTTCTTTTGGCATAACTTCCAATTTAGAGTTCCGTTTTCTACAAACTTTATATTCTTTTAAAGTACAGAACACAAACTTCAAAACCCATGTAATATTACACGATTTGGTTTAGTTTTGAATGTTCAAAAAAGAGTCTAAAGTTGGTTCATTAGTGCTGTTTTTCTGCAGATTTTCTGAAGATGTAAAGCACTGTTCTTACCACATCTAATTTCTATCCCAGATTCCTTTCTAGTCTTCTTTACCTTATTTGAATGGCATTATTTGAGTTATAAGATTCCAGAATTTATGTACTTTCTTTAGATAATATTAATTTTGTGATTTAGCACTTAGTTTGGTTTCTAATATTTGATACTTGTGTTTATACTTTTGGTTGTATTTTTGTGTGTTCTGATTAGGTTCTTCAGAAGAGCAAAATTAATCGAATTCAAGGTAGGGGGTTCTGGGAAACCTTCTATATGTATTAATCTGATTATTTCTTACTTAAGTACACATACAAGTTTGATATTCATATTGAATTCCAGTTGAATATGAATGCTGTTTCTGATGGTTATTTAAGTATAAATGTTTGAAATGAAATTCAGATTCATGATGTGGGAGTAAAGTGGGATTGTCTTTGGGAATTTAAGGTAGTGACTATTAGTTTTTGTGTAGTTGAGCCAAACTCTTAGTAGGCACCAGGTCTCAGGCGAGCCCACAGTGCACAGATTCTTTAAGGGTAATTCCGGACTGGAGACGAAAAGTTTAGGCAAGATGACTAACAAAAAGGGGAGTTCAGGGATGTTTAGGGATGGGGATTAGTTCATATACTTAAACACTCAGGATCAAGTGGTATAAGTACGGAATGGGACGTACAAGGTCTGGGTGTTTACTTATGTGGATTAACGGGTATAGTTAAGGCATTTGCATTGCATTCTTATGCCTCATTCTGATTATAGTCTTAATTCTGCTATGTTAATTATTCTCTGCTATTTTAGTAATGAAGGTATAGGTCCCTACTGAGCTTTTTAAGCTCACCCTAACTAAATTTTGCAGGTACAGAACCAGAAACCTAAAAGTCTGCTTGCTGTCCATTGTGTAACTATGTATAAAGAAATAAAAAGATGAACTTGTTGGCTTTTGCTTTCTTGTTTGAATAAAGAACTACTTTTGTGTGAACTTTGAGTAGTTCATAAGTTGTAATTTTGACAGAAATTTTCAATAATGATATGTTGTTCAGTTGAATTATATTCCAAGTGAGTTAAACCTGTTTTTATTTCAAGTCACAGACTTAATTATATTAGTTAAGTTATAATTAAGGTGTGATTCACGTTCTAAACCAAGGTTTATGTTAATCGTTGGGTTGGGGCGTGACAAGCGGGGAGGGAGATAGAGGTGTGGCTGGATGAAGAAGGGGGTTGCGGGGAAGGATAAAGGATCGGCTGAGGGAGGTGAAGAGAGTGGAGGAGAGTGGTGGGTTGGGGGGGTTGCGGGGAAGGGGAAGGGATGGATGGGGAAGACGAATTCTAGTTTTTTTATTTTTTTATTTTATTTTTTAGAACAAATCTGGGTATCTAGGTGGGGTGGGGTGGGGGGTTGCGGGGAAGGAGAAGAGATCGGCTGGGGGAGGTGAAAAGAGTGGAGGAGAGGGGTGGGGGGGGGGGGGGGGTTGCGGGGAAGGGGAAGGGAGGGGTGGGGAAGACGACTTATGGGTATTTTTTTTTTTTTAATATAACTTTTTTTAGTTAATTATTTTAATATTTTAAATTTTTTATTAATTGTTTAGCCACGTGGCACACATGTGGCAGCCACGTCATCACAAATGGGGACCCCATATTTGCCACGTTATCACTTAACGGTTAATTTAACAGATTTTTTAACGGTTGTATGAAATTGAAATAAAATGATAAATAAATGTATGAAAGTGAAGTGTTTTAAAATATTGTATGAAGTTGTAATAGACCTCAAACCTGAGAGGCTACTATGTAATTTACCCTAAGTTATTTGAAAATTAGGTGAATTAATTGGCAAGTAATTGACACTCACAATAATTCTTAGACGCGAGAGTTGAAAAAAGAAAAGAAAAGTAAAAATCCTCATCGTTTCCGCGCTTAGAAACCGAAGCCATGCATTCACAAATCGATCGACAACGACTTATTCATATAAATTCAATATTTTACGTTGCAGGCTGTAGCCGCCGCACACAATTTCGTCCCCAACTTCTTGTTTTCCTATGATTCCATGAAATTTGTGGGATGCAAAATTAGGTCAATGAGGTTATGATAAGACAGAGACAATTGGTGCCAGTTGGTCCTATCGATCGTCAGCTAGTCAGTTGTCAAGTTGAATTTGTCAACAAGGAAAGCTCCAAAAAAAATAAAAAAATTGAGATGACAGTCGTGTGATGGATCAAGAAGGGAAGTGATCTCAGTGGATGCAAATTTTCTCCTCTTCGATCTTGGACGATTTTGCACCTACAAAACAATCAACACCTTAGGTTAAGGCCAAAAGCCTCACGAGCCCACGATGAATGGGGGGGCTTTGGCCGAAGAACCTCCGATGCCAAAGTTAGAATTAGAGAGAAAAAGTGTTTAGAGTGTTTTTGCCAAAGGATTGGAATTCTGATGCACCTCAAGGGCATTTTTGTCTCCTTAATCCGAAAGTCCACGTGTCGCCTTGTGATTATTTTTGGCTCCACAAATGCCCCCACACCTGTTGGGCTGCTTGCAGAAAAGGGCAACAGGTGTAGAGACTCTCATGCTTTAGGAAACTTCAAGCTGCTTCCCGTTTTGTTGATTTTCTTCTTGTAATAGAAAGATAAATCCCTTTAGGAAAAGGGAAGTAGACACTCCCTTAAAGTTTATTTAAGTCCACCTTAAGTGGATTATTAAATCAACCTTCAGAGAAGAATTTACTTCACCTTACAAGAGAGAAAGAGAGCTTAGAGGATATTTGTTCCCCCTCCTCTAGCAGTCTTCCACATCTTTCCCGTGTAAAGGATCGCTCCTTGCTGCTTCTAGGTAAGAAAAAATTAATTTTCTTGTCTTCCTTGAGATTTTTGTTGAATGAGGACCCGAGACTTGCGACCGGAGATCCATGAGTCCATGGAAAAATACATATGAATATACATATTTTTCCTTTGCTTTTCCTGGGCGCGGGGCGCTGGTGAGAAAGAAACCAGGCCGTGGGGCCTGCGGCAAAAATTTAAATTTTTTTTTTTTTTTTTTTTTTTTGCCGAGAGGCCTGCTGCCCTTTTTTTTTTTTTTTTTTTTTTTTTTTTTTGCAACCTCCTAACGGATCTTTCTCGTATCTTTTCCTCCATGTCTTCTTCGGGCCTCAAGAATGATGACAGCGTGCCGCCGTTGTATCGTCAAGGCGGGTCTTTGAGCAAGGTTGGCTACTTCAAGGCTGCTCACTTCAAGATCAATTCTGATGACTCTTTTAGGGACTTCCTTGAGACCTACTGGCATGCCATTCCATCCGGGGTGCGTGTGAGGCGAGTCAAGGATGGTAGCAGTCATGAGCCATGTGATGAGGTTCGGAGGGCTATCAAGTTCCACCCTTACTACTTTGTATTGGGGTTCACCTTTCCCATGCCGCGTTTTTTCCAAGAAGTGCTCTGCTTCATGAGATGTGCGCCTGCTCAATGCTCTCCAAATGCGGTTCGAGTGATGGTGGGGTTCCACAACTTGAGCCAATTCTTTGATTTAGGACTAACCACCAACGAGTTCTGGTACTTCTTCGACATAGGCCATGTTGATGGAGTTGGGCAGCTGCGGACTCGTCATAGACTCTTTGACAATTCAAGCAAGGGTGACCATGACTGGGCCAAAGAGACCTTGGAGATAAGCGGCGAGTGGGAGTCCGATCACTCCCCCGAGCTGCGGGTGTCAACAGTCTTCATATCCGGTAAGCAGGCTGTTTTAATTTCCTTCTCGGCTGCTTGATTTTGACGTTGAACTGCTCTTCGATTTTCTGATTGCTCTCTGCCATATTCGTAGATTCGGAGTTTGGTTCAACTCCTAAGGTTTCTCCGGACATGAAGAAAGTGCATGTTGCTCTGGGCATTCCTTCCGAGTATCGTGAATGGCGCTGGCTGCTAAGTCCTCTTCGTAGGGAGAAAAATGGATTGCCCCCAAAGGAAGAAGTGAGACGGATCAAGGCAGCTGCATTAGCTCGTCCTATCACTGTGGTGGAGCCTGTTGCCAACGAAGGTGGAAGAAAGAGGCATTCTCCGTCCGCGCAAGAACCTCATGCTCAAAAGAAGCCACGGGTCGTTCGCGAGGGTTCGTCCGCTGCTCAGGAGGGGTTTGATGTGAAGAGGCCAAAGACTTCCTCCGCTGCTCCCGGGGGTCCACCAGCTGCTCCCAAGCTTGTGATTGACTTGACTTCAAAAGAGACTGCTGGACCTGTGCCAGTGACGCCTGCCGTTCTGAAGGCTGCTAGCTCGATCGCCGATAGGATTGCTCAGCGCCGGGGTCCGTCAGTGCCGAAGTTTGTGCTGAAACGTCTGCCTGGGGTTAAGTCTGATTCTCCTTCAGAAAAGCTTGCGTCCGTGAAGAGTGGCACGACCTCCTCATCTGCTAAGGTGACGCCAAATCTGGTTCCTCCTGCTGCTGAGGCCAAGCTGCCCGCTGAGAGGGATGAGACTGCTTGTGCCAACGGTCCTGGTAAGTCTGCCAAGTCTAATTCCAAGGAAGCTGCTGAGATTTGTGCGCTTTTGAGGCCAGACCTTCTGGAGGATGTGGACGCGTGTGCTAAATTTGTTGACGGCGTCAAAGGGGTTATTGGTCCAGGCTCCTTTGTGAAGCATACGCCTGAGTATAGGAGGGCTGCTCTGCTGACTATGATGCAAAAGACGGCAATCTTGGCTGCCGAGTCCGTGGTTCTTGATCAAGAGGATATCAAGGCTGCCTAGGAGGTGGCGAGGTCTATGGCTGCTGAAGCTTATTCCTCGACCGAGAAAGTTAAAAATTTGGAGTCATTTGGAGTCTGAGCTTGCTGCTTTGAAGGGGTCTAAATCTCTGCCCCCACTTCTCTGCAACTTGAGACCGCTCGCCACGAGATCGCGAACTTGAAGGCTAGGCTTGATGCGACTCAAGTAAAATATGAAAGTGCAGAGAAGGAGATTGAATGTTACATACCTCAGATTCAGGATCTCGAACGCTCCATCTCTGAATCTCGCTCCGCTGCTTACGCTAAAGATGAAGAACTGATCGCTGCTTACAACCAGGTGATACACCTCAAGAAAATTGTTGACAGGCTTGAGCCTCAAGTGCTGGAGCTTCAAGGTGTTTTGAAGATCAACGAAAGTCTGAAAAAAGAGGTGGAGGAAATGCAGCGGGTCCGTGCTTGTCTGCTTGAGGAAATGGAGCAGCTGAAGATCGAGAAAGCCGGGTTCGAGGCTTTGCTGACTCAGAATCAGTCCGACTTCTACAAACTTGGTTATGTTGATCATCTCTTTGGGCGGCCGTCTGATTTTGAGTTTTCTGAAAAAGACTTTGAGACTTTCTCCATTTCTCCAGAAGACCTGCTTGCCTTTACTTTCGAGTCCTCCATTGGTGAAATAGCTGGAGATGGGAGTATCCTCGACGGGGCAGTCGGAAGTGAAGCGCCGGATGGTACCACTGCTGGAGCTGCCGTGGCTGCCGAAGGTGTGACAATGGAGCAGTCGTCGGATGGCCAAGCTGCTGAAGAGTAGTCTTCTAGGTAGCCTTTAGGATTTGTTTTTCCTTGTTGCTTTTGTTTGAACTCCTCAAGTCTTTGTCAGTTGTTTATCAATTTTGCTAGAAAATTTAATAAACTTGTCTCCTTCGTTTCTTTTGTTCATGCCTTAACCTTTAGACTTTATAGGCCAGTAGCAGGCGCGCCACTTTTTTATAAGCAGACAGGCCGCGTAGCCTACACAGTCGTAGGTGTTGGTGTAGAACTTTTCCTTGCAAAGTTGCTAGCCGTAGGGTTGGCAGCCGGACGCCTTACTTACAGAAGCAGACAAATCCGCGTAACCACTAGGCTATTAACCTTTGCCTTCTCCAATTCCGTAGGTTGCGCAGCGAGTGCCACAACACTTTAGGACTTGGTGCAAGTTACCGCAAGGTCGTTGGCCTCAAGATCGCAGCCGGATGACTTACTCACTGTAGCAGCCACATCCGCGCGATCCCTAGGCTGTTAACCTTGGTTTTTCCCAATTCCGTAGGCTGCGCAGCAAAGTGCCACAACACTTTAGGACTTGGTATAAGTCGTTGCAAAGTCGTTGGCCGCAGGATCGGCAGCCGGATGCCTTACTCACTGTAGCAGCCGCATTCGCGCGATCCCTAGGCCGTTAACCTTGGCTTTTTCCAATTCCGTAGGTTGCGCAGCAAGTGTCACAACACTTTAGGATTTTGGACAAGTGAAGCTTATCGACTACGTAGCATGTCGGTAGTGGATAAAACTTCACATATGCCTGCTAGCTTGTTTAACCTTTCACAAGAATGTGCGGTTGTATAAGTCTAGTATGGCTTCACTGCTTGAAGGGCAAGCCGTAGGCAGTCTTCCAGGATCCGTAGGCTACCTTAGTATGCTCGGTAGCAGCTTTAGGGTTTCCAGGGATAATGTGCCCCCCCCGTCTCTAGGGCCCGGTTCCCGCGGATTAGGCCAAGAGACCCAAAATCCTTCAATTAGCTAAGCCTTGAAAAAGACCATTGTGGCTACTTCTAGGAATTCCGTCGCAAGCCATCGTGCAGCTAGTTACACTAGGGCCATCAGGCTCATCCACGTCTGGATGTTCGGAGTGAAGAGTTTATCCTCCCGCGTTGGAGAGTAGATTGGTCCCTCGGGGGCCGTTGTTCCTGCAGTGAGTCCCTAAGAAGGGCGCGAGCTTCTCTTGAAGCGCATGAGTTGTCAGTTGTCGCAATGGAATCAAGTTGTAAAAGCGTTCCTTATTGAAAAACAAGTGAACAAATAACTTAATTGTAAAGATTGCGGAACAACTGGTAGTCCTCGTCTTGCAAGGGTTGTGCTCGTCTGAGCTGCTTGAGCCTTCGGGCGTTGGTGGAGATCACACGTGGTATTTCCTCAAATTGTAGGCGTTCCACTGTTTTTCGATCTCCTTATCATTCATGGTGGCGAGGGTGTAGCTTCCCTTGCCGCCTACTCTGCTGATCTTGTAAGGTCTTTCCCAAATAGGGTCCATCTTCTTCGATCCCTCCCTTCGAGCAACGATGAAGGCCTTCCTCAGAACTAGGTCTCTGGGTTGAAATTGCCGTATTTTGGACCTCTTGTTGTAGCTAGAGAGGATTTGCTGCTGGTAGGATGCGATGCGGGCTATGGTCTGCTCGCGCATTTCTTCCGCCAGGTCTAGGTTTGTGGCCATCTCTTCTCTGTTCTGCTCGACATCTGGCAGCAGGGTGGTGATGCTTGGCATGATGATGTTGGGAGGAATGATTGCTTTCGAACCGAAAGCCAAAGAGAAAGGGGTTTCTCCGGTTGCTCGTCTTTTGGTGGTACGGTACGCCCACAGACATCCGGGGATCGCATCTGGCCACTTTCCTTTCTTGTCGGCAAGGGATTTTTTGAGGAAGTCGAGGATCGTCTTGTTGGAAGCTTCGGCCTGCCCATTGCCTTGCGGATACCTTAGTGTAGACATATGTTGCTTTATACCGTATTTCTGGAAGAATCCCACCAAGTCTTTGCCTACGAACTGCGGGCCGTTGTCGGTGACGATAGATTGAGGGATACCAAAGCGGCAAATGATGTTCCTCCATATGAAGCGTTCTACGTCTGTTTTGAGTTGTCGTCGTCATGGGTTCCGCTTCTATCCACTTGGTGAAATAATCGGTTGCCACGATCATCATTCCTCTGCCCCCAGCAGCGGGCGGCATGGGCCCAACCAGGTCGATCGCCCATTGCATGAACGGCCAGGGACTTGCTTGTGGATGTAGCTCGCTGGCGGGCAGGGCTGGTACAGGCTTGTAACGTTGGCAGCGGTCGCACTTTTGCACTAACTCCCGGGTATCTTGATGCATGGTTGGCCAGTAGTAGCCTGCGTTGAGAGCTTTTTGCGCCAAAGATCATCCTCCAGAATGGTTCCCACAAACGCCTTCATGGATTGAACTTAAGACCTTCAAATCATCGGGAGGTGCCAAACATCGGAGGTGCGGTCCGGTGTAGGATCTTCGAACTAAGATGTCCCTCCACATGTAGTAGCGTGCTGCTCGGGTTTGAAGTTTCCTTGACTCCAATCTCTCTGCAGGGAGCGTGCCGTTGACCAAGTAATCTATGATAGGACTTTGCCAATTTGGAGTTGCACTAACCTGTGTCACCTCGGCCACTGGCTCGGACTCTATGCTCGGCTTATCTAGGTATTCCACCGGGATTGACCGCTTAAGCTGGTGATCAAGGGCGGAGCCCAGGCCGGCTAGCGCATCTGCATGGGCATTCTCCGATCGTGGAACCTGAGTGAGCGTGTAAGTCTGAAATGCCTTCAGCTGCTCGCGTACCTTCTCAAGATATTGCGCCATCCTTGGATGCTTCGCCATATATTCCCCCGCGGTTTGGCTAGTAATCAGCTGAGAATCAGAATAGATCGCCAGCTTTTTCACCGCTAAGTCTTTCGCCATTCGGAGGCCTGCCAGTAGGGCTTCATACTCTGCTTCGTTGTTGGATGCCTTGAAGCCTAAAGTGATTGCCTGCTCGAGCAGTGAGCCATCTGGGGTAACAAGAACCACGCCTGCCCCCGAGCCTTTATGATTGGATGCGCCATCGACGTGCAGATGCCATTTATCGCTATTGAGGGAAACGGGCAGAGCTGGGGTCTCGGCTGCTTTTGGGACATCGTCGGGCTCGTCTGCTGCGTTGCTTGAGCCAGGTGCGAACTCTGCTATGAAATCTGCCAAGGCTTGGGCCTTTATTGCCGTACGGGGTCGGAGGACTAAACCATACTGGCCTAGTTCAAGTGCCCACTTCATTACTCGTTGAGAGGCATCCGGACCATGCAGGATGGATCGTAGAGGGTATTGAGTCATGACGATGACTGTATGAGCTTGAAAGTACGGTCTGAGCTTCCGAGCTGCCACCACTAGAGCCAAAATTAATTTTTCAATCTTCGGATATCTTGTTTCCGCATCGAGGAGAGCTTTTGAAGTGTAGAACACCGGTAGTTGGGCCCCCAGCTCTTCTCGTATGAGGGCAGAGCTCACTGCTACTTCGGAGACTGCCAAGTAGATGTACAAGTCCTCCGCAGCTTCCGGCTTGGATAGTAATGGAGGCGATGTGAGATACTTCTTCAGGTCTTGGAAGGCTTTTTCGCATTCTTCATCCCATTTGTCACGCTGCGCCCTCTTGATGGCTTTGAAGAAAGGCTTGCATCTATCGGTGGATCGCGATAGGAAGCGGTTGAGGGCGGCTGCTCGTCCGGTCAAGCTTTGGATCTCCTTCAAGGTTGTGGGAGACTTCATTTCCAGAATTGCTCGGATCTGTTTGGGATGCGCCTCGATCCCTCGTTGGGTGACTAAGTACCCTAGGAATCGGCCTGAAGATACTCCGAATGTACATTTGGCAGGATTGAGCTTCATCTTGTATGCCCTAAGGATGTCAAATGTTTCCGCCAAATTGCGAATGTGGTCTGACCGCTGCTTGCCCTTCACCATGATGTCGTCGACGTAGACTTCCATGGTAACCCCGATCTGTTTTTTGAACATCATATTCACTAACCTTTGGTAGGTTGCTCCTGCGTTCTTGAGGCCGAAAGGCATGACTTTGTAGCAGTATGTACCTCGCTCGATTACAAACGCGGTTTTCTCCTTGTCAGGTTCGTGCATGGCTATTTGGTTGTAGCCAGAATATGCGTCCAGGAAACTGAGCAGCTGGTTTCCAGAAGTCGAGTCCACCAAGAGGTCGATTCGAGGGACCGGATAAGGATCCTTCGGGCATGCTTTGTTAAGGTCGGTGTAATCTACGCAAACCCTCTATTTGCCTTTCTCATTCTTCATGACTAGCACGACGTTGGTGAGCCATGCAGAGTATGCCACCTCTTCTATGAATCCGGCCTCCAGCAGCTTGTCTATTTCGGCCTCGATGATTGCTACTCGCTCGGGCGCAAAGTGCCTTCTCTTCTGGATCACGGGTTTTGCAGCGGGGTCGACATGTAACTTGTGGCAAGCCACATTTGGGCCGATGCCGGGCATGTCTGAGGGTGACCATGCAAAGATGTCTCGGTTCTTCCTGAGGAAGGTAATGAGTTCTTCTTTCTCGGTTGGGTTTAGGCGAGAGCCAACCCTAGCGGTCTTTTCTGGCTGCTGCGGATCGAGAATGATTTCTTCAGCGTCTTCTTCGGGTTTCCAGCCTATCCCGTCTGCTTGAGCGTCGTCTTCTCGATCCTCCTGCTATAACTGCTATTTGGCAGCTTCGTCATCTTTTTGAATCTCGGTGACCTCCGCGGGAGTGAAGATCTTCTTCCTTGATTCTTTCAGCATTTGCACGGTGCACCGTCGGGATGCGGCTTGGTCGGACTTAATTTCTCCAACTCCTCCGCCCGGGATGCGGAAGCGGATTTTTTGGTACTTGACTGAAGTGACAGCATCTAGCTTGATTAACCAAGGCCTCCCAAGGATCCCGTTGTAAGGAGACGGGTCGTTCATAATCGTGAATGTTTGCTTCGAGACCACTGGCGATGTCTTCACATCAAGCGTGATTTGGCCAATTGCGGTTGAGGTGTGCCCATTGAATCCAGTGAGTACCTCTGCTCGTCGTGTTATCGTGCTCTCCAAGCCCATTTTCTGGATGACCGAGAATTGAAGTAGATTGACCGCGCTTTCGTTGTCCACCATCATTCGATCGATTATGGCATGAGCTATTTGGACTGACACCACTAGCGCGTCGTCATGCGGTAAGTCAACGCCTTCTGCGTCCTGCTCAGTGAAGCCGATGATGGGTCCTGGTAGTGCGCCGGCCGTCTGGACTTGTGAGATCAATAAGGCTTGCTGGATCTTCCTCTTTTTCGAGTTGTTGGTGGCCCCCAGGTGTTTGGATTCGGCAAAGATACCATTAATCCGAATTATCTTGGCAGGTGGCTCCTCCTCCCTCTCCGCGTTCCGTCTGGGCTGCGCTGCTGGCTTGTCCAAATACCTGTCGACTTTGCCTTCCTTCACAAGCTTCTCTAGATAATTCTTCCAGGTGTAGCAGTTTTCTGTGGTGTGACCTGAACCTCGATGGAACGCGCAGTACCTGGAGTGATCCAGCTTGGAAGTATCTCCCATCAGCTGCTTCGGTGGTTTGAACCACGGCTCGTCTTTTACGTCGCGAAGGATTTGATGGATTGGGATTGAAAACTTTAAGTAATTCCTGGCCATCGAGCCGTCTCTGGTCACGGGCCTGTCCCTCCGCTTGGCCTCCTGCCCGCTCTTGTTGGGCAGCTTTCCATCTTCCTTTCTTTGAGCCATCACCAATTCTTTTTGAGGTTGCTCGGGCACCTTGTCTGCTCGTCAGGCCTCGTCCCAGAGGGCATGCTTCTCTGCTAGGGCTAAGGAATCGGTTAGAGTCAAGTCTTCCTTCATGATCATCTCTCCAAATAGGGGGTGATCTGCAGGGAGGCCTTTCTGAAAGGCTGCACTGGCTATCGAGTCGTCACACCCCACGATCTTTGCCTTCTCCGCCTTAAACCTCTTCACGTAGTCGCGAAGTGATTCCCTCGGGTTCTTCTTTACGTTGAACAGGTGATCGGATTTTTTCTTGATCGAGCGGTAAGACGAGTATTCTTTGGTGAAGACCAAGGAAAGATCGTCAAAGCTCGAGACGGATCGTGGCGGCAGGGTATGGAACCAATCTTGCGCTTCGCCTTGCAAGGTGGCGGCGAATATTTTGCACATAAGGGCGTCATTACTCCAGTAGAGGACCATTGCACTTCGGTAATGCTTCAAGTGCCTTTCTGGATCTCCATCTCTTTTGAATGAGGTAAAGTGCGGCATGCTAAACTTGCGTGGAGGTTCCGTCCGCTCGATCTCATCCGTAAAGGGGGTTCGGCTTATCTTGGCCATCTCCCGCCGCAACGCCTCATCGGCAGTGTTGCCACGTCGGAATTCGCGCATCCGCTCGTTGAAGAGCTTCTCCACTTCTTCTTGGATTTGTCTCCGGTGGGGCAGCGGAGCCCTAAACTGTCCCAAGTCTTGGTCTATCGGTCTAGGCTGCTCCTCCGGGCGCTCCATTTGTCGTTGTCTCGGCTGCCTAGCTGGTGAGGGGTCCCTTCGTGGGCTGCCTGTGGAACTTGAAGCGGATCCAGTGGCTGCTCGCCCCCGTGCATCATGCGGCATCCTCCGAGGTGATGTGGAATATGTTCCTTGCGGGCCTAGGCGTGAATGAACGCTCTGTCTGGAAGGTTGCTCACGTGGCTCTTCAACATGTGGCCCCAACCTTGACCGTATGCTCACTCGCGGGCCTAACCGAGAGTGCACGCTCCTCCTCGCGCTAAGACGGGAGTCCACGCTGTCTCGGGGGCCCAGCCGAGATTGCACACCGCCTGACTGCTCAGTCTGATTGATCGGCTGCTTGCCAGGACGTTGCTGGAAAGGTTCCTCGTCTGCCCTTGTCCTACTTCGGGATAACTCGTCCGGAGCGCGTTGGATCTCGGTGCGCTGCAGGAGTCGATTCACCAAGGTTGTCTGTTGTGCTAGGGCGCTCGTCAACTCCATGACTTGTCGGGACAAGTATTGCTCGCCGCTCAGATTGGATGAACTGGATAGGAAGACTCCTTCTTGAGCAGTGGACGGGTGGTTGATTCCGGGCACGACTCGGGCTACTTGGGACACCACTGGGGTAGGCCGGGCTGCTGGGGCAGGCTTGGCTGCAGGAGCAGGCTGGGCTGCATGGGCAGGCTTGGCTGCAGGAGCATGCTGCTCAACACGAGGTGCGCGCGAGTGCGAGGCTTGGACTGCAGCAGTGGTACCATGGACCTCGCCGCGGGTGGTCACCGCGATGGTTCCCATGGTGGAGCCTCAAGGTAGTGGCGCCATCTCCCCTAGAGCCACATTCAATCTCGTAGATCGACGCGGTCCCACGTCTTTGTGTGCGAGAGTCTTTTTCGAGCGTAAACTTCTTCTCTCAATGAAAGCACCAATTTGTGGATGCAAATTTTCTCCTCTTCGGTCTTGGACGATTTTGCACCTACAAAACAATCAACACCTTAGGTTAAGGCCAAAAGCCTCACGCGCCCACGATGAATGGGGGGGGGGGGGCTTTGGCCGAAGAACCTCCGATGCCAAAGTTAGAATTAGAGAGAAAAAGTGTTTAGAGTGTTTTTGCCAAAGGATTGGAATTCTGATGCACCTCAAGGGCATTTTTGTCTCCTTAATCCGAAAGTCCACGTGTCGCCTTGTGATTATTTTTGGCTCCACAATCTCGATCACCCAAACTTTTTTAAAAGGGAATGTTAGAGAGATAAGGCTGGCACTTTAGAAGTAGAATTCTGTTCTTTTCTTTTCTTTTCTTTTCTTTTTTCCTTCCATTCTTTCTTCTCTTGTTTGAACGATCACGGTTAAATTACGTTAACATCTTATATTAATTTTTTTATAAAAAGAGAAAAAGAAAATAGAGAATGTGAGAGGAAGAGATAGAAGTGGATAGAAAGAGGAGAGGAGAGAATCCTAGTCCGACACTTTAAGCATCTAAAGTGGCGATGTAGAATGCTTTGAAATGAGCATTTTACATTTTTTTTCTTGGTCAAAATGCTCATGGAATGTAAATACGATAATGCTAAGGAGATCAAATTTTTTTAAACCAGTAAACTGTATTTGTTTATTTTCTTCACTGCAAATAAATGTTTTTTTATGAATGATGAATGTCTATTTTTCGGCAAAGATGATTTATGAATGATGAATTGTACTATAGACGGTTCATATCCTTGTTACAAAGTTACAGAGTTATTCCTATAAAATAGATGTCAAAATGTGTATTAAAAACTGGACGTCCTCTGATTCTAACCCATGTTTATATAGCATCCCCCTCTATTCCCTACGGTAATGATTCCTCTGGCATTACGACATTTACCACAACTATGCTATCCATATATCAAATTATTTCGTGGATTGGGCTTCTTCGCCTATGCTCTCTATTGGTGGAGACCTAACTCATACGTGTAACCTCCCACTCAATGATCTAGAATCGACAATTGAAACATCTGAGGCTGCATTAATAGGAGATACACATCAGAAAGGTTTGCTTTATTTACAAACTTCACCTTCAACGAGCGTAGATTTGATATATATTGTATATGTAAATCCTAAATATAAAAATATGCAAAATTCGTCCATAAAATCTGTCGTAAATGGAGGTGTTCTCGGTGACCTTTCATTTCTTTCTTCTAGAAAATTTGTTGATTGATTAGGTATTAAGACTTTAGAACTTGTTTTGGGCTCAGGTAAAATCGACTAAAGTTTGACCTTGGTTTTGTGTTGCCCTAAACTACAGGTTTTTAGAAAATATTACTCACAAATAACCCCCTCGAAACTCTCTGTCATAATTAAAATATATAAAGTGCTTGAAGAAAAAAAAATTAGTATCATTTACACACTCACTTTTACTTCCACACAACCTTAATTTGTTATCATTGATCTTTTTCAATTCATTTAATCTCGCAGCTAAAAATTACTAAAATCATGTGAGAAGTAAAAATATGTATACGAAAGCACTATCTTAAAATAAAAACTCATTGGCCGAATGGTTATTGAACCATGTGTGTCATAAGTTGACAAGTCAGGAAAGTATTTTATTTTTTGTTTATTTCTCTCTTTTTTTTCCTTTTTTTCTCTATGATTCTTAAAGTGCTTCTCCCTTTACATTGAGAGTTAACAAGCATCTGACACTAATTAATAATATTGTTATAATTTATGGGTTGTTTTTCAATCATTTCGTTTTCATGTTTTGTTTTCACTTTTTTGAAAATTAAAAACTAAAATCTTGTTTGATAATTTTTTTTTATTTTTCAGTCGTTAAAAAAAAAAAAAAATGAAAAATGAAAACTTCTTCTTTGAGTTTTCAAAATTTAGACAAATTATAGTTTAATAGATGTGTAGAAACAGTTCAAGCTTGCATTGGGTTCAGTTCGTGTTCGGCTCATCGAAGCTCAGCTCGTGAAAAAATCAAGCCAAGCCTAGTTCAAATCTATTGAAAAACAAATCAAACTTGAACATTAGTATGTTCGGCTCGTAAAGCTTGTGAGCAGCTTGAAATTTTTTATGAGACACTTGAAGTAGGCATGAGCTCGGCTCGGTCATTAAAGGTTGACAATAATAATTAAAAAAATACATGTCCTCAAGCTTGACAAAAATAATATTAAAATTGTTGTACGCCTAATTTAACTGGACAATATAAAGGCCAGAGAGAGAAGGGTGCGGTGGCAATGAGAGAAAATAGAGATGTGTAATTGTGAGGTCTGTGTTATGTCATCCTAGTGTGCCTTTATTTATAGTAGTATGAAATGTAAATTCCTTACTTCAATAGAATTACAACTCTAATAAGACAATATCTAATCTAAGAGATATGGTAGAATCCCACAGGGATATCCCAAGATATGATAGGATTTACACGATCACATTCCTAATCTAATAGGACTGCAACACTCATTATGAGTGTGTAAATACTCAAATAAAATATCACATCAGATCTTCGACGAATGAAGTCGTTGGCAAAACAGGCGAATGCGAGTCTCAAATTAACAAAAAGTATGCATTAGTAGTAAAACTCACAAAACTGCGCTACGGTAAAACCTAAAGTAGGTGAAAACCCGTAGACTAAGGAGAAACGTGAGAAGTATGCATAATGTAAAAAACAAACGTTATACGGGACGAAAATAGTAAACCTCACAAGGGTTTGACCAACCTAAGATGAGTGCCTTATCAAAACCTCGTTAGGTAGTAAAAACCCAGTGGGAAAAATGCTCTTAATCGTAAGGAAAAAGAGTACATTAAGATCAAGTGAGTATACTTCTAGATCCCCCATGAATTTGACCAAACTTTCAAATAATAGAACTACAAGCTATTCAGGTTAGAAAGTTTACGCATACCGATTCCTTGGACGAGCTTCTAAAAAGTAGACTTGGGTAATGACTTCTTGAAGAGATCGGTCAAGTTGTCCATGAGAACAAATTTGCTTGACTTCAATGTTCTAATGTTGTTGTTGCTGATGAGAACAAAAGAACTTTGGCGCAATGTGCTTGATGTTGTCTCCCTTGATGTATCCCTTCTTTAGTTGATCGATACAAGCAACGTTGTCTTCAAAGATCGTTGTAGGATCATCAACGACGTAGAAACACTGCTAGTACTTCCAATATGTTCCATGACTGCTTTCAGCCAAAAGCCTTCGCGCGTAGTTTCATGCAAGGCTAGAATCTCAGCATGGTTCGAAGAAGTCGCAACTAATGATTGCTTGGTAGACCTCTAAAAAATTGCGGTGTCTTTAATGGTAAAGACGTAACCCGTTTGAGAACGTGCCCTGTACGAGTCAGATAAATAACTTGCGTCAGCATAACCAACATGGTGAGAATCAACCTAAGGACCGAAAAGGGGTGACGACACCCCTCCTTGAGCCTTTGTAGTTTCGCCCCTGGCAACGACAAGGATTGTTTACGGGAAAAATGATGAGGAATTTGCGAGAAAATATGACTGGGTGATGGCAGGGATTTGATTTTGTTGGGTTTTTCTGGGTTTTGGGGATGTAGATCGGATGCCATAGAAGACAATAAGGAGATGAAGAGGTGTCTACAACAGAGGGATTTTAACTACTGGTCATTTATAACTCGGTTTTAATGTAAACTTGCTTTGATTGATTTGACCGCAAAACTCATTCTGCATGTTAGGTATACTACTTAGACTGTAATTTGCAAATAAAAGGGGAATGACACAAAATGTCCATTTATAGTTTTCCAAGTTAAGAGTGAGTGGGTTTGCATCTGAAATTGAAAGATGCTTGGACCCAAATCCCCATATCAAAGCTCCCAAACCCAAAACTCAAATTGAAGCCCAAAAATATCACTTGGGCACGCAAAAGGTGCAGCTCATTGTTGCTGTTTGCACCTTTTAGTCGGTCGAGAGGGAAAAGGGATCCTCTTCGGACTCCTTTCTATCTAATCAATCTAATTCAGGATCTGAGTTGTTAAAATTTGATCTAACGGTTACAGTTATCATCACTTTTAAAGGGTTCATGTTTATAGCCGTTGGATCAAATTTCAACGGTCTGAATCCCGGACTAGTTGGATCCAGAGAGATCCCTTTCCGGTTGAGAGAAAGTTCAGACAACGGTTGTGTTTCCCGCCCCGAACTTCTATCTATTTACCTTTCTCTGCCACCCCAGAACGGATAACAAACACATACAGAGCAAAAACTAGAGGCTGAGCAGAGCGCTTAAAAAACAATGGCTGCTCTAACTCTAAGCATTGGCATCGCCACCACCAGCTCAGCTCTACTTAAAAGGCCGACGCCGCGTTGTTCAAGGACCGCAAGAATTTCCTGCATTGGATGGGTACCCCTCAAACTCTGCTTCCCCAAAACTTCATAGCAAATCCAAAGCATAACATTTTTCTTTTATTTACTCAAATTTTGAAGTATTTTGGAATTTGATTTGTTGTTAAATCTAAGGAAGGACCCGGAGGGTGTATTGGGGCCACCGCAGACGGGCCATTTGGCTCGGATAGAGTTCAAGAGGCGGTTGGAAAAAGACGCCGATGCTCGAGAAGAATTCGAACGCCAAGTCATTGAAGAGAAAGAGCGGCGTCGAACTGTTAGAGAAGTAAATTGACAATTGGGTTTTGAATTTTCCTGAACTGGGTGTTTTGTTGTAAGTTGTAACACTTGTTAAATAATTAGTTTTTGGGTTTGATTGTTTTGTGTTTGTGTTTGTTTGAAGTCCCGGGTTGCGCCAGATACGGCGGAGGAGTTGATAGAGTACTTTCTCAACACTGAAGCTCGGGAGATTGAGTTCGAGATTTCGAGGTTGAGGCCAAGGTTGGTGATTTAAACCCATTTTTGTGTGAAGACTGGTTAGAAAGCAAAAAAGTAGGAATGCACGCCAATTGTTTGAGGATATGCTTCAATGAATAAAAAGTTTGATAGCAGCTCACTTTTTTGTGCGTGGACAATGCGTGTATGTATGGCTCTATGGCCTATGAAATAGTATAGATTTTCTACTTTTCAATGTGGGATTTTGGGATCCTCACGCTCCATTCTTCCGTGTATGACATCCTCGTTTGCTCATCCTATCTGATGCTGACCTGATTTTCCCTTTCCACCCTTTCGAGGCGGCTTTCATTATACTATTGTAATACCAATGGTTTTAAGTTTTTTTTAAAATCCTTCAATAAGTTGCCCATCAGTGGACTCTAGCCCAGATGTGTGGTAAAACCAGGTATACCAATTGGAAACGAAGGTGGCCAAGAGCTCATATAGACAGATAGACCTCGTATAACGAACTCTTAACATTGATATATCACATGAAGTTTAGGTTTTTCAATTGTATGTGATATACTTTCCAGTTAGTTGCCAACTTACAACGATTAGAAAGCCACTTCATTTGAGCAATACAGTTATGAATATGCCTAACATTTACTTTTTATTGTTTTGTTATTTGTTTACTTTTGCACATTTGATTTTTTCCCCAAGTTAAATTAACTCAAAGTGGCACTAGTGCTTCCCTTTACTCTTTCTTGCACTCCAATTTATCTCTTCTGTATTATTTATATATATTATAAATATTTTTTTGAAAAGTTTCTCCACAAACCAGCCTCGTTTCCCCAATTTTTCCCCTTGCATATGTTATATGCAGATTGGACAAGGAGTTTTTCTCACACTTACAGTATGAGCTAGGTCAGCTTCGGTTTGCTGTTTCAAAAACTCAGGTTCCTGCCTGAATCTATAAATTTGGGTTAATTTCTGAAACTATACATTCAGCTTCCTCACTGAAACTATGCTTTCCGTTTTCGGATGTTTTTTTCAGGATATAGAAGATAGATTGATTGAGCTGGAAGCATTGCAGAAGGCCCTGCAGGAAGGGACAGGTCTGTTAAGAGTTCACGAACTTTTTTGATAAAGACTTGGTGTTCTTGCCTGCTTACTGAAGTGCTCCATTTTCTGTTACAGAAGCATATGACAAAATGCAAACCGACCTCATTAAAGCAAAGCTAAGTCTGACCAAAGTCCTGTCTTCAAAGGATGTAAAATCAACTGTATGTGCTGCCCTTTTAACTCATTGAGCGTTAAGTTTAACAATTAAGTATTTTGTATTGCTCAACTAAATAAATCTTGACAATGCAGTTACTAGAGATGGTTGAACACAACGAGCTGAATAGATCCTTCTTGACTCTTCTTGACGAAAACATAGCAAATGCGCACAAGGGTAACCAGGTAAACCGCCATGGGAAAGCTTCTTTCATATTGCCCGAGATAATTCATTTCATCCTTTGTTTGTATTTCTGGTTTTTTAGCAGAGAATAAAACATACCGTAGTCAACTTTAACATGCTATGCAACAGAAAACTAAAAAGTAGATGTTGTGATATAGGTTAAAGATATTATGAACACGGTAAAAAATGCAAGGAAGTACGTTCTCTTAATTGTGTACTCAACTTAAAAAGTGCAACTTAGTTCCTTTTGTCACCACACTGCCCATTGATGAACACAAAGCTCAGTCTTGTACGATGGAAAAAAACTGCCTGGATCTTAACCTAGTATGCAGAAATTAGAAAAAGCTCTGTTTTGTCAGACTGCTTCGGGTTACTTGCTTTAGTTGGTATTTGAAAGAGCACATATAGAGCCACTTAGTACTACGGTCTATTGGTATTCCTCTTCACTTGTAAGTGAGAAGTCTTAGGTTTGATCTCATGGATGACGAGTTTAAAAACCAATTTATTCCTTCCACCCCTTAATGTAAATATATCATTGTATCAGAAAAGAACAGAGCACCTATAGATAGAATTAGATGAGTAGTAAAGCTGGAAGAGATTTTGGTTGTAGAACTTGAATCAATGGTAATTATATTTAGGTCACTTCATTTTCAGTGGATGTAATGATCTTCTTTAGATCTAAGTAAAGCAGTAACCCAACAACTTATCTTGTATGCCAACTCCTTAAATTAAAGAGTTCTTGAAACAGACACGTAAAACACACAAAAAGTGACCTTTAAATCTAATTCAGTAATTGCATCTGTGGTGAACTAAACTCCGATGATCTATATCAATGTTAATTTATGACTTGCAGAAGCAAGCAGCAGAGTTCATGGAAAAGGTTCGTGGGGCTGTTCTCAAGTACATCACAGCTTAGTTCTGCGGAGGTAAATATTAAGTGCTCGATTAGTCTTTAGATGGAGGTTCAGTAACACTATTGTACCACAATATGCTTTGACAGGCAATAATATATGTAGCGTGACATCCTACATCTTTCTACTATTATGAGAAAATCATAGAATTCATCTTCGTCACCAAAAGTATAAGTGATAGTTACAGGAAATTTGTTTCACATGAATGGAAACAAATAGCTGTCAATATGTGGTAGGATGACACTGATTTATGCAACGTTGTAGTCTATTGATATGCATTCTAGTAAACAATGGTTATGGAGTTGATTCATTAATTTTCTTGTTCATCAATCGAAACACTGTTCGAGAGACATGATTCTGTTTTATCATCCATCCTATCACCTGTTCACGTTTTTTCGTTTCCTTGTAAATGAATATATCACTTAGCACATAGATTCATAGAAATGAGAAACTAACAGTGTATTTCTTTGAAAGCACTTAAGCAGCAGTGATCCGAGAAAGTGGTTACTGATTTGGAAAGCACTCATTGACAAGCATAAAGTAAAATGTAGTAGAATTCAGAAACAGGAGCTTCTGCTTTTTTAACAATCACATGTATGCCAAGTAATATATCAGGGAGATGCTCAACACAAATCCAGCCACAGGAATTTTTTTTGCCAAAATTTAAGCGCGAAATAGAATGTCGTTTTCGTGTGGTTATCCGGCTTATTACGGAGGGAGTAGGATTCTTTCCCCCTCCTATTCTCATCACCTTCCCTCCCCTCCTCTCACACTTTGCTTTTTGTCTCTTTTTCCCTATAAAAAAATCAATATAAGATGTTGACGTGGTTGAATTATAACCGATCAAGTATGAGGGGAGATAAGGATACTCCTCCATTACGAGTACAGATCAAATGCATGCGTGCCACCATTCGGCTTGGATAGAACTAAGTGTCTCTGATTGGTGCATGTTTGTGTTGAGTTGGTGCCTATCTATCTGGGTTTGTCAACGAGCTCTGGGATTACATAATTTTTCCTTACTTTGTGTGTGCTTTTAGATGAAGGTGGGTGGTAGGGATTTTTGTATTACTTAATCCGGTTAATTGAGATATTAAGCTTAAAGCCTTTAAAGTATAGTTGTTCAAGCCCATTTTTCCCTTCAGGAGCGGGATTATGTGATCAGCCAGTCGATCCACTAGTTGCCTAGAAGTATCCAATCCCGCTTTTGAAGCATTTCCTATAACTATTAGTACTCTTAAATTAGTTATTCAAGTATTTAGTTTTTGGGTGGAAGATTACGCAAGGTAGGCCAATTAACAGTAACTCAACACTAGACTGACTAATGTTGTTGGCCAAATCTTACTTTGATTCTGCTTTTGCCCCAACCTATAAAAATCAATGTAACAAAGTAGATAACTAGGTGCTTTGGGATTTAATTAAAATGGTTAGGCTTACATTAACTCCACACAGTAGATGATAAGAAGTAGATTTATTTTCTCTAAAAAAAGGACTAGCTAGTAGCTTCGTCATCGAGTTCATCCTTTTAGGGATTGTGAAGACTTACATAAGCATTTCAACCTCTTATGACCATCATCGTGTGATTCACCAACTTCAGGAATCGAATTTAGGGATTTGGATCTCATATGAATCCTCATTGTGAGGATCGTAGGGATCTTTACATCTATCCGTTCATCGTGCGTGGTCAAAAATTATTTTAAACTTTTTATTTAAAATTACACAAACAGTATCTAACGAAAACTGATCGCACAAAGAGAATTCGGAGAAGATCTTCATCCCGAATTTAAGATAAGATATAGATTTAAAACAAAGGAAAACTGGTGATCTTTAAAATCCTTGCAACCAAACAAAGTTGAAAAAATGTAAACAACAATAAAGAGACTAAATAGGTAATAATAAAAAGACGGAAAGTAGTAGAAGAAGATAAAGGAAAGTAGGCATGTGATCGCTTTATTTTTCTTTTGTTGCTTTAACTTAATTTAAAATACGAGATGGAAGATTCGAATTTAAAAATAAAGAGAAAATACATGCGTTCTAGTCAATGTAGAGTTAGGAGAGATTGGGGTGGGAGTGCCTACTTTTGGCCATGCGAGAACTTCTATTTTCCTTCTATGCAAACAAATATTTTACTACGCACTATTCTAAATTATGAGAAAAAGATTTAAATTCGAATGCACAAGAGAAGCACATCCATTCTAGCCAACATGATTACGTCCACTTTTGCGTTTGCTTGGGGTGTTTTTATTTAATCTCTAACAAAGTAAAAAGCCTTGTGAATTCTCTATATTAAGTCTCACAATCATCCAAATCCTACCCATCTCTATCCCTACAGACATGGCAAGACTCGGAGATATATTCCTTTCCTTTCTAGTCCTTTTCTTCAATGTTTGTTCCATTGGCACGGCATACTCTGCCGGCGCCGCCGTTGCCAGACACTCAAGCTCCACAGATTTCATCAAAGCATCATGCAGAACCACCCAGTACCCTGCCCTCTGTGTCCAAAGCCTTGCAGCCTACGCAAGTGCAATAAGGCAAAGTGAAAGGCAACTAGCTCAAACTGCCTTGACAGTGAGCCTAGCCCGGGTGCGGTCAGCCGCGTCTTTTGTGACAAAGCTGACTAGGGTTAGGGGGATCAAGCCTAGGGAGTACAGAGCTGTGAAGGACTGCATAGAAAACATGGGGGATAGCGTCGACCGGCTAGGCCAATCGGTCCGGGAACTAGGGCATATGGGAAGAGCGTTTGGGCAGGACTTCATGTGGCACATGAGCAATGTGGAGACATGGGTTAGTGCTGCACTCACTGATGAAGGAACCTGCCTTGATGGATTTTCTGGTCGTTTTATGGATGGGAATATAAAGAATGCTATAAGAAGAAGGGTCAATAATGTTGCTCAGGTCACTAGCAATGCATTAGCACTTGTTAATCGCTTTGCTGCAAAGCACAAGAACTGATTTTCACAACACTTGTTTTCTCTTTGCACGTCCCTGTTTATTTCTAGTGTTTGGATTAAATAAATCAAACGGGAATCAAGAGACTGAAACAATAGAGATGTGCAGAAGGAGAAAAGGGGTGTGTGAAAATCGTTTTCCGTAGAGGTTATGTGTAAATGTTAAATGGAAGAACATCTACCTTGTGTAATATATGGGATATGTTTTGTTTGTTTTTTCTTTTTCTGTTAGTTAATTATAATCAGTCATTAGTGAGAACTTTGTTGAGCTCAAAATGCAAGAACATATCCCATCCAGATTGCCCTTTTGGTTATATATATAATTAGTGAAACTAAAAGAAGCAAGATGATTAAAGTGGTCTAATCTACTTGATTAGCATTTTCCAATTACCATGTTCTTGTAAGTTTGGCAGAATTGAATCAAGTGACCACTAAGAATTTTGAAATTTGAATCTTGATACTGTTGAAAATAATCTTACTGGATCTAAACCCTTCAAGAAAATTCTTATTAGGGTTGATGACGTATTTACTTGTATAGAATGCTTATTGTAATTATTACGATTTCTAATTCTGTTGCTGCTACTACAAGTATTTAGAGTATTTCGCTTCTTAACTTATACAATGTTTACTAACACATGAAATCAACAAAATTTGCGAGTGTCATATTAAAATTCATAATCCACAATTTTAGAAAACAAGAGACGTGCGAGATTGATTATAGGGCAATTGGTCGCAGATCTACTTAATTAATTTTGTCGTTAATAGCAAACAAAAAGTAAAATGGGGAGCTTTGTTACAGAATATGACTGATATGTTTTTCCCTTTTTATTGATATTTAAGCGTGACAAACTCTCTCTGAATCCAAAACTTTATTAAAGCTGTTTTGTTCTTTTTCCTATCACTATCAGCATCAAAATCTATTAATCCTTAGATTATCTCCAGATTTTAGTTCATTGTTATCTTATCTGGTAATAGTTGTATAGATAGGCCATGTTTACATTGAGTGAGAGTACTCTTGCTTTTGTTGCTGCATTGCTGCTTGTATATAAAAGAACAATGATGGAGACATTTTCTTTCGAGTGATACCACATGATAACTATTTAATAAATAGAAAACTGTTGTAGGCATAATTTACTTGAACAATTATGGAGGCCAAAAAAGAGAGAGGGTGCGGCATAGATAGAGAAGAAGAGAGAGATGTGTAATTGTGGGTGTGTGTTATCTCACCCCATTGTGCCTTTATTTATAGTAGTAGAAAGGGTAAATACCTTTCCCTAGGATTACAACATTTAATAGGTAATCTACTCCTAATAGGAATATAAGATACTTTCCCATATTCTCTAGGATTTACACAATCACATTTCTATTCCAATAGGACTCCAACACTCCCCCTTGAGTGTGTAAATACTCAAGTAAATTGCGCATCAGGTCTTCAGTGATGAAGCAGGTACAGTTGATGAAGTCATCGGCACAACGGGTGATCGCGAGTCTCAAATTTACTTTGAAGTATGTATGTGTAAAAACTCACAAAAACCTCGCTATGGTAAAACCCAAGATATGAGGAAAACCCATAGACTAAGGGAAAAGTAAGAAAATATGCATAATGTCTAAAACAAACGTCAAATTGGACGAGTGTAGTGAGCTCAACGGAGTATGATCATCCCATGATGGGTGCCTCATTAAAACCTCGTTAGGTAACAAAAACCCAGTGGGAAAAATGCTCCTAATCGTAGGAAAAATAGTACATTAAGATCATGTGAGTATGCTTCTGGATACTCCCCCTGAGTTAGACATAACTTCTAAATAAGAGAACTACAAGCGATTCAATTCAGATAATTTACGCATACCGATTCCTTGGACAAGCTTCTGGAAGGTTGACTTCGGCAGTGACGTCGTGTAGAGGTCGGCAAGGTTGTCTGGGATCAGCTTGCATGACTTCAAATCTCTTGATGCTTTGCTGATGTAGATGTAGACGCAATATGTCTTGGCGTTGGCTTCGTTGATGTATCATGGCTTGGTCGGGTTGATACATGCGGCATAGTCTTCATGGATCGTCGTTGGGACTCAACGATGGATGAAAACACAGCAAGTACTTCGAATAGGCTCAACAAGAACTCCTAACCATGTCTCACGTGTGGCGTAGTGAAGTGAGGTGAGTCTTGGAACGATTCGAAGATTTTGCAACTAAGGTCATATCGTGGACCTCCAAGATATTGCGATATCCCTAATGGTAAAGACATAACCATTCGGGGATTTTACCTTGTGCGGGTTTGATAAGTAACCAGCGTCAGCATAACAAACAAGGCAAGCATCATTCCGAGGATCAGGGGGGTTGGATCCGCTCGAGATGCGTTGGGATTTGATTCGCCCAAATTCGTAGTACCTTCAGGGAACGTCTTTAATACCAATTCAATGGTTGCGTGTAGGCGCAGTGCTGCATCTTTACCAAGATCAACAGCGAATGAGATGTCCTGTCTAAATACAATGAGCTAAGTACAATGAAGCGCAAAGTTGAACTTAGATATGGAATTTCGGATTCCATAACCTCTTCAAGAGTCTCATTTGCATATAACATATAGACGATCAAATGTATACTTAAAGGTAACACATTCGGGGTGTAGTTCGTCTGGTAGACCAAAATACCGTCAGAACAATGCTTCAACTTCAGGTTAAGGCATAAACGAGTTTTCCTAAGATCCTTCATCTCAAATTCCATCTTCAGGTGCGAGTCAGTTTTCTCAAGCTCTTCGGAGTCTTAGTGAGATTCGTGTTAACGACATAAACTGTAACTCTAGCAATTCGGAATAAGACTTCATAGTTTAACACGCAAGGGCATTCATTCATATCCCTGACTGATCAAATGATCACGTTGACGGGTATACCACATCCGTCGGATTTCTCAATCCATAAGTGAACGCCACAAAACGAGTTAAGAGGGTGTTCAGTGGTTTTGGAACTATTTGAGTCAGTCCATGTAATTCTTCGGCAACTTACATGTCAATCTCCGTACCTATATCCCCATGGAGAAATACTAACCACATTTCATAATGCTGCTATCAATCACAGGACGTTTGAGAGAAACCTTGCGCCGTAAGGCGTGCATCATATCGCACTATTTCATTCATCTCATAACGCTTCGTTTCCCACTTGTAACATAGCAGGGTTACCTTGGGCAGTGTAGGAACGACAGGTCCAATACACACTTTGGTAAGGAATTTGACCTGGATTGTAATTTCAGTTGTCCAATTAGTTCTACGTTGTCACTTAATCAACTGAACACGGTTCGATATCGTCGCTTTTCATTTATGTCGGTAGCTACCATATAAGTGAAAACATCATCGATGATAATCCCATTTCAATTCCATTTAGCTCACCCAAACTAGTATACTGGACCAAGAACTTCAAGTCTTGGGAGTAATCCAGATTAATCTCATGAGATGAAATGATTTGAGACAGCGATCGAGTTCAGATTCATTGTTGTGTCGTGTCTTCCTCTTCCAGGGAAGTGAATCCTACGAACCGAATGATCTGTCGTGCTCCAGGCCAAGACAGATTGATTGGCTATCCGCCGGTGTACCGGACCGTCCAACAGGGACGTCCAAACCGTCCAACAGGGGCGGCACACCCTCCAGGGATGTTGACTCGACGTCCGTTAAGTACGTCTATCCTTGCAGGCATGTTTGCAGCTGGTATATGATCTCGTCACTTTAGCTAGATCAGAGGAATGCGTCTGGAGCAACATTCTGAAATCTAGAATTCATTGCACTTGCTTATCACACTTGTGCGGTATGGGGATCGAGATGGGACATAGTGGGCAACGTCCACGCAAATTTGCGTCTTCTACAGGAACGTTGACGTTCTTATCTCCCCCTAACGACGGGAAAACTGTCTCATTAAAGTGACAACCCGCAAATGAGCGGTAAAGAGATCGCGTGCAACGGGCCCGAAGAGAGCTAGTGTGAAGGAGAATCATGATAGACAAAAGATACACATCCTTCTTTGAGGACCCATGGTGGTATGTTGCGGCGGCGCAACTTGGCACATGGAATGCACACCCAAATGCGTAAATATGAAAATCGTCAGGTTCGTACCCAGTAACCAACTGTAATGTCATATAGGTTGGGTGGCAATGAGCCTCAAGGCGGACCAACATTACTGCATACAAGGATTGCATAGCCCTAGGCAGAAATCGAAAACTTGGTACGTTTACCAAAATTCGGGCGATCATTTAAATTGCGCTTTATGATCGCTAGGCGAGGCTATTTGGGGTGAACATGGGAATTTGATGTTCAATTAGAAACCCAAAACAACATGCAATACTTTATCGAAAACTGTCGATATAAACTCTCCGACATTATCCAGTCTCCCGGACCTTAAGGGATAAGTAGGGTGGGGAGCCCTTAATCGGCCAGAGGGTTTAGCAGTAATGTGTGTGGACAAACATGTGACCTATTTTGTCGATTCATCAACCAAAACCATAAGTCTTTATATGGTCCGCATTTTGGTTGGATTAGTCCACATATATTCCCTTGAATCCACTATGAAAAGAGAGTCATTTCGTATCTTTGTAAGGAATGATATAAAAATTAATATCCTTAATGAGCATGCTTGGCAAAGTGCACTTGTAGGCACAAGATCCTTACTTCGGGTAAGGAGATGCGTTGTAGCATCATTGATCGACCTAAGTGTCCCAAAAGGTCGTGCCAAAGCAAGTAAATTGCTCAATCACCAGGCTCTAGGCCGGCCATATATGGCATGTTTCCAGTTGGGAGACAGCCCATTGGCCCCAAATCAAAGCTTCAGGCTCATTTTTGGAGGTGGTGCAAATATATTTCACTCTATTTTCTCCAGTGGTTTCATTTATGATCATTGTCATCTCGAATATCCTGAAAAACTCATCGTCAGGGAGAATTTAAGGTCCCTTAAATGGTGATGCAGTACCATTCATACAACGAGGAGCGTGCCATTGCTCTTAATCATGTTGGATAGACCTGAAGTCGTTGTTAGAGATGTGATTTAGGTGTAAAGTTAGTGTGCTTAGTACGCATTCATCCAGACAACTAACTTTCCCACATTCCAACCTAATCACGTGTTTAATTGAATCGGTCGCATGTACTAAGAAACATGATTCAATTAACTCATATTCGAGGACAATATCAATAAGATTATCCATAAGTAAAACATACACTAAACTGGAATCCAAGAACATAGAAAGATGTTCACAAAGTAAGCAAAAGTTACTAGGTGGATTCGGCCAACAAGGTCATCCATGTCAAAATTTTGCTGTTCCAACGATGTTTGGTAGAGCAAAATCAGTCTCACATATTGACTACTAGAATGGTACTTCTCAACAACATTGGTAGGGGCACGAACTGGTGCATAACCAATGATCTATTCGATCGAGACGGAAGTAGATTCTGCAGTGTTAAGGTTCGGAAATACTATCCCTTATTCTTGAAGTTTTAGGTCTTAGGTGCCAAGAATCATGCTTCGGGCATGATGCCACACCTTGGCAGGCCCTGACTCTACCATATGTTATAAAAACAAACTCAAAATTGGATTGTGAGAAAGTATGCCATTCGGTGTATCCTTGCCGAAGCAGTGTATCACCATTTGGTAGGCTTTGACCGAATTGGGTCGAGCCATTCGGTAGACTCCAGCCGAACTGGGTCCATACCTTTCTCTCGTTTGTGGTAGTAATCAGATCCGAGAATTTGGTAAACTTCCGCTTTCTATACTGCTGTTTCAAGAGCGAGTTAGAAACATGGAAGGACGAGAAAAGTATTCTCTAGTCAAAACTCGATCGGATTTATAAACTTCAGAATTGTACTCATTCATGGACATAATCATGGTGTGCTTCAGGCAATGTCTTTCATGATTAAACTGTTCGTATGAGCGAGCCAAAGAGCCATGGAATCCTCGTTCGGGAGGTACTTTTGTTTGTAATGCTTCGGGCATGAGTCTTCGAATAAAGATCATGGCGGAGGCTTATTCAGCTCTTCCATGCCATTGTTGGCTTCAATGGTTTCTCAACTACGTAATAGTCAATGGGAGATTCACATCTTGTACCCCACATAAAGTGGTTTCTAATAGAAACATCCAAATCAGGAAAATCAAACTTGTGACGGTTCGACAATCTACTGAATTAGAGGGAACAAGAGTGTGATTGGTGCTATGGGAATGAAACATCCATATGCATCATAATTAGAACATTCGAGTTCTAAGACATGGTTTTCATGGGTGTATTGTTTTATGAAAACGTCTGGTTTCAAAGGCACTAAATTCGAAACTACAGGTTCGATTTAGTTTATGAACATTTAGTTCATAAAAGAGAGGTTCCTGCAAGAAACACAGAATGCAATATACCAACTAAGTGTAGTGGATTTGGGGTTCTTCGGGAACTCAAGTGTGAGAGCTTCGTTACTACGAAAGTATGTGACGGTTCAAAGTATAAAGATAAATTATTGAATTGTTAATGTCCAAAAGTGATCTTCAGGTCAATAATTTTGGATTCATTATCAGATTAATGGACTGCAGGTCACTTTTAATTAATTCAATAAATTGGGACCAAACAGGGTCCATTGTAGAAGCAAAATAATATTAACATAATATTATTGGATCGAAATTAGAGCCCCAAAATAATTTGGGCTTTGTGCCGCGGGTTAAGGCACGGTATGGGTGCCTTAAGTAGAAAATCACGGCCCAAAAAGAGCCTCGAGGTGGTCTGCAGGCCACGGGGAGGATGAGGACTTCCCAGCCGCAGCTGGGTCGGACCTAGGGGGCACGGGGGAAAGAGCCCAGCGAAAGCTGGCCTTGGGTTGTCACACGGGGGAGCCCAAAACAGAGGGCTGTGCATGTTGGGAAGGCTTCGGGCCTTGCGGGAAGCCCAGCCCGAGGGCTGGCTTTGTGCCGTGTGTGCATGGGGGTGCCCAGCCACATGGGCTGGCATGTGGGAACGAGCCGAGGAGGGCCGTGGGCTGCAAGCCCAGCAAATAATCCCCTCAGGCCGAAGCCTGGTTTCCTTTGTGCATAGAGATGGTGCATGCCGCACCAAATCCTTATTTCCCCTTTTTTTTTCCTTTTTTTTTCTTTTTTTTCAAATCCCTTAGGGTTTAGGAAACCCTAACTTGCTTCTAATTTGTTTTTATACTTTGACTCACAAATTCCACATAACAATTTAATTGTGCGATGCATGAAACAAATATATATATGAATATATATATCGGAAGGAAAATGTAAACATAGGGGGTTCATGCATCATGGGGAATGTTTTCATGCTTCATGGGTCGTTTCAAATATCTTACTTTATTTTAAGCGTACCTGAGTAGCAGAAAACAATAAAAGCCTTTGAATTTGTAGAAGTTCCTTCGCATAAAGCCGGAATAGCATCTCCAATGCGTTGTATCACGTTCAACACAGAAAAAAAATAATTGAATTAATATTATGTAGATCAATTCAAAATAATAATAAATTAATCATGAAAAGAATGATTAAAACGTAATACTCTCCTAATTGAAGATCAATCTCTCTTTAGCGCAGCGTCAAGAGCGTGCTGATAACGTGTTGTAGGCATAATTTACTTGAACAATTATGGAGGCCAAAAGAGAGAGAGGGTGCGGCATAGATAGAGAAGAAGAGAGAGATGTGTAATTGTGGATGTGTGTTATCTCACCCCATTGTGCCTTTATTTATAGTAGTAGAAAGGGTAAATACCTTTCCCTTTAGGATTACAACATTTAATAGGTAATCTACTCCTAATAGGAATATAAGATACTTTTCCATATTCTCTAGGATTTACACAATCACATTCCTATTCCAATAGGACTGCAACAAAAACTTCATTTTAATTCTTAAAAAAGATGAGTATTAGACTATAATCTTGTGTAAGTTTAAAATCCAATTTTAGTCCCTAGTACATTTAATCATATCATTTATTAGTTATAATTTGATGTTTTATTTATCTTTTTATTTTTATTTTAATGTATTAAGTACATTTAAATTTAATTTTTATTTCATACATCATAATATATTTTAATGTCTACAATTAGGCAACTAATTTTTTTATAATATATATTCTGATAACAATTTTGTATGTTCTTCATTTAGACATTAATACATTTGAATATTTCGGTATATCCATTGGTACAAACATATAGGTACATTGATTCAATATAATGCATTTCGGTCAATATAATGCATTTCGTTACGTACATTTTGGTACACACATTTGAGTATTGACTTTTAGGTACATGACACACCCCGACCGAGATCGAGGCATGCTGGCCGTCACGTGAGGGTGACGTAGCCATGTGCACAGTGCGGAAGCAATAATATAATAAGAAATACGAATGAATAAAAACTAACTTAAAGAGTGTTAGAACAGAATTAAGTGTGAATACACACATTCAGAGCATAAAAGTCTAGGTGCAGTCAAAGCATAAGAAGTACTTAATTGATTAACACCAGAAGGTGGTCCTACATGGGTGATGTTTGTCAGAATCTTCGATATGTCCTCGTGAGCCACCAACAAAGTTACCTAATACCTAGAGGGGCGCAAAACAAAAGCGTGAGTGGGCAAAAACAAAGCTTTTCTAAAATCATTTCAAAAACATCAATTATATCCCCTCGCCGTAAAACCTGTATACTTTCCCAGAAAAATCGTATATACATATACCAAAACTCATCTGAAAACATCATCATACTAATATGCCAATAAATCATGAATATGCCATGCCATGTCAATCAAAACATCAGGTAAGTAAGTCAAATGCAATATTAACTGCAACATCTCCTCAGCTGGTTCTAGCTCATAAATCATGCCTGCACACGAGTCGAACCCACTTATAGTGGTCTATACGACAGGACTGGGTGTAAAATAATACGCTCTAGTGCTACAATCACGTGAAGATTGTGCGAATAATCGCGGGTCACCTACGAGTCGAACCCACTGAAAGTGGTCTATACGACAGGCATGTGCACCTAACTTGGATCCAAGATGAGCGTATGGTGCGGGAGGTGAACATCACGTGAAAGACTGTGTCCCTAACTCTGGGCGGGAGCACTAACACCGGGGTGCAGGTTAATGAGCTCTCAATGCATCTCATCATACTCTTCATAACACAACTTCTTATTAACTACACATGAACTTACCTGAGCGCCCACAGCACCAACAATCATGCGCATACAATTCATCATGCATATTCAACAGTATATATGCATTGGCATCGAAAATCATTGATAAACTCATTTAAAATGCATATTCTGGGAAGATACTTAGTATATAGGTATATACGGAAAACAAAAGCCCACTCACCTGGAGTCCGCGCTACGGCTCCCTAACGTAAACATCGAGGCGTCCCAAAACGTTCGGCGCCTAAAACAATTATCAAACTACAACTTAGAACTCTTAACCATAGAATTCATAATTCACGTAAAACATATCCTCAAGGATATTCTAGAATCATTTAAGACCCTTAATCAAAAGTCAACTGTCGATCGTTGGTCCACAGCCCCACATACTTGATCCGGAAGATCTGTAAATCTCCGATCTGTAACTTCCCAAGATGCACATTATGCTCCTAGAGCAACATACTAAAATTTCGCTACGATCCAACGGTCGGATCTCCGCCAATTGCCAAAACCAAGTGGCTGTTCACATTTTATTTTATGAACTTACAAACTCAATTCGGGAAGATCCGTACGTCGGATTCCCGATCCGTAAGTTCCTACATTCTTAAAATATTACGTACTACCACATACCAAAGTTTGGTGACGATCCAACGGTCGGATCGTCGGTTCATACTTCCACCTATTCACGTATCGTAATGAACTTAGGTTCAATTACTCAATTTACGTCAATCAATTATCAAAAATGAACCTAGAACATTAAACACAGCCTAAGAATGACATTGGCGGCCCACTGGCCACATGCCGCAGCACGGGCCGCCCCGACTCTCCTGAAAACTCAACTATTTTTTAAAATTCTCAAAAATTTCAGAATTGAAGATCTCAAAGATTAGAACAAACTTTATACCTGAGGCCAAGTCCAATTTGGCCTAAAAAGGCTCCAATTCCACCAAAACCGTGCGGCACCCCCAAAATGGGTGTGTTCAATTCGACCTCCATAGCAACTTCGATGCTCCAACCAATGCTTGGGCTTTGTTTCTGGGTTCTAGGAGAGTGTTTTGGTAGTGGTAATTGAAGGAATCATCTTCGAAAAATGGTGGATCGCCCCCACAAGCCGTCGGGTCTTCATCGCCCAAACCTCATGAAATCGTCCCTAATTCCTTTGAATCTTAGGTGAAAAATGAAGGAGAAGAAGTATAGTGATGATTTCAAGGGATGTTTGGATGAATTTCACCTGAAAATTGAAGAAATTTGGCCGGAATTGGCTCCGGGTCGCGGGTTGGGCGTGCGGGTCACAGATGGGATCCGGTCGATCCCATCCTTTCTCTCCTCCCTCGTTTTCCTCCTTTCTCCTTCTCTGGTTGGTCAGCCGCTCCTCTCTCCTCTCCCCATTCGCCCAGCTCTCTCCCTTCTCTCCCGGAGCTTCTGCTCTTTTCCTCTGGTTGGGCAGTTTTTGCCCAACCCGTTTCCTCCCTTCTTCTTCCTCTAATTGGTCTGACTTCTCTCTCTCTTCTCCCCACTGGGCAGTGCCCATTCCCTTTCTATTTTCTTTCCTTTCGATCCGCGCCCTTCATTTCTTTTATTCATTTAATCTGGGTCATCCAAATGGCACACCAGATTTTACAACAAATTCTAAAATGTCCAAACTTCAAACGTTAATAACTTCTTCGATATAGCTCCAAATCACGAACCGTCTGCGCCCACGCGTCTGTAGCAACGAATACTACGAGGATATGCCAAGAAAACAAATCTTAGGTGGCACGACACAGCAATTAATCTCGAACAACGCATGTGCCTCAAAGGGCATTTTGTAAAATCCTTTATTAAAAATTTATAAAATTGTAAAATCAGGAACGGGCTGTCACATACATGAATTCAATATATTATATTTCGGTACATACATTTAGGTACGTACATTTTGGTGCATACATTTCGATATTGACATTTAGGTACATACATTTTGGTATTGACATTTAGGTACGTACATTTCGATATTGACATTTCGGTATGTACATTTTGGTACATACATTTCGGTATTGACATTTAGGTACATTAATTCAATATAATACATTTCGGTACATACATTTTGGTTCATTATAATCTATTTCTGTACAATCATGTAGGTACAAATATTTTAGTACAAAAAAGTCAATTTTATATATTTCGGCAGGGTCATTTCTGTACACTTCTGTTTTTATATATTTTTGTATCACAAATTTCTTTTAATATTTTCGCATTTACGTTCATTTATAATTAAAAAAACTAAATATGTGCATATTAATAAAATTAAAATTTAAGGTGGAGAGATTAAATAAAAATACACATTAAATAACAAATATTGAATGTAAATTTTGATAAAAGTACACTTTAAGGGATTAAATTGAATATATAATCTAGCACCAGTTATTTTTTTTTTAGTTTTAATCTTTTGCAAGGACTAATGTTCAAAAACCCCATTAATAAATTGATAATATCAGTCAAATATTTGACAATTATTTGTTGTGCTATTGAGATGATATACTGGTTGTTCTCCTCCGCTGAATTATGAGAGGAAAAAAAGATAAAAATAAAAACAATATGTCAGTGATGTGGTGAACAGTAGAGAATTAGGTTGGGAAGAAACGTGATACACACATCTTCCCACAATTATTTTACAAACTCTAAAGTATAAAAGCATTTCACTCATTCAAATGATCATGATTAAATTCATAAAGTGATTTGCATGTTAATTGGGTTAGAATTTTCTTTCTAAAATTTTCTGGAATCATCTCTTAAGTTTTATTATCAAAAGCCGTGTAACAATGTACACATCTGAGAATATGTAGCTCATCTGTTCGCTTTCTTGGCTTTAAACTTTGATTATATTAGTAATGATTATTCTCGTAGTTCTTATTTATCAAAAAAATAAAAGTACATATCTGAATTTCAATGATACGTGATGGATCATACATGTATATTGTAATAAATAAGAATGACATGATCAGACGTTTAGTCTCGTAAATTTGTGTGATTGAGTGTAGCATGTTTAGTTTATATATAAAAACTTACGAGAAGTCAACTAGGCACGAAAACGTCCCTTAAGCTTAGTCTATTTTGTGAAGAAACTGAGACAATAAGTTAACAAAAAAATATACACGAAAGCTCATCGAGGGCTCATGGTAGACCTGGCAAACGGGTCGTGTCTGTCGTGTTCGTGTCGTTTTCTTGTAACACCTGTTATCTTAACGGGTCGTGTCGTGTCACACCTGTTATCTTAATAGGTCCTTAATAGGTCGGGTCACTTTACCCAACGGGTAAAGTGACCCGACCCGTTATGACCCGTTAAGAAAAAGTATATTTTTTTCTTAAATTTGCACATACCACACATTGCCACATAAATATTACTTTAAAACATTAAAACACATTTGTCGTTTAAGTACTACATCTACACTCGAAAATAAGAGCCTAATAAAAAAAACATTCATACACTACTAATCTATTACAAAATATTAAATGTGCAAGGATATGCAAAATGAAAGAGTTTTTGTTTTCAAGGTTGTGAAGCCTTTCATTAAGTATAACATAAGATTTTGTGTTATCCACTAGTGTAAATATTTTAAATTGAAGATCGAGTTCATTCATTGTAGTATATAGGGTCAAGGAGTGTAGCTGTAAAAAATCATCAAAATCGGAGTTAAAATAACCGTTAAATCATGATTTTTCGTTTATAACCGTCGAAAAGTTTTGTTCCGTTACTTGATCTCTCAATGTTTATTTTTTGCGATTTTTGGCGTATGCAATCTCGAAACATATACAAATAAGTTTGACGGTAGGATTGTTGAAATTAGTTTCGTAGAATGCGTATCCCATCAAAACAATAGATTCACTAACACAGTTTATTTATATTTTCATTCAGTATAACATAAGATTTTATGCTATCCACTTGTGTAAATATTTTAAATTGAAGATCGAATTCATTCATTGTATTCATATAGGGTCAAGGAAGGTAGCTGTAAAAAATCACCAAAATCGGAGTTAAAATAACCGTTAAATCATGATTTTCGTTTATAACCATCGAAATTTTTTGTCCCGTTACTTGATCTCTGAATGTTTGTTTTTTACAATTTTTGGCGTATGTGATCTCGAAGCATATACAAACAAGTTTGACGGTTTGATCGTTGAAATTAGTTTTCGTAGAATGTGTATCCCATCAAAATGATAGATTCACTAACACTTGGAGTTTATTTATACTTTCATTAAGTATAACATAAGATTTTGTGGTATCCACTTGTGTAAATATTTTAAATTGAAGATCGAATTCATTCATTGTATTTATATAGGGTCAAGGAGTGTAACTATAAAAAATAATCAAAAGACATAAGATTTTGTGGTATCCACTTGTGTAAAATATTTTAAATTGAAGATCGAATTCATTCATTGTATTCATATAGGGTCAAGGAGTGTAGCTATAAAAAATCATCAAAATCGAAGTTAAAATAACCGTTAAATTGTGATTTTTCGTTTATAACCGTCGAAAAGTTTTATCTCGTTACTTGATCTCTGAATTTTTGTTTTTTTGCAATTTTTGGCGTATGTGATCTCGAAGCATATACAAACAATTTTGACGGTTGGATCGTATCCCATCAAAACGATAGATTCACTAACACTTAAGAGTTTATTTATGCTTTCATTAAGCATAACATAAGTTTTTGTGGTATCCACTTGTGTAAATATTTTAAATTGAAGATTGAATTCAATCATTGTATTCATATAGGGTCAAGGAGTGTAGCTGTAAAAAATTATCAAAATCGGAGTTAAAATAACCGTTAAATTGTGATTTTTCGTTTATAACCATCGAAAAGTTTTGTCCCATTACTTGATCTCTGAATGTTTTTTTTTTTTGCGATTTTTGGCATATGCGATCTCGAAGCATATACAAACAAGTTTGACGGTTGGATCATTGAAATTAGTTTTGTAGAATGCGTATCTCATCAAAAGGATAGATTCACTAACACTTAAAGAGTTTATTTATCATTTCATTAAGTATGACATAAGATTTTGTGGTATCTACTTGTGTAAATATTTTAAATTGAAGATTGAATTCATTCATTGTATTCATATAGGGTAAAGGAGTGTAGCTGTAAAAAATCATCAAAATCGAAGTTAAAATAACCGTTAAATCGTGATTTTTCGTTTATAACCGTCGAAAAGTTTTGTCCCGTTACTTGATCTCTGAATGTTTGTTTTTTTTCGATTTTTGGCGTATGCAATCTCGAAGCATATACAAGCAAGTTCGACGGTTGGATCGTTGAAATTAGTTTCGTAGAATTCGTATCCCATCAAGTTATATATATATATATATATATATATATTAAGTAGATTTGAATTTATTTATTTTGTACGTATAACACTTGAAAAATTAAATGGTTTGTATATTTAAGCCGATCCAATGGTCACCAATTTTTAAAATTTAATTTAATTTATACATATATATAATTATTATAGTTTTTAGGGGTATAAAATTGTTAAATTAATATATATAATTATTATTGTATTTTTTTAGGGTGATAAAATTATAAAATTAATATTTTGCTTATCGTGTATCGTGTTACCCACGTGTATACCCGAACCAACCCGTTATCTTAACAGGTGCTTATCGGGTTACCCGATAACGACCCGATTCGTTATCGTGTCGACCCGAACACCTGTTAATTTCGTGTCGTGTCAGGGTCGGGTTATCGGGTCGTGTCAGGAATTGCCAGGCCTAGCTCATGGACGCACGGATGAATGGATGCATGGATGCATGGATGCATGGATGCACGGACAGCTTAGCGCGATTTGCGGGCTAAGAAATATTAAAAAGACGGTTAAAGAAAATGGGAAGAGATTCTCTCCGGATCTCTCCCATCAAAGCCCACCAATCAATTAATCCGGATCCTTGAAATTTGATCAAACGGTTACAAACATAGGGCCCGTTTAAAAGTTATAATAATTTTAGCTGTTTGATCAAATTTCAAGAGCCCGAATTAATCGATTGGTGGGCTTTGGTGGGAGAGATCCAGAGGGGATCTCTTCCAAAATAAAATGTCGATTTCAATGTGATTATATTATTTAAATCTGCAGACGACCAATGACACACCCCGACCGAGATCGAGGCATGCTGGCCGTCACGTGAGGGTGACGTAGCCATGTGCACAGTGCGGAAGCAATTAAATAAGCGGAAATACGAATAATTAAAAACCAAATTCCAGAAGTGTTAGAACACAATCAGAGCATAATTAGCCTAAGTGCAGTCAAGCAATTTAATCAACACCCAAAGGTGGTCCTACATTTGTGATGGTCTGTCAGAACCTCCGTTGTATCCTCGTGAGCAACCAACAAAGCTGCCTAAAACCTGGAGGGGCGCAAAACAAAAGCGTGAGTGGGCAAAAACAAAGTCTTTTCGAAAATCATTTCAAAAATCACATTTATAACCCCTCGCCGTAAAACCTGTATACTTTCCCAGAAAATAGTATAATCATATACTTATCTCATCTGAAAATCATCATCATTCTCATAATACGAATCGAAACATGAATATGCCAACAAATCAAGAGTATGCCATGCCATGCCACTAACTCATCAGGTAAGTAAATCAGGTGAAATAAACTCATCAGAGATAATAACATGTCCACCGTGTGATCAGCACGGCTGGAACTATATCTCATAATCAATCTCAACATATCTCATCATAATATATATCCTGCACACGAGTCAAACCCACTCAAGGTGGTCTATACGACAAGACTGGGTGTAATATAGTACGCTCTAGTGCTACAATCACGTGAAGACTGTGCGAATGATCGCGAGTCACCTACGAGTCGAACCCACTGAAAGTGGTCTATACGACAGGACTGTGCACCTAACTTGGATCCAAGATGAGCGTGTGGTGCGGGAGGTGAACATCACGCGAAAGACTGGCCCCTAACTCTGGGCGGGAGCACTAACACTGGGGAGCAGGTTTATGAGCTTTCGATGCATCTCAACAATCTCGTCATAACTCAACTTTTATTTAAACACACAGAATCTTACTTGAACTTACCTGAGCATCCACAGCACCAACAATCATGCGCATACAATTTCATGATGCATAACCATCTCATGATGCATAACCCTTTCATGATGCATAATCTGATATATATATATATATATAGGTATTGGCATGGCATTTCGTTTATAAAAGCATTTGAAAATGCACTTTCTGGGAAAAACACATAGTATATAGGTATACACGGAAAACAAAAGCCCACTCACTTGGAGTCCGCGCTACGGCTCCCTAACGTAAACTTCGAGGCGTCCCAAAACGTTCGGCGCCTAAAACAATTATCAAACTACAACTTAGAACTCTTAACCATAGAATTCGTAATTCACGTAAAACATATCCTCAAGGATATTCTAGAATCATTTAAGACCCTTTATCAAAAGTCAACCGTCGATCAACGATCGACGGTAGGGTCCACAACCCCACTTACTTGATCCGGAAGATTCGTAACTCAAATCTTCGGTCCGTAACTTCCCAAGATTCACAAAATTCTCCCAAAGCAACATACTAAAATCTCGTTACGATCCAACGGTCGGATCTCCGCCAATTGCCAAAACCAAGTGGCGGTTCACATTTTATTTTATGAACTTACAAACTCAATTTGGGAAGATCCGTACATCGGATTTCCGATCCGTAAGTTCCTACATTCTTCAAATATTACGTACTACCACGTACCAAAGTTTGGTGACGATCCAACGGTCGGATCGTCAATTCATATTTTCACATAATCACGTATCGTAATGAACTTAGGTTCAATTACTCAATCTACGCTAACCAATTATCAAAACAGAACCTAGGATGTTAAATACAGCCTAAAAATGATATTGCCAGCCCACTGGCCACGTGCCGCCGCGGGTGGCGGTAGGCCACCCCGACTCGCCGGAAAATTCAACTATTTTTTAAAATTCTCAAAAATTGTAGAATTGAAGATCTCAAAGAGTAGAGCAAACTTTATACCTTGTGATGAAGTCCAATTTGGCCTAAAGAGGCTCCAATTCCACCAAAACCGTACGGCACCTAAAAAATGGGTGTGTTCAATCCGACATCCATAGCAACTCCGATGCTCCAACCAATGCTTGGGCTTTGTTCCTAGGTTCTAGGGGAGTGTTTTGGTGTAGGTAATTGAAAGAAATCATTTCAAAATTGACTAATCTTGGGCAAAGTCTCCTGCGGCACCCATCACCAGTGAGCTCCCAAAAGGCCTCGTGCTAGGTAGGGATGGGAATATACATATAAGGATCAGTCCCCTGGGCGATGTGGGATCTCACAATCCACCCCCCTTAGGGGCCCGACGTCCTCGTCGGCACACCACGGCCAGGGTTAGGCTCTGATACCAAATTGTCACATCCCGACCCGGGGTCCACCATAACCCGGGCTCGACTCCACCGTATCACGATATTGTCCGCTTTGGGCCCCTACCATGCCCTCACAGTTTTGTTTCTGGGAACTCACACAAGAACTTCCCAGTGGGTCACCCATCATGGGATTGCTCTCGCGCGCTACTCGCTTAACTTCGGAGTTCCTACAGAACCCGAAGCCAGTGAGCTCCCAAAAGGCCATATGTATATATATGTATATATATGTATATATGTATATATATGTACATATGTATATATATGTATATATATGTATATATGTATATATATGTACATATGTATATGTATATATGTATATGTATGTATGTATATGTATGTATGTATATATATATATGTATATATGTGTATATATATGTATGTATATGTATATCTATGTGTATGTATATGTATATGTATGTGTGTATATGTGTATATGTATGTGTGTATAAGTGTATATGTATGTGTGTATATGTGTATATGTATATGTGTGTATATGTGTGTATATATGTATATGTATATATATGTATATATATGTGTATGTATGTGTATATATGTGTATATATATGTATGTGTATATATGTATATATGTATATATGTATATATGTATATACGTGTATATATGTCTATATGTATATATGTGTATATATATGTGTATATATATGTGTATATATGTGTATATATATGTGTATATATGTGTATATATATGTGTATATATGTGTATATATGTATATATATGTATATATGTATATATGTGTATATATATGTATATATGTATATATGTGTATATATATGTATATATGTATATATGTATATATGTATATATGTATATATGTATATATGTATATATGTGTATATATATGTGTATATATATGTATATATGTGTATATATATGTATATATGTATATATGTGTATATATGTGTATATTGAAATGATTCATGCTTTAAATGATTCATGCTATAAATGCCATGTCGAAAATAAGTTGCATTTTAAGTATTGCATTATTATAAATTGTGAATTATATCGTTTGATGCTGCGGAGGCTCAAGTAAGCTTCAGGTGAGTATATTGTGATGGTATTGGTTGTATTGCACATTGTTATGCATAGATGCATTTAGAGCTCATCATTGCTGCACCCCGGTGTTAGTGCTCCCGCCCGAGGCCAGGGCACAGTCATTCACGTGATGTTCACCTCTCGCACCGCACGCTCACCTTGGATCCAAGTTTGGTGCCAGCCCTGTCGTACATACCACAATAGGTGGTTCCGACTCGTAGGTAACCCGCGATTATTTGCACAGCCTTCACGTGATCGTAGCACTTGAGCGTACATATGTACACCCAACCCTGTCATACAGACCACAATAGGTGGTTCCGACTTGTGTGCTAGCATATATTGATGAGCTATAGGTCCAGTCGTACAGGTCACATTAGGTGACTTTGACTGGCATATTATTTTATATTGATTTCACCTCGCTTACATCTTTTAGTGCTAAAACGTTATGACATGGCATACTTCTGTTTTTAATGGCCTTGTGCATTGGTATTCGTATGTATATACGTAGTATTATTTTCTGGAAACTATACGGGTTTTATAGTGAGGGGTTATTACTTTCAGAAAAGAGAAATGTGTTTTCGAAATTTTTGTTTTTGCCCACTCACCCTTCTGTTTTTCGCCCTTCCAGGTTCTAGTAGTAGAGCTTTTGTGCCGACGAGGAATATTGGCAAATCTTGGTGCAGACGAATACCTTCGATGGTATAATTCTCACCCTATTTTACTGTACTTTACTTATACTTTGACGTCACATGTGAAATGGGTTCAATCCCGCTCACCAGCGCACTCTTTTATTTAGGCACTTTTAGGTTTAAATTTATTCACATCTTCCACACAACTACACTTTATGGCTTCGTTACCTTCTAGGTGTCGGCCAACATAGCTCGATTCGGAGTCCTAGTGGACATTCTGGGTCGGGGTGTGTCAAGAAAGATGAAAGCTAAGGAGGAAAAAAGAGTGCGGAAATCATTTTCCAAATTATAGCTAATTTATACTTTAATATAATACAAAACCTTGTAAAATGAGTGATGTGTGTACTAATCACTTCCCACCTTCTTCTTTTCCCTTCCCTCCTCTGTGAGTATTTTTCTCCTCTCTCTCCTCCATGAGAGTTCTTCTCTCCATTGGAGAGAGATCAGATTGCTTCATATAACCTCCTTCTTCTTCCACGATTTCTTCTTGAGTTTGATTTCAATCTACGGAGGGTGTATTCAATTGAGAATTTGAGAGACTTTAATGGATTTATAAATCCATGGATTTTTATAGAGTTTAATTGATTTGTAGAGATTCCATATAAAATTTTGATTAAATTCCCTCGAAATCTCGTGGGACGAGATGAGATTTATGGATGCTTAAAATACACTACAAAATCTCTCAAATTCCCTCAAATTCCTCAACTTTCTCAAATTCTTTAAAATCAATTTCTAATTGAATACACCTGTAATGTTATAAACTTCTTTAAAATCCTAATTGAATACGCCTGCATTTCTAATACACCTGGATTTCTAAAGATTTTAATAAACTATCTTAAAATTCTAATTGAATACACCTTGAATTTCAGATAATCACTTAAATTCTTGATTGAATACCCTAGATTTATTAAAAAAAAATTAAAATCTCTCAAAATCCATACACCTCTTGGTTGCTCTATCCCAAATCCACCAAATCAAACCTTAGACTTGCTAGACCCCTCATCTTCTTCAGCCCTACTCCCAAGTGCTGCCCTGGCTACCATTATGAGAGTCGGTGAATGCTTCCCTTAACAGTCATCATCGATTCCCACACGTTTTGCACTGCTTTTGTAAATTTTTTTTCCCATTATCTTCTCCCTTCCCTATCTACAAACTGCTCTCTTTCAAACCCACAGATCTATCTTTCTCCATATCCATCATCTACCTCTCCATCCCACAGTTCATTCCCCCATAACCTTGGCTTTATTCTAGGAACATCACACCAGTGATTGGCGCCATATTCGGATCATCCCTTCAATGCTCCTTACTCGATTACCTCCAAAGCTTCATGAGCAAGCTCTGGGTTGCTGCTTTGGCGCCCCTAAAATGCTTCTAAAAATACCAATTCCCTCTCATTCATGCCCCATCCTCTTTGCTCGTCTCCTGCTTCTGCTTATGTGTGTTTCCGTCAATCGACACTATCGTCGTTAGAACTATAATCAGCGGAACCATGGAGCAGCAGAGCAATCAAAAGACTGCTCGGCAACATGACGAACTCCAAGAAATGCACCATGGTCCTGTCTCCGTCGAACAACTTTAGGTAAACCAATTTCAAATTCACACTCGTTTCGAGCAATTGAACGGCTTCCCCATGTGGGTTCTTTTTCAATCTACCTTCGATGGGGTTTTGTTGCTCAGATTCGAAATTTAAGAAATGGGTTATCATTTTCTTTGAAATTGGGTTTGAATTTATGTGAATTGTTGTTCAAGATTGTATATTTTATATGGGTTTTTCGTAATTACAATGAATTATCCATCTTGGGTTTTGTTATTTACCCACTATGATATGATACACCCTAGCCAACAATTTTTATTTCCAATTTCATATGGGTTTTATTTTTTGAGGTAATCGGGTTTTCTGGGTGCCAAAGCAGCAACATAGAGGTTGCTGGCGAAGCTTTCGAGGTGATCAGGTTGCCGGGGCCGGCAGAAGGTGACGCCGACGGGGACTATGAAGAAAGAAGGGATAGAGGGTTGGGTGGGCACAGATGAGAGAAGGGATGGAGGTTTGGGTGGGAGTGGGGGTTGAGGTATGAGAGGTCTAGATTTTTTTTAATTTCTTTTAATATTTTAATATCCACGTGGGCTTAGATCGACACATGGCACCCAATTCACGTGAGCGTCACGTCATCAGTTAACAGTTGATTTAACAGCAACCTTAACAAATGTATGAAAATGTTCTAAAATTATGACTTCAGGTATCACTTTGGGATGAAAAAAAAATTTCATGTACCAAATGTTGAAAACCAAGAAACTTTAGATAGTAAACTGAGATTAACACTAAAAAAAAAAAAAAAAAAAAAAATCTGATCTTCGGGGTTGATGCTTTCTGAAAGTTAGAAATCTCCATGGTGGTATCTTAGGTATTATCCACTTGTGCAAAGTTTGTCTCAACCTTCTAATGACGTGAATGATACCTAGCAATAACATCTGGGAAAGCTAGGCAAACACTAGACCAATGTTGTTTGGAACCAAATCGATAACACATATCAAGATCAATGGAATCAATATTGGCTAGAGTTTTCCCTTATTCTTAAAGTCAGAAGCCTTAGGAGCTAGTTAATCACACTTTGGCGTCGAATTTCCTTCATTGGGTGGGCCTCTACTTTCTTGACCTTGAGCCCGTGGCTAAGGGTTCAGCTCTTTGTCACGACCATGATGCTTTTTGTATTTTTGTGGCTGCACGCATGCGCTTCGGGCGTCACATTCGAGCCGGTAGTTCTAGCTTAATAATTTTTCATAAAAAAGCTGGTTCTGCTTTTCAGCAAGAAGTAAGACAGAGATCAAATTCGAAAATTTGGCAAACTTATGTGCCTGATATTGTTGTTGCAGGACAATATTGGTGGTATGAAAGGTCGAATCTCTAGGAGATTCTGTTCAGGTAAGTTTTCGTTACAGAACTTGAGAAATGATCTTATTCAACAAAGTTCATATTTGTATTCATTCATAGACTTAAAATCTTGGAAGCGTAAGTGATGCTAGTCATGTCTTTCTTCATGCAAGAAGATATCTTTCTGGTGACCAAAGTGCTTTGCCAGAGCGAGCTAGCGAGTGTGTGGATCCTCTTCAGCAAGGTATTCAATTTGCTGTGCATCATGCATATGTCTTTGGATGAAGATCATGGGGTTGCTTTGTCAGCTTCACTAACTGTTCATCTTTAACCTCTTCAGCGGTAGCTTGAGGCTTTTGGCGGCTAGATGGAGCTTCACATTTTGAGCTCACTTTAGGTAGTTTTTACCAGAGACTTCCAGAACAGTAAAGTCAAGTTTATTCAAGTTCAACATGGCGCTGCAATGGAAGGAACAAGATTGTGATTAGTCTTATGGAAAAGTTAAAATCCATTGACATAAAGTAGAACATTTGGGTTCTATATACATGTATCAGTTTAATTTTACATGAAAAACTTTGAGTTTCATGGTGTATGTTTTGTTTGAAAATTTAGGTTTCAAAGGCATTGAATTCGAAACAACAGATTCGAGTATAGATGAACTTCTGGTTTATAAAAGAGGTGCCTACAAGAATGCTGCATACAATATACATTCAGGTGTAGTGAATTTGGGGTTGCTTCAAGAACCCAAGTGTGAGTAGTTTTGGAACTACAAAAGGATGTCAACTGTTGAAAAATAAAATAAAATATTGAATCGTTAATTTACAAAAGTGGACCGATGGTCATTAATTTGTTTTGTCGAATTAATAGACTGATGGTCACTAAATTTATTCAATAGACCATGACCAAAGAAGGGTCGACCGTGGAAGCAATGGTGGAGATTTTAGTGTTGAACGGTGCTGAAATTTTTCGGCCTTCTTCCTTGCAAAAATCCAACAATTGGAGCAGTGCAACCCGTGTGGAGAAAGGAGGGAGAGAGTTTTTTTAATTAATTTTAATTGTTAAATAAAAATAAAAAATTAATTAATTTTTTATTCTAGTAGGTAAAGAAGCGAGTCATGCTCATGTCACATCATCATTTAACAGCTAAATTGACAGAAAATCTAACGGAGTCTGACATTGCAACGAATTCATAAATTGAGGTATACATTGCAATGTTTAGATTATGAGGTATGAGATTGTGGTTCGACTCATAATTAAGGTAGTTTTGTGCAATAATTTATACAATCATACTCCTAACAAAACTAGGATTGCAATAAACATAATTTCTTGGTTTTCAAAGCATTAATGCCCTTGTGGTACATATCATAAAAAATAACTTAAATCAAATATGAAAATATAAATAATAAAATAATATATTTTAGTTCTTTCTTTTATATAGTTATTTCAGATAAATTTAAAATAAAATGTTTTTCTATTTTACACAGCAATTTAGCCTTGCAAATAAAATCATTCGGTGACATAAGTCATTTGTCATCTTATTATAATTGCCAAAGATCGATAAAATCAGATATATTTTCCTCCTCTGTTACCAACTTTCTTATAAAGAAGTCGGCTGGGGCAAATAATTTTTGGTATTAATATCTCGGATACTTTAGATGTTTTAATCGTTCATTTTGATTTTTATATTTTTAAATAAAAATTTAATGATTAAAATATTCATAATACCGAGTACTTTGAAGCATCCAAAAAAAATCCCCGGATGTTGTTAATGGGATAACTGAAAAAGAAAAACGACGGTTACTGTATTTTCTCTCCAAGTCAAGGTTACCAGGTACAACAAGTTGCAAATTTCTACTTAAATTTTACATCAGAGGACTTTTTAAAATGAACTGAATCATGCCGTGGTTCAGAATTTCAGAGTTTTTATTCGTTATCTTTAGTCAAGAAGACAATGACAAAGTATTTAAAGGCTAAATTTTTTTAATCAAGTTATGAGCCGGTTCATTTTTAAATTTTTAGTTAGATCAGTGTTAATTTTTCAATTGTATTTTTAGGGGGTTTTCAATTAAACCCAATTTTTTTGCATTTTTTTGCTCTCTTCCTTTTCACATGCAATTTTTCAGCATTTGGGACAACGACGAAAAGGTTAATTAATATCTAACAAAGAACTATATCATAATCAAGAGCAATAATGATCATAAACACAATTATGTTGTAGGGATAGAGAGGGTGAAGCAAGAGAGAGAGAGAGAGAGAGAGTGGAGAAAGTGTAGAGATTTTTCTGTGTGTATGAGATGTATTATCCCGCTACACAATGCCTTTGTTTATAGTAGTAAAGAGGAGAGGAATGCTTGTCCTCCAAGTAAATACAATCCTAGCAAGGAAAGAATACTAGTAACCATTTGTGTAGGGTTTTGTTTGAGCCCAAAATAATATTATTGGGTCGAGTCTAGGTTTGTTCTCGGCCCGGTATTCTTTCAGAAGTATTATGGGCTGTCCAGCCGCCATAGGCTGCCCAATCAGGTTGGCCGAGTCCTATTGTGAGAAGGATTGATTTGGATAAAGGCAAAGAGGTTGAATCTTGATATAACTAGGGGTCTTAGAGTTGGCGCTGAGAATCAGGAAATGAATCTGGTTCATTATAGAGCCTAGTTCAGGAACCTATTTGAACTAAGATTGGCTGAATCATAATCAGATTGGGATAAGGAGTTCTAGTCTGAGTACATCTCTGGTTCGGCCATGAGTAGGGGTGGGCACGGTTTGGTTCGGTGAGGTTTTGAGTGAAACCGAAACCGAAACCGAAATCGAAATTTTTTGCGGTTCGGTTCGGTGCGGTTTTGAAGCCAAAACCAAAATGAAACCAAACCGTTTGGTTTGGTTCGGTGCGGTTTCAAACGGTTTCGGTTTGGTTTTAAGAAAAAATGTATAATTTGCAATTTAACATATTAATAAGCATTTCCCAGTAGCAATAGGAAAAAAAACATTTGTTATGTAAACAATTAGCATGTTGCATGCAGTTGTGATGTTAAAATATGTTTGTGCAACAAAAAGGTGTCCCGTACAAGGTATAACATAAAACAAGTTGAATAACTTTGAATTCATTAAATGTGAACGAAACTTTCATACTAGAATATGTGATATCATGCTTCAAATGAGTGAACTTCATTAGATCATTGTTCGACTCTTGATAACATGATTAGTCCACCCTTGTACATATACGTGTGCATGTGTGTGTGTGATAGTATAAAATAACAAAGGTCCTTCAAGTTAATGAACGAAAGAAAGTGATGAATGATGATATTCTAGTGTGGTTGAGTCCATACTAAGTGTATAGATTTTAACAAACAACCATTTAAAACATGAAATCTAATATGGACATTTAATTAAATGTTTATTAATATTTACGGTGCGGTTCGGTTTCGGTGAGGTTTTCAAAAGCCAAAACCAAAACCAAACCGTTTTCTATGTTGCAGTTCGGTTTCAAAACCGAAACCGTTTCAAAACCGCAAAACCAAACTGTTCGGTGCGGTTCGATTTGGTTCGTGTTTCGGTTTCGGTTTTCGGTTCTAAGTGCCCACCCCTAGCCATGAGTGTGTTCACTGCTATAAATAGAGGAGGGAGTGCATCATTCAGGCCCATTCCAATTCAACGCACAAATTGCCCTGCGCAAATTCTCGCTCTATGCGAATCTTCTCAACAATCTTGAGATTTTTATTTTCTTTTTCCCACCAACACATCTTCAGTTTGGATAAACAGTACTGTGAAGGCAACCGGTGACATCTTCAGTTTGGATAAACAACACTGTTGCAATAGAGTCAGCCGATCGCGAAGCACCTTCAGTTTGGATAAACAGCACTGCTTCGAAGTCGACTGATTACCTATTCAAGTCTCGGTTGACAAGGATTTTTGAGTCCTTGTTGGTAGAAGTCATCTCATCAGCCTTCTCGACGAAGTGAGGTGTTACCAGGTTACTACATTCAGCACGTTGACAGTCGAATTTGATATTGAACTTTGCAGAACTAGCAGCCTTATCTTCAGGCTCTAGAACCCGAAGGCCGAGACGTGTTCCTTCCTTGGCCGCAGTCGCAAGATCAGGAAGTTAGAAGCGCTCAACTCCACATCCACATATTTTACTTACCGACCGAGCTCGGCCATCGAGTTGGCACACCCTGCACATAACCGAAGGACGTAGTTAGCTCATTAGTTCCTGGGTTTGCGTGCCACGTAAGCTTGGTAGTTTTTAGGGTCAACAGGTTTACACAATCACACTTTAATATATTATCTATAACACTCCCCCTTAAGTGTGTAAATACTCAAGTAGATTCGTCATCAGGTAGAGTTGAGGAAGTTGACTCGTTGGCACTGTCCTAGGAACACGCTAGTCTCAAACAAAGGAACTTGCATATGGAATCGAGTCTCACGAAAACCCAATGGCTATGGTAAAACCTAAGGCGGGACAAAAATCAATAGTCTAAGGAAAAGTGCGTGAGAAAGTGCAAAGTTAAATTAGAAGTCTACGGGACGTACATCAGGGATATGACCAACTCAGAATGGGTGCCTCGTCAAAACCTTGTCAAGTACAAAAAAAAAAAAGCCCAAAGGGAAAATATGCACCTTGTGAAGTCTAGATTTATTGTTCGGCTTCCTTTGTCAAATGTTGTTAATTGTACCACCATGCTCTTGTTAGTTTAGGGTTAAAATGCTACTTTGGGATGTTGCTGCTAGAAATATTATTTTAAGAGCTTAACTTCTTATGTCAACGGTTTGTTCATTCATATGCATTTCACGCTACTATTTCCTGTTCATTCTGTCTAGTGGTTCTGTCTCATCAAAATTTCCCGCTGCTTTCCAGTTTGCTGGGCACACACTTTAAGATAGCCCATGTGGGTCAACTGACACATTTTTCCTGAGAGTGATTTTTAACCCTAGATCTTTCCTGGTTGTTTGTGGACTAAACACGTGTCTTCTTGCTCCATTTATCTGAAATATCCATGTCGCTCTTTAAAAAGGCTACTAGGGTTCATTTGGTTTTTGGGGTTTGAAATTGATTTTTTTTTAAAGCTTTCTCCATCTCAAATCTCCTAGAAGCATCAAACATATTATATGGGTAATGTTTTTGATGGGAACTTTAACGAAAAACCACATTTTTACACTAAAAAGTCAATCCTGGTACTATTCACTTCATCCTTTATTTTGTCCTTATCGTTAAAACTCAAAGTTTTCAAGTCCTTTTCATTAGTTTTCCTGTTTTTGATTGAATATTTCTAAATCTATCTTTGAAATTGCTTGCTTAAACTCGTTTTATATGCTTATTCGTTTTGGCTTGAAGTTTTACATTTTCAGAAAAGAGTTTGATTTTAGCTTTAAGCTACCTTTTGTGTTCTTCATTAAAACCCTAGCCACAAAACCATATTCATGCATCAAACACCCAATCACTGCATATTAGGGTAGGATTATCTTCATGGTTATATTTTAATTTGGTGGTCAAGTTCTTCAAGTTTCAAATCTTTAAACTGGCCCCATTTTTGAATCCTCATCAGTTTCTTCTTTCAATTGTTTGATTGAAGAAACTGACTAGTCATTAAATCCAGATTGCACACTATCATCATATCATATGCATTTGTTGTGTGTTGTCTCAGTGCCACAAGATGAAGAGTTCAGGAGGAGCTGCTATCTTGTGAAGGCTAGAGACAACATATTTTTGGTGCCACAAGGTGAAGAGCTTTGGAGGAGATGCCACTTCGTGAAGACCGAAGAAATCCGTCACAAAGGTAAAGCTGCTTCGTAGATAGGTCTAGGAATTGAGCTTTGCGTGGTACTTTGTAAGAATCTTGTTTACACTAGCGTATTGGACTCAGTGGAGAGTCCCTGGTTTTTTTAACCCAGAGGTGGATTTTTCCGGCCAAAAACTTATTGCGTTATTTGTCTCTTAAACTTGTTCACATATCTTATTTACTTGCATATGCTTCATGCATCCTATGAATTGTTATTTGATATGTCTTAGAGACTAAGTTTACACTGCATATTATGAGCAATGAACTGAATTTTTGTTGACTAGGATAACTTGCAGTGAGCTAAGTTTTATTCGTAGATTTACATTTGATTAACTGACAAATTTGTACTTAGTTGACTGGTGAGCTTGACTAGTCAATCCAGCATAGTTTAATTCATAATTGCTTTATCATTGCTATTTGCATAATGAACTGTTATGTAAATGTGTTCAAGTTTTGGAATTATTGTTGTGAAACTAATCTAGGCAAACTCTAATTAGTTGAACATATTGATCAATTAGGTTTTGCTTTTGCAGTTGCACTTTTTATCATTGACTAGCTCATTTGACTAGTCTACTGTGCAAAGTTAAATTTTTATTTGCAAGATATTCCGCCTAGTACCTAATTTCACACCTAATCGTAAGAAAAAGAGTACATTAAGATCAAGCGAGTATACTTCATGATACTCTCCCTTAGTTTGACATAATTCCTAAGAGAACTAATAATGTTACAGTTAAGAAAGTTTACGTATATCAATTCCTTAAACAAGCTTCTGAAATGTCATCTTCGACAAAGATTTGGTAAAGAGGTCGGCTAGATTGTCTTGGGAACAGATTTGCTTGACTTCAATCTTATGATGCTTTTGTTGCTGATGTGAGAAGAAGAACTTCGGTGCAATGTGTTTGGTGTTGTTTCCTTTGATGTATCTTTTCTTGAGTTGTTCGATACATGTTGCGTTATCTTCAAAGATCGTTGTAAGGATGTCAACGACAAAAGAAAGATCGCCAAAACTTTGAATATGTCCCACAACTGCTCTCATTCAAAAGCATTCACGAGTAGCTTCATGTAAGGCGAGTATCTCAACATGATTCGAAGAAGGAGCAACTAAGGTCTGTTTGGTTAACTCCAAGATATTATAGTGCCTCCAACAGTAAAGATGTAACTTGTTTGAGAACATGTTGTGTGTGAGTCAGATAAGTACCCTGCGCCAGCATAACTAACAAAGTGGGAATCGATTCGAGAGCCAAGGGGGACTTCGACACCTCTCGAAGATTTGTAAGGATAAAACAAAATCAAATTCGTCGTACTCTTAAGGTAGTGGAATATGTCTTTAACACCTCCCCAGTGTCTATGTGTGGGAGCATTGTTGTATCATGCTAAAGATTGACAGCGAAGGAGATGTCGAGTCTAGTGCACTGGGCTAAGTATAATAAAACGCCTATCACACTTAGATATGAAACTTCGGGTTTCAAAATCTCTTCTTTATCCTCGTTTGGATAGAAGGGATCTCGTATCCAACGATCGAACGACCATAGGAATACTTGAAGGCTTCAATGTATCTTCATTAAAACGATGCAACACCTTCTGGGTTTAGTTCGACTGATGTACTAGGATTCCATTCGAATAATGCTCGACTCCAGGCTGAGACAACATCGAGTTTTCCCAAGATTTTTCATCTCAAATTTAAATTTCAAGTGCGTGACAGTCTTCTCAAGCTCTAAAGGAGTCCCAATGAGATTCATGTCATCAACATAAATTGCAATGATCTCAAATCCAGAATAGGACATCTTAATAAACACGCAAAGGCATAATTCGTTATTCACATATCCTTGACGTATCAAATAATCATTCAGACGATTCTACCACATCCGTCCGGATTGCTTTAATACGTTGAGTGAACACCTCAGCCGAATAGAGAGGGTGTTTCGTTACTTCAATCCGTAGAGTGAACACCTCAGCTGAATGGAGAGCGTGTTTCGTGGTCAAGAACTATTTGATCTAGTTAATGTAAGTTCATCAAGATCCCCATAGAGATACACAGTTACCACATCCATGAGCTATATATCCAGTTTTTCAGAAGCTACCAAACTGATAAGTTAGTGGAACATAATCACGTTCATTACAGGCGAGTACGTTTCGTCATAATTAGTCCTAGGGCATTAAGAGAAACCTTGCACCAGAAAATATGCTTTATATCACACTATTTCATTCATCTCATTACGCTTCCTTACGAAAATCCACTTGTAGCCAACAGGCTTCATATGTGGTGGTGTAGGAGCTACGGGCCCAAACACCTTGCGTTATCCAAGAGAATCAAGTTCGACTTAGATTGCCAGTTTCCAGTTTGACAATTAGTTCTACATCGACATTCATCAACTGTACGAGGTTTAATGTCATCGCTCATGATGATCTTAGTAGCTACTACATATGCTAATGCATTGTTTATCATCTCATTTATGCACCAAACATCATCCAATCTAACATAGTGGACCGAAATCTCTCGATTCCTGGGAGGTGGATTCGTCTCTTATAGAATGCCGCCATAATCTAGAATTTCCTCATGCGTCAGATAAAATGAATAGGCGATGGTCGGATTCACGATAAGCTTAACAACCTGTGTCGTGGGTTTTCTTTTCCAGGGTTGTAAATCCTTTGAGCCAAGGTGTCTGCTACGCTTCTGAATAAGAGCAGAGGATTGGTTAGCCGTCAATGTACGGAGGTCAGCCATAGGGGCATCCACGCATTCCAGGAGGGAAATCCATCGTACATTTGGTACATCTATCTTTGCATGCATGTTTGCAGCTAGTATATGTGATCTCGTCATTCTCATAGATCAGTGAATGCATCTGGCATGCTCTGAACTACATTATGAAAATCTACAATGCGTTGCACTTCAGTCTTAAACAAGGCGGTGCGGGGATATAAATGAGAGAAAGTGGGAGTCGTCCGAGTTAATTCGCGTCGTTCTTTACAAACATTGACATTCATATCTCCTTCTAACTTTGGGAAGATTATCTCATAGAAGTAACAATCTGCGTAATAAGCGGTAAAGAGATCGTCTGTCAAAGATTCTAAGTAATGAATGATAGAAGGAGAATCATAACTGACATAGATTCTCATCATTCTTTGAGGACCCATTTTAGTACATAAGGGCATCACAATCGGCACATAGACCGTACAACCAAAGATGCGCAGATGCGATATGTCAGGTTCGTATCTGGTAACCAATAGAAGGGTGTCATATGGTTGGGTCGCGACGGGCCTCAGGCAGACCAATATGGCTGTGTACAATATTGCATAGCCTAAAGCAGCGATCGAAAGCTTGGTATGCATAATCAACAATCGAGCAATCATTTGAAGGCGCTTAATGAAATGTTCTACCAAGCTGTTCTGGGTATGAACATAGGGTACTGGATGTTTAACTTCAATCCCAATTGACATGTAATAGTCATCGAAAGTTTTCAATGTGAAATCTTGAACATTATCTAATCGAATAGGTTTGATTGGATAATCAGGGGGTGAGCCCTGAGCTTGATAACCTGAGCCAACAGTTTAGAGAATGCAACATTTCTTGTGGACAACCTGCACAAGTGCGATCAATGTGTGGAAACGTTGAATCAAAAATATCCCTATGAATGGTTTGCATGGTTGTTGAATCGGTTCACAAATATCCCTTTGAATCCTTTGTAGAAAAGTAGGACAATTCGAATGGATTTTATCATAAGAAGGCTAAATAATGAGCTTTCTTATTTAACAGGTTTGGCATGCAATATCCTTCTGGAATGAGCCCAAGTTTCTAGTTAGAGGAGGCCCATGTGAAGATTTGAGGATACGACGCATCATAACTAGTCCAGGGTGTCCCAAACGATCATGCTAAAGTAAAACTTCGTGTGTAGTCCTGAGGTAGGGTCGGACACATAGTGGACTTCAATTGGGTGTATGGTGTATTATATAAACCATTTAGGATAAGATCCATCTTCTCTAGAATACGCTTCTAACTATATTCATAAGAAGTGATGCACATAAATTCAACTTCATTTTCTACATAGGTTTCAATGTGATAGTTATTGTCTCGAATATCTTTAAAGCTCAACAATGTTTTTCCGGAACGTGGAGAATGAATTGCCTCTTTAATCGTCCATTTAATGCCATTGGACAACATTATACAGCCGTATCTTCATCATTCCATTAGGTTGGATGGACCTCAGAGCGTTGTCAGAGATACATTCTTAGGTACAAAGTTCATGAAATAGGTGCATTCATGCAAAACTGTGTGCGTGGTTGCATTATTTGAAAGACAACTAATTATCCGAGAAAAGCATGTAGGTGCTCAATAGAGAATGAGTCCACTGAACGCTATCAACAAGGAGTTCTTATACTCATGTCACATGAGAACTCAAGGTTGGGATAATGCAAAGTAGTCCTTCGACCTAAGGCATCATAGTTGTCTTGTGGTTAGGTCCTTGATCGTTGACTATGTCAAAGGCACACTCCATCAGAGCATGTCCAAAACATAGTTGGGGTTAAGCCACTTAACTATAGAGGAAGGTGAATTCATAACAAGGGATCTCTAACCTTCAAACCGTTGAGGGAGAATACTTTATAATATGATTTAGAATCTTTGGCTAGAGTATGAATGAGATTTAGGAAGTTGTTCCAAATCACATTCAAGGTAATCATATAAGTAAGAGAATCACATTGGAAAGTAGACAAGAATAAACTATCAAACCAAATAATGTGATCAAGAGTATTGTATTAGAGAAAGACTATATTACATTGTAATCCTAAACGGAATAGGTTCTCTAATCTCTTCTAATTAGCTTGGGTAGCCATGGCATACTACTAGGTGTCACTCATGGCTTATGGAAGCCCTAAAAGTGTATAATCACTAAAGGGAGAATTGAAAGTAAGTTTCAGTTAACAATCAATTAATTAGTAAGAGTTCTAATCGTCCACTGCCTCGCTAAAAGGAACCTAATGGATCGCACACCATGTAAGGTAATGATTGAAGGATGTAACGAAGATGAGTAATGACAATTAAATAGTTTAAATGTATATGGTAAGGATTAATTAATAGTTAATTAATCAAGAACGAAAGGTTCGTTTTAGGCTTTAAGTTAGTTTTGGGCTTTAGGACTCAAAAAGGTTTTGGTCCACAAGGCACATAAGGTTTAAGTTGTGTGACAACTAAAAAAACAAAGGGCAATTAACCCACTAACAGTACCATGGCCGGCCATAGATAGAAAGGATGGTGTTGGTGGACTTATTACAAGTTTGTCACTCATTTGGAATGATTATAAAAACAACTTTATAATTCCATCCCTCATTAGGGTTTCTTATAGGAAATATGGGAGAACACAAACTCTCTCTTTCTCTCTAGAGAGGCGGCCACCATGGGAGAACATTGCTAGCATTTTGTTTTTCCATATTCACTCATCTGCTTCCTCAACCATCCTTGGTGTCGAAACTTAGAGGTCTCCAACTTCGGGGACTTTTGGAGAACCCATTCCTCCATCTATATCCTAGAAATCATGGAGCCAAGAAGCAAAGTTCCTCTATCCACATCCATGGAGCCAAGGATCTAGGGGACAAAGGAAAGAAGGCCCTTACATGGTTGATTAACCTTTGCTAAGTAAAGAAGTGCTTCAATGGTATAAAGAGATCTCAACTATTTCTCTTAGATTTTGAGTTGAGTCTTGGTCCACCACAACTACTAGGCTTTGAATTCCATGGTTTAAGTTTAGTTTTAAAGTGCATAGAAACATGCTTCCACCATTTAAACATTAAATGCATGTATTATGTTGCTTAATGAACTTAGTTTTTCACAAATTTTCCTTCAAGTGGTATCAGAGCATAGGTCTAGTAGTTAGTGAACCCTTTTGGGTTTTGTTGTTTATAGTCTTTGATTTGAATGTTGTAATGGTTAGAAGCTTTATTCTTGCTTCTTTGAATGTAAATTTTGCTTGAAAATTTTCCATCTCAAATGTTGTAGATGTAGTTCATAAGAGCATGAAGTTTGGAGCTAAAATTTGGTGCCTTTTGTTTTGGGAAATTCGGCCAAATCCATGGGTGAATTTTTTGGGTTCTTGTTTGTTTTGTTAAAAGTATTTTAAAGTGACATTAGGAACTCATAAGTACCCTAGTATGCTAACATGTTATTTCCCTTAAGTTTGAGAGGTTTTGGGGTGTTTTTCAGTGAAAAATGTTCATGGAGCTCTTATGGGTTTTCATGGATGTTCTTCATTGTTCTTGATGTGTTCTTCATGTTCATAACAAAGAACATAAAGTTTTGGGTGTTTGATTCAAAATTGTTTTTTTGAATTTGTTTCAAGATTTGTTTGTAATAGTTGATGTGAGACGAATTACACTATTCATGTCAAAACTTTTTCCATGTTACATTACATACTTTTGTTTTTTGAAATTTACAAAAGGTTTTGACCCATTACTCTCTCTCCCCAAAATCGGCCACCCTACAAGTAGGGTACTTTAATTACATAAAATTTTGATACTTTTGTGTATTTGCACTTTCACCTGAAAGTTTACATTTTTACATAAAGGCCCAAAATCACTAAAGGAAAAATTATTTTGCTCCTTTAATGAAGTTTTTGTATTAGTTGAAATTTTTAGGTTCTAGTTGTAATTACATGAAGTAATGGACTTTTGTGTTTTTACAAAGTGATCCCAAAAGTTTTTGTTTTGCAATATAGCCAAAAGTTTAGGTTGAGAGCAAAATAGTTTTGTTTCTTTAAATGAGAATTAGATTTTCATTTCATTACAAAAACCAAATGACATTGTTGCATTCTAGTTTGATTAGTTAAAGTGTTAATTAATTAAAGAAATGGTGATTATGAACCTAAGCATACGATAATTGAGTTATGTGATTGGCCGTATCTCAAATTTGATTGAACCATGGGAATGTGTAGATAAGATTTTGGTTGTAACTTGATTTGATCAAATGTTGTAAAAGAGCATAAGTTCTTTTTTACTTTAAAGTACTACTTTCTTGTTTTATTTGATATGCATGAAACTGGAGTAGTTGGTCCAACACCCAATAGGAAAAATATGTCTCGATGTGATTAAACGCGTAACTAAAATTTATCTCAACCCCTAGACCAAGATCCAACACTAGGCTCATGTTGGATTAAATCTAAGGTTCATAGTCATCCTAAGGCCCTAAGGCAATTATATAGTCCATCAATGAATGCAAAGTTTATGTTAGTAGTATCATATACTCTTGCTTTAAAAATCCTTTTACAAGCATAGTGAGAGTATCATAAACTACTAAATCAATCACATGGACCAATAGTTGTGATAGGACCAAATTGTTTTAATATATGTGATGAGACCTAAAAACCCTCAACCGAACCATTATTAAGTTGACAAGCTAGAGAGTGATTTGAACACTCTTTCGTGGCCTTCTACCATGGTAGGCTCCAATCGTTTGTGACTCATACACCGACTTCACCCTATCATGAGGGAGTACAAAGTATGTGCTTACACTCAGGAGGAGTTCTATATACATATATGATGTTGTGAAGGTAGGCAATGAGAATGATTAACATCATATCATTGTGAGGTTGTTCTTGAACCCCCTCGAACTTGCATGGTGTGAATGAATTAACTAAGTGCAATGGAGCCAACATCATATCATTGTGAGGCAACGTTCTCTAGAGGCCAAATAAGATGGGTACTTAGATGAGATGTAAATGAGTAAGTGTACTCTCCCATTATTATTAATGCTAGCCAATATCATATCATTATGAGGTGGGCATGGTAATAGTGAGCCTTCTATACCCTACTAAGAGTTTCCTCCAAAACTCTCGAATTCCTTTGAGGGATATGGAATTTGTCCAAATAGTGGGTGATGCTATTTGATTTAAAGACCTAGATCAAATGGCTTAAAATCAATCAATTTATATTCATTATGTATTTGTTTACCGATATATTGGCATACACTATCCTAAACTTGACAAAGAAAAGCCGAAAGCTTTAGTTTCCATACTTGGTACAACAATCCCATAAATCATCTTGAATGGATTGTTTATGTACCTAAGTAGTCTCATCCTCACAATTGATGTGGTGCACACTAACACACAAATTAAACCCTATACATTATGCCATCGTAGTAAGTAGGGATCGTTCTATTCTGGGGATTAGAAGGGATGCTAATCAACACAAATTCCTTGCCTTCCAAGCCTCAACTATAATTTCTCCAGATTTTAGCACATATCTAGCACCATTTAAACACCAAAAACATCTAGCCCATATGCAATCCACGCATGCTACCCAATTCATGTCCAAAACTGCTCCAAATTGCTCCATTTGGCTATTTATTGTCATCTTTACCAACTGGACCTACAATAATACGAAAATAACTTAAATTACTACAATAAATGGAAATTAACTAAATAAATGTAAAAAATAAAATAACAAAGTCGCATAAATATGCTCCTATCAAATTCCCCCACACTTAGCTTTCGCTAGTCCCCGAGCAAAACAAAGAAAACAAAACAAAACTTAAACCTTCCAACAATTGCCTCATGAATTTCCAATGCAACATGACATGTTAAAAATCACTACTTACATAGATTTTAGCCAGACTTACTCTTAAGCTTATACTTAACTATAGTAACCACCCACTAGCTCGTATTTAATCAATTAAAACAACATTTGAAAGTAGTAGCATGCCTCAGAGAATCACTCAATTCCTCATTGGATATACTCTCTATTCCACACGGATTTTCTGACTGCACTCTCTATACTAAGTATATGTGAGAAGATTGATGTAAACATGTAGACTAGCACTCACATATGTTATAACAAAGAAGGCACTTTCTGAAATTATTAATACACATGTATATGATCTCATGAATGGAATGCGACTACTTAGAAGTGAGAACCAAGGATTCCATATGCTCGTACCAATTTCAAACTCCACATATTGAAACACATAACAATCAAGAAAAAAGTCTAAGGGTTATAATGGGGCTAAGGTATTGGCTAACAAAGAAAGGTTAAGGATAAACAAAGATTCTTTAAGTAAGCAAGCAAAGTAATGAAATCAACACTTAGAATTCAACTTTTGATTGCAACACCTAACTAAAAAACAAAGGGGAGATTCGTACAACTTTAGGGTCAGATTCACATTTTTGGACCCTTCTTCAACAAGCAACACTTATGAACTCATTATCACTTCTTTTCAACTTTTTTTCCTTCTTCAACACATTTTTTTTTTCAACGTTTTTCTTCTTCTTTTTTCTTTTATTTTTTTTATACTTTTTTTTTGAAACATATGTACTATTTCACTGGATTCAAAAGAACAAATTCTTCTCCCAAACTTGTTTTTCTACAAATCGTAGATCAAAAGGAATTTCCAACAAGTCATGCTTCACTATTCTTTAAGAACAAGGGTATGATATTCCTATACTAGGTTAGGTAGGGATAATGTAGGCTAACAAAGAAAATAGGCTAAATAAGGCTCAAAAAGGGTTAAACCTACAAAACATGTGCAAGGGATAAGGCTTTTTGGCTCTGGTGGTAACTAAACACCTTCATCTTGTTATTTGTTATGCAATCAATTTTATGCTTTGAATGAAACATGCATGAGTTCTAGTATTTGGAACTAAAATGATGAAAAAGCATTCTAAGTAGCAACCAAGCAAAGAGATAATGAGATCATGCAACGACTTTAGAAAACAAGAATATCACAAATTAATAACTCTCCAAACAAAGAATAGGCTCAAGTCTCACAGGGTTGTAGCGCTTGTTTGAGTTTCTTCCTTCAAGCATGTTACAAAAACTGATTTTTTTTTAAATATTTATTATTATTATTGTGATTACATGTGATTCGTAAATGACAACTACACCTAAGTATTAACCAAAGGGCATATCAAACTTCCATCTATGCTTGTAACTTTATTTAATAGTCATGCAATTAAAACCAAATCCTCATCATTGTGTTGGAATGTAACCTAAGACACAAACAAGCAACAAAAACGACTCTTTTTGGTTTTTTCTCAAACTTTTTTTTATTTTTTTTAAATTTTGTTTTTATGCCACACAATAAAACACTTTAAAACAGTGAATAACATTAGTAGTGATAGGTGGTGAAATTCGAAGAGAAATCATGAAAAGCATTATGTTTACCCGAACGATTACCAAACATTGTCCTCAATGTTTCAAAAATAAACTTAAACAAGAAAGCAATGAAATACCACTAGCAAACAATACAATCATGGCAAAGTAAAAACAATAAAGAGAAGGGTAAAAGAGAGCAAATCTGGTTGTAAGAGCTGGAAATTCCAATGTCTCTTTGTTTGAATACATGGGTTGCCTCCCAAGAAGTGCTTGCTTTAACGTCTTCCAGCCAGACAACACCTCCATTTAATCCTCACTAGGACCAGTGGCATGGAGTTGATCTTTGAATGGAATGTGATACTTGAAATGATCCGGTAATGGTTTAAATTCTAGAGTGGGTGCATGAATCATTGAAATCAACAACATGTTAGTAGAAAACAAAATTGAAATTTGAGGAGGCAACTTACCTGTGTGTTGCGACAAGAACTTTTGGACAAACACTACTTCGAAAGTTTTAAGAATGTTGTTGTCGGCCAAATTTGGTGTAAGGGCAGTGACTTGTCCTGTGTTATAATATCCAACTTCTTTGGGCATGGTTGTCTCAAGTACATCCTCTTTGATGAATTCTTGATATTCGCTAGCCACTTCTTTCTCTTGAATCCTTCTTCTTGTTGTACAAAGCGCTTTAAAAAATTCAGCACATTCTGGAACTTGCTTTATTGTAACAAGAATCGGGATATTAATTTGCACCTTTGGAAAGGTTTCAAAGATGTCTTTTTCACTTTCTTCTTTCTTAGATTGCATGGGGTTAGAAAGAATTGAATTTGGACCAACCTTACCTGAATTGGGTGGAACTGGGGCTTTAGAAGGCTGCGGCAAGGTTTGTTCTTTCCTTGTCGCGGCCTTGTCTTCCTCCTTTTCTTTGAGCAACAACTGTTCATCCTTTCTTTGTTTGGACATTTTTGGATTAGTTCCAATCTCTTTACCACTTCTCAAAGTGATAGCTTTAGCAGCTTCAAACCTCCATTTGGATTGACAATGGTTGAACTAGAAAGTTTGCCTTGTTCTCTAAATTGTCCCATGAATTCTACTATATGTCCAACTTGATTCTTCACGTCGCCCATCTCTTTAGTTTGGTTTTGTAAACCCTGAGTCAAAGAAGTTAGTGTTTAAAGAATTTTATCATAATCCATTGACAAACCTGAATTTGGTTGGGAAGGTTGTGTGCTATGGTGGTGCAAATGGCCTTTGGTAGAGCCCTGGAGGTGGCTATCTATAACCGCCTTGTTGTTGAGTTTGTTGAGTTCCCTCCACTTCATATTTGGATGATCTCTCTAGCCCGGATTGTAGGTGTTAGAGAAAAGGTCACTACTTGGTTGATTTTGGCCTTGATAACTTATGGCATTGGCACTTTCCCATCCCCCATTCTCTATTAATTGAGGACATTGATCAATAGAATGTCCTTGCATAGAGCACATGCCACATGCAACTACACTTTGCACTTTGGATCCTTCAACAACTTGTGATATAAGAGTAGAGAGATTAGCCATTTGAGATTGAAGTTGTGAAATAGCACTTACCTCATTGACTTGGATTGGGCATGCATGTTCTCTTTATCCAACTCCTTCATATTGTTATGCATTCAAGGCACGATTCACTATTAAAATCTTCGCAACAACTAGGGTTTTGTCAACTAAAGCACCTCCAGCTAAAGCATCAAGCATTTGTCTATCAAGTGGAAGTAGTCCTTCATAGAAATATTGAATTAAAAGCTCCTTCTTCATTTGATGTTGTGGACAAGATGCAACTAAAGTCTTGAAACACTAATAGTACGCTGGAAATGATTCTCCTTGGCCTTGTTGAATTCCACTAATTCTCTTCCTCAAAAGAATGACTCTTGAAGTTGGGAAGAATTTCTCTAAGAATGCCTTCTTCATGCTTTCCCAAGAGGTGACAGTTCCAGGTGCTAATTCAAAAAGCCAATCTTTAGCATTTTCCAAAAGAGAGAATAGAAAGGCTTTCATCTTCAAAATATTCCCATCCACATTAATTGGTGTCATGCTCGAGCACACCACTTCAAATTCCTTAAGATGCTTGTTCAGATCTTCCATGGATAGCCCATGGTATTTGGGAATGTGATGCAGCAAACTAGACTTCAATTCAAACTCATCGATTTTACCTTGAACTGCCCTGGGGTATTGGACGCAAAGGGGAACAACATTATCCAATCCTGAGCTTGAAAGTTCCTCGATTGTTCGATTGTCAACAGCCATGTCTTGTTCCTCTTCCAATTCTGTTTTAGTTTCAGCTTCAAATTCAGATTGAATTCTGGCTGCTTTCTCTTCCTTCACAAAGTTCGTTCAAAATCACCGTCAAATTCTTATATATTCTCACGAACAGGTTGAGAACTTCAAGTCATAAACGAGTACCTAAATCAAAACAAAAAAAAAATTAGACACAAAAGAAAAGACACAAACAGAAACAAAGGGGAAGATAAGCAATTTTGTTAATCCCTGGCATCGGCGCTAAAATTTGATGTGATGTACACTAACACACAAATTAAACCCTATATATTATGCAAACGTAGTACAAGTAAGTAGGGATCGTTCTATTTCGGGGATTAAAAGGGATGCTAATTAACACAAATTAAAATTGTAAAACTGAAAACTAAGTTAAACTAACATCAAAACAATGAATGGGGGGATTTTGGACAAATTTAATTAAAAGAAAAGTAAATGGCAACGGGAAAATTAAGTTGTGAATGAAATATGGATGAAATGATACCTAAAGGATTCTTCTCCACACATGAATAATATGCATACAAATCGATTTCCAGTTATTCTTCCTATAAACCATGAATGACAACGCCCCAAATTAACCTTGAATAGCACTAATTAACTCTCAGATTTTCCTAAGTTCATTGAATTGGACTCAGCGACGCAACCAAATTATTCTTCTCAAGTTCCCTACTATGAAAAGCATGATAAAGATACATCTCAAAGATCATTAAGTTCTATGAAAATCATAAGCATTGACAAAGCATTCGTAACTATGAAAAGCATGATACTCCTGCCAAGAATTTACTTAACTCAATCATGACTAATGACTTTTACTACTTACAAATATAAGTTCATAACGATTAGGTGAGACTCCCTTATATTCTAGCATCAAATCCCTGCATGCAAACTAAGTGTGCACCCTTAATAAACATACAAGAATAAGTTCTCTATAAAGCAGATAAGTAAATCGCATTCATGTCTTATGAAACAATAACTGGATGTAATCAATTTATATAAAACATATGATCATGGCTTCGAATTCACCTCTAGCTAAAAAGAAACTTAGTTACACATGTTCATCATAATTGAAAAGCAATCTAAAATAAACATTGAAACTTAAAACAAAGAGTTCAAGAACTCTGAAAATTCCAGCAACTTCAATGGATGAATGGTAGGCGCGGCACAATCTAAATCGTTGCAGGAATTTCATATATATATATATATAGGGGAACGGCTGAATCCAAGGAGGAAAGGGTTTTGGCGTTTTAAATTATTTTAGAACTCTAAGAATCAGGTAGAAAATGTTGGAAGGTGATTAAAATTCCTCTTTCTTGTTAATTCATTGCCTTCCAAGCCTCAACTTTAATTTCTCCATATTTTAGCACATATCTAGCACCATTTAAACACCAAAAACGTCCAGCCCATATGCTATCCACCCATGCTATCTAATCCAAGTCCAAAACTGCTCCAAATTGCTCCATTTGGCTCTTTATTGTCATCTTTACCAACTGGACCTACAATAATATGAAAATAACTTAAATTAATACAATAAATGGAAATTAACTAAATAAATGTAAATAAATAAGATAACAAAGTCGCATAAATATGCTCATATCACAATCTTCCTATTGATTAGAAGAACATGTTAGATAAGTCTCTCATAAAGAGAATAACACAAACAACAAGTGCTTATTCCTTGTTGAATGAACAAAGGAACTTGAGAAGATTAGCACAAATACATGGACAATTTAAGTGCCATAATTCTTCAATTACAAATCATTGTATGAAGAAATAAGAGTTGCTTGGAACAACCCTTAGTTAACGCAAACACTAGTGCTTGTTTCTTTGTTAAATGAACAAGGAACTTGAGAAGTGAGCACAAGGGCATGGACACTTTATGTGCCATGATTCGTCACTTAGAAATTCTTGTATGAAGAAATGAGAGTCGCTTTGAACAACTCTTGAAAGTTTGTAATCTTGTTTAGAACATGATGGTTGATTGACAAAAATAGTCCATCAATATGGACTTTTGATGATTTTGAATCATTGAGGGTTGAAGTGTTAAACCACTTCACGAGATGGAAACTAGGCTAGGACTTCATTTTGTGTCCCTATCCAAATGGTTCACTAAGTTTATTATAAACTATATAGTGAACACTAACCGCACACTCTCCTAATCGTTCGATGTGTATAACACAATTGAAATATGTTTCAAGAGAGACAGTGGGAGTTTAGGGACCATGACTATTGTAGTCATAGGAGAAGTCAAATGAAGAAGGCAAAAAAACTCCAAGGGAACAAACTTTCTTTATGAAAGTATGAACATTGGAAGTGGTATTTGCAAGAAATGTCTTGCAAGTGTCAAGAACATACCTTTCGAAGGTGTTCTAAATTGGTTCTTGAATAATTCAAAACAGGTTAGTTCTTCTACATGAATGATTGATTCCGTATTAGTAACTATGTTTTACAATCGTTGTAAAAGTGTGACTAATAAGAAGTAGAAGATTTATGAGAGAAGAGAAAGTACTTCACATTTGAAACGTGAATAAAGATATAGATCTCTGCGAAAGCAGGTAGTACTTGCTTCCTCATATGAACTACCAAAGAAATTGGAAAAATAAAGATTGTCTTTACATTCCAATTTGAATAAGGAACTTAATTCCATCACTATAATTTTAAGAGATTGATGAATGTTTTGTTTGACAAAACATTGTTCTTTATTAATGAATGATTGGATCATTGTAATCCGATTAATTGTCTCTATATTGATGTGGTAGAAACTAACACACAAATTAAACCCTATAAATTATGCAATCGTAGTAAGAGTAAGTAGGGATCGTTCTATTCCGGGGATTAAAAGGGATGCTAACCAACACAAATTAAACTTAATAAACTGAAAACTATGTTAAATTAACAACAAAACAATGAGGGGGGAGATTTTGGACGAATTTAATGAGAGAAAAAAAGTAAATGGAAGCAAGTAAATTAAGTTGTGAATGAAATATGGATGAAATGATAGCTAAAGGATTCTTCTCCACACATGAATCATATGCATACAAATCGATTTCCAACTATTCTTCCTATAAACCATGCATGACAATGCCCCAAATTAATTATGAACAACACTAATTAACTCTTAGATTTCCCTAAGTTCATTGAATTGGACTCAGCGACGCAACCAAATTATTCTTCTCAAGTTCCCTAACTATGAAAAGCAGGATAGAGATACATCTCAAAGATCATTAAGTTCTGTGAAAATCATAAACATTGACAAAGCATTCGTAACTATGAAAAGCATGATACTCATGCCAAGAATTTATTTAACTCAATCATGACTAGTGACTTTTACTACTTGCAAATATAAGTTCATAACGATTAGGTGAAATTCCCTTATATTCTAGCATTAAATCCCTGCATGCAAACTAAGTGTGCACCCTTAATAAACATACAAGAATAAGTTCTCTATAAAGCAGATAAGTAAATCGTATTCATGTCTTATGAAACAATAATTGGATGTAATCAGTTTATATAAAACATATGATCATGGCTTCGAATTCTCCTCTAGCTAAAAAGAAACTTAGTTACACATGTTCATCATAATTGAAAAACAATCTAAAATAAAAATTGAAACTAAACAAGAATAGAAAGAACTCTGAAAACTCCAATGGTTGAATGACAATATGCTGCACACTCCTCTGGATGCAAGCTGCGGCACAATCTCCTTCTCTCTTTTTTTTTTTTTTTTTTTGATATTTGCGGCACAATCTGCATATATATGGCAAAGGGCACAACTAAACCCTAGGAGGAAAAAGATTAGGTTATTTGAATTATTTTAGGACTCTAAAAATCAGGTAGAAAGTGTTTGAATGTGATTAGGCACTAGTAGAAAAAAGCTCATCTATCACGGTCAATGCCCGTGGTAGATTGCAATCCACCACGGACACTGTGCCCGTTAGTAATCTGGATGTGATAGAAAGTCACAGATTCTACCACGAGTTATGCCCGTTGTAGATTAAGATCGAACACCACGTGCACTTTAACCGTTGTGGATTACAAATTGACCACGGCTAATGCTCGTTATAAAAAAATTTCTAAAAATAAAAAAAAATAATAAAATATTGTTTAATAAATGTATTATATAATATTTATAAACAAAATTACACATTTACTATAATATAACAATTAAATAAAAAATCATAGATTCAAACATTACAATTGTACACTAAACTAAAGCTAACAACAAAACGATGAGATATACAAAGAAATACCAAACTATCCAGAGACCTCCAACAAACAAGGACATAGTCACTTGATGACTTCACATTTCTTTAAACACCTCCAAACAAAGGACCTTGAGAGTGAACTACCGCCCCTAATGCTTGAGCCTCAGCAATTGTTGCTTCTCTCTATCTGGATGGACATAAGCATATGGATCAAGAAAAAAAATCTTGTACTTGTATAGGTAAAAATATACATTTGATCTCAATAAAAAAAAGTGAATGGAACTCTTGAAAAATTATATTAAGGGGGCTTCTTTGAGAAAAGATAAACACATGATAAATTATGAACCTGCTAAACAGAGCCACTACATATATTTCTGCAAATATATACCATACAAGATTAGCCAACCCAATACCATAATCAAAATTTTTGTTTAGACCTACACAGACAGAACTACCAACACAGCTCTAAGGCAAAACTTTCATACTGAAAAACCGTTACGATACAAAACCAACAATCCCACAACGATTCCAAACAAAAAATGCAACCGGGTTTCACATAAAAAGGCAGCATAATAGACAAATACAACAAAAGAAAAAAACAAAACCCTCACTTTTCAACATAGCAAGTTAGCAACACATGTTTACTTCTACTCAATCATAAAAAAATAAGAGGAACCTATTACAACAATTCACAAACACAAGTCAAAATTCGACAAAAAAAGAAGAATTACATACCGAGAAAGGATTTGCCTTTCAAGATCCATCTTCAGTGGAAACCCACTTCTGTAAGTGTACCCCCAGACTTATCACACCAAGCTTAGGAATCAAAACTCGTCACTCAAAGACATCATATACAAAAAACCAACCAAACTTATCACACCAAAATCTTCAGAATCACGAATGTCCTATAACTGTAACTGATATAAGAACCGGTCATTCTCTAACAAGGATGCACATGGTGCAGATATTTCAACAAACAGAATTATCAACCCGATCATATAAACCTTCAAACTTTACTAAGATATTCAAGCATTAGAGCTAGAGGTATCAATAATTCAATCCTTAGCAGAGCATCCACTATATTTATGTATGCTAGAAAACCTAATACATTTTCTCTAAAAAATAACAAAAAGTTGAGAACCCAAGCATGAAAAGCGGTTTCATTTTCCTGAATATTTTCATGGTGAGTAATGGCAAGCTTTTCAAGCAGAAGTTCTTACAGTTTACGTGTGATCCTTCGCAACCATTTAGAAGGTACAATTTCTGTTATTTTTATGGAGTGATTACAAGTTGCCACAATGTCGTGTTGATTGACAAAAGAATCAGATTCTTTTTTACCTCTTGACCAGGCTTTAGAAGGCTCAGCTCGATCTACCTTCCATCTATGTCTTTAGATGAGTAGGAAATCAGAAACAGAATGGTGATGTACAAGTTCATTTACCTGCTAGGATGCTCTCATACATACTTTAACAACCACTCTAGGCTCTGTCAAATGTAGCACATTGTCAACTACATTAATATACAATGATTATATTAAATTGCAATCGAAACTCTTAGGAACTTAAATGGAGAAATGAAAATGCGATCAGAATTCATGATATCAGAATTCATCCATACATGTACGCATTCGTGTAGATCATCACCTTCTGTTCTCACATGAGTCTGCAAAACCATGAGATCGCGTCAATGAGTAATTGAGAACTGGATGTGTTCTTCACAATAACATAACCCTATCGCTCTACATTATAGTTTAATATAGTTTGAAAGAAAAATTCTAGGCAATTACCTCTATTACTCGTTGGCGGGACACATCACGATTGCCTTTTAAAGAAGCTAGGATGACAAGAGCAGCTGCAACAGTTGAAGGCCAGTAACAAAGTTGGCCATTGTCCTGCATCTGCAGCACTGCCAGGTACCTGGCAGGGAAACGAAAAACACATAAATATAACAAAATTCAATACCAGGACCGAGACTTATCACACCAAAGAAAACATCAACCAAACCCATTATCCCAACTTTAGAAATTCCAACTGTAACATCGAATTTTTACCCCACCCTCACAAAACCCTCAAAAGGCACCAATCAAAAAATCTAAAATTCATGATGATTTTAGAATCAGACCTCAAACAATCAGTACAACAATCAACCGATCTTATCTCAAAATACTTTTCAAGTCTTCCTTGGTTAAGACTTAAGATTCATCTCGAAAAGCTTTAGGCCGTACATCTAAACCAAACACGAGACTATCTTAAACAAAATCGGAACGCAAAGTACAACCAAAATCCTTAAAATCAGTTAACCCAACCCTAAATCTTATAATTTCAAGAAATATTATAGCACCAATTGAGAGAGGAACTGCGATAATACCTAAAGATCGGAGAGAGAGATAAAAGTAAGAGCGTTTTCTCTGCTGGAGGTTCCAAAAGAGAATTACAAGAAAAACTGATGGATTTATGCATCAGAAACATGAATTAAAGATGACAATTAGAAGGGGAAGAAAAAAAACCTGAGGGCTTTGATTTTGACGACGGTTTCTATTTCCACCAGAATGAGGCTGTCGGTCTATCTATTTGCAACGAGGGAGAGGGAGAGGGAAATGAGCGGACGAAGCTGCTTAATTCTAACTTTTTTACCAACTCCCCGCCTATTTTCTAATAGTGTGAAATTTGAAAGATTTCAAATTTTGGGAAATTTTCGAATTTTTTTTAATTCCGCCTTCTGATTTTTTTTAAAAAAAATAGCATGCATAATTGCACCACATTTAATGTCCGTGGTAAATAAAACATTGCGGTGTAATTGCTAATAATATTGACCACGGTTAATACCCGTGGTGGTTTAATATTTTCATAACGTGCTAATTAAAGCCGTTGTAGTAAATTATTTTATTATGACGGGCCATTACTTGCCTGTTGTAAAACACTGTTATCTACAACATGCTGACTAAATCCGTGATAAATTGTCACTTTTAATAGCAGGCATATAATGTCCGTGGTAAAATTAATGTGGTAAATGAGCTATTTTCTTGTAGTGAGGATTCCTCCTTGTAGCTGGAGATAAGATAAGATAAGATAGGATAAGATAAGATAAGGTTGGATAAGATAAGGTAAGATAAGGTTGCTCTTTCTTGTCTAATTCCTTCTCTTCCAAGCCTCAATTTTAATTCCTTCAGATTTTAGCACATATCTTGCACCATTTAAACACCAAAAACATCCATCCCATAAACTATCCATGCATGCTATCCAATCCTAGTAAAAAAAACTGCTCCAAATTGCTCCATTTTGCCATTTATTGTCATCTTTAAAAATTGGACCTACAATAATACGAAAATAGCTTAAATTACTACAATAAATGGAAATTAACTAAGTAAATGCAAAGAAATAAGATAACAAAGTCGCATAAATATGCTCCAATCAAATCCCCCCACACTTAGCTTTTGCTAGTCCCTGAGCAAAACAAAGAAAACAAAACAAAACCTAAACCTTCCAATAATTGCCTCAGGGATTTCCAATGAAACATTACATGTTAAAAATCACTACTTACATAGACTTTAGCCATCCTTACTCTTGAGCTTATACTTAACCGCAGTAACCACTCACTAGCTCGAATTTAATCAATTAAAACAACATTTGAAAGTAGTAACATGCCTTAGAGAATTCACTCAATTCCTCACCATATATACTCTCTATTTTCACAAAGATTTTCTGACTACACTCCCTATACTAAGTATATGTGAGAAGATTGATGTAAACATGTAGACTAGCGCTCACATATGTCATAACAAAGAAGGCACTTTCTGGAATTATTAATACAAACATGTATATGATCTCATGAACGGAATGCCACTACTTAGAAGCGAGAACCAGGGATTCCATATGCTCGTACCAATTTCAAACTCACATATTGAAACACATAACAATCAAGATAAAAGTCTAAGGCTTGTAATGGGGCTAAGGTATTGGCTAACAAAGAAAGGTTAAGGATAAACAAAGGTTCTTAAAGTGATAGTAAGCAAAGTAATGAAATCAACTTTTAAAATTCAACTTTTGATTGCAACACCCAACTATAAGCACAAAGGGGAGATTCGTACAACTTTAGGGTCAGATTCAGATTTTTGGACCCTTCTTCAACAACCAACTTATGAACTCATTCTCCCTTTTTTTTCAACCCTTTCTTTTCTCAATTTTTTTTTCCTTTTCTTTTTTCTGTTTCTTTTTCTTTTCTTTGGAACGTACGCACTACTTCATTGGATTCAAAAGAACAAATTCTTCCCCCACGCTTATTTTTCTGCAAATTGTAGATCAAAAGGAATTCCCAACAAGTCATGCTCCACTATTCTTTAAGAACAAGGGTATGGACATTCCTATACTAGGCTAGGTAGGGATAATACAGGCTAACAAAGAAAATAGGCTAAATAAGGCTCAAAGGGGTTAAACCTACAATACATATGCAAGGGATAAGGCTTTTTGGCTCTGGTGATAACTAAACGCCTTTATCTTGTTATTTGTTATGCAATCAATTTTATGCTTTGAATGAAACAGGCATGAGTTCTAGTATTTGGAACTAAACTGATGAAAAAGCTATCTAAGTAGAAACCAAGCAAAGAAATAATGAGATCATGCAACAACTTTAGAAAACAAGAATATCACAGATTAATAACTCTCCAAACAAAGAATAAGCTCAAGTCATACAGGGTTGTAGCGTTAGTTTGAGTTTCTTCCTTCAAGCATGTTACAAAAACTGATTTTTTTTCTTTGTGATTACATGTGAATTTGGAAATGACAACTATAACTAAGTATTAACCAAAGAGCATATCAAACTTCCACCCATGTTTGTAACTTTCTTTAACAGTCATGCAATTAAAAACCGAATCCTCATCATTGTGTTGGAAGGTAACCCTAAGACACAAACACGCAACAAAAAAGACTCTTTTTTGGTATTTTCTCAAAAAAAATCCATTTGTTTTTTTAAATTTTGTTATATGACACACAATAGAACACTTCAAAACAGTGAGTAATAATATTAGTAGTGATAGGTGGTGAAATTCGAAGATAAGTTATGAAAAGTAATCTGTTTACCCCCCCCCCCCCAGACACACACACTTACACTTAAACCAAACATTGTTCTCAATGTTTCAAAAATAAACTTAAACAAGAAAGCAATAAAAGATAACTAGCAAACAAAACAATCATGGCAAAGTAAAAACAATAAAGAGAAGGGTAAAAGAAAGCAAATCTGGTTGTAGGAGCCGGAAATTCCATTGTCTCTTTATTTGAATACATGGGTTGCCACCCAAGAAGTGCTTGCTTTAACATCTTCCAGCCAGACAACACCTCAATTTAATCCTCGTTAGGACCAGCGGCATGGAATTGATCTTTAAATGGAATGTGATACTTGAAATGATCCGATAATGGTTTAAATTCTAGAATGGGTGCCTGAATCATTGAAATCAACAACATGTTAGTAGAAAACGAAATTGAAATTTGAGGAGGTGGCTTACCTGTGTGCTGCAACAAGAACTCAAGGACAAAGACTACTTCGAAAGTTTCAGGAATGTTTCTCTCGGCCAGATTTGGTGTGAGGGTTGTGACTTGTCCCGTGTCATAAAATCCTACTTCTTTGGGAATGGTTGTCTCAAGTACATCCTTCTTGATAGGTGCTGAATGTTCCTGCCTTATATTTTCAATCACATTAATGGAAAAACAAGAACGAACATCATTAGGATACTTAACAGATTCAGAAACATTAAAATTAATCACATCGCCATCAAACTCCATAGTTAACGCTCCCTTGGACACATCAATCTTGGTTTGGGCTGTTTTCATGAAAGATCTTCCAAGTAAAATTAGCAATGGTGTAGAGTGGGCTGAATCCTCCATCTCAAGCACATAAAAATCTGCTGGAAAAATCAAATGGTCTACGTGCACCAAAACTTCTTCCAAAACTCCTTTCGGATATGGATTAGATCGATCAGCCAATTGAATAATGACACCATCATTTTTAAGCTCTCCTAGATTCATAGATGCATAGATAGAATAAGGTATGACATTAATGGAAGCACCTAAATCTAGCATAGCATGTTTAAACCTTGTATTACCAATAACACAAGGGATAGTGAAACTACCTGGATCTTTGCATTTAGGTGGCAGCTGTCTTTGCAAAACTGCATAAACATTTTCACTTACATGTACCACCTCCTTGTTCAAGATTCGTTTCCTTGTTGTACAAAGCTCTTTCAAAAATTTAGCATACTTTGGAACTTGCTTTATTGCATCAAGAAGTAGGATATTGACTTGTACCTTCATAAAGGTTTCTAAAATGTCTTTTTCATTCTCTTCTTTCTTAGATTGCATAAACCTACGAGGAAAAGGTACATTTGGTCGAATAGGGTTAGGAAGAATTGAATTTGGAACAACCTTACCTGAATTGGGTGGCATAGGGGCTTAAGAAGGCCGCAAGGTTTGTTTCTTCCATGTTGTGGCCATGTCTTCCTCCTCTTCTTCAAGCAGCAACTGTTCATCTTTTTGGATTAGTTCCAATCTCTTTACCACTTCTCAAAGTGATAGCTTTAGCAGTTTCAAAGCCTCCCTTTGGATTGACAATGGTTAAACTAGGAAGTTTACTTTGTTCCCGAATTTGTCCCATGAATTCTGATATCTGTCGAAGTTGATTTTTCAATTCGCTCATCTCCTTAGCTTGGTTTTGTAAATCCTGCGTCAAAGAAGTTAGTGTTTGAAGAATTTTATCATGATCCACTGGCATACTTGAATTTGGTTGGAATTGTTGTGGGGGAGATTGTGGTGCCTGCATAGATCTTGAATAGAACTCCTCAGATGGCTGCCAATATCATTCTTGTTGAACTTGTTGAGGTTCCCTCCGCATAAAATTTGAATGATCTCTCCAACCTGAATTGTAAGTGTTGGAAAACAAGTTGTTCCTTGATTGATTATGGCCTTGATAACCCCAGGCATTGACATTATCCCAACCTCCATTCTCAATTAATTGAGGACGTTGTTTAGTTTGATATCATTGCCTAGAGGACACACCAAATGTAGCCACACTTTGCATTGTGGACCTTTCGATATACTACGACATAATAGAAGTAAGATTCGCCATTTGAGCTTGAAGATTAGCAATTGCCATGTCTTGTTTCTCTAGTATCTGAAATTAAAGAAGTAAAATTAAATCAAATATCAAAAGTAAAATAAACAAAAAAACAGAGTGATTAGCAATTTTACTAATCCCTGGCAACGCCAAAATTTGATGTGGTAGAAACTAACACACAAATTAAACCCTATAAATTATGTAATCGTAGTAAGAGTAAGTAGGGATCGTTCTATTCTGGGGATTAGAAGGGATACTAACCAACATAAATTAAACTTAATAAACTGAAAACTAAGTTAAACTAACAACAAAACAATGAGTGGGGAGATTTTGGACGAATTTAATGAAAACAAAAGTAAATGGCATCAAGTAAATTAAGTTGTGAATAAAATATGGATGAAAGGATAGCTAAAGGATTCTTCTCCACACATGAATCATATGCATACAAATCGATTTCCAGTTATTCTTCCTATAAATCATGAATGACAATGTCCCAAATTAATTGTGAACAACACTAATTAACTCTTAGATTTTCCTAAGTTCATTGAATTGGACTTAGCGACGCAACCAAATTATTCTTCTCAAGTTCCCTAACTATGAAAAGCATGACAGAGATACATCTCAAAGATCATTAAGCTCTGTGAAAATCATAAGCATTGACAAAGCATTCATAACTATGAAAAGCATGATACTCCTGCCAAGAATTTACTTAACTCAATCATGACTAGTGACTTTTACTACTTGCAAATATAAGTTCATAACGATTAGGTGAAATTCCCTTATATTCTAGCATCAAATCCCTGCATGCAAACTAAGTGTGCACCCTTAATAAACATACAAGAATAAGTTCTCTATAGAGCAGATAAGTAAATCGTATTCATGTCTTATGAAACAATAACTAGATGTAATCAATTTATATAAAACATATGATCATGGCTTCGAATTCTCCTCTAGCTAAAAAGAAACTTAGTTACACATGTTTATCACAATTGAAAAACAATCTAAAATAAACATTGAAACTAAACAAGAATAGAAAGAACTCTAAAAACTCCAATGGTTGAAAGCGAAATGTTCAAATATTTATTCTTTTGGAAAAAAGAAAGAATCACGGAGTTGTTGAGGTTAATTCAGTTAGATGTTAGTGGCACTTGTCTGTTGGAGATATGCCTTGAAAGTCAATCTTTGGAAGAAACTTTTCAGGACAATGTCTGTATGTACGGATGGCAACGGGGCAGATTGGGTTCGGATGTGCTATCCCCAAACCCGAACTCGTTTATTTTCCCCAAACCCGAACCCGTAGAATCCCCGAACGGGTTTTCCCCATAACCGAACCCGTCGGGTGATGGATTTTTGATCGGGGAGTGGTTTTCCCCATTATGATATTTATATATTTATTTATATTATTAACTAAATGAAGAATATTAAAAAAAATTATTAAATAAATTGCTATTAGTAATACAATTGATACAATGCATCTAATAAGTAATATTAAAAATTTATATTACTAAGAAAACATTTACACTCTTAAAAATTATAAGCATATAATTCCTATTATTAATGATATAAAAGTAAATAATTAATTTCATATTTAATAATGCATGATTATTAACAACCCATTTTCATATAATAAATATTTATATTTTTTTATTTATAGATGAAATGGTTCGGTTTCGGGTATGGATTTGGGGCGGATACCACAATAACCATAACCGAACCCGAAACCGAAAAATTTACCCGACGATTACCCATACCCGTAAAATACCCGAAATTTTGTACCTGAAACCGAACCATTCGGATCGGTTACTTGCGGGGATCGAATTTGACGGGTTAAATTTCCATCCCTATATGTATGTATAGATAACACTAATATAGTAAAAGGCAAAGTCACTTATTAGGACAATCCCAATGAACGATATACGTCCAAAATTAGTGAGTCCATGGACAATGGATTGATGGAAGAAGTAATCTAAAGATGTTAGATTACATAGACCTTCTTCACATAACCATAATATTCAAAAGGTTCCTAGTCATAGGATTGTTAGAGGGACGCTGACAATCCGGATAGACTAGTACGTACTATGTCTGCTTCATATGGAAGGATGGAAATTCTCATGCCCTTCGTGTAGTGACACTAAGACAAGTATGTAGGTGCTCATTAAGGGAATGAGTTCACTGAATACAATCCAACGAGAGTACTTGCATGGAGGTCTACTCACATGTCAAGCAAGTAACTCTACTGGTTGGAATAATGTAAGTAATCCTTTGACCTGAGACATCATAGTTGTCTTGGGGATACGTTGCTGATCATTTGATAATGAGCTGTGACCACATCTCATCTTGGATGTGTTCTATGCATTGTTGGGGTGAGTGATTTATTCTCAGAGGCATGTGAATGATCAACAAGGGATCTCTAATCCTCGTTATGAGAGGATGAATACTCTTAGATATGATTCGAGAATCTTCGACCGAAGTATCGAGCGTAATAATGGAAAGCGTTCCTATACGACTCAATAGAATCATATAGCTTGATATAATCACATTAGGGGTTTGACACTAAGTATCCATACCTTAGTAATGTGATTGTGAGTATTGTATTAGAGAAGGATCGAATTACATTGTAATTCCAACTAAATAGGTTCTCCGAACATATCCTACATTAGCTTGGGTAGCCATGATATATGATTAGATATCACTCATGACTTGTGGGTTCTTCTAGATGATTAAATAAGTAGTCATCAAAGAAGAATGAGAATTAAAAGTAAGTTTTAATTCACTAAGTGATTGGATTAATACTAATCAATTGGATTGGTACCAATCACCTCACTGCCTTGCTAATTAGAACCTAAAACGATTGTACACCGATACACTCTTGTGGTGAGACAACTAAAGGATGATGGAATTAATTAAGTGTTATGATTAACTAGAAAGTCTAAAGAAATCATAGAAGCGATGAAAGATCGTTTAGGACTTAAAGAAAAGTTCGGGTTCATTCGTGCCCATTGGGTCTTTTTATTCAAACATAGGATGACTTGAGATGATAAAAGCCCAAAGTCCAAACCCACACTAAAGGGGCCGGCCATTGCTAAGAAAGAAGAGAGAGAAGGAGTCAATTTGTTGACCCACTTCTTTGACATTTATAAAGGAAGTTTAATGAAAAAAGTTTCATTAGGGTTTTGTGCGTTCTTTTCAACAAAAGAGATAACAAGTCTCTCTCTCTACATACATACAAGGCCGGCCACCAAAAGGGAAAATTTAACTAATCATCTTTTCTCCCTTTTGGTTATTTCAACATCCATCTCACTACACTAGTGGGTGTGGATCTTCAGAGGTCTTCTACCTTGGAGACTAAAGGAGAATCAAAGAAGTTCCAAATCTATCAAGGTGGAGGAAGCAAGGAGGGAGGCTAGACTCAAGGAGTTCCAAGAACAAAGAGCTTGGAGGTGGTCCATCCTTGGTCTAAAGTCTAGATCAAGAGGTATAAAACTCAACCTTCACTTTGTTCTTCAATATTTTGTTTGATGCATCATATATGAACCTATGCTTCTTGAAGGGGATTTGCATGACTATAGCTTTGATAATATGTGATAACATGCTTCCGTTGCTTATGCATATAAATTTAGAATTGTATATCACTAGAAATCCCACATAAATCTCATTATTTCCCTTCATTGTCAACAACATAATACAACTCATGTTGTATGACATTCATCAAAGATCGCTCTCGGTTGGACAATCGTGTATTTTGAATAAACACAAGTCTGAATACTTCGCAAAAGGTTTCAAAGAATTCAAGAATGTCAGTTGATGAGTAAGACATCTAAAGTATTTACCTCCTTAGATTTGATCGAAGTAAAATAACGCTTTAGAAGAGTTTGTTTGAAAAGGTATCAAGGAAAGTAGCATTATAAGATAATGGATTTCTCCGTTGGGAGAAGAACGAACTCTAGTAAGATGTAGTTTGTTAAATATTATCGAATTACCCGTATATAGGATATACACTTCTAAAGACAATATGATTGTCAATTAGAATGTCTTCCAAAATGTTTCCCAAAATGTTTCATAACTCCATATGATGTAGTTGGAAAGAAAGACAAATCTTAAAGAAGTTAAGATTTGGGGTTATCATGCATATGACAATTGACTTAATGCATGTTTCCTAAAAAGGCAATGTTTCTATGAGTATTATCTTGTTGGATATAACTTCTATAAATCAACCAACAAATGTTAACGTTGTTTGTTGGATAGTTCATTGTAATCCTACAATAGGATTTTCCTAAGATAGAGCAAAATAATGAGAGATAGATAGAACTCAAAGAATGGGTTCTTTGAGAGACAAGATGATACTCAACAAATGTAACAACCTAATTCCTACATCACAAGCTCCAAGATAGTTAAGAAGGATCTATAAACCATCTCAGTTGAATGGTTTGAACTTTCTGACTATGTCATAGAGTCACACATCTTAATTTGAAAGAAATAATAATGGAGATCCTTATGACTACAATGAGTGTGTGTACGACATATACTTAAGGAAATGGTATAATACCATTTGATCTGGAAAAAAATAAACCTTCAAAGCTTGTTGGTAGCTTAAGGTGACTACAATCAAAGAGATTGGTTGACTTGGAAGAAACCATCTTTGACGTAATCTTGGTTTCGATTAATTCAAAGATTGCTTGCTACAACTAAACGACGATTCAATGTTTGGACATAGTATGGATTTTCGAAACCATTATCAAGATAGTCTTGATAATATAGGTCTAAGAATAAGAGTCACAAGATGTGTAAGTTGTAGAGATCCAACCATCATGAATCTCAGCAAGCTAGTGGGAGCTATAAGCATCTTATGCGAAAAGATCAAATCCTTTGATTTCTCATGAAGATGTAAATGAATCTTTTGTTCACTAGGTTTACAAAAGATTAGTGGGAGTTAATCATATTCCTAAATTTAAATATATATATATATTAATTTTGGAAATGAAATGAATTCTTCTTCAATAAAGTTATGACTTGAAACATTCTATAATGATAGAATGTATATGGCAGACATAGTCTATATACTTGGATTATCTCAATCCCTATTGATAGACGATAGAAGTAGGAAGTTTCTCAAATGATAAACTTCAAATGGAAGGACAATTCCAGTTAGATTGGGAAGTTGCTTTTCTAAAAGGGAATGTACCCTTTGACTCCCAAGGAAACATAATCAGTAAATAGAATCCTTTATGCATACGCAGAAAGGTGATTTACATATTTCATATTGTATGAAAAACATTTATATGAGTTATACCAAGATCGATACAAGACGATATTAGTGCAAACCCAGGATCAGAACCATGACAATTGTCAAGTGAGTCCTTACATATTTAAGAAATACTAAAGGATAGATTCCTCAAGAATGACGAAGAATTAGAGTAACGAATGGAAGCGTAAACGTATTGGATTATGAATCTAATATCATATCCGTCATTGGCTATCTCTTCATTATGACTGAAGAGATAAATGGATATCTCTTTATTATGACTAAAGAGATATTTGGGTGGAAACACTAAAAGTCTAGTGTGCTCCATCATGCATGCAAAATATATCGCCATATAGAAGCTTACAACAATGTTGTTTGGATGGGAAAGTTCATTTATGAACTCTCCATTTAATTCTAACCAAAAAGTATCACTAGTGTACCCACACTACAACACTAATGGGGCGATAACTCAAGCCAGGGAATCAAGGTCTCATGAAGATCCGAACATAGTTGAGAGACTGAACCACATGATTAAGAATCATGTATAATGGCGATGTCGTTAATCTCAAGATTGCATCTATGGATAACATATAGATATCCACTTTCTAGGCCTACTACTCAGCTATTTTTGAAATGAATTCAGAAAAGGTATCAACACTGATGACACAACTGATTAGCTCTAGTGCAACCTAAAGCCAACCATATGATGATACTTTACGGACATTTCATAGGTTAAACTAATCTAGTTTAATATAAGGGCAAAGATTATTGTTTAAAGTCGTCTCATATAAACGTTATATGCTTGAACAATAAGTCCAAGGAATATGTAATTGAGAGAATGTGATCTAAGTAAGTTAGATTCATAAGACCATTCTTTTTCGTATACATATCCTAAACGTTCCTGATCATAGGATTGCCAATTGTCATTCACAACTCATTAAGATCAGTATGTGCTATATCTTCTTTTAGAGAGAGTGAGTGGTCTTGAGTCATTGAAGTGATGACACCAAGACAAGCATATAGGTGCTTAATAGAATATGAATCCACTGAACGCCATCAACAAAGAGTTCTCAGACTCATGTCACATGAGAACTCAAGGTTGGGATAATGCAAAATAGTCTTTTAACCTGAGGCATCATAGTAGTCTTGTGGTTAGGTCCTTGATCTTTGACTCTGTCAAAGGCACTTCATCAAAGGGTGTCCACTGCATAGTTAGGGTTAAACCACTTAACTATAAGGGCAGGTGAATGTACAACAAACGATCTCTAACCTTCAAACCGTTAAGGGATAATACTCTATGATATGATTAAGAATCTCTAGTCAAAGTATGAATGAGATTTAGGAAGTCGTTCCGAATCACATTCAAGGTAATCATATAAGTAAGAGAATCACATTGGATAGTAGACAAGAATAAGCTATCAAACCAAACAATGTGATCAAGAGTATTGTATTAGAGAAATACCGTATTGCATTGTAATCCCAAACTGAATAGGTTTTCCAACCTCTGCTGATTAGCTTGGATGCCATGACATACTGCTAGGTGTCACTTATGGCTTGTGGAAGCTCTATAGGTGTATAATCACTAAAGGGAGAATTGAAAGTAAGTTTCAATTCACAGTCGATTAATTAGTAAGAGTTCTAATCGCCCACCGCCTCGCTAAAAGGAACCTAATGGATCTCACACCGTGTAAGGTAATGATTGAAGGATGTAACGAAGATGAGTAAGGACAACTAAATAGTTTAAATGTATATGGTAAGGATTAATTAAAAGTTGATTAATCAGGAACGAACGGTTTGTTTTAGGCTTTAAGTTAGTTTCGGGTTTTAGGACTCAAAAAGGTTTTGTTCCACAAGGCACATAAGGTTCAAGTTATGTGACAACTAAAACAAAAATGGGCAATTAACCCATGAAAAATATCATGGACAGCCAGGATGGTGTTGGTGGACTTATTACAAGTTTACCACTCATTTGGAATGATTATAAAAGCAACTTTATAACTTCATCCCTTGTTAGGGTTTCTTAGAGGAATGATGTAAGAACACAAGCTATCTCGTTCTCTCTAGAGAGGCCGGCCAGCCATGGGAGAACATTAATAGCATTTTGTTCTTCCATGGTCACTTATCTTCTTCCTCAACCATCCTTGGTGTCGGAACTTAGAGGTCTCCAACTTTGGGGACTTTTGGAGAACCCATTCTTCCATCCATATTCAAGGAGTCATGGAACCAAGGAGCAAAGGTCCTCCATCCACATCCATGGAGCCAAGGAGCAAAGAGACAAAGGAAAGAAGGCCCTCACATAGGTTAATATCCTTTTGCTAAGCAAAGAGGTGCTTCAAAGGTTACAAGTTTCTCAACTCTTTTCTTTAAGATTTGAGTTGAGTCTTGGTTCACCATAACTACTAGGCTTTGAATTTCATTTTAAGTTTTGTTTTAAAGTGCATAGAAACATGCTTCCGCCATTTAATAGTTAAATGCATGTATTATGTTGCTTAATGAACTTAGTTTTTCACAAATTTTCCTTCATAAAATTCGGTCGTATGTAGACCCATGTCTAAGATTCTATTATTCCATTGGGATATCTTCCTCCTAAAAGTCAAAAACCTCCATCTTTGTATTCTCCGGTTTATCCACTTGTGCAAAGTTTGATTCAAACTTCTTACGATGAGAACGATACTCAGCTACGTACTTGGGAGGAGCTCGGTAAACATAAGACCAATGGTCTTTCAAACCACAACAGTAGCATATGTCCGCATTTATGGTGTTAGGTGCTTTTTATTCTATAAGTTTGAGGCCTTGGGAACGAGGTTAGAATATTTCGAGCCTTGGATTTCTCCTTTAGATGGACCTTGTCTTTGTTGACCTTAGTTGGACAGTTTCTGGTTGCGCCTACCACATCTGGAACAACAATTCGGGCATCAATTCTCGTTGTTCTATGCTTCAGGCACATCAGTCGAGTTTGACGATTCTTCATTAACAGCTTATTCTGCTTTTCTGCAAGAAGTAAAACAAAGATCAAGTCCGATAATTTAGTGAACTTATAAACCCTATATTGTTGCTACAGGACAATATTGTTTGCAGAGAAGATCAAATAGGTATTCTCTAGGAGATCCTCTTCGGTGAAGTCCTCATTACAGAACTTGAGAAGTGATCGGATTCGACAAACTTCAAAATTGTATTCATTCATAGACTTAAAGTCCTGCAAGAGCAAATGCTACCAGTCATGTCTTGCTTCAGGCAAGAAGAAGTCCCTTTAGTGATCAAAACGAACCGCCAACGTGACCCATAAAGCTTATGGATCTTCCTCGGCTAGGTACTTAGTTTGCAGTGCATCGTGAATGTATCTTCAGATGAAGATCATGGCAGTGGCTTTCTCAGCTTCTCCAACTGGGTTATTCGTCTTAGTTTATATGGATGCTCTAAGATTCTTAACGGGGAGGTGGAACTTCACATGACCCATTTGAGGTAGTTTGTTCCGGAGAGCTCTAAAGCGGTACAGTCGAGTTTTTTCAAATTTGGCATATCCCAATCACAAAGTAAATGGACAAGATTGTGGTTAGTGCAATGAAGACAAAATCAATTTGTTCACATAAGAGTATAACATTCTGTTTCTATTAAACATATACTGGTTTAAATTTTCATGAAAAACTTTGGGTTTTCATGGGTTTAATGTTTTAAGAAAACTTTGGGGTTTTCAAGGCATATTTTTTAAAAACCTCAGGTTTTGAAAAGTTTATAAACTTCAGGTTCATAAGTTCCTGCAAGCAAACACAAATATATACAGAAAAATATGCGACAAATATATGCATGTAGGTCTTCAAGACCTACAATAGTAATTGAATTAATTGTTGGACTTCAGGCCAAATTTTAAATTGAATTAATTATTGAACGCCAGGCCAAATTTTAAAGTTGGTCGAAAATTATAAACCCAATAAGCCTAAAAAAATAGGCGATAAAACTTGGTGGCTCAAAAATTGGACCAAAGCCCACGGAGCGCTTAACAAGTGGGTGTCGTGACTCGTGGGGCCCAAGCCCAAAACTCGGCTGGACAGGAGACGGGCCAAGTCACAAAAGGAAGGTGGCAAGCCTTCCTAGGCTGTTGTAGGCATCCTATGCTTGGGGAATGCTAGAGGCCCAAAACAGGGGCGCACTCCGGTGATTCGCATGCACGAGTGTACCATAGGGGTGGGCACAGTTTGGTTTGGTGCGGTTTTGAGTGAAACCAAAACCGAAACCGAAATTTTTTGCGGTTTGGTTCGGTGCGGTTTTGAAGCCAAAACCAAAATGAAACCAAACCGTTTGGTTCTGTTCGGTGCGGTTTCAAACGGTTTCGGTTTGGTTTTTAAGAAAAAAATGTACAATTTGCAATTTAACATATTAATAAGCATTGTCCAGTAACAATAGGAAAAAGACATTTGTTATGTAAACAATTAGCATGTTGCATGCAGTTATGATGTTACAATATGTTTGTGCAACAAAAGGATGTCTCGTACAAGGTATAACATAAAACAAGTTGAATAACTTTGAATTCATTAAACGTGAGCAAAACTTTCGTATTACAATATGTGATATCATGCTTCAAATGAGTGGACTTCATTAGATCATTGTTCGACTCTTGATAACAAGATTAGTCCCCCCTTGTATTGTACATATATGTGTGTGTGATGGTATAAAATAACAAAGGTCCTTTGAGTTAATGAACGAAAGAAAGTGATGAATGATGATATTCTAACAAACAACCAATTAAAACATGAAATCTAATATGGATATTTAATTAAATATTTATTAATAATTGCGGTGCGGTTCGGTTTCGGTGCGGTTTTCAAAAGCCAAAACCAAAACCAAACCGTTTTCTATGTTGCGGTTCGGTTTCAAAACCGAAACCGTTTCAAAACCGCAAAACCAAACCATTCGGTGCGGTTCGATTTGGTTCGTGTTTCAGTTTCGGTTTTCGGTTCTAAGTGCCCACCCTTAGTGTACCATCCACATGGAATGGGATCTAGTGCGGCGCAGTGCAGGGAAAATGTCACAACCATGAGGGCTGGATCCGCTGCTTCGTGGTGCAAAGGGACACCAAAGCCTTACAAGCTAGTGTCATGCGAGCCGAGTGATGTAGCTTTGGGCTACTGCTGGCAGGCCCAAAACACTAAAGAAAGAAAAAGTTCTTTGTCGCAAGTCGAGGCAAAAACCAGGCCCAAAAGGCAGTAGGTAGATCAAAACACCCTAGCGCAGCTGGGTTCTTGGCTTGGTGGCTCGACGGCTCGGCTTCGAGCCTCTACTCGCTATGTTCCAAAAAAAGACCTATTTTTTCTTTTCAATTTCATGCATATTCAATGTATATAATCCAATATATAATCATAATATCAATTCACTTAATCACAAGTTATGAATATAATGCAGAGACAATTTATCTGACAAGGGGGAGAGATGGCATGGCAAGAGAGAATGGAGAAAGTGTAAGGATTTCTCTATATTTATGAGATATGTTATTCCCCCTCCATAATGTCTTTATCTTTAATATTAGAATGCCAGAAAGAGAGTTTGGTATCTCAAGGCTTCACCAAAAATAATTGGACAATAAAGCCCCACAAACAAAAAAATCTACAACTAGCTGAAAATAATAAAAACAAAATAGTAGGGATAATTTTGTCATAAAAAAATTAAAATAACAAAATCGTAGAAGCAATTTCTTCCCACTATCTTGCGAGAAGAACGCGCGTAATGGAAGGAAAAGAAACCATCGTCGTTGTCCCCTAATAATATTCTGCCTCTTTAATCAATCTATAGTCTTCCACCGCTTTCCTCCTCCACCGCTTCATTCTCCCTGCTTCTGTTATTCTCTCTCTAAAAGATCCTGCCTTCTCTCTCTAAAAGTCCTTTCTCCCCTCTTTTGCCATACCTAAGCTTTTCTCTGTCAGTTTGCTTTCCTGATTTCTGCTTTTCCCTTTTGCTCCCTGCGTGCAGATCAGCAGTTGCGCTGCTGTTCTTCCTCTCATCCTCCTTAATTCTTCCAGTCCAAAAACTTCATTTCATCATAACTTTTGCATACGGCAACGAAATCGCGCAAGGTCGGAGCCTGTAGATTCGTATAAGAACCCTCTTCCATCTAATATAACACCCACACCTCAAAATCAACTATAGTCAAAGATTGGAGCCTAATACAGTGATGGTTTTTTTGCGGGGTTTTGTTTATTCTGCCCAATCCCGCCGGAATTTGGTCTCGGCCGAAGAGAGAAAGTTGATCCTCTACCTATACTTGAGTTCCTTGAATGAATTGAAAGTTTTTTTTATATTTTTGTTTAGTTTTTGGTTTGTGGGCTTTTACTTTTTTGATTTTTTGTGCAGCTAAAGGATGAACCCATAAGAGATATGTGCACTGAAGGACTTGATAGGAGTGCCCTTCATTGGGTTAGAGAGGTTTCTTTCTCTCTCTCTCCTTCTCCAACTGTAAAAGGTCTTATGTCTTTTTTTTTACCTTTTTTTTGCTTTAAAGTGATACAGGTAGAAGGAATCACCACCCAATTAGTAAAAAAAAATGCAGAGCTTCAAAGCAGCGTCAACAAACCCAGAATTCTACTCCCCCTCTTCTTACTGTTATGTTTACGTTTTTTTTCTTCTACTGGGTTTTGTTTTAATGGCGTAAGAGAAAAGGGTTGTGCGTAAAAAACGTAAAGTCTTGAAATTTATGGGAGTATACAGATTTTTAGCAGTAAAGGATAAACCAAATTGCTTTGTTTTTTCTGCGATGTGAAAAAACAGGAGAGACGACAGTGATCGGAACCAAACGTGTTTTACGGATGTTAGAGAGCTTAAACAGTCTGCTACCACCTTCCCTCACGATGATGCTGTTGTTTTAAGCCCCAGTATTCTCTCTCTCTCTCTCATTTCTGTCTCTTTCTCTCTCCAATATATGGGTTTAATCTGGTGTAGGCTCCACGTTCAGCTTAAAAGCAAAAAATATTGGCGGTGTACCTGATAGCTTGCACTTCGGGACCTTGAACGTTGGCGGGTGTTTGGACATAGGATCAACTATAACCGGAACAGGAGGAAGATGGTGTGTGGATAGAGGACAGCAGCAGCCATACATGTACCAACAGCAGAAAAGGACAACGACGTTTGGAAACGGACAATTTGAGAATTTGGGTGATAATTCAGCCATGGTTGACAACAGCCAGCAGACTGACACTTCTACGGATGTTGACACTGATGATAAAAACCATGTATCACCATCTCTTTCTGCGGTCTCTGTTTCATGAGCATATGTGTCTGCTAGACTGCTACCATACTTTTTCATGGGAATCTTTCTATAGGCTTAGTGGAATTGAGAATCATTTGAAATTTGGAATTTTGGATTACCTTCCATCCATGTTGTTTCAAGCTTCAAACAACGTGTAGACGTTTGTTCGTAGACCCTGATATTACATACCGATTGCAGACATGATATTGCATTATATTTTGTATTAAATTTGTGGAGTTCATATCATTTAATGGTGTTTGTTTGTAAACCTTGCAGAAGAAATCCCTTCATTTGAACTGACTTGCATTTTTTTCCTAACATTTAGTTTCTTTTTTTGTTTTTCTCAATACCAGACTTTTGATGAAACTTATCGTTTCTTTAATTGATCGTAGAATATTAATTATGTTGTTTACTTAATTTCTCAGTTATAGACTTTGGTAATCTCATTGCATTTAGGTGTTGAAATTTCCAAAAAAAAAAAAACAAACCGATGATGAATTATGAGGCTATCGAAGAAAAGGACTGTAGTTTTGAAGCAACACTATAAATGTTTAGAGTTGTTTGTTTTTATTTGATTTTTTTAAGGTCTTGCTAGTCATTTTAATCAAATTTAAAACGTTTTTGCTTTGGTTAGAGTATTAGTGTTAGGTGTTTTTTAAATGAGTCCATTTACTTCTCTTTACATTAATTGTTTTGGATTTGTACCTTAATTGTATTACTGAAAGTTTATTACTAAATTACTTTGCAGATAGAGATTTCACAAAAGCCAAGAGGGTACGAAAGAGCAAAGACTTACAACATACATAATGACTTCAAACAATCTTACTATTATTCCCTTTTGTTTCTCTTCCATGTTTTGTTGCATGTATTCAACCATTCTTTTGTGTTAGTAATTTGCCTAGATGCACGTACATGTTGGTACTAAGAGAACATAATGTAAAATCAAAGAGTGTTTGAAAGGATTGTGTGATTACTAATTTACTATTGCATTGGTTTATACTAACGGCTGAATAGGTCAAGACACTAACCTCTCCGCACGCATCACGTGCATGCGACATACCTTTTTTCAATTACGGGGCTCTACATGCCGCTAAAGATGTCTTACGTTAGTTGTTTTTCATTTTAAATGTCAAAATAGCTCATTGAACAAATTGAAAACAACTAATGCAAGACAACTTCAGGGACGCGTAGCGCCCGTGATTAAAAATTAAAAAAATAAAAATAAAAAAAAAGCCTCTCGCACGAGTGCGTGCGAGAGGCTAGTTTATAATAATAAAGAGGAGAGGAATACTTGTCCTCCAAGTAAATACAATCCTAGTAGGAAAAAAGAATACTAATAACTAAATTTATCTACGATTTACACTATCACACTTTAATATAATATGTATAACAAGTTACCCCTCCATCATTTTCTGAATCTAAATTAACAAAAACAAACCCCATCGATCACTTTAAATTTTTAGAGGGTCCAACTTCCAAGAGAAAGATGGCTGAAAAGGCAACTCAACCTCGCATGGCGATTATTGACGTGCACGATTCTATTATACGCTAATAATCTTGATTAGGAATAGAAAGCACTTGTGAATGTGATGGATTAGTTGTCTTATTTGGGAATGGTGTTATGTTTGGTCTCCAAATTTAATCCATCTTCCAAATAATTACACATTTTTAGTGATTGATTTATGACCATGTCGAAAGAAAGAACGTATTCTAAACTACATGCGTGCCCCATAAATTTTAAAAGAATCCATTCAATCATACAAATTTCAATTATATAATACGTGGTTTTATACAATTTTTTTTTTATAATTAAAAACTTAAAAAATCTTTTCTTCCCCGTGAAACCCCTTCTACCATTCAAATCGCTCCGTCGCACCGTCCCTTCAACATAAACCCCACACAGTCCAGAACCACTCCAAAATTCCAACACCTTCAAATCCTTCAAACTCAAAATTCCAAATTCCGCAATTCCGCGGCTGGTTATACACTGACGGTGCTAGTGAAATACACCACAGAAGTTTTGCATTTCCACTTTGGTATGGAATTTAGAAGTAAGCATAATTAGTAGACTTTTATATAGAAGGATTTAAAGGTGTTCGACGGTGCGACAGTGCGGCGGGGGGAGCGACTTGATTGGTAGAAGGGTTTCACGGGGAAGAAGAAACTTTTTTATTTTTAGCCACCCTTAAAAGAACTCCAACTTAATCTTTAATTGCTTGTTGTAACTCAAAAGTCGTCACTTTAATATTTTGAAACTCAAAGTTCGCTTCAATTTGCTTCTTGGAACTCGAATTTGATCTCATTTTGCCGTGGAACTTGAAAAGTCATCTTTATAAAACTCAAAAATCGCTCCACATTATCTTAGATCTATTAATCTCTTATATGAGTTTAATTTGGGTGCACCATGCTAATCAATTTTTTTTTTTCAACTCTTCAATTTCTTTTAAATTTAATACTCTCTAACTATTAAATATTAATGCATAATGGAGATCCATAATCAAATTTTATTGCACATGTGACATGTTTTATATAGTGTTGGGTCCCACATATGTTTTAGGAGGCTACTTATAAGTTTCAAGTAAAAAAAAGAGTTCACAATTCAAAGTGGAGTGAATTTTAAGTTTTATGGAGTAAAATTGTGACTTTTGAATTACAGGAGGCAAAGTAAGATCAAAATAGAGTTTCATGAAGCGTAGCTAAAAATAAGCTGGTTAGTTATACAAAAATAAAAATTGGCTTTTATTATTTAAATATTTTTAATTCAAATAGCAATATTTAATTAGACTTGTGGGACTCAATTATGTACCACATCACCACAAACAAAAATTTTGACAAAATTGTGACAGAAGTACCACATTGATTTGCAAAATTTATTTATATTATATCGATTGTACATTGAATCGATTTTCAATTTTAAAAACCATCCTCATAGGGTGAGTCAATTTCCAGCTTTCAGCGACCCATTGTGATAAAAACTCTTTTCTTTTGCTTCCTAAAAAATGGAAACCTAGTAGTAAAGCTTCTATATATATATATATATATATATGACCCCTTTGCTCTACAAACTCATCAAACTCTCAAATGAAAGGCCATCATCTTATTCCTTTAGTACTACTATTAGCTCTGCTTACCCTCCAATTATGCAGTGCTAATGAACTTCCTAGCAAATCCAACACTCAGTACATAAAAAGATCTTGCAGCGTCACAACTTATCCGAAATTGTGCTACAACTCGCTCTCAATCTACGCCGGAAAAATCAAGACCAACCCGAAAGTACTAGCACAAACTGCTCTCAATGTGACCATTGCAGCAACCCAAGAAACATATGTGATCATGAAAAGGTTGTCGAAAACCCACGGTTTGAATCCCATAGAGGCTGCAGCAGCACTCGACTGCGTGGAGGAGATTGGAGATGCTGTTGACGAGGTCCAAAAATCTATCGATGAATTTGGTCATGTAGCTAGAGGATCAAATTTCTGGGTTCAAATGAGTGACATTCAAACATGGGTTAGTGCTGCATTAACAGATGAGGACACCTGCATGGATGGCTTTGATGAACATCACATGAGTGGAAGAGTGGAGAGTCTTGTCCGTAGGTACATAGTGAACGTTGCACATCTTACTAGCAATGCTTTGGCACTCATCAACAGCTACGCCTCCGCGTCGAATGAAGCGTTGTTGCCGTAGATTCTGTGTGGTTCTCAGGAAAGGTATGAAGGTCATAGAAAATAAATTCTACGACCGAAACGGGTTACTTGGTACTCAAGAAAGAAAGAAAAAACCCAATATTTAGCATGTGAGAAATTGCTTTTGGTTTTTGTGTGTGAGTGAGTGTAAGAAGACCAACACTGTTTTTTATGTTTTTTTTTTTTTTTTTTTTTTTTTTTTTTTGGGGTTGGGAGTATGAAATATTGGAATGTAAATAGCCAGATGTATACTACGCCAAGATGAATATCAAGCCATAATTATTTTATAGGTCTTTCTTTTTGTTTTATTTATATATTTAATTGTATTTTTATTTATATTTTTATAAACATAGTGCAATAAAGAAACCCAATTAAAAGAATTTACACATGAAAGAAAACATAATAATATAGTGTGTGTGTGTATTTTTTTTTTAAATACGGATTAGTACAATAAGTATATTGCAACTCAATACTGTTACATGAGATGAAGTTTTATTTAAATTCAATGTCACGTAACGTTACCGTCCTTGAATAATTTGTAGTAGAATCGGTATTTAATAACTCCTCTCGGCCCATGATGCATTGACTAACCGTTCCTGGTTTGATTCTTATGATCCGAGGGAGTGGATTTAGCAGCCATTCATAGATTGTTTCCTTGTATGCTGTTTTTCCAATTTCTGTTTCTTCTGTTAGTCAGTTTTCTGTTCCTTAGCAGTGGTGCTGCTTGTATCTCTCTCTCTCTCTCTCTCTCTCTCTCTCTCTCTCTCTCTCTCTCTCTCTCTCCATGTACTGTTCTCTCTACAAAATTCCCCTATCAACTCAAACCAAAAGGGAACAGGAGAGGGAGAGAAATGGAAGGTTATCTTCTGCATGCAGTAGTGGCTCTGTCCATTCTCCAATTATTCAACCTTAGCACAGCCACCGGATTATTTCCTCCGACCGAAACAAACACCGACTACATAAAAACATCATGCAAAGTCACAATGTATCCTAGGTTGTGCTACAACTCCCTCTCAATCTACGCGGGCAAAATCCAGACCAACCCAAAAGAACTAGTTCATACCTCTCTCAACGTCACCCTTGCGTTCACCCAAGCAACTTATGTGACCATGAAAAGGTCATTGAAAGTCTACAGTTTGAACCACAACGCATCTGCAGCATTGGTTGACTGCGCGGAGGAGCTTGGTGACACGGTCGAGATGCTCCAACAGTCGATAGAAGAACTGGGTCCTGTAGATGGAGCCTCCAGCTCCAGGCTTCAGTTGAGTAATATCCAAACCTGGGTTAGTGCTGCATTGACGAACAAGGATACCTTTGCCAATCTTCCTTGGCAAAGTGGAGACTACTGCTCACAGGCACGTAACAAAAGCTGCGCATCTGACAAGCAATGCCTTGGCACTCGTCAACGCCTATGCCTCAGCTAAAACTGCCTCGCCTTAGATCAAACAATAACAAGGGCATGCCAATAAATAGAAATTAACTGCTGTGTTCTATTAATAATTCATATGAATATTGTAGAATTTTAATAAATAAAACCTGTAATGACGTAAAAGGTAACAGATTGTTGGTAACAGATTTTTACCAACAATCGAATTCTTTACAACTATTCAACCATGGTATGTCGGAAAACATAATAATGGTTTATGAGTTTGAAAGGACCTTAGTCAGGGTGCTCTGCAGAGATGCAACCGAATCTATAGCAGATTTTGTGAGCCAGCTGATTCCTACTTTAAGCCTATGCTCATCCGTTGGTAATCTAATCAAGTAAGCTAATTTCCTCGCCGTATGGCCGATAGGACCTTCTAAAGTTAGCCCCTCAATGAAACTTGGAGAAATAGCAGCATCATTTCTTCCCAGAGTTATCATTTCACCTAAATTCTGAAACTTAAACGGCAAAAGAGGGCGGTCATTGATTGCAGCCCACAGATTCCAACCAGCAAAGTCTGCTTGCTGAAAAGCAACCTGTGCGGTGGCAGGAAGAAGCCTTCCGTTTGATTCCCTTAGAGCACAAGAGTCACCAACTGCAAATATGCGTGGATGGCCTTTAACGCGAAGATTTTCATCTGTTTCTGCTTGTCCACGAGCATTTAGGGGAAGCTCATGGGGCCTGTTCTCGGGTTCCAGCTTAGGAAGAAGAGATTTGTTCCCAACAGTCCATAATACAAGATCTGCTTCCACAGTTTGACTTTGTGATCCCCTTTGAGCAGGTTGAAGTTCCAATATATATTTCTCGGAATCATGTTCTGCATCAACAGCTCTACGAATACAGCGGACAACATAACCCAACAGAAGTTCAACTTTTCTCGATGTGAGTACTTTAATTGCAGCTTCCCTATTGCCAGGCGGGGCATTCGGGCAGATTGTGGTTTCCACATTAATTGCTTGTACTATACCTCTATCCTGCAGTCTCTCTGATACAGTGGCAGCTAACTCAACTCCAGAGTAACCACAACCAACAACAACCACACGAATCAAAGATTCCTTACGGAAGTTCTTCCTCTCCAATGTTCTTAACTTACGATCAACCTTATGAGCATCCTCCAGGGTGGAGAATGGCAATGCAAACTCTACTGCTCCTGGTACAACATCAAGCTTTGATTCAGCTCCCAAAGCAAGAACCAGCCAGTCGTATTCAACAAGGAGTCCACTCTCAAGTAGCACAGTTCCCCCAAGGCTGGATTGTGTAGGTCCATAATGGTCAGAGGGATATAATAGTTTGGCCTTATCTTGATAGAACAGCACACTTGTATTTGCCAGTAAGTCTGAGAAACGAGGAGCTATCTCCCATGCGTCTACTTCTCCTGTAAGAAGCTCATACAGCATTGGCTTGAAAACAAAGCGTTCGGACTGGTCAACAAGGAGGACCTGAGGTTTCTTGTCATCAGGCCACTCCAAGGATTCTAGTCGTAATGCAGTATATAGACCTCCGAATCCACCACCTAGTATACATATTCTTGGTTTCTTCTTATCCGGCCAAGAATACAATTGAGGTGCAGTTTCAGCTTCAGATAAATCCTTAACACTACCATTCGACCCAGGCGCACTGGAAGCAATCGCAAATCGAAATCCTTTCTGTTGAGAACTGGCAGATAACGTTATCTTGGTCCCACATCTTCTCGAGAAACTAGGAAACAGCCCAGCACAGTGCCTTGCCCTACAATTGAACGGTAAAAGACTTGCTGAAGCAGCTAATGCGGGCGATGACATCTTTCGGGGTTTATCTGTATATATCAAAAAGAGAGGAGACAACTGAAACTTCAAATTTCCTATTGGCGTAATTTTATAAACAAAAGATCCACTGACATCTCTATAGAATATCAAAGCGCACACACACACAAACTTATATAATCATGAACATGAAATCCTTTGTTCTGCAAAACGAAACAATAATGCCCCATTTGATAACCATTTCATTTTTTTTACTTTGGTTTTCAATTCTTGTGCTTTAAATATGTGAAAGTATATAAAGAAGGGATGACGAAGGGCATTACTATTGGCCAGTCTTGAGAGCGAAAACAACTTAAAATAGTTTTTGGTTTTCTTTTCGTTTTTACTTTCCAATTCGTGTATCCTCCCTTATAAATTTCTTCAACATTTCTCCCAAAATCCATCACCCCTTCTCCTATATCCCCCATTTCTCCCATGTATCTACCTTCAATCTCTAACACAAAAAAACAACAAACTAAGAACGAAATGGTCATCAAACGGGCGCTAAATTGTCAGATTAAACAATAAACAAGAACAGTGGGGTGAGCCAGGATCCAATTCGGAGTGGACTAAACCGAAAACCAATTCATCATACACCACCCAAATGCACCACATTTACCTTAATAAAAGCAGAATTAGTAAATTAACATGCTACCAGTAAGAAATTAAACATAAACAGAAAATTCACAAAATAATTATCATATAAAACAAATGCACCCTAGTATTCTCAACATCAAATTTCAAATTAAACCAAATACACAATATTTGTAGCGGAAAGGACACAGAAAAACCAGAAACTCAACAAACAAGAAAACTGTGGGAAACAAATTTAAAAAAAAAAAAAGAAAAAGAAAAAGGGAAATTGGAAAGTACCTTTTTGAGTGATGGGTTAAGTCATCACTGATAAGGAACTGAAGAGGCACATGAGCAAGTAGGTAGCTACTGGATAGACACCGACGCAGAAGAAGGAGAAGAGTGCGTGTACGGGCTGGGCTTAGGGGTGAGATGGATTATGGGCTTGCTGGAACAACCCGAACCGACTATTATTTGTGAGGATGTCAATTTGAGATACGTGGCGGCTTGACGTCCCTTTTTATTCTTCATCACCAAAACTTTTACACAAAATTTTCTCCCCACTTTTTTTTTTTCTTTTTTTTTCTGGGTTTTGTTTTGGGAGCAATTTGATTATGGTCACAACTTCTTTTTTTTTTGTCGAAATGGTCGCTACGTATTTCAAGATTAAGTTTTCAAGGAGAGGCCACAGGAGAAATTTTATTTTAGGCGGAGAGGGAATTGTATGTATTTATTGACCTTGATTCAAGAGGAGAATCGACACACCCCGACCTGGGAAGGTTGAAGCATGTTGGCCATCACCGCGAGGTGACATAACCATAAGGATAAGTGATGTGAAAAGTGAAAAAAATTTAAAACTAATTAGAACTAATTATACTAAACAGTGATAGAGTGCGCAATCGTGGGTATGACCCACTACAATTATTCAAAGCTTAAAAAACAGTACGACTACCAAAGAGTAGTCAAAGCAACTAAAGTACACTTATTACACAATAGTGATAAGTTCTTACGTCTAAGACTGAAGAGATTGTCAGAACTGCCGAGATTCCTCGAGTGCCACAAAGAGTACAGCTATCTAGGAGGAGGGGCGAAAAACAAAGTTGAGTGGGTCAGCAAAACAATGTTTATAAGAAAAACCTTTATTTTCGAAAGTACTAACCCCTCGCCGTAAAACAAGTATAGTTTCCTCAAAACGTACTAAGTAAGTATGTAAGCAATTATGTATAATAGCAATGTAACCTGCAATATGCCATAATGTGATATACCAAATGCCACAGTAATATAATCATGTGATAATCAATTATAAACAGTTTGCTCATCATTTAGGCTAACACACGAGTCGGAATTGCCTAAGGCAACTCTACCCGACAGGACTGGGTGTAATCAATACGCTCTAGTACTACGATCACGTGAAGACTGGTGCAGAAGCACAGTCACATACAAGTCGGATTGCCTAATGCAATCTACCCGACAGGACTGGCACCTAACTTGGATCCAAGGTGAGCGAATGGTGCGGATGTGAACATACACGTGAAGGACTGGCCCTGACCCTGGACGGAGTACTAACATCGGGGTGCAGCAAAATGAGCATGTACAAATATGTATGAATGTCATGACTGAAACAACCCATCCCGAGTTTTACTGTACAAAAAGGGTATTTTTGTATTTTTCACTAAGTTTGGGGATACCTTTCCTTTTAAAATTAGTTTTTAGTTCTTAATTGGTGAGCCAAGGGGGCCCACCCTTTTGATTTTTGTCTCCCGGTCTCATCTCTCTCTTCTTTTTCAGTTCTCTCTGTCTCTCACTCAAGGACCAAAATATCGATATTATCGGCGATATTTCGCCGATAATATCGTTTTTTTCATCTCGCGATATTTTTATACTTATTCATTTAATTATCGTCAATATATCGATATTTTTGTCGATATTATTGCGATAATATCGGAGACGATAGTTTCAGCATTTTAATGCATTATTTGGGCAATATATCGCGATATTATCCCTACTTATCTAATTAGGTTTTTGATTTGTGATTGCAGGTTGCATCCGGAACTGATTCGGCCTAATCTCAACTAAGGACGTGCAATCAACAATCATCCACCCCATCACATTCATCATCCATTCCTATACATTCATGAGATCAGGCAGTGTGGAGTGCAGAAACAACGTTGAGGTTCAGAAATACTCACAGGGGGTTACTGAGAAGCTTATGTGATACTTGGATCTGTTCGCTCACTCTCTCCCATTAAAACTATTACCTACCATCACCAAATTCCTAATACATACATTCTACCTTTCGGGGATCCAAGCTGCCTACACACAGAAGAAACAGAAATTTGAGATTTGAACTGAACTTGAACATGCAAAAACTAGTTTGCGAGCATGATTCCTTACCTTTGGTTTTCAATCCGTGTCCTTTGTTTAGTCGGATCTACGATCTCTGAATATCTATGCCCTCTCTTTCTTGTGTTATGCCGTATCCTAGCCCTCAGAGTAAATTCTTGTGCATAAATCAGAACACGGATGGGTGTAAAAATCACAGAAAAATGGAACTTTGAAACTAACATCAGAATCGAAGTTTGGGGGTGACTGCGTTTTTACCTGCAGAATGAAGGAGTTTTGGATGATCGACCATGGATCTGGAACTTTTGGGTGTTGGTGTGTCTCTCTTGTTGTGGATCTGAATACTCTCGCAGAAACAAACGCATGCATACTGAGATCCAGTGCAGATGATGACTTCCATTTACGGGACCGTGAGCAATGCAGGCATGCATGTGTATTGTTTGCGAGAGAGGGATGAGAGAAATCAATAGCCTATTTTGGTTTCTAGAGAGAGGAAGTCCTTGGGTTTCTAAATATTATCAAACATGTGAGAAGGGCTATTTTGAAATACAAAGAGAGAAGGAGAGCAGTTCGGCTCTGGGTTGAAAATGAGGAATCCAATGCTTTTCTCCATACCGGTGCTAGGGTTTTGATGCACATGGACTCGTGTGGGCCGTCCGTGTGGTGTCTCCACTTTTCTTGGGCATTTGTTTTGCGGGCTGGGTTTTACAACCCCATTGATCTTCCCAATTTCATTTTTAAACAATTAACTAAGATTTGGTTTTAACATAGATTATTCATTCAATCCCTGTGGAAAACGATCTTGTTTGAGCTGCTATACTACAACAACCTTGTACTCTTGCAAGTATTTTTATGTGTTTTTATCCCTACTTTTGTAGGTGGTAAAAATCCCTATCAAGAAATTGGCGTCGTTGCAGGTTTATTATCGATAATATTGCGAGATGAAACCCAAAAATACTTGAAAAATGCTGAAAAGTCTCAATCTTGCGCATAGAGGGATTCGAACCCCTCCCTTTGTCAACCACGCACCTGGGCCTTATCCAACTCGCTACAGATGTGTTTGTGATTACATATTCAGCCTGTAATATTTATATGGTCGTTAAGATGTCTGCAAGGCTTGCAAGCTAATATTTACAAAGTCACTCATGTATCTTACCATGCAATGTATAAAGTGTAAAATATTGTACTAATTCATTATATATAAATGATTATGGTGTGTTTAAACTTCTTTCATTAATTACTACATATTTTCTACACTCACAATGTTTGCCAGCTCGCTATATAATCAACTTAAATCAGTTAAATCCATCATGCAATGCATTTCCTTCCAATTTTTTGTGATAAACTAATATATAATTGACTAAATAAACATCCTGCTAAGTTTCAATAAAAAAATTCCAAGTTTTTCTTACAATTTCCGTGGTTTTTATTCAATTTTTATCGATATCGATAATATCCCGACATTTCCGATATTATCGATATTTTAGACCTTGCTCTCACTCTTCTCCATCTTCTCTTCGTTCTTCTCTCTTTCCCCGAGCCCTTACACACGCACAGCACACAGAGCAACCATCACCACCTCAAAACATTTCCATGTCACTATCTTAAACCAGGATAAGGTCCTAGCACAACCCAGTGGCAGAGGCCACTGTCTTCCGACGAGCCCCGACGAGCTTCCACAACCTCTAACTTGGGTAGGCCTCAAAACACTGCAAATACTTCTCATTTCGACCCTATAGTTCTATTCTAACCCCGTGGTTGTGTTTTGGACGTCAAACCATGAAGAAACACGGCGGGGAGACTACCCCAGATTTCTGGCGAAGAACCCGACGCCTTTCGAGCCAATTTCATGCCAAACCAAGGCTAGTTGGCCGGCGTGAAAGGTATCAAACTCTTCATCTCGCCGAGTACTACAACTTTCCTTTTTGTTTCACCCAATTTCGTTAAGTATTGAAGAAGTTATACTCATTTGAATCTTACCCAGTTTCCAGCGACCTCCGTGGCTTTCGAGGCGTTTTCCGGCCAAACCACGGCGATTTAGACATCGTGTGAGGTACCATTCTCTTCGTCTCTTCGAGAACTACAACTTTTGTTCTTATTTCACTTGATTTAGTTGAGTAGTGACAAAGTTATGAGTGTTTAACTTGGGTGGTTTTTCGGCCGAATTTCCGACCTTCTTCTTCCTTGGAATCCAGCAACCAGAACCCAAAAAGCCTTTGGGCCTTTCTTGCCGAGCCCAATCCAAAACCCATTTCAGTTTTTATGTTTTTTTTTATTTTTAAAGACCCAAAGGGCCTTGGGCCGGTTTTAAATGAAAGGGGCTTAAAGACCGGGTCTTTGTGTGAGGCCTTTGGGCCGTGTGTGTGTGTGTGTGTGTTGTGTGTGTTGTGCATGTGCAGTAGGTGTGTGTACCATGTGTGTGTGTACTCTGTGTGTGCGTGTGCCGTAGGTGTGTGTATGTGTAGGTTTGGGCTTAAGCCCAAACCACCCCTTTTTTCTAACCTATCCAAACCCAAAACCCTTGGGCCCTTGAAACTCAAACCCATTACCCTTTAAAGCCTAACCTAAAACCCAAATCCTTTTATTTGTATTTATTTTATTTGAAGCCCAAACCTTTTTAACCTAGGGCCTTAAGTACTAAACCCTTTAACCTTTCAAACCCTAAACCCTAACAAGCCCAAACCCTTTACGGGGAATATTCCGTCAGGGAATATTCTTTTTACTTTACAAAATTATCCGGGACCCTTTCTAGGGTAATTCGACGTCCTGAATCCGTTTTCGACGTCCGTGTTCCCAAATTAAATCGTTTGACTAGAGTTTGGCCAAGCGTACCCTTTATGTGCTTAGGGGCAATTATTGTGACGTTTCGTCTTCGCTAATGGCGCAGCTTTTGGCGGCTAAGTACTGTGAGTGGACCACCTTCAAAAATAGCATGTTTTAAATTAAAGAATTGCATATGTTCCTAGCATGCCTTGCAGATTATTGATTTGATGAATACTTTACAGGAAGCATGATGCTTTGAATATTATTGATTATATATTTTGAACTATTTTCATTATATCGTATTTTCTATAAACCCACATTCTGGTAGGCTATCTGATCGATGACGATAGAATGCTAAGAATGTGTTTCAAATGCTTTTAGAACACCTCTTCGTAGTATGGAGGATCGATGAATTTATGCTACGAAGTTGTATTTTAGAAATCTGTTTGGTGCGTACCTAGTGAACACCATGCCGCCAGGTGCGAAGACTTGTAGTTGGCAAAGGCCTGGAGAAATAATCCCTAGCGGAAGGCTGAGGGACCACGGAGACTGGCATCGGGCCGGGGGGGAGTTATCTCATGGTGAAGGCCATAGAGATTTAGGTGCAGGCATTGGGCCGGAAGTTATTATTATTATTTGGTGATACCCACTAGCAGCACAACTATTTATGATTGATGTTATGCTTCCTGATTTGATTTCTGAGATTGATTTGCAGATATATATTGAATTGTTTTATGGCATGCTAGAGGGTTTGAAAAACCCATCACTTATTATGCTAGTTGTTTTCATTATTAAACTTTGGGGGTTAGTATGTTCATAACTGTTTTCGTACTACATATATAAACTTGGTCCACTCACCCTTGTTTTGCGCCCCCATTCAGGTATTAGAAACGAGGCATACAATCCCGGCATCAAGGCACTTTTGCATCAACATCTTCGAGTCCACTCGGTGTAGGATCCACTCCTTTGTTCATTCAATTTTTATATTAATTCTTTTAGTGTTCTAGATTAGATGTGTGCTCTGAACACATTCCTTAAATACATATTCTCTATTCTTTTATATTTATAAGTCTTATTTATCCCTTATTTTCAGCATTCTCACTCAATAAATGGCTTTTGTCACCCTCGGGTGTCGGCCAGCACGTGCCTATCCTGGTATTCGGGGAATATCGGGGTCAGGGCGTGTCAATGACAGTAATATCCCAACCATATAGCAGCATTTATCACAATTTATATCACAATAACGAAGACTTGGCAATATAAGCGTAAAAGTGAAGTAACTACGCATTTAGGGAAACTATAAATATGTATAGGTATAAAATAAACTGCCCACTCACAAGCAAGGACTGAAAAATCGATAATATCGGCGAAATATCGCCGATATTATCATTTTTTGGCAAAGGCGATATTTTCAGAGTATTCCAATTGATTATCGTAATAATATCGCGATCTCTCTCCGTCGTCGCAGGCTGCCAAGATCATCTCTCTGCCAAGATCTACGCCTCTCTCTGCAATCCTCTCTCCGGATCCCAAAACCCGCTCGGGTTTGATGGATCCCAAAACCAGCTCGGGTCTGATGGTGCTCGCCGCCGCCGGGAGGTGAGAAAGGGAGGAGGAACGGAGGAGAGGGAGGGAGAGTTCAGGAGGGTGGTGGAGATGCTACGCTGGCATCGGGGTGGACGAATTTGGGTGTGCCTGGGTGTGGCCGGAATATGGGTTGGGTGTCCTTGGGGTCATTGGGGTTCCTCTGCGCGTCGCCGTGCTTCCCAGAGACGGAGGAGAGGGAGGGAGAGTTCAGGAGGGTGGTGGAGATGCTGCGCTGGCATCAGGGTGGACGAATTTGGGTGTGGGTGTGGGTGCGATCGGGGAAATGGAGTGAGAGAACGAGAGTTCGAGAGAGAGATAGAGTTGAGAACTGAGAGAGTTGAGATCTGAGAGAGAGTGAGGGGTCCGAGAAAGACTCGGGAAAAGAGAGAGAGAGATATATATAGGGTGAGGGTTAGTGGGCTGCCACGTGGCAGCGTGACAGAGAGTGAGAATCAAGATGGAGGGTCTAGATTAGATTAGGATAAAGGACTCAATTGCACAATTTATATAATTTCAGGTAAGAGTGAAAATATAAATTAATCTGGGGGTGGGGTTTCACAGGATTGGAGTTCTACTTTCAACGGACCCGTGTCCATAACCTCAGAATGTGGCTCTGCTCCACTTGCAAAACCCGACACTTGCAAACGTTTGTGCCTATTCGACATGATGGTTCATCTAAAACAAATGTCCAAGTCGGCATTTGTGCCTATCCGAGCATTTGTGGCAGTAGATCGTGCACTGGGCATGCCTACCTGTTATGTAAAGATCTGTGCGTGTGTGGTCTGTGCGTGTGTGTGTGTGTGTGTCCGAGAGAAAAAAACAAAACGTGTGTGTGTGTATGTTATTCGAGAGAAAAAAACAAAACATCCAAATAATTTTGACAACTTTTGGAGATTTATCATTTGATGACTACTCTTCACAATACACTTACTCTACACATAGAGATGATGAAGATAGTGAAAATTTTGAACCTCATAGGAACTCTATGTGGTACTAAGTCACTCATGTATCTTACCATGCAATGTATAAAGTGTAAAATATTGTACTAATTCATTATATATAAATGATTATGGTGTGTTTAAACTTCTTTCATTAATTACTACATATTTTCTACACTCACAATGTTTGCCAGCTCGCTATATAATCAACTTAAATCAGTTAAATCCATCATGCAATGCATTTCCTTCCAATTTTTTGTGATAAACTAATAGATAATTGACTAAATAAATATCCTGCAAAGTTTCAATAAAAATTTCCAAGTTTTTCTTACAATTTCCGTGGTTTTTATTCAATTTTTATCGATATCGATAATATCCCGATATTTCCATCGATATTTCCGTGTTTTTGGACTACCGATATTTCCGATATCATCGATATTTAATACCTTGCCCACAAGTACGTCGCTGGGTCGTAGCCCTCGAGCCTAGCCTGGCCTTGTATATCCTCGGGATACGTTTCCCCTATATGTGAAATAACTATAATATAATTAATTAAAGCACATATACGGAAACCTAAATAAAACCCTCATAGTTTGCTCAAACCTAGGGTTTAAATACATGAAATCGATCTACTCGACGTCACGAACATCCTCAAAATTTTAGAATGAATTTTGGACACCGCACGCGCCCCCACGTTCCGGCAATGGCACGGCCAGACACGCCCTCACATGCGGCCAAACCCTAACAGAGGCCTAACGGCCGTTAGGAATATTCTGTTCAATGCTAACAGAGTTTAACGGCGTTACCTGACGTCGTCAGGAATATTCTGTCAACTCTGACGGAATATTCCGCCTCCTTCCCCGGCGAGCCTCGCTGTCACCGTCGTCCGCCGCCATCTGCAACTTGAATTTCGCCGAATTTCTGGAAAATTTTCAAACTTACTAATCTTCTTCATTTCTCAACCATTTTCGACCTACTTTATATGGATTTGAAGCTCATGAAAAGTAGAATCGCATTATACCTGTTTGGAGTCCAAAAAATGGACGGAGGTGGCCGGAATATGCCTCGAAAGTTCCGGCCAAAAGTGAACTCGTCGAAACTCGGTCGTTTCACTTCCAAACTTCTTCCAAATTGTTGTATGAGCCTCAAGGAGTTGCTTAGAAGCTTCCCCAAGCTCCAAAACTTCCTAACTCGCTCAAAATCACGTCGAACTCAACTCGACCGAGTTCGGACCTTCCGAGTTAACGAGTCAAAACTCGTCCATTCCTGATTTCAAGAACATGGTTGTGTTCATGAGGATGAGATGAGTACAATGGTGTGGTTTTTGGGCTCGATCCATGGTGTTTAGGGTTCGTTCTTCCTTGTTGCAGAGGAAGAAGGTATACGGGAGAGAGAGAGGAGAGAGAAAGAAGATATTTTTCCTTGCTTTTTCTGATTGGGTGCAGGGAAATGGGAAAGGATGGGATTGGTGAGAGAGTGAAATAATGGGGGAGGGTGCACAGTTTGGGTAGAAAATATAGGCTAGGGATAGGGTTTTAGATTTTCTACAGAAAAGGAAATCGAAATCTATCTGAAACAGTGATTTCACACTGATAAAAATTCACGTGTACTCGTAACAACGTGTACAATTTAAATACGATAGTGAGAAACGAAATAAAAACGATATAAATACGTCCACGTCATTTGCCAATAAGGGCATAATAGTCAATTCACATAATCTAGGAGAATTTACATAGGAAAATTAGGGACGGGTCGTCACAAGAATTGTTTCAATTAACCTATGCTAAAAAATGAAATGACCATTAACCTATGTCGATATATGAAATTATGGATGTAGATGGCGTTTTACAACAATGCTGAAAAATGTTAATGCTTTATGTAGCATGGTGCGGGTTCGATCCATTTCCCTAACATTTAACAAGTTAATCTACTAATGCTATTGTATGTCAAAACAAAATATATGAAAATATCAGTTAACCTAAATTAAATTTTCTTTGTTCTTGACGGCCAAGATATATGAAATCACACCAATGCAATGGGAGGTTCCCTAGAGAGTCAGTTCTATCATCAATGATGTTCGTGACATGTCTCAATCTTCAATCATATTAATTGGAAGCACATTTTTAAGGAGGCAAGTTTTGTTGCGGATACTTTAGCTCATCTTGGTCTTTCCATTTCGAATCTTCATGTTTGAGATTTATGTTTACCTGATGTGGCTCTTCTTGCTTTTTAGTATGTTATATTATGTGAAAAATTATACTTAGAGGAGTCTAAATGTCCAATTTAGAGTGTCAACAATCTTATCTAAAGTCAAAATTCTATTTGATATTATTCAACACACGTGTTATAGTTTGAGTGAATTCGATGCTACATATCAGTATTTTAACGTTGCATGTTATATGCACCTAATAACTTGTCCCCAAACATAATGCTCACGTACCAGTTACCACATGTTATAATCCTAATTTAATCGAAATTTCAGAATTCAAATGTGGAATTTAGGCAAATAGTACAAACATTTCTCAAGGTCCAGATTGATGCATGGAAAAATAGCCTCTTGGTTTTTCGTTATCCCCAACACTCCACGCTTCCACAACCCTTACCCCATCCAAACGGATTTGGATTCCCTTCCGATTCTGATTGTGAGGATTCGAGGGATTAAGTCACTATAGCCGTTCACCACCCACTCTAGGGACACAAATCAAAAATTTTAAATTTTATCTACATGGCATTATGATTTGTAACCGTATAATGTGTGGTGAGCGATTATGATGACTTGATACTTCATCCCACAATGAGGAGGTTTTGGAGGAGATCCAAATCCCATCCATACAATACCGTACGGGTCATATCACAATCAGATAGGGCGCCAAAACCCCTCCAACGACTCTCTCTCTCTCTCTCTCTCTCTCTGGGATAAGAAGAAGCAATGGCTACAGAGTCAGTGAGAGTGTACAGTTTTAGCTTCAATGGAGGTTCTCAGACTCGGCCGGCCATTTCTCCCTCCCCAGCTCGCTTTCTCGGTCTTCGCCATCGACCCTCTTCTTCCCTCACTTCGCCTTCGCTTTCCCACTTCTTTGGGAATGTTCGTATCAGCTCCCACTCCTCAAAGCTCTCGAATTTGCGCCAGCAGAGCCGAAGAAACCTCTCTGTTTTTGCCATGGCCGCAGAGGGTAGTTTTCTCCTCCCGTTCTTTGTGTTCCTATTGTTTATCTGCCGCTTCCTTGCTGAATTATTGCTCTCTGAATTGTTTTGTGGATTCCCAAATTGTTCAATTTTTGGTTATTTAGTGAGATCTATGTGCATTTTGGTTCAGCCCTTATTTGAAATGAATCGAATTTAATATTTAGAACCAAAAATAATTTATTTTTCCAATTGGGATGATTGTGCCTCTTTTTTTATTTAGGACTTTGATGTTCAAAATTATTCTGGATAAGAAATCGATTTTTGCAGTCAATAGTTATTGTATACGGGTACTTGGGATCGAGTAGAGCATATAAACTTCACGAAACATTCACTGTGAATTTGCAACCACAGCAGAAGTAGCTTAGCTTTCTGTGTTCTTAATATACTCTAATTTAATTCTGGTTTATCGGACTAAGGTAATCGAATGTTCTGTGGTATCGATGTCGTTGTCTAGAACACTTGTATTGATAGGAATTCTATCTTTTGGCATGTTGATAAGTGATGTTGTTCTCGACAGTTCAAGGATATCGCCTCTCCATGGCCATGTAGCTACTTCGTTGCCAGATGAAAACACATGCTTCTTTGTCTTTCGAATGAAATCATATATAACTGAATGGTGCTCCATTTTAATGTATTTCTTTGGGGTTTCTTTAACTGGATATGTAATTAAACCTAGAAACTCTTTATACTTGTTTCAGTTTACTAATAATATTTGTCGTAGTGTTTGTTAATCAGCTGATATAGCAGATATGTATTTATTCTATTTGTTTGTTCATTGTGCCAGATGGAAAGCGTGCAGTAGCTTTAGAAGATTATCGCAACATAGGAATTATGGCTCACATAGATGCAGGGAAGACGACTACAACTGAAAGAATCTTGTTTTATACTGGAAGAAACTATAAAATAGGGGAGGTACATGAAGGAACAGCAACTATGGACTGGATGGAGCAGGAACAAGAAAGAGGCATTACCATAACTTCTGCTGCAACTACAACATTTTGGGACAATCACAGGATTAACATCATCGACACTCCTGGCCACGTTGACTTCACCCTTGAAGTGGAGCGGGCTCTAAGGGTGCTGGATGGTGCTATATGCTTGTTTGACAGTGTTGCTGGTGTGGAACCTCAATCTGAAACTGTGTGGAGGCAAGCTGATAGATATGGAGTGCCCAGGATTTGCTTTGTCAATAAAATGGATCGTCTTGGAGCAAACTTTTTCCGAACAAGAGACATGATAGTGACAAATTTGGGTGCCAAACCACTTGTACTTCAAATTCCAGTTGGTGCAGAAGATAATTTTAAAGGAGTTATTGATCTTGTGAAGATGAGAGCTATACTTTGGTCTGGAGAAGAGTTGGGTGCTAAATTTGTTTACGAGGAGATTCCATCTGATCTTCTGGAGCTGGCTCAAGAATACAGGGCAGAGATGATAGAAACCATAGTTGAGTTGGATGATCAAGCAATGGAGGGCTATCTAGAAGGAGTTGAACCTGATGAGGAAACCATTAAGAAATTAATTAGGAAGGGAACCATCGCAATTAGTTTTGTGCCAGTATTATGTGGTTCGGCTTTTAAAAATAAGGGGGTTCAACCATTGCTTGATGCAGTTGTGGATTATTTGCCTTCACCACTTGACGTGCCACCAATGAAGGGGACTGATGCAGACAACCCTGAAATCACGATTGAAAGGGCTGCAAGTGATGAGGAACCATTTGCTGGGCTAGCATTCAAGATCATGAGTGATCCATTTGTGGGATCCCTTACATTTGTGAGAATCTATGCAGGAAAGCTAACCGCTGGATCCTATGTGTTAAATGCAAACAAGGGAAAGAAGGAGAGGATTGGTAGACTTCTAGAAATGCATGCAAACAGTAGGGAGGATGTAAAGGTAGCTTTAGCTGGTGATATCGTTGCACTTGCAGGCCTGAAGGATACCATTACCGGTGAAACATTGAGTGACCCCGATCATCCTATTGTGCTTGAACGAATGGACTTCCCTGATCCTGTAATTAAGGTTGCCATTGAACCCAAAACTAAAGCTGATGTTGATAAGATGGGAGCTGGTTTGGTTAAGCTTGCTCAAGAAGACCCTTCTTTCCACTTCTCTCGGGATGAAGAGATCAACCAGACAGTGATTGAAGGAATGGGAGAATTGCATCTTGAGATTATTGTTGATCGGCTCAAGAGAGAATTCAAGGTCTGTGTCCGCTACTCCATGTTTCTCATTGTCCATTTTACTTATGATCCTTACCTTCACCATAAAAGATTCGGGGTTTTTTTTCTTTGTTTGTGCGTTTTCTTGTATTGCCATAGTGCCATCTTCTGGATTATTAATCTCACCCATGTTTGTGCTTGTATCTTATGTATAAATATACACGTATATGAATATAAAAGGACCGTGCACCTACCTATGAACTTAACCATTTGAAATGTGTTCATTGTTATTCCTTTGAGAATTTTCTAAGAATTGAATGCTCCGGATATGTAGTTGATTTGGATTTTCATAGCTGGGATTGCTTGATCTGTGCAGGTTGAAGCAAATGTTGGTGCACCCCAGGTAAACTACCGGGAAAGCATTTCGAGAACCTCCGAAGTGAGGTATGTGCACAAGAAACAATCAGGTGGACAAGGTCAATTTGCAGATGTCACCGTACGGTTTGAACCAATGGAGGCTGGCGGTGGATATGAGTTTAAGAGTGAAATCAAGGGAGGTGCAGTGCCAAGAGAATACATTCCTGGGGTGATGAAAGGATTAGAGGAGTGTATGAGCAACGGTGTGCTCGCAGGCTTTCCTGTTGTTGACGTACGCGCTGTACTAGTTGATGGTTCTTACCATGATGTCGACTCGAGTGTGTTAGCATTTCAATTGGCAGCAAGAGGAGCTTTCCGGGAGGGGATAAAGAAAGCTGCCCCGAAAATGCTTGAACCAATAATGAAAGTTGAAGTTGTTACACCAGAAGAACATCTCGGAGATGTGATTGGTGATCTTAACTCGAGGAGAGGACAGATCAACAGCTTCAATGACAAACCTGGTGGTCTCAAGGTACGTCTAAGGATTTATAACGAGACCGATACTTATGATTGCAGCTAGCAAGCGTGTGTTGTTAAATACATTCAAATCTTGACAAAGTACTATACAGTGGTAATCATGTTTCGGTTACTAATAGAGCGTTTCGGTATTAATCCAGGTGGTGGATTCACTGGTTCCTCTTGCGGAGATGTTTCAGTATGTGAGTACGCTGAGGGGCATGACGAAAGGTCGTGCATCGTATACAATGCAGTTAGCTAAGTTTGACGTTGTTCCTCAGCACATTCAGAACCAGCTTGCTGCCAAGGAGGAAGAAGTTGCTGCTTGATTTTGTTTCCATGTATGGTCAGATCAGAGGGACCTTATAATTTAAGTCCCAACTCATTATTTGAGAAAAAACCTCTTCTTTTTTTTTTTTTTTTTTTTTTTTTTTTTTTTTACTCTGCATCAAAAAATATTGAAGTATTGATATTGGACACCGCTCGTAAGCTCAACAAAACCACAAGTCCTGTCTTGCTTTTGTATTACTACCACTTTTATTGCACCTTTCCATAAAGGTAATCAGAATCAAAAAGCATAATTGAATTCCGATTATGAGATACTTTAGTGTTTATTAAAAATATTGGAAATCAAAATGTTGGTGGGACATACCCGTATTTTGAAATCCAACTTAAAAATTTGGAGAAATTAAATTTCCTACATTTAGGTGAAAGTTGAATCCTCAATTGTTAGAGAAATCAGAATGAATTTTTCTTTGTCAATATACCTTCACTTATTTTTAAAATTTTAAATTGCCCTTTACATTTACCGCATACAATCAACTACTGCCAAGTTTAATGTGAAGTTCAACAATAATAATTAAATAAAACTAAATAATTAAATTTCAGTTAATACTTGTTGAATGGCGGGATTTAAATTTTTTTTATTAATTATTATATAAAATTTAACCAAAGCATTAGTATATAAATAATTTATTTCAACTAAGAGCTTTTTAGTAATTATATTGATTTTCATTTCGATTCAGGTGAATTAGTAACAGTTTATATAAAATCTAAGATTAAGTACCTAAAACTCTCAAACCTTTTAGTGTCATTTCAAATTGGTCTCAACCTTTTTAAACATTCCAAACAAATACCCAATCTATTAAAAATGTCGCATCTCTGAAGCCTCAATTAAATTTATGTTAAATTAATTAGGGTTTACTTTGTCTCCAACGCCAATAGAAAGTCATACAAGCACGGCTTTCATCAAGTAACGGTCACTATCATCCCCTCCAGGCCATCATCTCCAAACTCAACGCATAATCACAAACTCCACCCTATAACTCAAGTTGCAAACATTGAGAGCAGCTCCACTGTGGGATGCTGCTCGGGGGACAGTGGATGAAAAAGGGGCCTAGAGCCCGGCTTCAGCCCTCCAGCGTTGGGAGCCCGAGCGACTGGGCAGGGCCGAGCAAGGGGCCTGTGAGGAATCGCCAACCCTTAAGCCCGAAGTGGATGTGACGCCAGGCCTGACGTTAGCCTGGCGTCGGGCCTTTTTTTTTTTTTTTTTTGTGTCAGGCGCGTGCCCCTCACTCGCGAGTGGGGGCGCCTCAGCCAACACCTTTTCAGACGGCGAGGCCCGCGGCGCAGTTTCACCCAGTTACCGTTGGGAAGCCACGTGGCTTCCCATGGCCTGTTCGATCTCAACGGCTCTTTAATATGAGTCGTCCGATTTGCAACAGTAATAAAAAAAAATTCTGATTTAATATCAACCGTTCGATCTGAGATCAACGGTTGATATTAATCTGCTTTATAAACAAATAAATAATAGAAAAAATAGTTTAAAAATTAAGAAAGTTACCGTTGTGACACGTGGCACAATCTGGAGTGTTAGAATTCAAATTTTTTTAAATCCAACGGCAGAGATTAATTAGTTGAATAAAAAATTTAAAAAAATTGTAAACAATCCAAAAAAAAATCTAAAAACCTCGCATCTCACCCTTCTTCAGAAGCCTTTGCAAGTCCATGTGAGTAGGTTTCCGGAGGTACTCTGCGGTGTACAAAGATTCGACTGCTCCGCAAAACCTCATCAGGGAGGGACTCAAGAATGGTTAATTTCCCCATCCTCGTTATCTCATCCACTTGGTCTGCAGATGCTCCATACGCAAGCATCTGCAAACGCAGCAATGATTTTTTGCTCGGGCAGGAGACCCATAGCACCAAAAGCATCCTTCTTTTGCACAAAGTAAGAATCATGGTTGCAAACATCAGTCATGATTCTGTTGAACAAATGTCGTTCCATTCTAAAACGACGTCTGAAGTACGTATCAGGAAATGCACTGTTATGGACAAAGTAATCGTCCAACAGCTCTACACCCCGTCGTTGCCTACTTCTATCAAGGTTTCTGGAACGGCTGGGCCTGGATATCTGAGCCACAACTTGGATGACTCGACGAGAATGTAAGGCTCTGGCCATTCTTACTTCGTCATCTCTCCTTGTACGCTCCCCATCCTCTTCCATCTCATTTTGGGCTATTTGAAGATTGAACATTCCTTCAGATTGGTTAAACAATTCTTCCTCTTGCTGATCGATTTCCAACATCATCCTTGATGAAGAAGAAGACATTGTAAAAAGGAAGCTGAAGCTATGAATAATGATAAAGATTTTGGTGATGAAGGAAGCAGAAACTATGAATAATGATAGAGATCTTGAGAAAATTGGTGTGAGATTTGTGAGGATGGATGGTGGATTATATGGACGATTCAGAAAGGATTAGCTTGTAGATAGGGCCACGTGGCATGCCGTCATTTGTTAAAAATCTGATCGAAATCTATCCTCAAAGATTCTGAAAAGATAACGACACGTGGCACGATGGCATTGGATAAAAATCTTATCGAAATTGATCGCCAATAATTATCTTTTCGGATAATGACACGTGGCGCAACGAGAACGATTAAAAATCTGATTGAAATCTATCCTCAAAGATTCTGAAAAGGTAACGACACGTGGCACGATGACATTGGATAAAAATCTTATCAAAATCCATCACTAAATAATTATTTTGTTGGATAAAATGACACGTGGCGCAACGAAAACGATTTAAAAAATCTTATCCGAAATTACAAATAATTTTATTTTGTATTATTTAAACAACAAAAAAACTAATATTTTATTGCCTATTGCCAGGGGGAGGGCTCCCACGTTGGAGATGCAAATGGCAATTACTGTTTGTGGATGCAAATTTTCTCCTCTTCGGTCTTGGACGATTTTGCACCTACAAAACAATTAACACCTTAGGTTAAGGCCAAAAACCTCACGCGCCCACGATGAATGGGGGGGGCTTTGGCCGAAGAACCTCTGATGCCAAAGTTAGAATTTTAGAGAGAAAAAGTGTTTAGAGTGTTTTCGCCAAAGGATTGGAATTAGGTTTTTGGTGAGAATGGGAGAGTATTTATAGGAGATGGCCGGTCCCCTTTGGAGAAAAGGTGGCCGGCCCCTTGGAGGGATTTTTGGGTGTGATCTAGGTTTAATTAGCCCATTTATTGGCTAATTAAACCAAAAGGGAATGTATTTGTATTTATGAAAAATGGTTATAATGAGTAATTGGATGATTGGCTTAAAAAAGGAGGAAAAGAGGAAGGAAAATATGGGAAATAAAGAGGGAGCGGCCGGCCCCTCTTTGGAGAGAAAGGGCCGGCCCTTTGGGGTATTTTCTTGGTCTTCAAGGCTAATTTAATTGACAAATCAAGGAACAATAATCCCATTAATTTGCCAATTATCTCCATTTATGTGGGATAATTGGTAGATTTATGAGATAATTGCCTTAAATGTGGATGGATGAAATAATTCGGATTTGTTTACCTTTTATGGGCGCTTTTGACTTGACCGATGATAATTACCGGCTGCTCGCACGTAGGAATTCCGATGCACCTCAAGGGCATTTTTGTCTCCTTAATCCGAAAGTCCACGTGTCGCCTTGTGATTATTTTTGGCTCCACAAATGCCCCCACACCTGTTGGGCTGCTCGCAGAAAAGGGCAACAGGTGTAGAGACTCTCATACTTTAGGAAACTTCAAGCTGCTTCATGTTTTGTTGATTTTCCTCTTGTAATAGGAAGGTAAATCCCTTCAGGAAAAGGGAAGTAAATTTCCCTTAAAGCTTATTTAAGTCCACCTTAAGTGGATTATTAAATCAACCTTCAGAGAAGAATTTACTTCACCTTACAAGAGAGAAAGAAAGCTTAGAGGATATTTGTTCCCCCTCCTCTAGCAGTCTTCCACATCTTGCCTGTGTAAAGGATCGCTCCTCGCTGCTTCTAGGTAAGAAAAAATTAATTTTCTTGTCTTCCTTGAATCTTGGTTGGATGAGGACCCGAGACTTGTGGTTGGTGATTCATGAGACCATGAAAAATATATGTATGCATACATATATTCATATTTTCTTCTTGCCCTTTCCTTGGCTGAGCGCGGGGCGCTGTTGTGGAGAAAGAAACCAGGCCGTGGGGCCTGGCTGGTTGCTAAATCCTGCGGCAGAAAAAAAAAATCTTTTTTTTTTTTTTTTTTTTTTGCAACCTTCTAACGAATCTTTCTCGTACCTTTCTTTGTAGAGTTTTCTCCACCATGTCTTCTTCGGGCCTCAGGAATGATGATAGTGTGCCGCCATTGTATCGTCAAGGCGGGTCTTTGAGCAAGGTTGGCTACTTCAAGGCTGCTCACTTCAAGATCAATTCTGATGACTCCTTTAGAGACTTCCTTGAGATGTATTGGCATGCCATTCCATCTAAAGTGCGTGTGAGGTGCGTCAAGGACGGTAGCAGTCATGAGCCATGCGATGAGGTTCGGAAGGCCATCAAATTCCACCCTTACTACTTCGTGTTGGGGTTCACCTTTCCCATGCCGCATTTTTTCCAAGAAGTGCTCTGCTCCATGAGATGTGAGCCTGCTCATTGCTTTCCAAATGCGGTTCGAGTGATGGTGGGGTTCCACAACTTGAGCCAATTCTTTGACTTGGGACTAACCACCAACGAGTTCTGGTACTTCTTCGACATAGGTCGTGTTGATGGAGTTGGGCAGCTGCGGACTCGTCATAGACTCTTTGACAATTCAAGCAAGGGTGATCATGACTGGGCCAAAGAGACCTTGGAGATAAGCGGCGAGTGGGAGTCCGATCACTCCCCCGAGCTGCGGGTGTCAACAGTCTTCATATCCGGTAAGCAAGCTGCTTTAATTTCCTTCTCGGCTGCTTGATTTTGACGTTGAACTACTCTTCAATTTTCTGATTGCTCTTTGCCATCTTTGTAGATTCGGAGTTCGGTTCAACTCCTAAGGTTTCTCCGGACATGAAGAAAGTGCATGTCGCTCTGGGCATTCCTTCCGAGTATCGTGAATGGCGCTGGCTGCTAAGTCCTCTTCGTAGGGAGAAAGATGGATTGCCCCCAAAGGAAGAAGTAAGATGGATCAAGGCAGTTGCATTAGCTTGTCCTATCACCGTGGTGGAGCCTGCTGCCAACGATGGTGGAAGAAAGAGGCATTCCCAGTCCGCGCAAGAACCGCCTGCTCAAAAGAAGCCACGGGTCGCTCTCAAGGGTTCATCCGTTGCTCATGAGGGGTTTGATGTGAAGAGGCCAAAGACTTCCTCCGCTGCTCCCGGGGGTCCACCAGCTGCTTCCAAGCTTGTGATTGACTTGACTTCAAAAGAGACTTCCGGACCTGTGCCAGTGACGCCTGCCGTTCCGAAGGCTGCTAGCTCGATCGCTGATAGGATTGCTCAGCGTCGGGGTTCGTCAGTGCCGAAGTTTGTGCTGAAACGTCCGCCTGGGGTTAAGTCTGATTCTCCTTCAGAAAAGCTTGCGTCCGTGAAGAGTGGCACGACCTCCTCGTCTGCTAAGGTGGCGCCAAATCCGGTTCCTCCCTCTGCTGAGACCAAGCTGCCTTCTGAGAGGGATGAGACTGCTTGCGCCAACGGTCCTGGTAAGTCCGCCAAGTCCAATTCCAAGGAAGCTGCTGGGATTTGTGCGCTTTTGAGGCCAGACCTTTTTGAGGATATGGACGCGTGTGCTAAATTTGTTGACGGCGTCAAAGGGATTATTGGTCCAGGCTCCTTTGTGAAGCATACGCCTGAGTACAGGAGGGCTGCTCTGTTGACCATGATGCAAAAGACGGCAATCTTGGCTGCCGAGTCCATAGTTCTTGATTAAGAGGATATCAAGGCTGCCCAGGATGTGGCGAAGTCTATGGCTGCTGAAGCTTACTCCTCGACCGAGAAAGTTAAAAATTTGGAGTCTGAGCTTGCTGCTTTGAAGGGGTCTAACGTCTCTGCCCCCACTTCTCTGCAACTTGAGACCGCTCGCCACGAGATCGCGAACTTGAAGGCTAGGCTTGATGCGACTCAAGTAAAATATGAAAGTGCAGAGAAGGAGATTGAACGTTACATACCTCAGATTCAGGGTCTCGAACGCTCCATCTCTGAATCCCGCTCCGCTGCTTATGCTAAAGATGAAGAACTAGTCGCTGCTTACAACCAGGTGATACACCTCAAGAAAATCGTTGACAGGCTTGAGCCTCAAGTGCTGGAGCTTCAAGGTGCTTTGAAGATCAACGAAAGTCTGAAAAAGGAGGTGGAGGAAATGCAGCGAGTCCGTGCTTGTCTGCTTGAGGAAATGGAGCAGCTGAAGATCGAGAAGACCGGGTTCGAGGCCTCGCTGACTCAGAATCAGTCCGACTTCTACAAACTCGGTTATGTTGATCATCTCTTTGGGCGGCCGTCTGACTTTGAGTTTTCTGAAAAAGACTTTGAGACTTTCTCCATTTCTCTAGAAGACCTGCTCGCCTTTACTTTCGAGTCCTCCATTGGTGAAATAGTTGGAGATGGGAGTATCCCCGACGGGGCAGTCGGGAGCGAAGCGCCGGATGGTAACACTGCTGGAGCTGCCGTGGCTGCCGAAGGTGTGACAATGGAGCAGTCGTCGGATGGCCAAGCTGCTGAAGAGTAGTCTTCTATGTAGCCTTTAGGATTTGTTTTTCCTTGTTGCTTTTGCTTTGCTTGAACTCCTCCAGTCTTTGTCAGTTGTTTATCAATTTTGCTAGAAAATTTAATAAACTTGTCTCCTTCGTTTTTCTCCATCTTCGCTTCTTTTGTTCATGCCTTAACCTTTAGACTTTATAGGCCAGTAGCAGGCGCGCCACTTTTTTATAAGCAGACAGGCCGCGTAGCCTACATAGTCGTAGGTGTTGGTGTAGAACTTTTCCTTGCAAAGTTGCTAGCCGTAGGGTTGGCAGCCGGACGCCTTACTTACAGAAGCAGACAAATCCACGTAACCACTAGGTTATTAACCTTTGCCTTCTCCAATTCCGTGGGTTGCGCAGCAAGTGCCACAACACTTTAGGACTTGGTGCAAGTTGCCGCAAAGTCGTTGGCCGCAAGATCGGCAGCCGGATGCCTTACTCACTGTAGCAGCCACATCCGCACGATCCCTAGGCTGTTAACCTTGGTTTTTCCCAATTCCGTAGGTTACGCAGCAAGTGTCACAACACTTTAGGACTTGGTACAAGTCGTCGCAAAGTCGTTAACCGTAGGATCGGCAGCCGGGCGCCTTACTCACTGTAGCAGCCACATCCGCGTGATCACTAGGCTATTAACCTTGGTTTTCCCCAATTCCGTAGGTTGCGCAGCTAGTGCCACAACACTTTAGGACTTGGTACAAGTGAAGCTTATCGACCACGTAGCATGTCGGTAGTGGATAAAACCTCGTATATGCCTGCTAGCTTGTTTAACCTTTCACAAGAATGTGCGGTTGTATAAGTCTAGTGTGGCTTCACTGCTTGAAGGGCAAGCCGTAGGCAGTCTTCCGGAATCCGTAGGCTACCTTAGTGTACTCGGTAGCAGCTTTAGGGTTCCACGGATAATGTGCCCCCTCCGTCTCTAGGGCCCGGTTTACCGCGGATTAGGCCAAGAGACCCAAAATCCTTCAATTAGCTAAGCCTTGAAAAAGACCATTGTGGCTACTTCTAGGAATTCCGGCGCAAGCCATCGTGCATCTAGTTACACTAGGGCAACCAGGCTCATCCACGTCTGGATGTTCGGAGTGAAGAGTTTATCCTCCCGCGTTGGAGAGCAGATTGGTCCCTCGGGGGGCGCTATTCCTGCAGTGAGTCCCTAAGAAGGGCGCGAACTTCTTTTGAAGTGCAAGAGTTGTCAGTTGCCACAATGGAATCAAGTTGTAAAAGCGTTCCTTATTGAAAAACAAGTGAACAAATAACTTAATTGTAAAGATTGCGGAACAACTGATAGTCCTTGGCTTGCGAGGGTTGTGCCCGTCTGAGCTGCTTGAGCCTTCGGGTGTCGGTGGAGATCACACGTGGTACTTCCTCAAGTTGTAGGCGTTCCACTGCTTTTCGATCTCCTTATCATTCATGGTGGCGAGGGTGTAGCTTCCCTTGCCGCCTACTCTGCTGATCTTTTAAGGTCATTCCCAAATGGGGTCCATCTTCTTCGATCCCTCCCTTCGAGCAGTGATGAAGGCCTTCCTCAGAACTAGGTCTCCGGGTTGAAATTGCCATATTTTGGACCTCTTGTTGTAACTAGAGAGGAACTGATGCTGGTAGGATGCGATGCAGGCTATGGTCTGCTCGCGCCTTTCTTCCGCCAGGTCTAGGTTTGTGGCTATCTCTTCACTGTTCTGCTCGACATCTGGCAGCAGGGTGGTGATGCTCGGCATGATGATGTTGGAAGGAATGATTGCTTCCGAACCGAACGCCAAAGAGAAAGGGGTTTCTCCGGTTGCTCGCCTTTTGGTGGTACGGTACGCCCACAGACATCCGGGAAGCGCGTCTGGCCACTTTCCTTTCTTGTCGGCAAGGGATTTTTTGAGGCAGTCGAGGATTGTCTTGTTGGAAGCTTCGGCCTGCCCATTGTCTTGCGGATACCTTGGTGTAGACATATGTTGCTTTATACCGTATTTCTGGAAGAATCTCACCAAGTCTTTGCCTACGAACTGCGGGCCGTTGTCGGTGACGATAGATTGAGGGATACCAAAGCGGCAAATGATGTTCCTCCATATGAAGCATTTTATGTCCGTTTGAGTTGTCGTCGTCATGGGCTCCGCTTCTATCCACTTGGTGAAATAATCGGTTGCCACGATCATCATTCCTCTGCCCCCAGCAGCGGGCGGCATGGGCCCAACCAGGTCGATCGCCCACTGCATGAACGGCCAGAGGCTTGCTTGTGGATGTAGCTCGCTGGCAGGCAGGGCCGGTACAGGCTTGTAACTTTGGCAGCGGTCGCACTTTTGCACTAACTCCCGGGCATCTTGATGCATGGTTGGCCAGTAGTAGCCTGCGTTGAGAGCTTTTTGCGCCAAAGATCGTCCTCCAGAATGGTTCCCACAAATGCCTTCATGGATTGAACTTAGGACCTTCAAATCATCGGGAGGTGCCAAACATCGGAGGTGCGGTCCGGTATAGGATCTTCGAACTAAAATGTCTTTCCACATGTAGTAGCGCGCTGCTCGGGTTTGAAGTTTCCTTGACTCCAATCTTTATGTAGGGAGCGTGCCGTTGACCAAGTAATCTATGATAGGACTTTGCCAATTTGGAGTTACACTAACCTGCGTCACCTCGGCTACTGGCTCGGACTCTATGCTCGGCTTATCTAGGTATCCACCGGAATTGAACGCTTGAGCTGGTGATCGAGGGCAGAGCCCAGGCCGGCTAGCGAATCTGCATGGGCATTTTTCGTCCGTGGAACTTGAGTGAGCGTGTAAGTCTGAAACGCCTTCAGCTGCTCGCGTACCTTCTCTAGATATTGCGCCATCCTTGGATGCTTCGCCATATATTCCCCCGCGGTTTGGCTAGTAATCAGCTGAGAATCAGAATAGATCGCCAGCTTCTTCACCGCTAAGTCTTTCGCCATTCGGAAGCCTGCCAGTAGGGCCTCATACTCTGCTTCGTTGTTGGATGCTTTGAAGCCTAAAGTGATCGCATGCTCGAGCAGTGAGCCATCTGAGGTAACGAGAACCACGTCTGCTCCCGAGCCTTTATGATTGGATGCGCCATCGACGTGCGGATGTCATATATCGCCATTGAGGGAAGCGGCCAGAGCTGGGGTCTCGGCTGCTTTTGGGACATCGTCGGGCTCGTCTGCTGCGTTGCTTGGGCCAGGCGCGAACTCTGCTATAAAATCTGCCAAGGCTTGGGCCTTTATTGCCGTACGGGGTCGGAAGACTAAACCATACTGGCCTAGTTCAAGTGCCCACTTCAGTACTCGTTGAGAAGCATCCGGACCATGCAGGATGGATCGTAGAGGGTATTGAGTCATGACGATGACTGTATGAGCTTGAAAGTACGGCCTGAGTTTCCGAGCTGCCACAACTAGAGCCAAAATTAATTTTTCGATCTTCGGATATCTTGTTTCCGCATCGAGGAAAGCTTTTGAAGTGTAGAACACCGGTAGTTGGGCCCCCAGCTCTTCTCGTATGAGGGCAGAGCTTACCGCTACCTCGGAGACTGCCAAGTAGATGTACAAGTCATCCGCAGCTTCCGGCTTGGACAGTAATGGAGGCGATGTGAGATACTTCTTCAGGTCTTGGAAGGCTTTTTCGCATTCTTCATCCCATTTGTCACGCTGCGCCCTCTTGATGGCTTTGAAGAAAGGCTTGCATCTATCGGTGGATCGCGATAGGAAACGGTTGAGGGCGACTGCTCGTCCGGTCAAGCTTTGGATCTCCTTCAAGGTTGTGGGAGACTTCATTTCCAGAATTGCTCGGATTTGTTTGGGATACGCCTCGATCCCTCGTTGGGTGACTAAGTACCCTAGGAATCGGCCTGAAGATACTCCAAATGTGCATTTGGCAGGATTGAGCTTCATCTTGTATGCCCTAAGGATGTCAAATGTTTCCACCAAATTGCGAATGTGGTCTGACCGCTGCTTGCCCTTCACCATGATGTCGTCGACGTAGACTTCCATGGTAACCCCGATCTGTTTTTTGAACATCATATTCACTAACCTTTGGTAGGTTGCTCCTGCGTTCTTGAGGCCGAAAGGCATGACTTTGTAGCAGTATGTGCCTCGCTCGATTACAAACACGGTTTTCTCCTTGTCAGGTTCGTGCATGGCTATTGGTTGTAGCCAGAGTATGCGTCCAGGAAGCTGAGCAGCTGGTTTCCAGAAGTTGAGTCCACCAAAAGGTCGATTTGGGGGACCAGATAAGGATCCTTCGGGCATGCTTTGTTGAGGTCGGTGTAATCTACGCAAACCCTCCATTTTCCTTTCTCCTTCTTCATGACTAGCACGACGTTGGCGAGCCATGCGGAGTGTGCCACCTCTTCTATGAATCTGGCCTCCAGCAGCTCGTATATCTCGGCCTCGATGATTGCTACTCGCTCGGACGCAAAGTGCCTTCTCTTCTGGATCACTGGTTTAGCAGCGGGGTCAACATGTAACTTGTGGCAAGCCACATTTGGGTCGATGCCGGGCATGTCTGAGGGTGACCATGCAAAGATGTCTCGATTTTTCCTGAGGAAGGTAGTGAGTTCTTCTTTCTCGGTTGGGTTTAGGCGATAGCCAATCCTAGCGGTCTTTTCTGGCTGCTGCGGATCGAGAATGATTTCTTCAGCGTCTTATTCGGGTTTCCAGCCTATCCCGTCTGCTTGAGCGCCGTCTTCTCGATCCTCCTGCTGTAATTGTTATTTGGCAGCTTCGTCATCTTTTTGGACCTCGATGACCTCCACGGGAGTGAAGGTCTTCTTCCTTGATTCTTTCAGCATTTGCACGGTGCACCGTCGGGATGCGGCCTGGTCGGACTTAATTTCTCCAACTCCTCCACCCGGGATGCGGAAGCGAATTTTTTGGTACTTGACTGAAGTGACAGCGTCTAGCTTGATCAACCAGGGCCTCCCAAGGATCCCGTTGTAAGGAGAAGGGTCGTTCACAATCGTGAATGTTTGCTTCGAGACCACCGGCGATGTCTTCAGGTCAAGTGTGATTTGGCCGATTGTTGTTGAGGTGTGCCCATTGAATCTAGTGAGTACCTCTGCTCGCCGTGTTATCGTGCTCTCCAGGCCCATCTTCTGGATGACCGAGAATTGAAGTAGATTGACCGCACTTCCGTTGTCCACCATCATTCGGTTGATTATGGCATGGGCTATTTGGGCTGATACCACTAGCGCGTCGTCATGTGGTAAGTCAACGCCTTCTGCGTCCTGCTTAGTGAAGCCGATGATGGGCCCTAGTAGTGCGCCGGCCGTCTGGACTTGTGAGATCAATAAGGCTTGCTGGATCTTCCTCTTTTTCGAGTTGTTGGTGGCCCCCAGGTGTTCGGATTCGGCAAAGATACCATTAATCCGAATTGTCTTGGCTGGTGGCTCCTCCTCTCTCTCAGCATTCCGTCTGGGCTGCGCTGTTGGTTTGTCCAAATATTTGTCGACTTTGCCTTCCTTCACAAGCTTCTCTAGATAATTCTTCCAGGTGTAGCAGTTTTCTGTGGTGTGACCTAGCCCTCGATGGAACGCGCAGTACTTGGTGTGGTCCAGCTTGGAAGTATCTCCCATCGGCTGCTTCGGCGGTTTGAACCACGGCTCGTCTTTTACGTCGCGAAGGATTTGATTGATTGGGATTGAAAACTTCGAGTAATTCCTGGCCGTCGAGCCGTCTCTGGTCACGGGCCTGTCCCTCCCCTTGGCCTCCTGCCTGCTCTTGTTGGGCTGCTTTCCATCTTCCTTTCTTTGAGCCATCACCAATTCTTTTTTAGGCTGCTCGGGCACCTTTTCTGCTCGTCGGGCCTCGTCCCAGAGGGCATGCTTTTCTGCTAGGGCGAAGGAATCTGCTAGGGTCAAGTCTTCCTTCATGATCATCTCTCCAAATAGGGGGTGATCTGCGGGGAGGCCCTTTTGAAAGGCTGCACTGGCTATCGAGTCGTCGCATCCCACGATCTTCGCCTTCTCTGCCTTGAACCTCTTCACGTAGTCGCGGAGTGATTCCTTCGGGTTCTTCTTTACGTTGAACAAGTGATCGGATTTCTTCTTGATCGAGCGGTAAGACGAGTATTCTTTGGTGAAGACCAAGGAAAGATCGTCAAAGCTCTGGACGGATCGTGGCGGCAAGGTGTGGAACCAATCTTGAGCTTCGCCCTGCAAGGTGGTGGCGAATATTTTGCACATGAGGGCGTCATTACTCCGGTAGAGGACCATTGCACTTCGGTAATGCTTCAAGTGCCTCTCTGGATCTCCATCTCCTTTGAATGAGGTAAAGTGCGGCATGCTAAACTTGCGTGGAGGTTCCGTCTGCTCGATCTCATCCGTGAAGGGGGTTCGGCTTATCTTGGCCATCTCCCGCCGCAATGCTTCATCGGCCGTGTTGCCACGTCGGAATTCGCGCAGCCACTCGTTGAAGAGCTTCTCCACTTCTTCTTGGATTTGTCTCCGGTGGGGCAGCGGAGCCCTGAGCGGTCCCAAGTCTTGGTCTATCGGTCTAGGCTGCTCCTCCGGGCGCTCCACTTGTCGGTGCCTCGGCTGCCTAGCTGGTGAGGGGTTTCCCCGTGGGCTGCCTGTGGAACTTAAAGCGGATCGAGCGGCTGCTCGCCTTCGGGCGTCATGCGGCATCCTCTGAGGCGATGTGGAGTTTGCTCCTCGCGGGCCTAAGCGTGAATGGATGCTCTGCCTAGAAGGCTGCTCATGTGATTCTTCAACATGTGGCCCCAACCTTGACCGTATGCTCACTCGCGGGCCTAGCCGAGAGTGCACGCTCCTCCTCGCGCTAAGACGGGAGTCCACGCTGTCTCGGGGGCCCAGCCGAGATTGCACACCGCCCGACTGCTCAGTCTGATTGATCGGCTGCTTGCCAGGATGTCGCCGGAAAGATTCCTCGTCTGCCCTAGTCCTACTTCGGGATACCTCTTCCGGAGCGTGTTGGATCTCGGTGCGCTGCAAGAGTCGATTCAGCAAGGTTGTCTGTTGTGCTAGGGCGCTCGTCAACTCCATGACTTGTCGAGACAAGTCTCAGATTGGATGAACTAGATAGGAAGGCTCCTTCTTGAGCGGTGGACGGGTGGTTGATTCCGGGCACGAGATTTGGGTTGATCAACGTCAAATCTGTGAAGAAAGGCTGTGGAACTGCTCTCGGCTCAACGGTTGGTCCGGATGGTCGAGATGGTTTCGGGCCGACTCGGGCTGCTTGGGACACCACTGGGGCAGGCCGGGCTGCAGGGGCAGGCTTGGCTGCAGGAACAGGCTGGGCTGCATGGGCAGGCTTAGCTGCAGGAGCAGGTTGGGCTGCATGGGCAGGCTTGGCTGCAGGAGCAGGCTGCTCAACACGAGGTGCGCGCGAGTGCGAGGCTTGGACTGCAGCAGTGGTACCATGGACCTCGCCGCGGTGGTTCCCATGGTGGAGCCTCGTGGTAGTGGCGCCATCTCCCCTAGAGCCACATTCAATCTCGTAGATCGCCGCGGTCCCACGTCTTGAATGTTTGAATTGTTACTCATCGAATTTTCTAGATTTCTAACCATTATGTATTTTTCTTCTTTTTTTTATACGCTTTACCAAAGAACTTTTTACAAGTAAAAAATTCTAATAATAAAAACGTACGAAAGAATACAAATGGATTAGAAATTGAAGAAAAAACCTTTGTGCGCGAGAGTCTTTTTCGAGCGTAAACTTCTCCTCTCAATGAAAGCACCAATTTGTGGATGCAAATTTTCTCCTCTTCGGTCTTGGACGATTTTGCACCTACAAAAGAATTAACACCTTAGGTTAAGGCCAAAAACCTCACGCGCCCACGATGAATAGGGGGGCTTTGGCCGAAGAACCTCCGATGCCAAAGTTAGAATTTTAGAGAGAAAAAGTGTTTAGAGTGTTTTCGCCAAAGGATTGGAATTAGGTTTTTGGTGAGAATGGGAGAGTATTTATAGGAGATGGCCGGTCCCCTTTGGAGAAAAGGTGGCCGGCCCCTTGGAGGGATTTTTGGGTGTGATCTAGGTTTAATTAGCCCATTTATTGGCTAATTAAACCAAAAGGGAATGTATTTGTATTTATGAAAAAGGGTTATAATGAGTAATTGGATGATTGGCTTAAAAAAGGAGGAAAAGAGGAAGGAAAATATGGGAAATAAAGGGAGTGGCCGGCCCTCTTTGGAGAGAGAGGGCCGGCCCTTTGGGGTATTTTCTTGGTCTTCAAGGCTAATTTAATTGACAAATCAATGAAGAATAATCCTATTAATTTGCCAATTATCTCCATTTATGTGGGATAATTGGTAGATTTATGAGATAATTGCCTTAAATGTGGATGGATGAAATAATTCGGATTTGTTTACCTTTTATGGGCGCTTTTGACTTGACCAACGATAATTACCGGCTGCTCGCGCGTAGGAATTCCGATGCACCTCAAGGGCATTTTTGTCTCCTTAATCCGAAAGTCCAAGTGTCGCCTTGTGATTATTTTTGGCTCCACACTGTTCATTAAGGGCAGTTACTGTTCACTGGGTGGATTGAATAGTGGATTGCCTGGGAGGAGGGCTCCAACGGTGGAGTTGCTCTGAGAAGGTCATGGAGGTTACTGAAATGATAGGGACTACCATAACGCGACCACTACCATTTTCACCGCTAACAAAAAAGAACTAAAAGCTTTACTAGCCAGAATCAACGAATGAGAAAACCATATGAGCATAAACAAGTTCCTTAAAACTCTATCTGAATTCTTAACTCACTTTTTTGTTAGGAGATATTCCAATCCCCATTCTTGTTTTTTATTTTTATTTTTTTGTGAATATATTTATTTATTTTTATTTTTTCATCATCATGTCATATTTGAAGTTATCTTAATTATTACTTTAGTATCCAAGTAAGGAACTAAGTGAAACCCATTGTTATCACCTGTACATTAATGAAAAAATTAACTCGAACTTAACAAATTTAACATTTTCAATAGGATGAATACTTATTTGAAATGTTTACAAGATTAACATCAATTTAAAATGACACTAAAAGATTAGAGAATTTTAAGTACTTAATCCTAAAATCTATTTAGTTTTCAAAATATTTTAATAAACACAATCAACAAGAATCCTGACACCCCTCCATTCTAACTTTAATCAATTCAATTCTTCTTATTTTTGATGACGGATTAATAAACGAACCAACATAAACTAAAAGCAAAAGATTTTCTATGGATTTTTGTAAATCAAATCCAAATCTTGTAATTTGAGTGGAATAGTAAACTTGACAGGGGCATCTTTCGGGTACACCAAAGGGACATGCCATGCCAATTGGGAGATATAGAGGTTGGCATATGAAAAACATCCACATAAATATCTTAAAAACAATAATCTCAAAACTTTTTCCAAAGCGAGGGGGTTCTAATCTAAATACTGGAAAAAAAACCAAAAGAAAATTACTGGACTGGACATTTTGATTGGAAAGTACAATTTGAAGGGCAAACGATTCTTTCTGATTACATGATCAAATCTTTCCCGTTGTTTACCGAAGCTGGACAATTCCCGCACTGACGAGCTTCTGGATCTTGCTCATCACCATTGGGTTCTTCGTGTGTTCCTGAGCAGCCTTGGGATTCTCCTGGAAATCGGTTAACACCTGAACACATCCCGAACAACACTACTTTAGACATTCATACACCGCGTAAGCTCAATTAACGTGGCAAAGGTGTAACACAACAGCGAAACACTGTAAATTATACTGACCTGTCTCATAACAGGATCTTGGAGAATATTTTGAATTTCTGGGTCCTGCATTCCTTTAGCCTGCAAGAAACAACAAACTCGTTAACATATGACAATCTCGAGAAACTATTTCCGCGTTGAAGAATGTTTGACAAGTCACACACCTGTCTCTCCTTCAATTCCTCGGGACTCAAATCCCCACGGCTAGCTTTGTTAATTTGCTCTACACATCTGCAATCAATTTCAAGTGGTGTCAACTCTCACGCATTATGCATCTTGTGTAACAGGCGCACATCCAGTTAACATACAGTAAAACTAAGCACCACGCAATAAACACAATTCATGTAAACATACCTTCGCACACCATCAAGCAATTCCTGGTTGCTAGGATCGTGTTTCAAACCCTCCTGGTATGTTTCCAAAGCTTTCTCATATTCTTTCATGAAAAACTGGACGGCACCTTTTCTGGTATAACCCTTTGTAAAGGTTGGATCAAGCTCAATGCACTTCTCTGCATCTTTCAATCCCTCGGGCATTGCCCCGAGTTTTGTATAGCATGCAGCTCTGTTGCTATATGCCTGAATCAAACCATGAAATGTCAGACAATATTAAAAACCATTTGGACGATCAACTATATAAGGACACTGGAGGTTCTCCCACCTTTGGATCCTTGGGGTTCCTTCTGAGAGCTTCAGTGTACTGCTTAATAGCCTCAGGGTACTTTTGTTGCTTGAAATATTCATTACCTACACATCATCGACAAGCAGTCAAGCTGGAGAAACATGGACGGCATAACTAAAATACATGGCACGGAAACACTGTATTTCATTCAGATCAATGCAAACACTAGTAAAGTTTCAATGCAGTGAAAGTTATAAGCACATGAAACTGAAGAACAAACCTTTCTCACGCTCTTCATCAGCTAACTTTGGATCATAATACTCTTGTTGCTCTAGATCCTTCTTTGCTTTCTCAGCATCGTTCAATTTCTTTAAGGTATCTGGGTTGCGATGCTCTGTGAGAGCTTTCTGGAATGACTCAATGGCAGGTTCAAAGTCCTTTGAGCATTTTGCCATCTTCACCAAGGCGGTTCCCTTCCTAGTCAAAGCTTTTGCCACCATCTTAAAGTCTGACCTTAGCTCTCTTCCCCTTTCCACAGCCTTCTCACAGTCTTTAATACACTCCTCATACTGATAGAATTAACAACGAACTGGGATCAATAATCCATAACAAGCCAACAATACTAAGTTTAGAGCGAAGCATAAAGTTGTCGACAAGACAATTTTCATCTTTGACACTAGGAAAACCAAAGGCTATAACAGGATAGTATGACCAAGCAAGAAGTGAAAGCAAACAATAAGAGGGCATGTAAAATTGAACACGGAATACGCAAGCATGAAGCCGAGAGAAGTTTCACTTTTTCTGTGTGGATATTCTACTACATCCAAATTGTAATATGAACTTCTACAAATGACACAAAAAAGGAGAATTACTGAAGTATAGGCCTATCGAGCTCAACCTCGAGTGAGCAAGCATTGTGAAAGAGGACATCCCCAAGTCCAAATTTGTCAGTCCATAAGGACAAAGACAAACAACAGCATAATTAACAAAGGACACAAACAAGAGGTCAGGTAGGTGTAATTGAATAAAATCTGCGAAGACCCGTCGCTATTTCGTAAGTCCTTGGGAAAATTCTAAACCGCAAATTATTATTAGATTTCCTAAACTAACATATGAGGCTACATCACACCAATCTCAATCCCCCACTTTCAATTGGGTTCTAAATTGAGCAAGCTCGTTCTGTGTAACATCATCATCATCAAAGTTACAGCAGTGAGCAACTGTATCGAAATTGATAAACATCACCAAGTATCCACAAAGAACACTAAATCATACTAACAGTACAAGCTTATAGTCAAATATACTATCAGTTAAGCACTAACCAAAATCAATCAGTGTGTAAACATTATCAGGCAGATTAAAAATAAATGGCAAACACTAGATATGCAATCCATACCTGACCCATTTCCAAATACGTCGCGGCGCGATTCAAGATAAATGAAATGTCCTCATCATTCAACTCAATGGCCTTGGTGTAGTGCTGAATCGCAGTGTCGAAGTCCTTCTTCTTATAAGCCGCATTGCCAGCCTCCTTCTCCTTTATTGCCTCGGCCTTCCTCTTCTTCGCCTCACTCTCCTCCTCACTCACCTCCATCGGCTCTGGCTCTGGCTCCTGCTGAGGCTCCGGCTTCTTCTCCTCCTTCCTGGGCTCAGGCTGCTTCCCCTCCGGCGGAGACTCCGGCATCTCCTCATCCTCCGCCCCCGTCCCACCGCGCAACTTCACTTTGAGCAAAACCCCCAGGGCTTGCATAACCCTGTGGTCCTTCAAATACAAATTGAGATTGCTAGGGTTTTTCTGAATCTCCTGCATCATCTTCACAAAATCGGGTTGCTGCAAGAAGGCACGGGTCGACTGGTCGGCAGTGAGCTTGGCCCACATCTCGGGACCCGAGAACGCATCCCCAAACGGGTTCATAGGCGGGGGTCCAGCCCGTGACCGGGCCGCACCGGCTTGAGCATCTGCTAAACCAGACTTCAGAGCCTCGTTATTGGGGTCGATCTCGAGACCCTTCTTGTAAGCCGAAACGGCGTCGCCGTACTGGCCCAATCCGCAGTGAGCGGCGCCGAGCCGGCTGTAACCTTTGGACCAATCAGGCTTAATCTCGACGGTCTTCTTGGCGTCGGCTAGGGCTTCAGAGTATTTGTTGAGAGAGGCATAGGCGGCGGATCGGTTGGAGTAGAGGACGTGGTTGGAGGGAGCGAGGTCGATCGCTTCCGTGAAGTGGGTGACGGCGGCGTTGAAGTCGCCGGAGGAGAAAGCGGCGTTGCCTTTGGCTTTGGCTTCGTCGGCCATGGCTGCTTGGGATCGGAGAAATCGATCGGAGAGAAAGTTGAGGGATTGCGGGTGTAGGGGATTGAGGAGGAGAAGGGAAGACGAGCTTTATAAGATAGAAAACTGGTGTGTTAAGGCCTGTCGCCAGAGGCTTCTAGTGAATGTGGGGTTTGTTTGGGGGTTCTGGAACCTTCGGTTGCGGTGGTCTTATGACGCACTTTTGGAAGCTCAAATAATATTCCTTTCTTTTAAAGAGAATTATTATTTTTCTTTTTCTTTTTTCTTTTTTGTACTTGAAGAAATTACTAGAACAAATGGAGTGTTGGAAATAAAATATGAGGTTATAAATAGGCAAAAGTGAGAAGGAGAACATTTGTTAGAAATCAAAGTGGAACAGGAGCAACGAATACAGGTAAAGAAAGAGGAGGCAGATTGATATTATCACTTTCACTTTTGATCTTGTATGTTGCGCTGAAGATACAAACATACCTTTATATATTAGAGGTATTGATCCGACAATACTTTACATGCATGAAGAAAATTTTATATACTAAGATAGTGAAAATCAAACTTATACCATTTAAGTCTACAATCTTATCCTACAAACTTGACTAAGCTGACTTCAATTTCTTCCATTTTTAGTCCAATTATGTGGGCATTCACGTTTTTACAACACTCCCCCTTAAATGCTCATATCAATAACGATTGTGTCATTAAAAACTTACTAGAAAAAACAAGTGTGAAAAAACTGTAGCGAAGGAAAAAGAGTACAACTTTGCTTATATTATTGATATAATGTTAAATATGCTTATGTTGTAACCTTGATAAGAAAAACCTAGTGGGAAAAATCCTAGTCCAAGGAAAAATAGTACAACATGCATATGTCATGGATGCTCCCCTTGATATGTATCTCCCATTGATTCTGCATTCTTCAATTTGACTCATTAATAAGCAAGTGTAACCAACACCATTCATGAGCTTCTGAAATGTACACTTTGGTAAATTTGGTGAACATGTCTGCCAGATTGTCACTGGAACGCATTTGTCTGACTTCAATAACCTTAGCTTTCTAAAGCTCAAGTGCACTGAAAAACTTTGAAGATATGTGTTTAATCTTATCGCCTTAATGGATCATTCCTTCATTTGAGTAATACATGTAGCATTATCTTCATGAACGATAGTTGGAGTGTTTGTTTTTGAAGATAAACAACATGAATTTTGGATGTGGTGGATCATTGATCTTAACAAAAAAAAAGTTCAATATTGGCTTCATGTAGAGCAAGTATTGGAAGATGTAGCAACTAATGTTTGCTTCATTTAGTGCCATGAGATTGCTGTATTTTCGGATTTCTAGGAATGTTATTCATACGAGTTTTACCCTTGTAATGATTTATTTTTAAAGCTTGGGTTTGAATTATGCCTTGAACTCTGGTTGTAAGATTGAACACCATGGTTTTGCCCTTTCCATTCTATCGGTCTCGCTTGTAGTCACGTCCACATCTGTAATTATTAACACGAGAGGAGGTGGTGCTTGCTTTAAGGGAAGCAACATTCACTTATGGAATGACCCTAATCCAGTTGGTCGAGACTAATGATTTTTCATTAGGAGCTCATTGTTCTGCTCAGCCACGAGGAGTACTGATATCAGGTGGTTGTACGCTATAAAACCACGCACTTTATATTGCTATTGCATGAGCAAATTAGAGGCATGAAAAATATTGAATGTATTTTTCAGTATGTCTGCTTCAATGAGATCCTCCCCACAAAGTTTCATCTGGGAGCTGATTTTAAACATTGGAGAGTTATGCTCAGTGATCGACTTAAAATCCTGAATTCTCTGCGTGGCCGTCCGGGCTGCCGCCTCATGGCGGCACGTGAGGGCGCGTGCAGCGGTGCGTGGGGATACCCGAGGTCCCCCCCTTATGTTTCTCGATGTCCTGAATCCGTTTACGATGTCCATTTGCCCAAATTCAACCGTTTTAGTATAGTTTTATTAATTGGTACCTTTATGTGCTTAGGTGCAATTGTTTATGGCGTTTCCGTCTTCTCTAGTTTGCACAGCTCTTCGATGGCAAAGTATTTGTGAGTGGACTGTTGGAAGTATGCCTACAAAGCCACTCATTTGATGTAATAGCTTTTTGGAATACTTATTGTGTTAAACTATCATATGTTTAATGAAGGGCAAAGCTTATTGTTAATCACTATTTATTGTATTATGTGTTTAAGCAATAAGGGAATCCAAGGAATGTATTTAACCTAATAGAGAAGTGATCTAAGTAAGTTAGATTAACGAGACCTTTCTCTTATGTTCATTCGTAAAACGTTCCTAGCCATAGGATTGCCAATTGGGCATTGACAATTCACTAAAGTTAGTATGTGTTATGTTAACTCAAGCGTGAGTATGACTAGTCTCAAGTCATTTAGTGTTGGACATTGAGACAAACACATAGGTGCTCAAAAGGTAATCGAGTACACTGAACCACGATCAAAAGAGAGTTCGAACATACATGTCATGTAAGAACTCGTAAGTTGCAATATGCAAAGTAGTCCTTTGAATTGAGGCATCATAGATGTCTAATGGTGGTCCTTGATCTTTGATCATGCCAAAGGCATTCCATCGAGAGTGTCCACAACATTGTTGGGGTCAAGCTATGTGGGAGGATAAAATCCAGTCTCGACTCATGGGCCAATACCGAACATCCAAGGAGAAAGTGTTGCGCAGGACAAAAGCCCACAAGGAACATACGAACGTAAGGGGAACAGGCCAAGATAACTTCCCCTACAGACACAAGGGAGAACGTGCCTAGAAAACTACTCCGCTATGAAGGAGAAGTGGAGGAGGTCATTATGGAGGAGAAGTGGGAGAGGAGGACGCGGCAGTTGTTCCCTGAGCACGCGGTCACGTAATGGATGACCACTAAGGGAGTGGGGGAGGAGGACTGGTCGTGGTATCTGATCCCAAGCGCACAACCCTATAAATAGGGGGAGGAGCCAAAGAACCAGGTACGTGAGAAGGACCGAAAACAATCCAGAGAAAACGAATTCTGACTTGAGCGTCGGAGGATCTTTTGCAGGTGCTCACCCGGGAAGCTACACAGGAAGACTGTTCGGAGACGTTTACGACGTAGGATTCGGCAACGTGAGGATCACGGTCAACAAATCTGTGGAGGTATTTCTTCTTGTAAGAAATCTCACTCCAACAGTTGGCGCCGTCTGTGGGAACGAAACAAAATCAAACTATCAACATGACTGGATCCGCACAAGAAGTTCCGAATCCCTCCGACACAGGGACTCGATCGATGCATGCGAGGCCTCAATCCCAAAATAGTGAACCCAGTCTGGCCATAGAACAATTTAGAAGGCTAACAAGGGAATTACGTGAAACAAGAAAAACAGCAGAACGGGCGTTGAAGAAGGCTGAAGCAAGAAATCCAGGAGAAGATGTGACCAGCACCAGGAGACAGCGTGCAGAGGAAGAAGATAAGGAGGGCAGCTCTAGTAGCGCGCCATCCAGCAACTGTGTTGAAGTAACGAAAAACCAGGGGGAAGGAGATCACAGGGGAAAGGAATCGAAAAAGGTAAAGGATGTTGATTTGCGAGAGCAGATTGAGAAGATTGTGAAAGGGTACAAGCCACAGACCCTGGCCGAACTCGCCCTAGAAGCGGCCAGGGGGATCCGCAAATCGCCGTTCACAGAGGACATCCTGAAAGCTAAGAAACCGGCCAAGTTCACCCAACCGAAGTTTAGGCTGTTTGAAGGCATGACGGACCCGGTCGAACACATTTACCACTTTCAACAGCAGATGGCGCTTGAAGGAGACGATGAGGCCCTCATGTGCAAGTTGTTCCCCTTAAGTCTTTCAGGATCATCTTTAACCTGGTTCAGACAACTGAAACCGAAGTCTATCAGAAGTTTCACAGAGCTTTGCGAAGCATTCATATCGCAATATGTCTGCAACAGGAGGCCAAGAAAAGATGTTACAATTCTGTTCAGCACCAAGCAAAATGTAGGCGAAAGCCTCAAAAGCTACATGACTAGGTTCACGGAAGAGATGTCCACCCTAGAAGAATGCGATTCTCACACTGCATCTTTGGCATTCCGAGAGGGGGTATTGCCCGGAACGAAGATGCGCAGGTCATTGATCGAAACTCCGCCACTCGACATGAGGGAGGTGATGGCCCGAGCTGATGGAATCATCAGGTTAGAGGAGGAGGAACTCATCCAATCAAAACGAACCACCGCGGCTATTGCTATATCTTCAACGGACGCTGCCGCAAAACTCACAACTCAACCGAGACAGGAAGGAGGATTCTCACGTGATCCAAAGGATGGGTTTAATGAAAGATCTAGACCTGAGCGCCCACACACCAAGCTGACAGTGAGTCTGGGAAAAATCTTCCACGAGAACAAGGGAAAGGGAGTTTTTTCGGGCACCAGCACCGATTCGAACGCCTCTGGAGAAGCGAGACAGGAATAAGATGTGTGCTCATCATAACGACTTTGGCCATACCACTAATGACTGTCGGAGCCTAAGGAACCAAGTGGAAGCTATGCTGAAGAAGGGGATGTTGTCACAATACCGCGTAGAATCAAGAGGCGAACGCAAGGATGATGGAGGACTAAAAGCAGTAGCAGGAAACATTGGGGTGGATGAGAGATTGTTGGATATCAATGCCATACATGGTGGACCTCAACCCCCTGAGGAACGCGAAGCACGCTTTCGGTCGCAAATACGGGAAGTCGAGAAGTCTAGACGCGTGAACAACATAACGTCAGCCCCGGAAGCGTCCAAAGCATTAGGGAACCTTGGAGTCATCTCCTTTAGCCAAAAAGATCTCGAAGGAATTCAATTCCCTCACAACGACGCACTGATTGTGACCCTACGTGTCGCCAATTCGAGAGTGAAAAGGATAATGATTGATGGGGGAAGCAGCACAGACGTTCTGTTTTGGAGCACGTTTAGAAGAATGAAACTGGACGAGAAAGAGATAAGGCCAAATCCAGCTCCCCTCTACGCATTTGAAGGAACTAGGGCCCGGCCCATTGGAGATGTTACTCTTCCCGTCACTGCTGCAGGTAAGACTCTTTTCGTCACTTTTGTTATCATCGACGCACCGAGTGCGTACAATGCCATCATGGGAAGAGAGTGGATCCATCGGATAGATGGGGAAGCGTCAACTAGATGTCAGGTAATGAGGTGTTTGTCGGCGGATGGCCAAACAACGATCGACATTAAAGGGGATCAGTTAGAGGCCAGGAAGTGCTACAACATGGCAACAAATATCAAGACAGCCAGAGAAGAGCAACAGGGCTTGGACTTGCATGAGAACAAACCATTATAGCAATTAACGGAGGCCCCACCACAGCAGGACCAGAAAAATAACGATCAAGAACCCCCGACTATAGAACTATTGAGGGAAGAGGTTTTGGATCCAGCTGATCCTGAGAGACGAATATAGGTGGGCTCCCTTCTATCTGATGTGGAAGTTGAAGAGTTGTTGAAATTTCTGAGGAGCAACGCTGATGTTTTTGCATGGTCTCATAGGGACATGCCAGGAATTGATCCGGAAGTGGCATGTCATCAACTGAACGTTGATCCGAGTTGTCCTCCACACCGACAAAAGCAAAGGAGGTTTGCGCCATACCAGAATCAGATTATTAGTGCAGAAGTCGATAGACTCCTCGAAGTTGGATTCATTCGTGATGTCTGGTGCCCGACTTGGGTTTCGAACGTCGTGGTGGTAGGCAAGAAAGAGAAAGGAAAATGGCGCGTGTGTGTGGATTATACCAACCTGAATAGGGCGTGTCAGAAAGATTGTTTTCCAATTCCAAAAATTGACCAGACGGTGGATGCTACGGCCGGGTACGCACTGTTATCTTTCTTAGATGCTTATTCCGGTTATAATCAAATTCCTATGGCTATTGAGGATCAAGAGAAAAAGGCTTTTATTACTGAACGTGGGTTGTATTGTTACACCGTTATGCCTTTCGGACTCAAGAATGCCGGCTCGACTTATCAAAGATTAGTGAACAAGATGTTTAAAAATCAGATCGGAAGTACATGGAAGTTTACATTGACGATATGGTCGTCAAAAGCTGAGAAAGATCCCAACACATTGATCATCTGCACGACACTTTTGACAAATTGAGAAGGTATCACATACGCCTAAACCCAGCAAAATGTGCATTCGGCGTGTCCTCTGGGCAGTTCTTAGGGCACATAGTGAACAAACGAGGTATTGAACCGAACCCAGCGAAAGTTGAAGCCTTGTGTAACATGCCGGATCTGGTAACACCCAGAGACATGCAAGTGTTAACCGGACGAATCGCTGCCCTTAGTCGTTTCATTTCACGATCGTCCGATCAATGCAAACCTTTCTTTCAAGTCATACGAATTAAAAAAGGAAATGTGTGGGGGCAAGAGCAAAGAGAAGCTTTCGAACAACTGAAGAAGTATCTGACAAGCCCATTGTTGTTAACTATTCCCAAGCTAGGGGAGTCGTTGTACATGTACCTGGCCGTAAGCGAGGGGGCAGTGAGTGCTGCGTTGTTCAGGAAGGAAGGTACGGTTCAGCAACCTATATTTTACGTGAGCAAAAGTCTCATCGATGCAGAGAAAAGGTATTCGCCCACTGAGAAGTTGGTGTTAGCCTTAGTAACAGCAAAGAAGAAGCTCCGTCAATACTTCGAGGCACACACCATCGTGGTGTTAACAAATCGACCGATCAGGGCTATCTTATCTAAACCAGACTTATCGGGAAGAATTACGAAGTGGGCCATCGAACTTAGTTCCTTTGACATAAAGTACCGGCCTCGAAGTGCAGCTAAAGGTCAGGTAATTGCGGATTTTCTTGTAGAATGTTATCCTCGTAACAATTTGCAGGACGAGTGTGAGGGGATCGTGGAAGCCAACCCTAATGAAGCCAGGTGGGAGCTGTATGTGGATGGGTCTTCCAATCAAGCAGGAGCGGGGGCAGGGGTCATTCTAATTTCCCCCGAAGGTGTAGACTTAGAGTGTTCAGTCCGGTTGGAGTTTCCCGCATCAAACAATGTGGCAGAATACGAAGCCCTGATACTGGGCCTCGAACTTGCGAAACAATTGAAGATAAGCTGTCTTATCGTACATAGTGATTCACAACTCATTGTCGGCCAGGCGACTAAAGAGTACACAGCTAAAGATGCGAGGATGGAGGCGTACCAACAACTGGTTATAGAGCTGGCGAATGGATTCAAATATTTCGAGCTGAAGCAAGTACCTAAAGAGATGAACGAAAGAGCCGACCAATTAGCATGCGCAGCGTCAGCTGCGCAAGAAAACCTACGGGTAACCGGAATAGAACGTTTGTACTCTCCGAGTATTGAAGCAGTAAAATTAGATGTGATGCAGATAGATGGGATGAGACCTGATAACCCGTTACTAGGGCAGACTCAGGTTGAAGACGATGATTGTTGGATGAAGCCAATCGTAGACTACTTAACCAAGGGAGTCTAACCGGAAGATCACGTAGAAGCGAGGAAGCTTCGAATGAAGGCAGTAAGATATGCAATCTTCAACGGCACACTCTATAGAAGGTCATTCTCAGGACCTTACCTCAGATGCTTAAATCCAAGGCAATCCGAATGGGTCCTAAGAGAATTACATGAGGGAACGTGTGGGAATCATTCTGGAGGTAGAAGCCTAGCGCATCGAGCATTAACTCAAGGCTACTTCTGGCCTTACATGTCTCGGGACGCAGAGCGATATGCGAGGAGGTGTGACAAATGCCAGAAATATGCCCCGGTTGTTAGACAACCCGCCGAAGAGCCCAATCCAATCGTAGGCCCCTGGCCATTCGCAAAATGGGGCATGGATATTGTAGGCCCACTGCCGAGGGCTCCCGGGAATAACAGGTTCGTCCTTCTCGTATGGCGAAACATTATATGCCGATTTGGCATACCAAAGGCGATTGTGACCGATAATGGGACTCAGTTCGATAATCGAAGATTCAGAGGTTATTGCACGGATAAAGGGATCACTTTACAGTTCTCTTCCAGAAGCTACCCCCAGGGCAATGGCCAAGCGGAGAAGACAAACCGAACGATTTTTGATTGCTTAAAGAAGAAGCTGGAACAGCGCAAAGGAAAGTGGCATGAGGAACTCCCCAATGTACTGTGGGCTTATCGTACCACAAAGCGGAAACCCACGGGTGAAAGTCCATTCTCTCTCGCATATGGCACTAAAGCGGTTATCCCTACGGAAGTCAGTTTACCTACTATCAAAACATTAGTTATGGAAAAGGGCAAGAATGATCAACAACTAGCTCATAACCTCGACTTAGTCGAGGAACAAAGAGAAATCGCTGCACTACGACTAGCGAACTACCAGAACCAAGTTGCTGCATACTTCAACAAGCGGGTTAAACCAAAAAGGTTCAAGGTAGGAGAGTGGGTATTGAGAAAGGTCATGGAAAACACAAAAGATTTGAATGCAGGGAAGCTTGGACGCAAATGGGAAGGACCATATGAGGTGACCGAAGCCTTCGGAAAAGGAGCTTATAAACTCAGGCACGTCGAAACAGGTCAGTATGTGCCGCGCCCATGGAACGCAATTCATTTGAGAAAGTACCACATTTAGCTTTTCGTGTTCATGTTTTCCGTATTTAAATTTCTGTTTCCAGCAAAGTTGAAGGGTAAATCCCTTTTTGTCTTCCTTGCATGTCGAGGGGTGAATCCCTAGATGTCTGTTGACATCTCCTTATTGTTTGATAAATAAAGTTGCGTTTTATTCCAATCTTAGGCGAAAGTCTAAAACAGAAGAGTATAAACCAAGGTATAAGGATCGAATCAAGATCGAAAATCTAAGATCGAGTGGGAAAAGAAAACCCAAGATCGAATGGGCAAAGACCCAACCAAGATCGAAAATCTAAGATCGAGTGGGAAAAGAAAACCCAAGATCGAATGGGCAAAGACCCAACCAAGATCGAAAATCTAAGATCGAGTGGGAAAAGAAAACCCAAGATCGAACGGGCAAAGACCCAACCAAGATCGGAAACCCAAGATCGAACGGGCAAAGACCCAACAAAGATCGGAAACCCAAACCCAAGATCGAACGGGCAAAGACCCAACCAAGATCGGAAACCCAAGATCGAATGGGCAAAAGGCCCACCCAAGATCGAAAATCTAAGACCGAATAGGTAGAAAAATCAATTCAAAGTTGAATGGTCCCAGAGATCGATAACGAAAAGGCGAATTTGATGAATCATGATTGCATTTGTGTGTATGTATGTGCGTGCGTACGTATATATAATATCTATATAAGTATATGTGCAAAAGGACGGAAGCGTGCGTGCCTGCATAAAGAAAAAGTAGGTGCATAGCAGGCCACTGTGCTACACATATATAGGCAAGCAGAATAGGCATTTATATATCAATATATTGCTATCCATACGCAGGCATGCAGAACAGACATACAGCATAGGTGCTCAGCCTAGCACTTTGGGCTATATATGTACATCTGTATTTGGATGCAAATCAAGTAAAAGTGTGTGCAGGTGCAGACAAGACCGGGCAGAGATCTGCATAATTGATGCACCTCGGTGTCAGTCCTCTTTCGTAAGTCCTCTTTCATAAATCCTCTTTCGTAATCCCCTTTCGTAAACCTCTTTCGTAATCCTCTTTCGTAATGTCAATCCCCTTGTGTAAATCCTCTTTCGTAAATTTCACAAAGACGTCTGTCTGACGCACGTAAATTATGCGAAAATATGACAAGGCAAAAAGCTAGTTGGGCCTCTGTAAGTCAGGCGAACAAAACAAAGGCTTGGGTAACTTTAAGAAGTGCTTAACGGATTAGATTTCGAGGCCTCATGAGATTAAAAAATTCGGTTTTCCCCTATTTTACACACGTAAAAAAGGGAAAAAGGGGGCATTGTGGGAGGATAAAATCCAGTCTCGACTCATGGGCCAATACCGAACATCCAAGGAGAAAGTGTTGCGCAGGACAAAAGCCCACAAGGAACATACGGACGTAAGGGGAACAGGCCAAGATAACTTCCCCTACAGACGCAAGGGAGAACGTGCCTAGAAAACTACTCCGCTATGAAGGAGAAGTGGAGGAGGTCATTATGGAGGAGAAGTGGGAGAGGAGGACGCGGCAGTTGTTCCCTGAGCACGTGGTCACGTAACGGATGACCACTAAGGGAGTGGGGGAGGAGGACTGGTCGTGGTATCTGATCCCAAGCGCACAACCCTATAAATAGGGGGAGGAGCCAAAGAACCAGGTACGTGAGAAGGACCGAAAACAATCCAGAGAAAACGAATTCTGACTTGAGCGTCGGAGGATCTTTTGCAGGTGCTCACCCGGGAAGCTACACAGGAAGACTGTTCGGAGACGTTTACGACGTAGGATTCGGCAACGTGAGGATCACGGTCAACAAATCTGTGGAGGTATTTCTTCTTGTAAGAAATCTCACTCCAACAAGCTATCTAGTCATATAGGCATATGAATGCACAACAAGGGATCTCTAACCTTCCATGGTGGAGGGAGAATACTCTGAGATATGATTCGGGAGTCTTTGGCCAAAGCATAAGAATATGACTTAGGAAGTTTGTTCCAAATCATATTCAATTGAATCATATAGAGAAGATATTCAATTGAATCATATAGAGAAGCATCACATTGGATAGTAGACATGAAACAAACTATCACTCAAACAATGTGATTAAGAGCATTGTATTAGATAAGGATCATATTGCATTGTAATTGTAACTGGATAGGTTCTCCAACCACTTCTACTTAGCTTGGGTAGCCATGACATGCTGCTAGCTGTCACTCATGGTTTGTGGAAGCCCTGAGGATTAGCAAACACTAATCTTCATCAAAGGGAGAATTGAAATGTAGTTTCAATTCACAATCGATCGTTAAGAGTAACAATCGCCCACTGCCTCGCTAATTGGAACCTAATGGATCGTACACCGAGTAAGGATGAACGTGAAGAAATATAAATGAGATGGATAAGCAATTAAATGGTTTAATTGAGAATGGTCAAGATTAATTAATTAGTTAATTAATCTTACGAAAGGTTCGTATTAGGCATTTAAGTTGGTTTTGGGTTTCGGGGCCCAAAAGGGTTTTTGGTCCACAAGACCCATTGAGTTTAGGTTGTGTGACAACTAAAACTAAATGGAAATTAACCCAAAAACAAAGTCAAAACCGGCCATAGGTGAGTGGTAGCGAACTTGGGTTAATTGCAAGTTTGCCACTCACATGTGAGGTGGTATAAAGGCAACTTTATAGCCATTCTCTCACTAGGGGTTTCTTAAGGCAAAGAAGAGAAACTATTTCTCTCTTTTTCTCTATAGAGGCCGGCCACTTAGGGGAGGGATAGCTAGCAATCTTTCTTCCTCTAAGTCATCCATTTCATCTTCACACCTCATCCTTGGTGTGGAGACTTAGAGACACCAAACCTTTGATGTTCTTGGAGATCCTTTCCTCACATCCTTAAGAAGCAAAGAAGCAATCATCCAAGGAGCAAGGAGGTGACTTGAAGACCCTCCACTTGGGTGAATCCCTTGTGTAAACAAGGATGAGCTTTAAGGGTAATGAAACTCAAACTCTCTCTTCCCTTTAATTTGTTAAAGAGTATATTGGTTCACCATTCACTAGGCTTTGAAAGTCAAGGGGTTTTAGAATTATTTTTGAATGCATGCCTACTTTAAAGTGTTATTAATTTGCATATGTGTTCAAATGTTCTCACATGTTCTTAGCTAGGACAAAAATTTTCCTTCATGGACCCCTTCCAAAATGCATATTTTACTATTAGAAATGCATACATGAAAAGCATGATTTAATGGCTATGTTTTATGAAACGTTATGAGTAAATTGGTTTTATGCTTTATAAAATATCATGCTTTATTGAATTTACATTCTTTGCAGTATATATGATTTATGATTATATATCATGCTTCATCGAATTTACATTCTTTGCAATATAAAATATCATGCTTTATCGAATTTACTATTAGAAATGCATACATGAAAAGATATATATATTTGGCTTTCGTTGGGTGATGTAGTGGCTTCGGTTGATTGTGATAACACTACTAAGAACATTATATACGATATATGTTTTATGAAAGGTTTTATGGCATGCTAGGGTTTCGGAAAAAACCTATTACTTATTATGCTATACGAATTTTCTAAACCTGGGGCTTAGTACATTAAAGATTAACTGTTTTAGTATTACTTATATATCAACTTGGTACACTCATGTTTTGTTTTGCATCCCTTTAGAACTTAGAATCGAGGCATACAATCTCGGCGTCAAGGCACTCCCCCATCAATATCTTTGAGTCTTCTCGATGTAAGACCTTTTTCCTTCGTTCATACATTTGTATAATATTCCTTCTTAAATGTTCTAGATTAGTTGTATGCTCTGAACACGTTCCATAATTGCTTATTCATTATAGTTAAATTTACAAGTTTTATTTATGTTCGTTATTTCTTTATAGTTCTCATGCATGTTAGTATGGCTTTGTCACCTTCGGGTGTCGGCCATCACTGCCTACGCTGGAGTTTGGAGAATATTAGGGTCGGGCGTGTCAATGGGGCACCTGGCAAATGCCTTCTTGTTGTACCGTAGCTCACACCAACAGTAAGCTCATCTCTCTTGGTCTTTTGATGTTAATGCGGAAATCACCAGAAGCCTGCATCCACGACGGAGTTTTCACAGCGGTCTCCTTTCTAGCTTCACCCTCGTCTCCAGCCTCTAAGGTAAGATTACATTTCTGTTCATGTCAGCAGTCGTTTCCCATCAATTTTTTAATGTAATTTGGAAGATCTCAGATGGGTTATTTCAAAATCTTATCGCTTAGCTGTTTCTCTCCGTTTATTTTTAAATACTGTAATTTTGATGGGTTTCATTTGATAGGGTTCATGTGGTTTAGAAATCTTTCTGATTGGGTTTTGTGGTGTGATTTGAGCTTTAGTAAGTAGGGGATGCATTGTGGTGGTGGCATTCATATTCCAGTTTATAATTTGTTTAAAGTTTCGTTTAGAGAGCAATTTTTCAGTAAATATGAAGTTGAATCTCAATGGCCAAGCTAGGATTTCGCATTTGGAAGGGCCTCACTCGAAATATACTTTTGCTTTGAACTCATAACCTAACCATCATTTGATTGATATATTGTTTAACCTAATTGATGGTAATTGTGTTAAATTTGAGATGTAATAATCTCATCATCTATATATGAAACTGAGCAATTGTTCACTCCATTTGTTCCCGTTCGACTCTGTAAATTGATTCTTAGCAATATCATTTTTAGAATAGATTCTTCAGAGTATTATATATGAAAACATTCTTTCTTAGAGATTAAATAGAAAGAACCTAATATTGAATTAGAGATTCACAAAGTATGAATATAGTCAATAAGTACCTAATTGAGATGTGAGAATTAAAGAAAGGATACTATATTTTAGCTGGAAATGAACAGTCTGGGACTACAAAATATTAAAAACGGAAGGCGATAAATCTGAAATGGAAAATGAGGAAGTGAATAGTTTGGATACATGAAAAAGTATATTTCTACATAAATATCATTAAAAATTAATATCAGAAAAAGAAATATATATAAACATTACTTAAACATTACACATCTCGCGTTTTTATACGCAAGTATACTAATTAAGTTTACATACTCTATTTTTTTCGACCAATTTTTTTTCAATTCCCTATAATTTTATTTATTTAACATTTTTATTGAATTTGAATTGTAAATAAAATTTGGGGGCCCCTCCGAAGTGGGGGCACTAAGTAGACGCCTACTTTGGCTACTCTCAGAGCCGGCCTGGCAAAAAGTTCAGGGAAAAGCTCACTCCTTAGCGAAGTGGGGCTCCAGACTTGTCTAACTTTGACCCTTTGATTCAGATAGTCAATAGGGTCCAATTGTAAGATACTGTCATTAAATTCGCTGGGATGTCATTAAGTGAGCATCTAGATAGTGAGATAATTGATGAAAAGAGTGAGAATCTGGACAGTAATTGTGTAGAACTGTTTTGGAGTGCAATAATTAAATATGCACTGAAGTACACAAAACTCCGTTTTATGACAGTAAAACTAACTTGGAGTTGTGTTGGAGACTGCTTGTTTCTGTTTTATTTATGAGTTTCTTACAGTTCTAGTAGCTTCCATAGTTGTTTGAATAGGCTGCCTTTTGGTATGATGGTGAATCTCTCTCTGTAATATGAATTCATTGGCGTAACACATGGTATATAATTTCCTACTAGGACCGTGCTAGTAAAATTTAGAATGCCTTTCTCTATGGGATTTTTTTTTAACACCATTGTTGATAAATTGTGCGGATGTTTAATGTGTTGGGTTTACATGACGAAACGAATCAAATGACTTGTTGATTTGACAGTAACTGACTTATCACTGATAAGTCTTGCTTTGTGCTATATTTTTCAGTCTCACCCTAGGATTAACACACAGGCACACACATTTGTCATGGGAAGCTCGTGTACATACTGGTTTTGGCTTTTAATTATGCACTATTTTCATGTATCTGCTAATGCTGATTCTCAAGTAACAAAAGTTTAGCCCTGGCCCCGCTAACTAGGGCTACAGTCCGACCCATTTTTTGGTAAACCTATTAATACGTAGTAGCCCAGCTCCCCATACTAGCAAAATAAAAATAAAAATAAAAAGGGGTAAATTACAGTTTGCCCCTTTATGTTTAGGTGTAATTACAATCTCATACAACATCTTTAAAAAACTTCAATCTCATAAATTTACTTTTTTTTTTATTGCAATATCATACAACTGTTTTACTTTTTGATAATTTCTTTGTTATCTGCTTATGTGTACGTCGCAAGCCCACAATATTTGTGCCACATGGATAAAATAAAAATAAAATAAAATCATAAAATTCCTATTCTTGAAACAAACAAAAAAAAGTGGATAATAATTTAAAAAAATAAATGAAAGAAGATGCAGGAGGAGAGTGAGGAGACCAGATCCAAATCCAACACCTTTGCCATTATCGTACAGAGGCAGGGAGGAGACCGGAGTTCATTTGCCCTTGGCCTTACTGAGATGATTATTGAGACCGAGTTCTTGTGCCGAGTTGAGCCAGGCGAGACTTGCCCAGTCAACGTCATCAATATCCGGCAACCACTCGAGCACGTCGTCGAGCTGAGACGAGCACGATTCACCTCTCGACATCACTCCCCCATCTGTGCTCGCGAACCCCCTCTGCGACCATAACAGCTGTGAACGGCCCCGACCTGCCCCCGCAGCCGCAAAACATGGCGTTTGGGCTCGTTCAACACTATGGCGTCCTCGATCCTTGTGCTAGGTCTAGCCACGAACGCCAGGACAGCGTGATGGTGTCGGGAAGTGCACTCCGGGGACGAAGGTAAACCATTTGGTTAGGAAATTGATGTGGGTAAAGAGGGAGATTTTGGTTAGGAAAAAAAAAAGCCTAATTTCTTTTTTTCATTCGAGGAATTTGAAAAATCTTATAAGCAAAAATCTTGATTTGAGTTGGGGAATTAGGGTATTTAGAATGGGAATGAAACTCTGTAATTAAATGTGGATTATGAGAAGACTGAAGAAGATGAGCAGTGAACGAGGTCGACGGATCGGGGAAGGAGGTGTTGGGTTTGGGATTGAAGGGGTGGGCCCACTTTTTATTTTATTTTTGTTATTTGTTTGAATTTTTATTTTCTTTTATGACTATTAACATAAATGTGGGTTCCAAGCCTGCCAAATCAGTACTTACCGTTAAACAAACAGATTGATTAACTGATTTATGAAATTGAAATAAATAATAAGTAAATGTATTAAATTGAAATGTTTTAAGGATGTTGTATGAGATTACAATTATACTCAAATGTAATGGGGTAAACAGTAATTTAGCCAAATAAAAACTTTGAGGCTCCATTGCGTTTTCGACTCCAGCGTCTCCTCTCCTGCTTCCTTGTGCTCCTGCCTCCACTTCTCCCTCAGTCGGTCAGTCCCTCTCCCTCTATTCTTCCTCCTCTTCTTTGAGCTTCCTTGGACGGCTGGAATTTTCCATCTCCATCTGCAAGACTCTAATTTTTTTTTTCTTCTTTCTTTTTCTTTTACTCTTCTTCGTATAATAATTCAATTTCTATGATTGTTTGCAAATTCTAATTTAGGGATTTAGGAGTTGGGCTTTTTTTTGAATGGATACGTGTCCTTTATTTGTAATTTGTAAAGAATCTGATTTTTAATTCACATGATAATTGATGGGATTGTTATCTAATTGATGTATCATGTTTGAATTCTATTGGCAGCTCAGTAAGCTTTTTCCTGGATTCTAATTGATTATCAGACTAAGCTTGCAGATTTGGGGTTTTCAGGTCAGTAAGCTCTCTATTCAAAATTATTGTGATAGTCAATTACTAGTAGTAATCGAAATCAAAATCCCAAGCCAAGAAAGGAGTGATGGTCAATCATCAACTCAACATTCTTCTCCGTGTGTACTCAGTTCATGTTTATTTGTTTTCTTGTTTTTGTCTATAAGTTTGTGTGCATTATGTTCCCCCTGACTAGTTGTATGTTCTTTTGCTGGTCATTGAAATTTACTCATGCTGTCGAATTTTGTTCTTGTATAATTGGGGAAGTATGTTGGCTTAAAAGTTAGCCCTATGAAGTTTTGAATCCTGGGTCTGTGATCATGTTATATGTAGTTATAAGTGGAGATGGGCTTGCTAGTATAGAATGTCTTACTGAGACATAAAATTCTTTTTGTGGATTTAAATTTGCTGATAAGGTTATGATATACCTGCATGTTTCGCAAGTAGTAAAGATGGTTAGCTCTTTTAAGAACATATCTTATTAAACTGATGCGCAAAACAATTCTGATTTACATCATAGATATCCTTCTTCTTTTTCAGGCGATCGTTCCTCAAGCTTTAGATCCTAACTCATCTGAATCAAGTTTTAAATGCAATTTGAGGATATTGTGTTACTCTTGGAAATAGAGTAGTCATATGTTTGTTAAAGGAACCACGGTTGAGATTTGATGAATGGTGCTTCAGCATCTAGTAGGTTAAGAGCAGCTTTCTCATACTGTGTGCAGCAAGTCCGTAGTTATGATTACCACAACTACCTTTGCCTCCTCGAACTCCCGCCTCACATGCGGAAGGTTGCATTTGCAGTCCGTGCCTTAAATGTTGAAACAGCTCGTGCTATGGATGTTGCTTCTGATCCCAGGGTTGGTCTTATGCGCCTTGTCTGGTGGCAAGAAGCCGTAGATAAGATCTATGCTAACAAGTTAATTGAGCACCCAACAGCTCAAGCCCTGTTGTCAGTGGTACGCGAGTACAAAATTAGCAAGGGATGGCTAAAACGGTCTGTAGAAGCTCGGATCAATGATGCAAGAAAAGAGGTTGGTGACACCCCAGAGAAAATTGAAGACTTGGAGAAATATGCTGAAGATACAGTATCGACTATTCTTTACATGACACTTCAAGCTGGTGGTGTCAACTCCACTGCAGCCGATCATGCAGCATCGCATATTGGTAAAGCAAATGGGCTTCTTTTGCTGATTAAGTCACTGCCATACCATGGTAGCCGCAACCAGCATTTTTCTTACGTACCAATCGAAGTGGCAGCCAAGCATGGATTGTTGGTTAAGCATGGAGGTCAATCGGAGATTCATTTGGACTCTCGTGAGGGCTTATGTGAAGCTGTTTTTGAGATGGCATCAGTAGCTAACATCCATTTGCAGAAGGCTCGTGACTTAGCTGGTACAGTACCTGTAGAGGCTCGCCCGGTGCTGCTGCCGGCGGTGCCTGCCCAAGTTCTTTTGGACTCACTGAGACAAGTGAATTTTGATGTGTTTGATCCAAAGTTAGCAAGAGGGATTCATGGCATTCCTCCTTTGTGGTATCAGTTGAAATTAAAGTGGCATTCGTGGAGGGGAAAATACTGAAAGAAATTGCATTTCCTGTACGAGAGTTGTGCTACGGATTATATTCCTTTGCAAGAAGAAACTAGTATACTCATGAGTCCTTGCTAACCAACCTTTCAAGGTACTTTTGACTCAACGTGTTGCTAATAAATGGGAACGCACTGTGATTATTTTTCTTCTTAAATTGTTGATTTTGTTTTTTATTCTTCGAAATCCTATCATTTTTACTCGGTTAAAATTGCTGGTTGATTTATTTTTTTATACAAGCTATGGTTGGGGAGGTGGGTGTTGTATTTTTATGCCGGAAGCGAATTTCAACAAAAGGACCAAATATCAACGTCGTAGGTGAAAGTGAAGAAACAAACAATCTCAAATTAAGAATACAAGAGATTAACGTGGTTCGGCGTAAAGTCTGCGTTCACGGGCGAAAGACGGTGAAGAATTTCACTAGACAAACGAATCACAACCCAAATTCCACAAATTACAAACCCTAAATCAAACGAGTAGAGAACCCAAAATAAATTGAGAAGAGTCTCCCATATTGCTCTTTAATTCACAGATTCACAAATTGATTCTCACCAAAATACTAAACAAAAGGGCCATGAATTTGCCAGAGTCTCATGACTTTAAATGGTGACCTCCACCAAAAATCCAATTATAGAAAACTCTCTAAATCAATGGTGACGACATGCAAAATAAATTAATCCTAAGGTCCTACTTATAGTGCATAGGACTTAGGTTACAATGAGAATCCTAATCCTAATTGGAAGTAAATCAAAAACCCAATAAAATAGGTAATTAACAAAATCCGTCTACCAAGCAAAGAATCCAACCAAGAAGTCAAATTCAAACTCAAATAGGGTACCAAAACGAAATAAGTAACACAAACCTTTATGCATCAACTTAATTTTGAGCCGTAAATCACAACAGTAAAAACCGCAGTTAGGACTTCGTGTGCAGGGGTAACTTCTCTTACAAGCCACTTTCAAATTGTTTGTTCACTTTTATTCTTAGCAAAACTCACTTAGAATGGTGTGCTCTTCCTTCTAAACTTAATAAACTTAGGGTGCGTTTGTTTGGCCTCATTAAATGGGACTAGATTGGACTGGACTATAGTCCCATGTTTGATAGGTGCTGGGACTAAAGGGGACTCGTGTGCACTACAGGCCTCCTTAAAGGTTCTTGGCGAGGCCCTCCCCAAACCATGGGACTTGCTAAGACCGGCTTCTTCCTCCTCCTGCGAGCCCCTCTATGAGTTATGGGCTTCTTAATTTTGGATTTCGATGGGATTTAATTCAGATCTGCAAACTATCCTAGTAAGCTGCTTCGCTTCGCAATGGTCATCATCCTCTAAAATCTCGAATCTCGTATTTCCCACCACCAACATCAACCACAAAAAATCCCCCATCTCATATTTCCCACCACCAACCATCACCCGCAAAAAATTCCCAATCTCATATTTCCTGCCGCCACCACCGCCATGGATGAGCCATCCGAGAAGCTCCAAAACCTCAAGTCGCTGAATTCTCTGCTGCTCAAGGAAACCAAGGACCGCCAACAGTAGGTGGAGTCGCTGGTGCAGGGCAAGGCAGATTTGGAGTCCGAGCTGAGTCGGTTCCGCCGTGGAGATTGAGTCGCTTGTGAGCAAGTTGAGTGAGAAGAGCAAGGAAAATGTTGGGTTAGAGTTGGAGAAGAGTGTTTGTGGTGTTTTTGTTCTGACCCAGATGGAGCAAATGATGTGAGATAAAGTTTGAGATTGAGAGGGCGATGAGTAGAGAGATGGTGAAATTGTGAAGTTAATGAGGGAAGTGGAGCAGCTTGCTGGTGGACTCGAGATCGAGAAGGGAAGCTAAGAGAGAGATTATGTGAAGAAATTAATAATAAATTAATTTCGACAATAAACTACAGTATTATTTTCATCATCCTACTTGTTAATCCGACACTGCATCAAACGCTTCATTAAGTAAGTCCAGCTTAGTCTAGTCTAAGCCAGTCCAGCTTAGTCCCTGAAGTTAGTCCAATCCGAAATAGTCCGGTACAACAAACGCACCCTTAGAAGTTTAAATTTCTATCTTTGTAGTTTTCCTTTTGTCCTCATAGTTTGAATATCTTTGGTAGTTTTTCTTTTGTCGTCATTGTAATATAAAATACTAAAACTAAAAAGCTTCAATCCATCCTATGTGCAAATCAAATCATGACCCTACTCTCGAATGAAAGTTTATTAAATGCACAAGCTAGATTAATCATTGAAAAAAAATATTGCCTGCCTAATCTATTATATTTTTTAATTTTTTGAAAACTATTATATTTTTTAATTTGTTGATCAAAAGATATATATTTAAATCAACAGTGGGTGGAAGAAATTGGTGTCGACTTAATACTTTTCACTGTTAATTAAAAAATGATAGCGTTAGATCGTAGTGTTAAGTGCCATCTAATACACCATTGTAAGATTAATAATGACATTATTGATAGATTTCAATCTAGACCTAGCAAACGGGTCGTGTCTATCGTGTTCGTGTCGTTTTCGTGTAACACCTATTATCTTAACGGGTCGTGTCGTGTCATACCTGTTATCTTAACAGGTCGGTAAAGTGACCTGACCCGTTATGACCCGTTAAGAAAAATATATTTTTTTCTTAAATTTGCACATACCACACATTGCCACATAAATATTACTTCAAAACATTAAAACACATTTGTCATTTAAGTACTACATCTACACTCGAAAATAAGAGCCTAATAAAAAAACATTCATACACTACTAGTCTATTACAAAATATTAAATGTGCAAGGATATGCAAAATGAAAGAGTTTTTGTTTTTAAGGTTGTGAAGCCTTTCATTAAGTATAACATAAGATTTTGTGTTATCCACTAGTGCAAATATTTTAAATTGAAGATCGAGTTCATTCATTGTATTATATAGGGTCAAGGAGTGTAGCTGTAAAAAATCATCAAAATCGAAGTTAAAATAACCGTTAAATTGTGATTTTTTGTTGATAACCGTCGAAAAGTTTTGTCCCGTTACTTGATCTTTGAATGTTTGTTTTTTACGATTTTTGGCGTATGCGATCTCGAAGCATATACAAATAAGTTTGACGGTTGGATGGCTGAAATTAGTTTCGTAAAATGCGTATCCCATTGTTGAAATTAGTTGCAGCAAGTTTGTGATTTACAGCCGCTTAGACTGTCGCCTAGCGCTGCCTAGATTGCCGCCTAGACCGCCTACCGAGCGCCTAGGCGCCCGCCTAAATCCTCCCCCCTTAAGTAACCGCTTTGGCCTAAATCGAGTCGGAGCTCCGCCGCCCAGCGCCTAGGCGGCCGCCTAGGCCGATTTTTAGAACATTGGTATCTCATCAAAACGATAGATTCACTAACATTTAAAAGAGTTTATTTATCCTTTCATTAAGTATAACATAAGATTTTGTGGCATCCACTTGTGTAAATATTTTAAATTGAAGATCGAATTCATTCATTGTACTCATATAGGATAAAGGAGTGTAGTTGTAAAAAATCATCAAAATCAGAGTTAAAATAACAGTTAAATTGTGATTTTTCTTTTATAACCATCGAAACGTTTTCTCCCGTTACTTGATCTCTGAATGTTTGTTTTTTTTTTTTTGGCGTATGCGATCTCGAAGCATATACAAGCAAGTTCGACAGTTGGATCGTTGAAATTAGTTTCGTAGAATTCGTATCCCATCAAGTTCAATGGTGTATATATATATATATATATATATTAAGTAGATTTGAATTTATTTATTTTGTACGTATAACACTTGAAAAATTAAATGGTATGTATATTTAAGTCGAACCAATGGTCACCAATTTTTAAAATTTAATTTAATGTGTATATATATAATTATTATAGTTTTTAGGGGTATAAAATTGTTAAATTAATATATATAATTATTATAGTATTTTTTTAGGGTTATAAAATTATAAAATTAATATTTTGCTTATCGTGTATCGTGTTACCTACATGTATACCCGAACCAACCCGTTATCTTAACAAGTGCTTATCAGGTTACCCGATAACGACCCGATTCGTTATCGTGTCGACCCGAACACCTGTTAATTTCGTTTCGTGTCAGGTCGGGCTATCAGGTCGTGTCAGGAATTGCCAGGGCTATTTCAATCTTTGGTAGGAAAAGATATATTCCTATATGCTTCATGATTATTCATGTTTCGGTTTCATACAACTAGAAAGAAAAGTAAAAGAATGCATGACTTCATAGAATTTGTTAATTAATCATCTCGCAAGTTACATTTGGATTGAAACCCAAAACTATTAGTTTAGATTTAACCTAGGCCATGTATCTTTCTTTTTAATAAGGTGGGGAATACATGCTTCAATCGAAAATGATATCCCACCAACAAATATGAGAAATAAACAATTGAGATTTTTGAAAAATAGATATGCATCATGCCTCGAGAGATGACCATACGTCCATTAAGTGCACAATGCCTCACTTAAAACCTTTTTTTTTTTTTTTTTTAACAAATATGAGAAATAAACAATTGAGATTTTTGAAAAATAGATATGCATCATGCCTCGAGAGATGACCATACGTCCATTAAGTGCACAATGCCTCACTTAAAACCTTTTTTTTTTTTTTTTTTTTTTTTTTTTTTTTCCGTTATGTACGCTGTTTTCGTTAAGAGAAGTCTGAATCTTTTACACAAAAACCCCTTAAGATTAGAATCTTGAATTCGTCACTTCTTTCATCATCTTTAGCCACAAATCTTTATGTATATAAACTTACTAATTCTCCTTTCGCATGCAACTTAAGAATTTGTCCCACAAACTTACCATTTTACCCCCAAATACAAGATTAACAAACTTGAAATGGGCAACGGTTATGACAGGCACGTAGCCACAATTATTTACCCATAATTGCTTGTGCTCGTACTCGTAACCTTTGGGTAATTGTCTAAATGGTTATACTCATACCCATAAATACATACAGGTTTAGCCATTTTAACCCGTTTATCCCTTATTTTTTACTCATTTACTCTCTTTTTCACCCGTCTACATGTTTTGTTAACAACTTGAAATTCAAAGAATTATTTTTGGGTAAATTACACTTTACCACCTCAGGTTTGGGGTCGATTTCAATTCCTTACAACATTGTTAAAACATTTCACTTTCATACCTCAAGTACTATTTTATTTCAATATAATACATCCGTTACATTTTCCATCCATTGATTCGTTAAGAGCTGACGTGACTGCCACATTTGTGTCACGTGGTTGCCAAATGTGTGCCACGTGACAAAAAAATAATTTTATAATTTTTTTTTTTAAATCTAAATCTTCTTAAAAAAAAAAAAAAAAAAAAACCAAAACTGAAATTGACCCCCACCCCCAAACCCAGAAACCTTAATTCCCCCCCCCCCCCAATCAACAACCTTATTCCCTCCCCCCCGACACGCCGCATAAACCTTATTCCCCCACCCACACGACCCACCTCACCCAAAAACCTGGTTTCTCTCCCCCCTCGGGCCCATACACAGGGAGGCTCCACGAATCCATGGTTTCGTTGACTTCCGCCCGCGAATCTCGGGACCAAGCTCATCACTGCCGACGTCGTCGGCGGCGAAATCAACGGAAGAATGAAGGTGGTTCGGGTTCGGGTACTCCGCTGGCGGCTGACCAGATGAGTTCGTGCGGACAAAGATGGAGTCTCTACGGATGGCCTGCGAGAGTGAGATTCTGATCCACCAGCAGGATTTAAATGCATTCACACCAGAAATCCTCCAGTCCCAAAGTCCAGCTTCTCATTTAACTCTTTGATTTACCCGATTTTCAAAAATTACTTCAATTTAGGGTTTGTGTCTGGGCTGTGTTTTTTTTCTCACAAACGACTTTGGGGAGACTCCTCCCTTTCTCCCTCTCCTCGCTTCTCTTCTCTCTCCTCGCTTGGGTGGGGGGGGGGGATAAGGTTTCTGGATTTGATTGCGGGGGTGGGGGGTTGTGGGGAGGGGGGGTTTTAATTTTTTTTTTTTTTAGAAGATTCAGGTTTTTTAAAAAAAAATATTATTTTTGCCACGTGACACATTTGGCTGCCACGTGGCACAAATGTGGCAGCCACGTCAGCTCTTAACAGATCAATGGATGAAAAATGTAACGGATGTATTATATTGAAATAAAATAGTACTTGAGGTATGAAAGTGAAATGTTTTAAAGATGTTGTAAGGAATTGAAATCGACCCCAAACCTGAGGTGGTAAAGTGTAATTTACTCATTTTTTTTCTTCATAATTTTCTTTTTTTAACAATTAAACACTATTATAGGTACATTTAGCATGCATTTCCGTATTTTAATATTTTAAGTTCTCATTTCAATAATTCAAATAATAGTTTACGAATGACATGAAGAGATTTCTTACCAAATAAGCAAGTTGTTGTCTAGTGGTTGGGAAGAAAAATGCAGAACTTATAGGGATAATAATTTGGAAACAATGGCTTGAATGTCCTACAACAGTCCAATGGGGACCCTAAGCAAATCGTCTATGGGGACTCAACAGAGGTTTGTACAGACAATAATTTGTACATGATAAGAAAAAATGGAGTTTTAACGAAACACTCCCGGTACTGTTCACTTTTAACGAAAAACCACATTTTTACCTTTACCTGACACTATTCACTATACCTTTAAAAAGGGCTTTTCGTTAAAAGGGAAGTTTTTTTGGACTTTTCATTAGTTTTCCTAAGAAAAAAAGGTAGTGGAGAATACAATTAGCTCTGTTGACTTACGTTAGAGTTGGTGTCAACTTTCACATTAGATGTGATGTTCTTGTTCTTCAGCTGAGTGCTCACATCTCCCAGACACAGCTCACCCTTCCTGATTCCAGTTAACTAATTGTCTTGAGAAGTATAATGAATCGAAATATCAGAACTCTTTACCATTTGAAATGCGCCCCAAATTGAACCTTTAGAACACCACTAAATCTGTTGAGTCCTTGCATATGTTGTGTGATAATGAGCAAAGTCTTCATACAAGTTCTTGTCAATCTAATATTTATTCACCTCAAATTATATTACAAAGATATACCAACTCAGCCAAAAAAAGAAAATGACGGAGAATGTGTAGAAAATATGATGAAAAATGCACATATTGTCTAGCTTAATTTGCTAGCACAAACAACCAAAAATCCCAATATGATCAACAACGGAGAGAGAGATGAGCGGCAAGTGTTTGGGTCTTGAGAGAGAGTCCACAATTTAGGGTATTTAGTTTTTAGAGAAAATTAGAATTAGATATCTCATTTTAGACTTTTGTAGACTAAACATTTATGCTTTTTGAGCTTTTGATTAAGCTTTTGAAACATTTGATTAAGATATTCAGATTTGAACTACATCAAATTAATTGAAATTAATTTACATTTAAATATCTGCTATATATTTTAAATAATTTCAATTATATTTAAGTCTAAAAATTTAAACTTTTCATATTCAAATGTACACCCACGCCAAATGGAAACGTACCAACATTAAATGAAAACGTACCAACGTCAAATGAAAACGTACCAACCCCGAATTAAGACGTACCCAATTATAAACTATATGAAAATGAATATTCATCTTTTTGGAATGTTTAAAAATATGTTTGATTCATACACAATGCTCTAGATAGTCTTGTTTTTTGGTAGATAAGTCTCTGGAACAACTTTTAATTGATCGGAGATAAATCCTTATCATTTTAGATAATGCTAAATAATAACGATAAATCATATAATTTTGAATTAACAAAAAGGTTATTATCCGTTGATTAATGACTCTTTCTATTAAAAAAAATTAATTAAAGTAATTCCTCATTATTAGGACAAAAAGTAATAAAACTTATGTTTTGAAAACAAACGTACCAAAACGAAATGTACCAAAAATTCATATGTACCAAGAAGCCAAATGGAACAAAAATTCAAATGTACCAAGTAACTAAATGTACCATTATAATCAAACGTACCTAACAACGAGTTTTGTTACATTCTATTTAATTTACTAAAATAAATATTTTAATAAAAAATAAAAAAATCTTAAATCATCATAATAAGAAATGCATAAAAATAGGAGGAAAAAAGGGAATGCTAATGTGAATAGACTTCTAATGAAGTAAAATTAAGGGACCAAAATTGTAGGGAAAATGTTTAATCAAATTTGCAAAAGAAATAAATGTTTAATCTATGACATTTAAAAACCAGACGTCTAATTCAAAACGTCCCTAGTTTTTATTTTTTTATTTTTTTTAATTAAAACGGTTAAACAGGTACTTGTTCATAGCCGCAGGTAATATCCATAACTAGCCATTTAAATTTCATAGGTAAACGGTTATATCCATAACCGTTTATTTATCTAAATAGTTACCTATAATCGTGTCGTGAGTTTCAAATGTGCAAGTAACCGCGATTATCCATACCCGTCAATATTTTGCCTATCCCTACCACCTACTGTGGCAGCAACAAGACTTGATTCCAGTCGTCGTTCCAAAACCTGCCACCACTGGTGCGGTCTTGCAATTCCAAAAATTAGAGAAGGATGAAGTTTCAGATGTAGACAAGTTAAAAAGCTATATATGCTTTCAAGGATGACAAAGCTTGTAGTCATTTGAAATTGGGTGAAAAAGGAATTTGATGAAATACCAAAATTTGAGAGAAAGAGTAGTTGATATCAGCATCACATCCCTTATATTTTCTCCGACGTACCCAACCCAACTATGATGAGTGGCGACACGTTCTCTGAGTGTCGTCGAAGGTCACTATCCTCTCCACTATCTTTTTATCGTTCTCCTCCACCTCCCCGCAATCTATTTTCAGCAACCCACCCAGCACCAATTGTGGCCCTCGCGGAAGCATTAAAATAAGAAGAAATAAGAGTAAATAAAAACCGAAAACAAGAAGTGTTAATACACAATCAGAGCATAGATGTCTAGGTGCAGTCGAACATAAGGAGTACTTAAATAAAAACATCCCATGGGTCCTACATGGGTGAAGGTCTGTCAGAATCACGGCTGCTGCCTCGGATACCACCAACAACGCTACCTAATACCTGGAGGGGCGCAAAACAAAAACGTGAGTGGGCAAAAACAAAGTCTTTCGAAAATCATTTCAAAAACAAGCTTTATATCCCCTCGTCGTAAAACCTGTATACTTTTCCAGAAAATAGTATATACATATACTAAAACTCATCTGAAATCATCATCATGCTAATATGCCAATAAATCATGAATATGCCATAATATGCCATGCCATAATAATCAACTCATCAGGTAAGTATATCAAATGCTATAGCCACTGCCACAGCTCGTCAGCCGATCTCTAGCTTATAAATCATGCCTGCACATGAGTCAAACCCACTTATAGTGGTCTATACGACAGGACTGGATGTGAAATCGTACACTCTAGTGCTACAATCACGTGAAGACTGTGCGAATGATCGTGGGTCTGAGTCAAACCCACTTTCAATGATCGCGGGTCACCTACGAGTCAAACCCACTGAAAGTGGTCTATACGACAAGACTGTGCACCTAACTTGGATCCAAGATGAGCGTATGGTGCGGGAGGTGAACATCACGTGAAAGACTGGCTCCTATCTCTGGGCGGGAGCACTAACACCGGGGTACAGATTTATGAGCTCTCAACGCATCTCATCATACTCTTCTTAACTCAACTTGTATTTAACCACACATAATCTTACCTGATACTTACCTGAGCGTCCACAACACCAACAATCATGCGCATACAAATTCATGATGCATAACCATTTCATTATGCATCATCAGACGTATATAGGTATTGGCATGGCATTTCTCTTATAAAAGCATTTAAAGTGCACTTTCTGGGAAAAACACGTAGTATATAGGTATATACGGAAAACAGAAGCCCACTCACCTGGAGTCCGCACTACGGCTCCCTAACGTAAACATCGAGGCGTCCCAAAACGTTCGGCGCCTAAAACAAATATCAAACTACAACTTAGAACTCTTAACCATAGAATTCGTAATTCACGTAAACATATCCTCAAGGATATTCTAGAATAATTTAAGACCTTTAATCAAAAGTCAACTGTCGATCAACGATCGACGGTAGGGTCCACAGCCCCTCATACTTGATCCGGAAGATCCGTAACTTCCCAAGATGCACAAAATGCTCCTAGAGCAACATACTAAAATTTCGCTACGATCCAACGGGTCGGATATCCGCCAATTGCCAAAACCAAGTGGCGGTTCACATTTCATTTTATGAACTTACAAACTCAATTCGGGAAAATCCATACGTCGGATTTACGATCCGTAAGTTCTTACATTCTTCAAATATTCCGTACTATCACTTACCAAAGTTTGGTGACAATCCAACGGTCGGATTGTTGGTTCATAATTTCACCTAACCACGAATCGTAACGAACTTAAGTTCAAACAACCAATCTACGCTAACCAATTATCAAAACTGAACCTAGGATGTTAAAAACAGCCTAAGAATGAAATTGGCGGTCCACTGGCCACGCGCCGCCGCACGGGCCGCCGCGGGTGGCGGTCGGTAGCCCCGACTCGCCGGAAAATTCAACTATTTTTAAAAATTCTCAAAAAATTGCAGAATTGAAGATCTCAAAGAGAGGAACAACTTTCATACCTTCGGCCAAGGCCAATTTGGCCTAGAAGGGCTCCAATTACACCAAAACCGTGCCATACCCTTGCTTTTGGGTGTTTTCGATCCGTCTCCAAAACAGCTCCGCCGCTCCAAAACTTGTTTGGGCTTTGTTCTAGGCCTCAAGAGGAAGCTAGGGATGATAGTGATTGGAGGAAATTTTTTCAAAAATGGGAGAATTTCGAACATGAAGCTCGCGACACCCATGGTGCGTTTTTCACCAAACCACCACCAAATTTCAAGATTTTTGGGGTGGAACATGAAGAGGGAAGGTTATGGGAGAGTTTCCAAGAAGTTTCTTGAGGCAATTCGCCGGAAAAATGGATGAAAAAAGTCGAGATTGGGTGTGGGTGCCGCCGGGTCGAAAATGGGTCGTGGGGGAACCCAGCCGTTCCCCCGCGTCTTCTTCTCTCTCCTTTCCTCCTTTCCTCCTCTCTGGTTGGTCAGGCAATCCTCTCTCTTCTCCCCATTCGTCCACCTTCTTTCCCGAAGCTCTCCCGGAGCTCTGTCTTCTTCTCTGGTTGGGCTGCCCAACCTGTTATCTTCTTCTTTTCTGTCCACCAGCCACGCACACACACATGTAACCTCACAAACATAATATTTTCTTTCCATCCGTGCCATCCATTTCAAATTCCCTTTAATCTGGGCCATCCAAATGGCACACTAGATTTTATAACACAAACTCCAAAATGCCCAAACTTCAAACTTTAATAACTTCTTCGATATAACTCAAAATCACGAACCGTCTGCGCCCACGCATCCGTAGCGACGAGTACTACGAGGATATGTCAAAAAAACAAATATTAGGTGACACGACGCAGCAATTAACCTCGAACAACGCACGTACCTCAAAGGGCATTTTTGTAAAATCCTTTATTAAAAATTAAAAAACTCTTAAAATTAGGGACGGGCTGTCACATCAACACATCTTCAGTTTGGAGAAGTAAACAACATTGTGTTGACAACCAACGACATATTCATTTTAGATAAGTATAAGTAAACATCATTGGAGCCGTAAAATCAAGTGATTCAAGAGCATCTTCAATTTGGAAATGTAAACAACACTGCTTCGGTTTGGTTGGTTATTTGTCAAAGTCTCGACCGACGAAGAGTTCTCAATTCTTTCTTCCAAAGAGGTTACTTCATTATTGATTACAAAAAAAAAAGAGGTTACTTTATTAAACCCCCTAGCGAAGTGAAGTGTTCTATAATTAGTTACACTTTGGTGCACTTCACAGTTTGACATTCAAATAGCCGAACTCAAGGCCACATATTCATTCCTTGACCGTACATAGTCGCTTAAGTGTAGAAGTCAGCAGCGCATTTGACACCACCACCACCACCACCACCACCATATCTATTCTACTCACCTGATCGAGCTAGATTGTGAGTTGGCACGTCCGCATTAAAAAAAAAACGTAGTTAGTTCCTAATCGGTTCTACATTACGTTTGATTTATAATTTTTAGATTGACAATAACAATTCCCTATATATATATATATATATTTGTATAATGAAGCCAAAGCTTCTTAATCACATCCACTAGCGGTTAGTCTCCCTCCGGCCGAGGAAAAGGAAAGAAAGAAAGAGTTATGAGTAAAAAGCCAAAATATCTTAACCACGGCCACAGTCAACAACTCCAAACATCAAACGTAGATCACACTTGTCCATTCCCAGTCACGCTGGACCCACCAACTCATTAATCTTCCGCACACGTGTCAAATCCTTGTCTTGGTTTGCATGCGACCACACCACACCTCACCGCTAGTCCCCCCTCACTTTATACGCTCACTAACCTCTCCGTCGCCTCGCTGTTGTCTTCTCTCCTCCTCTTCCTCCACCGTTTCTTAACTAAATCTAGCACTGTCGGTTTGTTGAACCGGTTCTCCACCCTTCATGGCGGTCCAACATCAGTCCAAGTTGATGATTAGTAACTATACTGTGTCGTGGATATCGTTGTTTTTGTTTGTACTGGTCATCCAAGCTATAGGTGGAGGCCGAGCCGCCCGGTTGGAGCGGTGGGACTCTGGAATCCGGTTGCCATCCGAGAAGGATAAACCGGAAGATGTTCATCACAAAGAACCGGGTACAAGATGGGCAGTTCTTGTAGCCGGTTCAAATGGGTATGGAAACTACAGGCATCAGGTAAACATAATATTTGTGATAACCAAGGGGAGTTTATTTTTTTTATTTTTTAATTTTTTAATTTTTATAAATATAACAATTGAAATTTCTTTGTTCTTGGGGATTTACACTTTAATATTATCATGTATATTCAGGCGGATATTTGCCACGCATATCAGTTACTGAAAAAAGGTGGGCTGAAGGAGGAGAACATAGTGGTATTTATGTACGACGACATAGCCAAGCACTCAATGAATCCGAGGCCGGGAGTTATCATCAACCATCCTCAGGGTGGTGATGTTTATGCCGGCGTGCCTAAGGTACAATTTTTATTTTTTTATATTTTGAAATCAATATATAACTATTTGTATATGCAGATAGATCATATATATCTAATTTAGTGTGTGAATTCTACATATAATATTGTATACTTTGGTGTGACATGGATATGGATAGATTTTTTTTAAGGAAAACTAATGAAAAGTCTAAAAAAACTTCATTTTTAACGAAAAGTCATTTTTAAAGGTATAGTAAATAGTATCAGGTAAAAGTAAAAAAGTGGTTTTTCGTTAAAAGTGAACAGTACCAGGACCTTTTCATTAAAGCTCCTTTTTTTTTAATATGCTTTCTTAATTTTGAACCGTTCATTCATTTTGTAAGTAATTAACAGTGGGTAGGGGAGCTTAGGTTTTTTTCTAATCACAGAGTGGTGAGCTAGTAGATTGGTAAGGACAAATCAAAAGCTAATACAAGATTAAGATGAGGACATTCAAAATTTCATTTGGCCCTACTTATGCTTTTCTTTTAGTATTTCTTTATTCTTGAACCAATTAAAAGGATTTGAAGTTCTTTCAGAAGATAAAAGAATATTAACAAGTCTATCGTGCATATACAAATCAAATTTTGCAGATGCCGAACCAAAAAAGAAAAAGATAAAGGCCTAACATATTCCATGGTTTAAAGGGGATTCCTGCGGGCTGAGCTTAAAAAGCAGTATGACTGCGGCAGTGTTTCATGTTTGACATTTTTTTTTTTTTTTTTTTTTTTTTTGGAAGGCATGTTTGACATTTTTTTATAACAACGTTTTAGGGAGCTTTTGATAACTATTTTATTACTTAGGCAGTGTTTCAATTTTTGTGCTTAAGATACGGGGAAATGACTCAAATGACAAATGAAGAGGGGGGAAGGATTAGTTTTTCACTTTCAAGATTTCGTTTTCAATCATCCTTCTTTTTTTTGTCTTTTCATCCCAATCACCATCCCTCTTTACTCTTTTTCTCCATATACCTTTTGCATATCTCAAGCACAAAAAAAAAGAAAAAAGAAAAAAGAAAAGAAAAACTAAAAACTACTAAAAACTATAATCAGACAAGATGGAATCAAATGCGTCCTTTTTAACCCAAAACAGTTTTTCTTTTAGTGGTGCTATCCACGCACTAATTTTTACTTCTCACATACCCTTTGTTAATTTTTGTCCTTTGATCTTCTTTAATTCATTGGATCCAATAACAGGAAATTGAGAAGGGTGTGAGTGTCAAGTAAAAGAGGTGTGCAGATAACATCACCCTTTCTTTAAAGCAACTCCAAAATGCTGCTAAGAACATTCTTTCATTTTGTTTGGAAAACTAAGATCTATATATCTATGACAAGTTAGATTATATATTTGTCATGTCAGTTGTGTGTATAGGGTTTCGCTTCTCTTACTTTCTTTCCTTCCCTTCTTGTTCTTTATACGATACAACCATAAGAGTAGGAGAGGATCAAGTTGCCATGGTGGTGTCTCGGCACAATAATTTAATATCATGTGGAATAAGATCCATCAAAGTCCTTTTCCAGGATGTCCTTAATCACTGGAGTCGCAGGTTGTTTTTTGCCTTTTAGTCTTGTTCACATTTTTGCACTAATGGTTCTAGTAGGAGAAGACTATTAGTGCAAAAAAACAAGGTGGTATTGCAGCATCCCTATTAATGTGTGACCTATGTTTCTTGTGTAATTTGAGCTTTGCTTTTTGAATGCTTTGTTGATGCTTGAGAAGGGGATTTTTTTTTAAGGAAAACTAATGAAAAGAGTTTGAAAATTTTGAGTTTTAACGATAAGGACAAAATTAAGGGTAAAGTGAATAGTATCAGGATTGACTTTTTAGTGTAAAAATGTGATTTTTTGTTAACGTGAATAGTACCGGGAGCTTTTCGTTAAAATTCTCATTTTTTTAACCCTGAAAAAGGGAGTTGTTTGGCACTTCGAAGAAAATTATCATTTTACCCTTTATATTCTACTTTTTTTTTTTTCTAAATGTTTTCATGATTCAATTTTATTTATGGTGGCCCTTTGCATTCATAAGGAAATTTGACAAAATAATTGGTAATTTGAAGAGTATTTTCTGAGTTATTACCCTTATTGAATTTTTGGGTTTAAGTTAATTAATCTCCAATCCCCAAAATCTTCGGGTTGAAAAAAGAAAAATTAGATTCTCATGATTACATACGTGTCTTGTTTTTTTTCTATAGTTTTGGGTTTTTTGGTGAAGCATGCGGCCTAAGCTAAAGTAACAGAAAATAGCCTGGGCCTAAAACACCAAGATGGTTCTCAAACAAGGTATTTACTAAAGAGCCCAAGGCCTAATTTTTGATAGCTACTAGACCCATCCCATTGTCTTATTTATCCACCCACCATAAAAAGTTAAAAAATTAAAATGCTATTTTCCCACCCACTTTTATTTCTAAAGTATCCGCATTTGAACTATTGCTCCGTGCTTGTCTTTAAAATTATTGCACTAGTGGAGAAATAATTTTAGAGCATTCAGTGACAGACTTGGCACCATTTTTTTCTACTGATCAAACTCGAAACCCTTTACAGAATACTATCCTTACTCCGTTCTTCCACACTTGTGTATATAAATATCAGCACCTATTACATATGCAGCAAGTCCACATTACATATCAATTCATTCTGATATCCATTGTTGAAATATCCAACCAAAACAAAATCATTAAACTTGAACCAGAGAGTGGCTGGAGAAAGTGGAGAAGAAGCAAACTTTGGTTGCTTGGTTTTTGGGTTTGTCTTCTTCTTCGCGATTTTTATGAGAATTAATTTGTAGTAAACGTAGAAAATAGTGTGGAACCTGAACGATTTGAAGTTGAGTCGCACTAAGATTTTATCGGGTGAACAGAAGGTTATCTTTGCAAATGGTCCTTTACCACACAACGGTGGAAAGGTGTTGAGCCCTTGCATGACGGCGTAGGTTCAAATCCTGTTGATGACCAATCTAACAAAAATTATCGTTTGACAAAAAAGAAAGAAAAGGAGAGGGTTATCTTTTAAAGTCTTTATCGGTCATTTTACAAATGAGCAAACTTGTAATTAGAAATTTTATTAAAAGTGGGTGGGGAAATAAGAAACTGGGGTGGGAATAATAGCACTCTTCAATTATAGAACAGTTGTCAATGTACGCTGTACAGAGATTCTACTGGGAACAAATCTCAGTACTTCACGCATAAGAATTTTGTACAATTCTAGTGTTAAAGCTACTTGAGAACTACACCCTTTTCGCATTTTAACATAAGTCTTAATTTAGAAGATTGCGTGCATTAACATATGTAGTTTGCATATTATTGTGGTCATAGTCAGTCACTTAATTGGTAATAGTTGAGCTACATCTACTTCGAATTCCATATGTTTGTGAATAATTTATTTTGGTTCAACTGCTTTAGGATTACACTGGTGAGCAAGTAACCGCCGCGAATCTGTATGCAGTCCTCCTTGGGGACAAAAAGGCCGTGAAAGGCGGAAGCGGGAAGGTTGTGGACAGCAAACCTAATGATAGGATCTTTTTATACTACTCAGATCATGGGGGTCCTGGTGTCCTTGGTGAGTTCGCTACCTCTTCTTTGACATCCATGGTACCTTTGTTTTATTTTTTTGGTTACATATATATTACATAGGAGAGATCGAACACTTCCCAACCTCCCACCGTAGCTCACCACTTGTGCTAACTCAGCTTATATTGTATCATTATTGTGAACACTACTTCATCATGGGTTGTTTCATACGCATATATAGTATAGGGTTAGATCTTGTCCTATTTTCTTGTTTTGGTTTGCAAGAGGAATAAAGTTAGGTTTGTTGCGTAGCATGTTAATTGAGCTGAAGTTGGAATCAATTTGAGAGGAGATGTTGCCATCATCTTGCCAACGTTACTGCTCACTTGAGAAAAGCTGTAAAATGAGAGTAAGGACTCACCAATTTACAATATTATTGTAGGGATGCCAAACATGCCCTTCCTTTATGCCATGGATTTTATTAAGGTTTTGAAGAAGAAACATGCATCGGGGAGCTATAAAGAGATGGTAAGTAGATCACTTTTTATTCTCACTTCCTTTGGTATTCAAGGTTAAGACAGATAAGCGCATGAGCACAATTGCATTATGTGCAGGTTATATATATAGAAGCTTGTGAGAGTGGGAGCATATTCGAAGGCATAATGCCGAAAGACCTAAACATTTATGTGACTACAGCATCAAATGCACAAGAGAACAGCTTTGGAACTTACTGTCCTGGGATGGACCCCCCACCACCACCTGAATATATCACTTGCTTGGGGGACTTGTACAGTGTTTCTTGGATGGAAGATAGGTATGCATTCTTGGTCTTTCGCAGATGAGAAATAAATCTGTACTGTCAAATTTCAAAATAATTAAGAAACTAATTTGACTATAAGTTATTCGAAAAATAAAAACAAACATATGTACATGGTATAGTGGATATTGTTTGGGGCATATGTTGAACAAAGTATGCACGATTTGTAACTTCTATATGACCTTGTATAAGTCTATTTTATTAAATCGCTTTTTTCTTGAACATTCAGCGAGAGGCACAATCTGAAGAAAGAAACAATTGAACAACAGTATCAGGCGGTGAGCTTACAATATCTGAACTCAACTTTTTGATTCTGGACCTAATGTACAAGCCGACTGTTAAATTAAATTGAATTCCAATATGCATGCGTGAGTTGTTGCAGGTAAAGCAACGGACTTCCAATTCAAACAATTACGATGTGGGATCACATGTGATGGAATACGGGAGCAAAAACATTACACAAGAAAAGCTGTATTTGTTCCTAGGTTTTGATCCTGCGTCTGTGAACTTGCCTCCTAACAACGGCCAATTAGAAAAGCCTATGGAAGTTGTCAACCAGAGAGATGCAGAGATTTTCTACATGTGGCAAATGGTGAGCTTCTTCCCACAATTTCTTTTCAACTATCACATATACAAGTAAAAGTACAAAAAAAATTGTTCAACATTTAGATTTACAGTGAGGTTACCGTTCAATATTTACTTGTGTTTTACAGTACAAAAGATCAGAACATGGATCTGGAAAAAGTAAAGAAATCCTCAATGAGATCAAAGAAACAATGAGGCATAGGACTCACTTGGATGCAAGCATTCAGTTCATTGGAACATTTCTCTATGGACCCGGAAAAGGTCCCTCTACACTCAATTCTGTGAGAGCTATGGGTCAACCCCTTGTGGACGATTGGGGATGCTTAAAATCTATGGTAATTACCCTAGCCCTTTTGATTATTCAATTGTACAGTTTCAAGATTTAATTCCAAGGTTAAATTTTGAATTACAGGTTCGTGTGTTCGAAACACACTGCGGGTCATTGACTCAGTATGGCATGAAACATATACGCGCATTTGCCAACATCTGCAACAGCGGAGTATCTGAAACCGAAATGGCGGAAGCTTGTTCTGCTGCCTGTAACGGTCATGAAGTTGGTCAGTTGCATCCTTCCAACAAAGGCTATAGTGCCTGAACGTTGAAAATATGCAAATCATAAAGATGTCACACTGGTGCTATCATAATAGTGTCAATATGCTTGTTGCTAAATGTAGAATCTAAGTCTAGAACTGTAAGGATATTATGTATTGCAAGAATATTATGTTTTAATTTTGTGTGTAGTGGGTACAAGAAGAGATGTGGATCAAATAGTAATGATATGGTGACCGAGTTGAGATTCTAATTTTCTCAGAACGCACGAATGTAGCATTGCTGGATCCGCATCTGAGAACAATTCTATAGGTTTATTTCCATTTGGTGAAGGAATCGAAACAACTAGAATCGTATCAGAGGTTGAGTTGCCTCAAATTTGTGGCACTCCTACCCTACGTTGCTTTCTCCTTACCTCTCGTTCGTGGGGGTTCCATTTTTTGTTCTGTGTAATATCCTTTCGTTAAGGTATTTTGAGGGAAACAAACGTTCACCATCAAGGGTAGGATCTGATTTTAGATCTTCAACAACTAGTGTGGGGACGAAAGGGCCATTACCCAACTTGTATCTTGAGGAAAAGCAGTGCAAATTTCATGTTCTTGGTATGTTAATTTTTTGGCTCTATGGATATTTCTGTTTGGTTAGAAACCGCCATTTTTTTCCATAGAACTTTCTTGCTCCTGTTTACATGAAAATACCATCTTACCTTGTAATGTTACAAAGGCAGTGGATTTTCTTGAACTATTTCAAATATTGAGAAATAATGCTTGTTGTGGGATACAAGGTATGTGATTAGTTGTGAGTAAAAAGATCTTTAGGTTCGAGTCGTTTTGTGCGAAGGAGACAGAGTGCAAAGATTTGGTACGAACTTGTTGGGAGAGGGGGGAGTCAGGGGGGATTTCTACGAGGTGGAGGAAGAAAATGAATGATTGCAGATCCAAGTTAATTAAGTGGAGCCGTAACAAGTTCCAAAGGAGGGGTCAATAGATTCAGGAGCTTATGCATCAGTTGGGGGAGCTTCAAAAGGAATGGGGTTCTAATATTTATGAAATAAAGGAAAAATCTCGTGTTGTTGAAGAATTGTGGGCTCAGGAGGAATCTTTTTGGCTTCAGCGATCTCGAGTTAATTGGCTCCGGAATGGGGATGCGAATACTAAATTCTTTCACCAATCAACTATGCAAGAAGGAGGAGGAATAAGGTTCTCAAAATTAAGGATGAAGCGGGAAATTGGGAAGAGCAGCCGTGTCGGGTTCGCAAATTGGTGGAGGATCATTTCATACATACCTTCACTTCTGATGGAAATCGAAATTGGGGAGCTATGTTGGATTGCATTAGCCCGTGCATCTCAGATGACATGAATGAGGCCTTAGTGAAAACGGTTGTGGTTGATGAAATCATACAGGCGGCTTTGAAGATGGGTGGTCTAAAAGCTCCTGGGCCGGATGGTTTTCAAGGGATTTTTTATCAGTCTTTTTGGGTGCATGTCTAAGAGGATGTCAACGCTCTAGTAAGTTCTTTGATGCAAGGTTCTATTAGCCCCTGTTCTATTAATGCTACGCACATTGTTCTAATCCCTAAGGTTCCCCACCCGAAGTCGGTTACTCAATTTAGGCCTATTAGTCTTTGTAATTATTCCTACAAGATTTTGTTAAAAGTTTTGGCAAATAGGTTGAAAGTTTTGTTGCCAAAAATTATCTCTCTCTCAGAATGCATTTGTGGCAGGTAGGCAGATTCAAGATAACATTGGGATTTCTCATGAAATGTTTCATTTTCTGAAAGGGAGGACAACGAAATGTAAGTTCGAAATGGGCATTAAACTTGATATGCAAAAGGCTTATGATAGGGTGGAATGGGACTTTCTTGAGGCGATCATGGAAAGAATGGGTTTCTGTCTCATTGGGAGAAAGCTTATTATGGGATGCATTTCCTCTGTCAACTTTGCTATCATTTTAAATGGGCAACCAGGCGATAAATTTGCTCCGTCCAGGGGTCTTAGACAGGGTGACCCGATATCTCCGTATCTTTTTCTTTTGGTTGGGGAAGTCTTCTCGAGATTACTTCAGGAGGCGGTTAATGATGGAAGATTAGTTGGGGTGCAGATTGGTCTTTTGGGGCCAACTTTATCGCATATATTTTTTGCTGATGATACCCTTCTTTTCCTTAAAGCTGATGTGTCTAACTGCAGGAATTTAAGTTCTCTTCTTCAGATGTATTGTGATGCTTCTGGGCAAAAAGTCAACTTGCAAAAATCAAGTGTTTTTTTCGGAGCCAATGTTCCTAATGGGGTAGCTGATAATTTGGGTTGCATTCTTGGTATGCCTGTAGTGGATAATCCGAGCACTTATTTAGGGGTTCCTGCCATTTGGGGTCGATCGAAGAAGCGTGGCCTTGCTTATGTAAAAGGAAAAATCTTGGGGAAGCTTCAAGGGTGGAAACAAAGCACTTTATCAAGAGCGGGAAGAGAAGTTTTGATCAAAGCTGTGGTTCAAGCTATTCCTGCCTATCCTATGAGTATCTTAAATTTCCCGCGGTTGTTTGTCAAGAGTTAGATGCTTTGGTTGCTAACTTTTGGTGGGGAGGTACGGGAGATAAGCAGAAGATTCATTGGGTTTCTAAGGAGGTTTTAGGCATTCCTAAGGATATGGGTGGATTAGGCTTTCAGAACTTTAATGAGTTCAATGATGCTCTTCTAGCTAAGCAATGTTGGCGCTTAATTTCCAATCCGAATTCGTTGTGGGCGCGGGTTATCAAGGCCCATTACTTCCCACATTGTTCGTTTTGGGAGGCTAAAAAGGGGGGAAGAGCTTCTTGGGCTTGGAGCAGTCTCCTCACGGGAAGGGAGTTCTTTGTAAAGGCTCCCATTGTCAGATAATGGGGGGAGAGGATGTTCATGTTTGGGTGGATAGGTGGCTGCCTTCATTACCCTCTGGACACCCTATGCTGCTTGGGGAGGTTGTTGTTACGAGAAATTTGCAGGTTTCCTCTTTAATTGATTCTTATTCGTGTAAATGGAATCTTGAATTTCTGCTTCCATTTCTGTCTTTGGAGGACCAGCAGGCCATTCTTGATACGCCTATTGGTGATACTTCAAAGGTGGATCGTTTAGTTTGGGCTGCCACTTCGAATGGGCAATATTCGGTGCTACAGACAAGGTCTCTCGATGTTAGGGATAATCGTTTGCCAGGTGTGCGGTTGATTCCTCAAGCTTTGTGGAGAGTAATCTAGCATCTAGAGGTGCCCACTACACTTCGACATTTTTTTATGGTTATCTCTTCATCAAGGCTTGCCAACTAGAGTTGCTCTTTACAAAAGGAGGTTGTCGTCTTCCCCAACATGTCCCCTTTGTCTTAATAAGGATGAATCTAATGAGCATATTTTTCTTGGTTGCCCTTGGGTGGAGGTTATTTGGTTTGGTGGTGCTCTTAATTATAAAGTTGATAATTCTGGTATTCATTCGTGGGTTCTTTGGCTGCAAACTGCTCTGTCTAACATGGGGACCTCGGCAAACAGGAAATGGGTTCAAACATATATAGCTTTTACCTGCTGGTACATTTGGAAAGCTCGGTGTGAGTTTGTTTCCAATCAAGTACCCATTAATCCCATTTCGGTTCTCTCCGCTCTGTTTAATGCATTGGGTTCATTTGTGCATGCGGTGAAGGACCTGGGGTCTGGTAGTTCTAGGGGGGGCCTCAGACGGTTCAAGCTTCTCAGTGGTGTCCTCCTCCTTCCCCTTTTATTAAATTTAATGTTGATGCTAGCTGGTCTAAGGCTTCTAGATCGGGTTTTGCTGGGGTGGTTGTGAGGAATGCAGATGGGAGTTTTATGGAGGCTGTGAGGTACCCTATCAGGGCGTCCTCTTCTACAATGGCTGAGGCTATGGCTTTACTTCGTGGCTGCGAGCTGGGGGTCTCTTTAGGTGTTTGTAGCATTATTTTAGAATCTGATTCTCGCGAAGCGATTTCTTGCCGTAATGGTTATCTTCATTCTGGTAGTTGGGAGGCTTTTCCACTTTTGGCTAGGGTTAAAAGGCTGAGTGAGACCTTCCAGAACTGTCGCTGGTCTTGGGTGCCAAGATCAGCCAATGCTGCAGCGGATGCTTTGGCTTCGACTGGTATTACGGAGATGTGCGACTTTGTGTGGGTCGATCGACCTCCATCTTCAATAATTCATGTTTTGTGTAATGATGGTCTTCCATGTCCTCATTAGTTTTTTTGTGGTGGTGTGTGGGGAGACACATTTTCTTGGTTTTTGCGTCTTCTTCTTGTATCCTCGCTCACTGCCTTGTTTTGGTTGGTTCCTTGGTGTTTGCCTCTTCGTAGGCTCTCGTGTTATTGGTTGGCTTCTTAGCCCTGGAATGTTATTTCCTTTGGTTTCAAAAAAAAAAAAAAAAAAAAAAAAAAGGATTTTGGGTCGTAATAACCATTTCGTTTTTATTTTTATTTTTAATTGAAATCTTGTTTGGTAACTACGATAACAAATTATGTGCGAGTTAATATCCTAATGGATAGGTGTTAGGTTTTTATCTACGCGTCTTGGGTTAAAAACTCCTCCTCTTCCGTAAGTTATTGTAATATATAGTTTTAAACTCTATTTCCTCCCCTTACGAATAGGAAAAAAAAAAAACTTTTTGGAAAATGAAAACCAAAAAGCTATTTTATGGAAAATTAAAAACCAAAAAGCGAAAACTTAAGGAAATTTTTAATGAAAACAAAGTAATTATTAACGAAATTATTAACGAAGATTTCAGTTTTCCAAAAAGTAAAAAGTAAAAATGAAATGATTATCAAATGCCTCTAATAATTTACAATGGCAAAGCCACAGAGGTGCAAGAAAGTGCTACCGCACCTCCGGTTGTCGAAAATTAACCCTAAGAACGAGAATATGTCCCTATAGACTTGGCATTCGTGTCATGTTAGTTGAATATCAGAGTGTGCCATAACCAAGACTACAAACTAATAAGAATATTATTAAACAAACAAAAATGCCGAAACGGCTACATAACCCTAGGCTACATTGTGACTAACTTGTTCTCGACTAAATAACAAACATGCTATTTATAATAAACTAACCCTAATCCTAAAAGGTAAGAAACCGAAGCCCTAATGCTAACGGGCTAAGCTCAGAAAACCAAACATTCAAATAAACCAAAATACTAATATTTTCTAACACCCCCTGTTAATCTCATGGCGGTATACGACATGGGTTTGCAAACAAGCAGATGTGGACTGGCTCCGTTAGGTGGACTGACATGCAACTTGACTGGACTTGACTTGATTGGCGAACTGACGAATTGGCAAACTTGACTTGACTGGATTGGCAAACTGATTCTTGCTGGCAATCTGATTCTGGCTGGCAAACTGATCATGATTCAGACTGGCTAGCTGTGACTACAATTCCAAATTCAGTTTTTTATTGTTGGTTTTTCTGCTAACTAAACCAACGACAAAAACTAGCATACAAACTGACAAATAAAATACCAACCCGACCAAGCAGATTAAATACCGAATGATTGAACCTGCTCTGATACCAAGTTGAATATCAGAGTGTGCTATAACCAAGACTACAAACTAATAAGAATATTATTAAACAAACAAAAATGCCGAAACGGCTACATAACCCAAAGTTACATTGTGATTGACTTGTTCTCGACTGAATAACAAGCATGTTATTTATAATAAACTAACCCTAATCCTAAAAGGTAAGAAACCAAAACCCTAATGCTAACAAACTAAGCCCATAAAACCAAACATTCAAATAAACCAAAATACTAATATTTTCCAACAGTGTTTTCCATGTTCATGTCATTTTCGTGTCATACCTGATACCTTAATGGGTCGTGTCGTGTAACACCTATTAAAATGAACGTGTAATATGACTCGACCCAACTTTACCCGCTAATTTAAACCAACAAATAATTAAATGAAAACATAATACTAAATTTGTATATACATACCACACTGTCACATAAATATTACTTCAAAACATAAAAATACATTTGTCTTTCAAGTATCACATAAATATTAATTAATGTAGAAGTGTGAATATATATATATATATATATATGTATATATATATATATATATATATATATATAGTTTATATGATTATAGTGGCGAATGTCAAAGTTGAGTGTAAATATATATATATGTTCGTAATGACAAGCTTTACAACATTCATGAAGGGCTCAACTTTGACATTCGCCACTATCATCATATAAACTATAGATCGAAATTTAACCGTTGATTGTCATTTACATTTATGCTCCATTCTTTTCACCAAACTATTTTTCTTTTTCTTTTCAAAACATGATCTTTTAGAGGGTGCAGGAAGATGAACAGTTCGCATCGTTGATATTACGTTAAGAGTTTTATTGTTTGTGAAATATTGTTGGGAATTTATAAAATCTCTAGAAACTATACAAATATCAACTTATATTTCAGTTAACCGTAAATATTATAACGTGATAAACGATCCGAACCGTTCATTTATCTATATTCGTTAAAGGTCATGTTGTCAAAATGAAAATATGAAAAAAGAATGTGAGAAGAGTAAAGCATAAACGACAATCGATCCGAACCGTTCAACTTTCTTACATTTTTCACACTTCTACAATAGTTATTATGAATTTTATTAATTTTGCACTAAAAAAAATACTATTCATCAGGGTTTAGATGGTATAAAAAAATCTAAATGACGATGTAACCATCGTATACGCGTGGAGGATTCAATCATGAGTGTTTATATATTCTTTCACATTTTTCACACTTGTATATTAATTATTGTGAATTTTTATTTATTTTGAACTCCTCTAAAATTTCTATTAACGAGGGTTTGTAGGGTTTTAAAAATTTAAACGACAATTTACCCATCTCAAAACGTAGAGAATGCGATCATGAGCATTTGCATATTGTTTTCACATTTTTCGCACTTGTAAATTAATTATTTTAATTTTTTAATGTGTTTGGTATTTTTAAATTACTTTGATATTTTTATTTTTTTAATGTGTTTTATAATGTTTTAATGTCACTTGTAAAAGGATAACATTTGTGTATATGATTGTGTGAGAGAGAGTAAAAAACTTTGTTAGGTCGTTGACTCTAAAATTGAAAGTCTGTCTTTTTGCCTATACTAGTAGATTTGAATTTATCCCTGTAATAATGATAATAAGAAACACTCATAATAAAGATAGATAAATAAATAAATAAATAAATAAATAAATAAAGCTTAAATTTTTTAACTTATATAGAATAATAATACAATAATACATATTTAATATAGGGTGATTTTGTGTAAAATCAATAAAAAGTTACAATATTAACAATATATCCACAATATTTATGTTAATTATAAATATGTCAATCATGTCTAGTAATACTTAAATGCACTTAAAATAAATAAAAATTACAAAATCTGCCACTGTAGCTGATACCCACTTCAGCTGATACTCAATTCCTCATAGTTTTATATTTTGCAATAAGTCAATACGGATTTTTTTTTTACATTTGGATTCAGACACTGCGTTGCAGTGTCCATTTACTGGTTTCGTTTTCTCCATCACTTACACGCCTCCTTCATGTTCTTTTTTACATTTGGAGTCAGACGCTGCAATGCAGTGTCCATTTCCTAGTTCAGTTTTTCTACTTTCGGATTCAGATGTTGCGTTATTATATCTGTTTCCTGGTTTTATTTTTTCCATCACTCACACATCTCCTACGCCCCATATCTCATGCGACTCCTGATTTTTACATTTAGATTCAAACACTGTAATGCACAGTGTCTATTTCCTGCACTATTTTTTACATTTGGATTCGGACACTGTAATGTAGTGTCCATTTCCTAGTTCTGTTTTTTACATTTGGATTTGGACACTGCATTGCAGTTTCAATTTCCATTTTTTTTTTTTTTTTGGGCAAACTCCTCCATATAAACCAAGGGTGAGAGTGTGATAGAATAAACATGTTTTAACTATTTAACTATTCAGATCATCTCTAAATCAGTTCTATATTAGGGATATAAATTCAACAGCCAAAACCTTTTCCTATTTTGCTCTTTCTTCTTCTGCATCTTTGAGATTTCTTTTTACTGTAACTTTATTTATCTCTTTATACTTCTTCCATAGTTATGAAAAAGAACTTTGTAACCAATAGACATCAGTTTGGATGATCATTCTCTTTGTTGTTTCGTTAAGGTCAGCTGAGATTTTAGGGTTAATGGACATGCAATTAAGGGATGTGGCGGTGCTGGGGCTGATTTTAGGGAGTGTAAGGTGAGGAACCTATAATGGGGGTTGTGGGTTGGGTGGGTTGTGGCTTTGCTGTGGTTGATTTTGAGGTGAGGTTGAATTTGATCTGGAATTTGGGGGCTGGTGGTTCGAGGTTGAGAGCTTCGAAGTGAGGAAGAAAGAGAAGAGTTTAAAGGAATAGAGGAAAAAGAAGAGATTTTGGCCGTTAGATTTATGTCAATTGATGAGATCCATCGGTTTGGAGGATCCCTACAAAACTAATTCAGAGAGGATCTTAAATCCTTATTTATAATAGTTTAAAGCCCATGTGACATTTATAGAGAGAGTGTCACGCTCCAGACCCAAGGTCGGTGAAAAAAATAACCACTCACTTGGCGCACGAGTAAAAGGAAAAAGAAATACGAAAAACAAAATTTCTCTTATAACAATAATCTCGATAATCCGTACATGATGTACAAAAATACATAAAATCCGTAAATTCCCTCGTCTAACACAACCGTAGCTCGTCTACAACATATCTTGCCAAATAACTCGTCTATAAAATTAAAGGTGATGGGTCAACCATCGTTGTCCAGTGAGTAGAATAGGTAATATGCTAGTCAAGCAATGTCATTTTACACACGCTAGAAAGTACGAGAATAATATAAAAACTTTAGCCACATAATTCCATATCACATCATCCCTTTACGTGTTCATTATATCTTTCATAAATTGTAACTCACCACGTGACCCCTAATGGCCATTTTGCTCTAATGTCTCATGTGCAGCTTAAATTTTATCCCTTGGATTAATGAACACCAAAGTCCTCATGTTCCATGAACATCTCAAGCAATTCTCACTGATCAGATATATAATAACTCTGAAAATACTTCACAAAATCCAGCATGCTTGACTTGAAATAGAGAGATATTTGAAAATAGTGTAAAATCACATGATAACTCATGGTTTTCAGTTATCAGAAAATAAGAACATTTTAAGACACATTAGATAAACCACTCACCTTGATCGATAGGTAAAACCTTGACAAGACAAGTCCACAACAATCTCCACACATAAGCTTACTAACCCTAGTCTCTTTCTAACTCTCTCTCTCTCTAACATTCTCTAACACATGTATATATATAAATACATATATATACATATACATATATATATATATGTATTTATGTATGTGTATATATATACAGACACGTACACACACATACACATGTATTCTACATGAGCTCCAAAGCATACACTGCATTAGGCCTGGCAAATGGGTCGTGTCTATTGTGTTCATGTAACACCTGTTATCTTAACGGGTCGTGTCGTGTCACACCCTTTATCTTAACGGGTCCTTAATAGGTCGGGTTGTTAGAAATGTGCCCTAAAACCAATCATATGATGATACTTTACGGACATTTCACATGTTAAACTAATCTAGTTTAATAAAAAGGGCAAAGATTATTGTTTCAAGCTGTCTCATATAAATGTTATGTGCTTAAACGATAAGTCCAAGGAATATGCTATTGGGAGAATGTGATCTAAAGAAGTTAGATTCATGAGACCATTCTCTTTCGTATACATATCCTAAACGTTCCTGATCATAGGATTGCCAATTGGGCATTGACAGTCCGTTAAGATCAGTACGTGCTATGTCTTCTCTTAGGGAGAATGACTGGTCTCGAGTCATTGGTGTGACTGATGCCAAGACAAGCATGTAGGTGCTCGATAGAAAATGAGTCCACTGAACGCGATCAACGAGGAGTTCTCATATTCATGTCATATGAGAACTCATGGTTAGGATAATGCAAAGTAGTCCTTTGACCTGAGGCGTCACAGTTGTCTTGTGGTTAGGTCCTTGATCTTTGACTATGTCAAAGTCACTCCGTCAGAGGGCGTCCACGGCATAGTTGGGGTTAAGCCACTTAGCCATGGAGGTAAGTGAATGCGCAACAAGGGATCTCTAACCTTCAAATCGTTTGAGGGAGAATACTCTATGATATGATTAAGAATCTCTGGCCAGAGTATGAATGAGATTTAGGAAGTCGTTCCAAATCACATTCAAGGTAATCATATAAGTAAATGAATCACATTGGATAGTAGACATGAATAAACTATCAAACCAAACAATGTGGTCAAGAGTATTGTATTAGAGAAAGACCGTATTGCATTGTAATCCTAAACTGAATAGGTTCTTCACCTCTTCTGATTAGCTTGGGTAGCCATGATACACTGCTAGGTGTCATTCATGGTTTGTGGAAGCCCTAAAGATGTATAATCATTTAAGGGAGAATTGAAAGTATGTTTCAATTCACAATCGATCGTTAAGAGTAACAATCGCCCACTGCCTCGCTAAAAGGAACCTAATGGACCGCACACCGTGTAAGGTAATGATTGAAGGATATAACGAAGATGAGTAAGGACAATTAAATAGTTTAATTGTATGTGGCAAGGATTAATTAAAAGTTAATTAATCTAGAACGAAAGGTTCGTTTTAGGCCTTAAGTTAGTTTTGGGTTTCGGGACACAAAAGGGTTTTGGTCTACAAGGCACATAAGGTTTAAGTTGTGTGACAAATAAAACAAAATGGGCAATTAACCCACTAACAATAGGGAGGCCGGCCATGAATAGAGAGGGAGTGGGTTTTGGACTTATTACAAGTTTGCCACTCGAATGAAGGGAGGTATAAATGTGACTTTATAGCTTTTTCTTCATTAGGGTTTTCTTTGAGGAAAGATGAGAGTTTTTGGCTCTCTCTTTCTCTCTAGGAAGGCCGGCCACCATGGGGGAGTTTACTAGCATCTAACTCTTCCATGGCCACCCATCTTCCTCCTCAACCATCCTTGGTGTCGAAACTTAGAGGTCTCCAACTTTGGTGACTTTTGGAGAACCCAATTCTTCCATCCATATTCAAGAAGACATGGAGCCAAGAAGCAAAGTTCCTCCTTCCAAATCCATGGAGCTAAGGAGCAAGGTGACAAAGGAAGAAGGCCCTCACATGGGTGATTAACCTTTGCTAAGCAAAGAGGTGCTTCAAAGGTATAAAGAAATCTCAACTCTTTCTCTTAGATCTTGAGTTGAGTTTTGGTTCACCATAACTACTAGGGTTTGAATTTCATGGGTAATGTTTTGTTTTTGAGTGCACACAAGCATGATTCCGCCTTTAATTGTTAATTGCATGCCATAGATGTTGCTCAAATGAACATGTTTTTAACAAATTTTCCTTCAAGTGGTATCAGAGCCTAGGTCTAGTAGTTGGTGAATCCTTTTGGGTTTTGTAGTTCATAGTCTTTGATTTAAATGTTGTAATTGTTACAAGCTTTATTCTTGCTTCTTTGAATGTAAATTTTGCTAGAAAATTTGCCATCTCAAATGTTGTAGATGTAGTTCATAAGAGCATGAATTTTGGAGCTAAAATTTGGTGCCATGTTTTTTGGAAAATTCGGCCAAATCCAAAGGGTGGATTTTTGGGTTCATGTTTGTCTTGTTAAAAGTGTTTTAAAGTGACATTAGGAACCCCTAAGTACCCTAGTATGATAATATGTTATTTCCCTTAAGTTTGAGAGTTTTTGGGATGTCTTTGAGTGAAAAATGTTCATGGAGCTTTTATGGGTTTTCATGGATGTTGTTCATTGTTCTTGTTATGTTCTTAGCAAGAACAAAAAGGTTGGGAATTTTGACTCAAAAAGGTGTTTGATTGTTTACTTGTTTTTGTTTGTGATGGATGATATGTTTTTTCAATCATCACTAGGTGTGGTCACCCATACCTATTTTCTTACAAACACTTTACTTTCCATGTTTTATGGAATTCACTATTCACACCATACCAATCACTTACACCTTTCCATCACCTTTCAAACTAAAATCAACTCACACACATCACTCTCACACTTGACATGGCCGGCCACCCCTATAATGGGGGTACTTTTGGGGCTTTTATGCAATTACATAAAGTTTTGATACTTTTGTGTATTTGTACTTTGACCCGAAAGTTTACGTTTTCACGTAAAGGCCCAAAATCACTAAAGGACAAATTGTTTTGCTCCTTTAATGAAGTTTTTGCATTTGTTGAATTTTTTGGGTTCTAGTTGTAATTACATGAAGTAGTGAACTTTTGTGTTTTTACAAAGTGACCTCAAAAGTTTGTGTTTTGCAATATAGCCCAATCGTTGAGGTTATTGCTTTTTGGCCCAAATTAGGTTGAGAACCAAATGGTTTTGTCTCTTTAAATGAGAATTGGATTTTCATTTCATTTAGCTCCTATTAAATCAATTCTATGGATACAAAAACCAAATGACAATGTTGCATTCAAGTTTAATTAGTTAAAGCGTTAATTAATTAAAGAAAGGGTGATTATGAACCTAAGCCTACGATAATTGAGCTATGTGAATGGCCGTCTTTCAAATTTGTTTGAACCATGGGAATGTGTAGATTAGATTTTGGTTGTAATTTGATATGATCAAATGTTGTAAAAGAGCATAAGCTCTTCTTTACTTTAAAGTAATTTGTTTTGATCAAATGTTGTAAAAGAGCATAAGCTCTTCTTTACTTTGAAGTACTCCTTTCTTGTTTTATTGGAAATTTGATGCGAAATATATTAAGCACACAAATTAAACCCTCTTGGTGTGAATTGTAGTATAGATGCAAGTAGGGATCGTTCTAGGCCGGGGATTAGGAGGGAATGCCAATCGATTTAAAACTGACTCAAAGACTCAAAAATAAAGTTAAAAACGTTTGAATAGGTTCAAAAGACTTAAAACAAGTTCACAAGACTCAAAATAGGTTGAAAACACTCAAAACTGCCTAAAAACACAAACTGGGCAGTTTCTGACTCTAAACAAAACTTTGGACGAAATAAGGTTTTGGCTTGACTCAAAACACTTAAAAACACAAGTAAAACAAGTTTAAAACAATTTAAAACAAGAAATTAAAGGGGGGATTTTGTTTGAACGAATTTGAAAAGAAAACAATTTGAAAACAGATTTTAAAGTAAAACAAAGTTTGAAAACGTTTTTGGGAAGTTGGATGGATGATGGGCTAGCTAGAGGCTCTTTCTCCACACATGTTATGTATGCAAACGAATCGATTCCCAGTTACTCCTTCATTGAATCACGAACGACAATGCCCCAAGTTAACCGTGACATCACTAATTAACCATCAGATTTTCCTTGAGTTATTGGATTGGATGACATCATTCGACAACCCAAAGCATTCTTCGAAAGTCCCCTACATGACATCATAATAAAGATACAATCAAAGATCATTACGTTCAATGAAAATCATAAGCATTGACAAAGCACTTGTAACTATGACATCATGTCACTCATGCTAGGAATTGAACTTAACGCGATCGTTTATAAGCGACCTTCACCACTTATGAGTATAAGGTTGTAACGATTATGTGAAACTCCCTTATACTCTAGCATCAAATTCATGCATGCCAATTAAGTGTCGACCCTCAATCAACAAACACAAATAAGTTATCAATCAAACAGTTAAGCCAATTGCATTCACAACTCAAGAATTCGTAACTGAAACTTATCAATTCATATTGCACCCATAATCATGGCTTTGAAATCACCCCTAGCTACAAAGGGGTCTAGCCACTCATGTTCACAGCAAAGCAACAAGAATTTAATTTAAACATTTAGAACAAAGAAAGAATTACACCTAGAACGCTCCAACGATCCAAAGCTTGAAGAACAAACACGTCCAAGGCCTTCCTTCTTCTCCTTTGCTGTGGCACAAGTGGTTGAGGGAGGTTTGGGTAGTGATTTGTGGTGGTGGATGATTTCTGGCGTGAAAGATAGTGAATGGATGTATATGGGCGTGAATGAATCTCTAGATTTCTGAATGGGGCTTATATGCTGCTGCAAAGAGTCTTATTTAAAGGGAAAAGGGAAGGCACGAAATTGATGAATTAGGAATGCATTTAGGACTCCAAATCCTCAAGGAAAAAGGGGAAGTAAATCAGAATTTAAAGAAAATAGGAAAGGAAATTCGGCAGAAATTTATGTAGGAAAAGGAATGTGATTTTGGGTCAGAAATTAGGCAAGAAGGATTTAGAATAGAATAGGAATGTGTTTTAAGGCTGAAAATAGGGAAGAAATACTCTTCCTTGCACAGCAAGGAAGAGGAATGTGTTATGGTAGTGCGGCATTGTCCCAAAAGGAAAGGGAAGGGGTTTTCCTTGTCCTAAGATGAAAGAGAGATGGTTTTACATGGTTTAGGAATAAGGAAACATGACAAGGGGAATTGTTGCACCAAAGGAGACAAGGAGGGAACACAAAGGGGACAAAACGCCACTTTTGTAGGAGATGCTGTTTTTGTGTCTTTTATGCTTCCAAACTGACTTCTCACATCCTTCTAGGCTCTTTTGATCTTCAATTTCGTCCATCCATCTTGCTCCATTCATAAGCTATCCATTCCATGCCCAAAAATGCTCCAAAAGGCTCCAAAATGCACTTTCTTGATACTTTGCCCTTAGAACCTGAAATTGCACGAAAATGACTTTAAACACTAAAATAACTAAGGAAACACAACGTAAATGCACAAGAACAAGCTAACTAAGTCGCATAAATATGCTCATATCAAGTAGAGGGTCCAACGCCCAATAAGAAAACACGCCTTAATGTGATTAAACGCGTAACTAAAATCAATCACCATCCCTAGACCGAGATCCAGCACTAGGCTCATGTTGGATCAAATCAAAGGTTCATAGTCATCCTAAGGCCCTAAGGCAACTATATAGTCCATCAATGAATGCAAAGCTTATGTTAGTAGTACCATATACTCTTGCTTTAAAAAACCGTTTTACAAGCATAGTGGGAGTATCATATACTACTAAATCAATCACATGGACCAATAGTTGTAATAAGACCAAATTGTTTTAATGTGATTAAAATGTATGCTTATATGTGATGAGACCTAAAACCCTCAACCAAACCGTTATTAAGTTGACAAGAGTGAGAGTGCTTTGAACACTCTTTCGTGGCCTTCCACCGTGGTAGGTCCGATCGTTTGTGACTCGTACACCGACTTCACCCTATCATGGGGAAGTACAAAGTGCGTGCTTACACTCAGGAGGAGTCCTATACGCATACATGATGTTGTGAAGGTAGGCAACGATAATGATCAACATCATATCATTGTGAGGTTGTTCTTGAACCCCTACCCGAACTTGCATGGTGGGAATGACTTAACTAAGTGCAATGGAGCCAACATCATATCATTGTGAGGCTTTATTCTCTAGATGCCAAATTAGATGGGTACTTGCAAGAGATGCAAATGAGTAAGAGTACTCTCTCATTATTATTGATGCTAGCCAACATCATATCATTGTGAGGTGGGCTTGGTAATAGTGAGCCTCCCATACCCTACTAAGAGTTTTCTCCAAAACTCTAGAATTCTGATGAGGGATGTGGAATTTGCCGAAAATAGTGGGTGGTTCTATTTGATTTAAAGACCCGGATCAAATAGCTTAAAATCAATCAATTTATATTCGTTATGTATTTATTTACTGATATATTTGCAAACGCTATCCAAAACTTGACAAAGAAAAGCCGAAGGCTTTAGTTTCCGGACTTGGTACTACAATCCCATAGATTGTCTTTAATGACTTGTATATGTACCTAAGTAGTCTCATCCTCACAATCTTCCTATTGATAATGTATCATTGGAAGAATTATTAGAAAAGTCTATCATAGAGAGGACAACACTATTAGTGTCATAATTCTTCAATTACAAATTGTTGTATGAAGAAATAAGAGTTGCTTTGAACAACCCTTAGTTAACGCAAACACTAGTGCTTGTTTCTTTGTTACTTGAACAAAGAACTTGAGAAGTAAGCACAAAGGCATGGACACTTTATGTGCCATGCTTCTTCACTTACAAATTGTTGTATGAAGAAATGAGAGTTGCCTTGAACAACTCTTAATAGTTTGTATTTATGTTTAGAACATAATGGTTGGTTGACAAAAATAGTCCATCAACATGGACTTATGATGATTTTGAATCATTGAGTGTTGAAGTGTTAAACCACTTATAGAGACGGAAACTAGGCAAGGACTTCACTTTTGTGTCCCTATCCAAATGGTTCACTAATTTTATTGTAAACTATATAGTGAACAATAACCGCACGCTCTCCAAATCGTTTGATGTGTATAACACGATTGAAATAAGTTTCAAGAGAGATATTGGGAGTTTAGGGACCATGACTATTGTAGTCAATGGAGAAGTCAAATGAAGAAAGCTAAAAACTCCAAGGGAACAAACTTTCTTTATGAAAGGATGGACATTGGAAGGGGTATTTGCAAGAAATGTCTTGCAAGTGTCAAGAACACACTTTTCGAAGGTGTTGTAAAATGTTCTTGAATAAGTTCAAAATAGTTGGTTCTTCTACTTGAATGTTTGATTCCGTATTAGTAACTATGTTTTACAATTGTTGTAAAAGTGTTGCTAACAAGAAGTAGAAGATTAATGAGAAAAGAGAAAGTACTTCACATTCGGAACGTGAATCAAATATTGATCTCTGCGAAAGCAGATAATACTTACTTCCTCATATGAACTACCAAAGAAATTGGAAAAACAAAGATTGTCTTTACATTCCAATTTGAAAAAGGAACTTAATTCCGTCACTATAATGTTAGGTGATGGATGAATGTTTTGTTTGACAAAACAATTGTTCTTTATGAATGATTGGATTATTGTAATCTGATTCATTGTCTCTATAGTACAGATAATGTGGTAGTGTTAACTGTTTAGAACATAACGATGCTTAAAACCCAAAAGGTTGCAAGGTAGTGACTAATCCCACTGAGTTGTGACACCTCTAAAACATAAACGAGTTGGTCATATATGGATGCTTTGGATTGTTAGATCCGGATCCGATGCCTTCTTGTTAAAATTGTATAGAGGCGAAATGTTCGAATCTTTATTCTTTTGGAAAGAAGAAAGAATCACAAAGTTATTGAGGTTAATTCACTTACATGTTAGAGGCACATGTCCACAACATAATACTACTCATGTTGTATGACATTCACCGAAGATCGCTCTCGGTTGGACTATTGTTTATTTTGAATAAATACAAGTTCGAATACTTTGCAAAAGGTTTCAAAGAATTCAAGAATGTAAGTTGATGAGTAAGACGTCTAAAGTATTTACTCCTTAGATTTGATCCAAGGAAAACTAACACTTTAGATGAGTTTCCTTGAAAGATATCAAGGAATGTAGCATCATAAGATAATGTATTTCTCCATTGGGAGAAGAACGAACTCGAATAAAATTTAGTTCGTTGGATGTTATCAATTACCCATATATAGGATATATATTTCTAAGTCAATATGATTGTCAATTAGAAGATCTTCCAAAACGTTTCATAACTCCATATGATGTAGTTGGAAAGAAAGACAAGTCTTAAGCGTGTTAAGACTTGAGGTTATGTGCTAATTAGCAATATTTGTTTTAGAACAATCTTGTGGGATATCCTTAAATTAACTTTTGGACATCACTTCTATGAACCAACTAACAAATGTTGTTTGTTGGGTAGTTCATTGTAATCCTACACTAGGATCAGTACGTGCTATGTCTTCTCTTAGGGAGAATGACTGGTCTCGAGTCATTGGTGTGACTGATGCCAAGACAAGCATGTAGGTGCTCGATAGAAAATGAGTCCACTGAACGCGATCAACGAGGAGTTCTCATATTCATGTCATATGAGAACTCATGGTTGGGATAATGCAAAGTAGTCCTTTGACCTGAGGCATCACAGTTGTCTTGTGGTTAGGTCCTTGATCTTTGACTATGTCAAAGTCACTCCGTCAGAGGGCGTCCATGACATAGTTGGGGTTAAGCCACTTAGCCATGGAGGCAAGTGAATGCGCAACAAGGGATCTCTAACCTTCAAATCGTTTGAGGGAGAATACTCTATGACATGATTAAGAATCTCTGGCCAGAGTATGAATGAGATTTAGGAAGTCGTTCCAAATCACATTCAAGGTAATCATATAAGTAAATGAATCACATTGGATAGTAGACATGAATAAACTATCAAACCAAACAATGTGGTCAAGAGTATTGTATTAGAGAAAGACCGTATTGCATTGTAATCCTAAACTGAATAGGTTCTCCACCTCTTCTGATTAGCTTGGGTAGCTATGATACACTGCTAGGTGTCACTCATGGTTTGTGGAAGCCCTAAAGATGTATAATCATTTAAGGGAGAATTGAAAGTATGTTTCAATTAACAATCGATCGTTAAGAGTAACAATCACCCACTGCCTCGCTAAAAGGAACCTAATGGATCGCACACCGTGTAAGGTAATGATTGAAGGATATAATGAAGATGAGTAAGGACAATTAAATAGTTTAATTGTATGTGGCAAGGATTAATTAAAAGTTAATTAATCTAGAACGAAAGGTTCGTTTTAGGCCTTAAGTTAGTTTTGGGTTTCGGGACACAAAAGGGTTTTGGTCTACAAGGCACATAAGGTTTAAGTTGTGTGACAACTAAAACAAAATGGGCAATTAACCCACTAACAATAGGGAGGCTGGCCATGATTAGATAGGGAGTGGGTTTTGGACTTATTACAAGTTTGCCACTCCAATGAAGGGAGGTATAAATGTCACTTTATAGCTTTTTCTTCATTAGGGTTTTCTTTGAGGAAAGATGAGAGTTTTTGGCTCTCTCTTTCTCTCTAGGAAGGCCGGCCACCATGGGGGAGTTTACTAGCATCTAACTCTTCCATGGCCACTCATCTTCCTCCTCAACCATCCTTGGTGTCGAAACTTAGAGGTCTCCAACTTTGGTGACTTTTGGAGAACCCAATTCTTCCATCCATATTCAAGAAGACATGGAGCCAAGAAGCAAAGTTCCTCCTTCCAAATCCATGGAGCTAAGGAGCAAGGTGACAAAGGAAGAAGGCCCTCACATGGGTGATTAACCTTTGCTAAGCAAAGAGGTGCTTCAAAGGTATAAAGAAATCTCAACTCTTTCTCTTAGATCTTGAGTTGAGTCTTAGTTCACCATAACTACTAGGCTTTGAATTTCATGGGTAATGTTTTGTTTTTGAGTGCATACAAGCATGATTCCGCCTTTAATTGTTAATTGCATGCCATAGATGTTGCTCAAATGAACATGTTTTTAACAAATTTTCCTTCACGGGTCACTTTACCCAATAGGTAAAGTGACCCGACCCGTTATGACCCGTTAAGAAATATGTATATTTTTTTTCTTAAATTTGCACATACCACACATTGCCACATAAATATTACTTAAAAAAAAAATCCATATACTACTAGTCTATTACAAAATATTAAATGTGCAGGGATATGCAAAATGAAAGAGTTTTTGTTTTCAAGGTTGTGAAGCCTTTCTCAAATGTTTAAACCTTGCCAATGGAACTCAAAGCTTGCATGTTATTCCATTTACAAAATCCTCAATTTTCATTGATCATCATGAGGAAATTGTATTGGAACTTTGGCTTGATCTATTGCCTTCAAGAGTTATGTTGATGATGTTTTCAGTAAGGTTTTCCACGTCAGAACTCTCTTCCACATAAACTAAGTATAGAAAAACCAAACATTATGAGAAGTGAACGGGAGTAAGTCTGGGCTGGAGAGATCAGAGTGAATGAGAGAGAAGAGAAGGATAGCCTCCAACCTAATGCACAATGGACGGTTGAGATTAAATCTCAGCCAATCCAATGGTCACCAATTTTTTAAATTTAATTTAATATATATATATATATATATATAATTATAGTTTTTAGGGGTATAAAATTGTTAAATTAATATATATAATTATTATAGTATTTTTTTAGGGTTATAAAATTAATATTTTGCTTATCGTGTATCGTGTTACCCACGTGTATACCCGAACCAACCCGTTATCTTAACATGTGCTTATTGGGTTACCTGATAACAATCCGATTCATTATCATGTCAACCCGAACATCTGTTAATTTCGTGTCGTGTCGTGTCGGGTTATCGAGTCGTGTCAGGAATTGCCAGGCTTACATTGCATGCAAGCTCATTTCCAAAAAAAAAAATCGGAGAAATGCTCGTATAAGAGCAAGTCTACCCCTCTTAAAAAAAAAAAAAAACCTGCTTCTCCGCAACCTATCCACGAGCCTAGCAAGTCACCCAACTGAAAATCCACTAATCCAATACCTAACTGAGTTGACATCAAGCAGATGTCAGCCATATGCACTGATTTTTTTTTTGTGTCAGGCGTGGGGGAAACACACGTGAGTGGGCTCGCATTACCCGACAACGTGCAGAAGAGGGGCCCACGCTGACAGCGCACTAAGGGGACTAGGGACAAATGCAACGTGGCGCGGCGATGACCATTGGATTTCCAACGGCTAGTTTCTGGATCGTTGGATTTCCAACGATCAAAAAATTTTGAAATTCAAAACCAATGGCTAGTGACGTGACAAAATCTGGACCGTTCGATTTCCAGATTAACAGTCTAGGTTTTTTTTACCTAAAAAAAAGTAGAAAATCTTACCGTTGGCCATGTGTCCAATTTTGGCTATTAGATTTCAATCTTTTTGAAATCCAACGATCTAGATTGGCTAACTTAATACAAATTTATAAAAAAATATTAAAAATACAGAAAAAATAAAACGACAAATTTTTTTATTATTTTTTTTTTTATAAGTACCTAATCATCTTTATCCACCTTACACTATATTTCAGTATTTTCAATACTTTCAACCAAAGTTTTCATATATTTTTGACACACCCCGACCGGGAATGTCCATTAGGACTCCAAATCGAGCTGTGCTGGCTGACACCTGGACGGTGACGAAGCAATAAAGTATGATGTGGAAAATGTACATAAATTTAAACCTAAAAGTGCCTAAGGACAAAAGTGCGCAGTGAGCGGGAATGAGCCCATTTCACACGCAATGTCAAAGTATAAGTAAAGTATAGTAGTGTGGGTAAGAATCATACGCTCAGAGGCAACCACCTATACTGAGATTCGCCAAGAATCCTCGTCGATACGAACCTTTAGCAATTAAACCTAGAAGGCGCAAAACAGAAAACGTGAGTGGGCAAAAACGAAGTTTTTGAAAACATCTTTCTTTTTTAAAATGTAATAACCCCTCACCGTAAAACCCATATAATTTCCCAAAAAATAATAATACGTACGTATACATAAATCATACCCGAGAGTAGTGAAAACCAAGTATATGCCATGGCAAGTATCTCAGAAATGAAATAAGTAAGCCAGGTGAAATAAATTAATGAAAAATGATACGTCAGCCGGAGTCACCTAACGTGACCTGTACGGCTGAGCCTATAGCTCATAAATCAATTCCTGCACACGAGTCGGAACCACCTAATGTGGTCTGTACGACAGGCTAGGTGTAAATAGTTACGCTCAAGTGCTACGATCACGTGAAGGCTGTGTGAAGTATCGCAAGTCACCTACAAGTTGGAACCACCTAATGTGGTCTGTATGATAGGCTGGCACCTGCCTTGGATCCAAGGTGAGTGTGTGGTGCGAGAGGTGAACGATCAAGTGAGGGCTAGGCCCTAGCCTCGGACGGAGCACTAACACCAAGGTCCAGGACTATAAATTCTGCACACATTGATTCATAACTAGCTACTAAGCAACCATACCAACAATATGTAGTCACCTGAACTTACCTTAGCCTCCGCAATAGCATGCAACATTATGTAAAGCTATACTAAATTATATGCTAAAATATAACTCAATTATGACATGGCATTTTAAAACATAAAAACCAATTAAAGCCATTTCTAGGAAAACCTAAAGCGCATATATATATATATATATATAGAAAACCAAAAGCTCACTCACCTGGAGTCCGCACTACGATTCCCTAGCACAAACATCAAAGCGTCCCAAACGATCGGCGCCTAGAACAATTATCAAATCACATCTCAGAATTTGTATCAATAGAATACGTAACTCACATAAAACACAATTCCAGGACATTCTAGAATGATTTGAAACCCATTGATAAAAAGTCAACCGTCGATCAAAGTTCGATGGTAGGGTCACAACCCTACATAACTCGATCCGGAAGATCTGCATCTCAGATTTCCAATCCGTAACTTTCAGAGATCCACATTATACTTCTATAATAACATACTAAAGTTTCGTTACGATCCAACGCTTGGATCTCCGCCAATTTCCAAAACCAAGTGGCGGTTAACGTTTTATTTTATGAACTTACAAATTCAATTCGGAAAGATCCGTACTTCGGATTCCCTATCCGTAAGTTCCTAAGATCCTTAAATATTACGTATTATAATATATCAAAGTTTGGTGACGATCCCACCGTCGGATTGTGGAATCATATATTAACCAAGTCAAGTATCGTAATGAAATTAGGTTCAAACGGTCAACCTACGTCATACCACTATCAAAACTGAATTCAGGACATCTAACATAGCCTAAAATAGCATTGACAACCCACTGGCCACGTGCCGCCGCACGCGCCGCCGTGGGTGGCGGTCGGCCGCCTTGACTCGCCGGAAAATTCAACTATTTCTAAAAATTACCAAAATTTACAGGAATGAAGATCTAAATGATAGGAACAACTTTCATACTTGTGACTAAGGCCAATTTGGCCGGCAAACACCTCAATTTTACACAAACCCGCCGGAAACCCTTAACTTAGGTGTTCTCAATTCGAACTCCAAACTTGCTCCGACGCCCCAACCATTGTTTTATGCTTTGTTCCAGGCCCCAAGAGGAAGCTATGGGTGGTGGTGATCGAAGGAATTTGTTTCATATTTGCTCGATCGAAGGCAAGGAACTCCCGCACCTATCGGTGCGGGTTTCATGATTTCAAGGCCAATTTTCACAAATTTTCGCTTGTAAATGGAAAGGAGAATGACTAGGTTCGAAGTAAGGAACATTTTGGCACCGGTCCCGTCGTCAACGGTGGTCGGAATCGGAGAATATCGCCAGGTCGGGTAGAAATGAAACCTGGTCGAAGGGGAACCCGTCGGGTTCTCTCCTTCTTCCCCTTTCTCCTTTCTCTCCTTACTCTCCTCTCCCATTGGTCCTTTCCTCTCCTTTACTCTGGATTGGGCAGCGCCCCTCCCTTCTTTATCTTCTTTCCTTTGCATCTCTACCATCCATTTCCTCATTTCCTTTAATCTGGGCCACACATGTGGCTCCACCAGATTTTCTTCACAATTTCTGGAGTATTCCAGAAATTAATTAAATTACTAAAATGTCCTCGACTTTAAACGTTAATATCTCTTTCGTTATAACTCCAAATCGTGCTCCATTTGCGCCCACGCGTTCGTAGGAACAAGTACTACGAGGATATGCCAAGAAAACAATTCTTACGTGACACAACATAACAGTCAACAAAGGTCAAAGCATTTGCCTCGAAGGGTATTTTCGTAAATTCACATATAAAAATCATAATTTTTAAGGGCGGGTCGTCATATTTTTATTTTCATAGTAATATAGGTTGGCCAAAAGACTCGGTGCTAGGTAAAACAATAAGAAAATAATTTGAATGAAGATTAACTCTGCAGATATAACTAAGAATTTGAATGCATGGAGATGTGAAGTATATACGTGATGAGTGGCTTAAGAGCTGTCAAACCTTCATGCCTGTAGCTAACACCTCATGCAAGTAGACTTCCACCTCCAAGGCTCATAGCCACACAGATATGAGGGCTGTGAATAATTAGACCACATGGTGGCGTTTCATAAGATAGGAATGCAATTTGATGATAGAAAGGTTGACAAGTGGAAGATGATATGGAATTAAATAAACCAATAAATCTTAACTGGTAAATATTCACCCATGTCAAATTGTCAATAGCATGTAATATTATATGGCTACCGAAGTATAAAATGCAATGCGTGGCTATTTGGATAACAACGTATTATTACCAAATAAATATAAATAACAAACTTATATAAAATATACTAGTAAATGAGACTATGACATGTATGTAAAATATCACAAAACTTTTCAATTAAAAACTCAAAAATAATACGGGATTTGACAGAGAGAAAGAGACAGAAGGATATAAGAGTTAAATTTTAACTATTTGTAATGACTTAAAATTTATATGGCATTTATCATTGGTCTATGCCTAATTAATAAAAATATATCATTCATTAAATTCAAAACAAAAATATGTCATTGATATATGACTTACTAGTAAAACTTTTATTGACTTTTGGCTAAATTACCTTTTAATATACAATATATACACTATAGCTACTTTATTATAGTAAGTTTTTTTAGTAGTTTAACTTTAAAATTATCAAAATAATTTCTTTTTAATGAGTTGAAACGGGTCACCTACATGTAAACCCAATAAGGATCGATTTTTTATGGGTTTTTAACGAGTGACCCGAGTAGTTATCGCTTTGACTTCAAATCCGTTATTTTTGTATCGTGTAAAAAATTTTCAGGTCTAAAAAATGCCCGGTAGGAAAGAAAGAAAAAAAGGTAACAAAAAAAAGAAAAAAAAGAAAAAAGTTGGCTGTTTGTTTGTGAGGTCCACACGGGTAAGGAGGAAAAAATTGTTGGTTTTCAGTTTTTAAGCCCCAAGCAAAAGTTATATTGTTTTGGTGTTGTTGGCCACTCGAGGGTAAAGATGACAATTCTAATCGTTAAATCCGATAACTGCAGATAAATGCTCGATTGAAATGAATTTAGGTATGAAAATTCGGGTATATTTTGGATATGGGAAAAACTGTGAATATTATGTGGTTATGGATATGGTTATTGGGGTCCCAAATCCGTATCCGTCCTAGAATCCGACCCGAATTGTGACAACCCGTCCCAAATTCGTACATATTTGTTATCCTCGAAAATGTGAATGTACGTTTTTACCTTTGATCGATGGGTTACGTTTATGATTTTGGGCTTAAGTAAAGGCCAAAATTCTTGGAATTTGACCAATCCCTCATTTCCTAAATTTTGGGAACCCTAATTGTGTAAGTTGAGAAGATTAGAGTTTAGTTGGTTAGGTTGGTTAGTTTTGGACCAATTGGAAACTAAAGTTGGATTTTAGTGTGTTGTGATTGGTGTTGAGGACACACATAAACACACACACTCTCTCTCTCTCTCTCTCTCTCTCTCTCTCTCTCTCCCGTTGACTCTCTATCTCCTCTCTCACACTCGAACACTCTTTCTCTCCCGTTGAAGTTGTACGGACCAACCCCAAAACCCTTGCAAACATTACAGATCGAAGGTTTAAAGGGCACCATTGGATTCCTGAGGTTCATACGAGTTGAACCGTACCCTTTTCAGGTAAGAAACCCTTCGAAAACCCTTGAAATCCGAACTCCATTTTCATGCACTGTTCATGCAATAGTTGAATCTTGTGTTTTAGGAAATTCCAAGCTTGTAGAAAGCTTTGGGACACTCCTACGAAGCTCGGGGAAGAAAAATTAGAGATTTTGAACGTAAGGAACCCTAGTTTATCGAATCTCCGATCTTAGCACTATTCATCAACTCTTAAATCCGTACGTTTTTGTGAATTTTAGGACCACATGGAGCTTAAGGAGGTCCTCACGATGCTCGGAGTGCATCGTTGGTAAGAATTGGTCCACGGGAAGCTCATATACTACAATTTACAGAGGTCGCCGGAGTTTCAAGCTTTCCCCGACGTGTTTTCGTGAAATTCACAGCCTAAAACATGTATATCGTGGTTCTAGGGATCCTAAGCTTTGTTTTGGTTTAAGTTTCGAAGAAAACGATTGAGAAATGAGCGAGAATAGTCAATTTGAAGTTTTGCCCAGTTTTGACGGAATATTCTGACGCATTCAGTTAGTATAGACAGTTACCGTTATCTTTTAACGGAATATTCCACGGAATATTCCTAATGGCGTCACAGTCCCAGTCCCGTGTGCCAGGCACGTGCCGCGCGTGGGAGGCGCGTCTGGCCGTGCCTTGGCCGGCGCGTGAGGGTGCGTGGGTGATCGGAAAAATATTCTAAAAATATGGGGATGATCCTGAGGTTGTGTAGATCATTTTGGTATATTCAAACACCCCATTTGAGCATTGTATGAGAAGTTATTAGCTTGTTTTGTCTATGTGCTTAAAATAACGTTTTTATAGTTGTTTCTCACATAGGCGAGACCTATCCGGAGGACGAGCGTAGCTAGGCTAGGCACGGGGGCTACGATCCTTCTACTTATCAGTGAGTGGGATTTTGTTTTCCGTATATACCTATATACTACGTGTTTTTCCCAGAAAGTGCATTTCAAATGCTTTTATAAATGAAATGCCATGCCAATACCTATATACGTTTGATTATGCATAATGAAATGGTTATGCATCATGAAATGGTTATGCATCATGGAATGGTTATGCATAATGAAATGGTTATGCATCATGGAATGGTTATGCATCATGAATTTGTATGCGCATGATTGTTGGTGCTGTGGACGCTCATGTAAGTATCAGGTAAGATTATGTGTGGTTAAATACAAGTTGAGTTAAGAAGAGTATGATGAGATGCATTGAGAGCTCATTAACCTGCACCTCGGTGTTATGCTCCCGCCCAGAGTTAGGGGCTAGTCTTTCACGTGATGTTCACCTCCCGCACCATACGCTCATCTTGGATCCAAGTTAGGTGCACAGTCCTGTCGTATAGACCACTTTCAGTGGGTTCGACTCGTAGGTGACCCGCGATCATTCGCACAGTCTTCACGTGATTGTAGCACTAGAGCGTATACACCTAGTCCTGTCGTATAGACCACTATAAGTGAGTTCGACTCGTGTGCAGGCATGATTTATGAGCTAGAGATCAGCTGACGAGCTGTTGCAGTGGTTATAGCATTTGATATACTTACCTGATGAGTTGATTATTATGGCATGGCATATTATGGCATATCATGGCATATTCTTGATTTGTTGGCATATATTTGACGATGATGAGTTTAAATGAGAATTGGTATATGTATATACTATTTTCTGGGAAAGTATACAGGTTTTACGGCGAGGGGATATAAATGTTGTTTTGAAATGATTTTCGAAAGACTTTGTTTTTTGCCCACTCACGCTTTTGTTTTGCGCCCTCCAGGTTCTAGGTAGCATTGTTGGTGGTATCCGAGGCAGCAGCCGTGATTCTGACAGACCTTCACCTATATAGGACCCATGGGACGTTTTTATTTAAGTATTCCTTATGTTTGACTGCACCTAGACATTTATGCTCTGATTGTGTATTAACACCTCTTGTTTTCGGTTTTCTTTTACTCGTATTTCTTCTTATATTAATGCTTCCGCACTGTGCACATGGCTACGTCACCCTCACGTGACGGCCAGCATGCCTCGATCTCGGTCGGGATGTGTCACGAATAATATATTAAATAATTTAGATAATATAATAATATAATAATATAATAATATAATTTGTAGATAAATATAATTGTATTATATAACTGTGTATATATATATGTATATATATTCATTATTTACCGAACCATTACCTTGAGAATACAAAAGTTGCATTGTGTGAGTTGCATTTTGTGAGAAAGTTCAAAAGTTTTGAATAAAAAATCAATAAGAATTCAATGGTGCTTATGAGAGATATAAAAGATCAGCCAACATCATCAATGTTTTAAATTCAATGCTTTTATGTTTATACTCTATAAGATTCGTTCATTGAATCATTTTATACATCAAATATTTAGTAACGAAATTAATATCTACTAAATTATAATGCATCAACCGAACGAATATATTTTTTGAATTTACAATGATGGATATAACTGTTAACTGTTGGGGCATCCATTACCCGGTGGGTATGGTTACAGATAATCCCTGATGATTAATTTATGGTAATGGATGTTGTGGATGTTGTTAATTTGTATGGTTATGGGATGAATATAGCATTTCCGTCCCCAAACCGAACTGTTGCCATTCCTACTCGAGGGATGTTTTGTACGTGGTGAATAGAACTTTTTTGTTCGTCTAGCCGAATTTTATCCTGAATATTTTGATGGTGTGGACATTATGAATCTTCTAGTTCAACTTGACAATTATATTCATGATATGAAAATACATAGTGAGTTCATCATTAAAAAGAAATTAGTGATCTTTCAAAGGAATTGGTGAAGACAAAGATGTAAGAAAGCTACAAGTTAGTGTACAAACTTCTTACATTGGATTTGGTGTTACTGGTTGTAATCGCTTTGGTGGAGAGAACATTTTCTGCTATGAATATTGTGAAAATACATTGCGTAACAAAATGAGAGATCAATAGTTGAGTGATAGCATGGTTGTTTACATTGAGAAAGATGTTTTTGCTTTTATTGATAATGAGCCTATTATGCGACGTTTCATGGCATGAAACCTCACCGGCAACAATGGTAACTTGTTTGCAACGATAAATTATGAATGACAATAATATTGTATACTATCTAAAGTGATTTGGGTGTCTATATTTTTTGGAATCTTTTACCCTTTTAAGTTTCGCTCCTCCCTCTATAATTCCTAGCTTTGCCACTGAGGATGTAGATATATGAGAAATATTTTGGTGTCCTCGACACCTCGTTTTACCAGCCTTCTTGTGTTATACGTGTGTTTTGTATATTAATATTATGTGGTAAATGTAAATACATTATTTGCTTATAACATCTGAATTTGTAACGTCAAGTAGAAGCGCAATAGTGTGACACTCAAAGGAGTAATGTTAGGAGTACCATAGTAATGAACCACACTGGAAACCGATAATGCTAGTCAAATGCAAGAGGTGTTGCACAATGTGGTACAACTAATGTGATATTGTTATCCCTCCACTATTCAAAATCTACTGAGAGTAGTGGTCAAGGTAGCAACAGCATGAAAAGCTCAAAGCAGAAGCACCAATTCGTTCTTCACAACTCACATGCTTTGTCGCCATCGGTTGTAATTTTTCCTTTTTTTAGGTACGAGTTCGTCACCATTTATTTTCACACTTCAGATGTATGTGTAAATTTTATTATACATGCATGCATTATCTTCTATCTCTACCTCCTTTTCACATTCATGCATCGATACACTAGCGTTGCAGTTGCACATTTCAGTTCATCTGTCCATATCAATGGCACAAGGTTGATATAAAATGATATCATACCTCAAATAGTAGCATACCCAGGAATATTTCCTCGTGGGAACTTTGCAGTACTAACTGCCTAAGCTATCTTAGACTTTTGAGGGATTCATCGAACACCTTGACCTCATTTAAAAAAAAAAATCAGTAATAAATTTAAGTCGAAACTAAAGTTTTATCCTTGAGACGATGTAACTCATACTAGTAGAAAAAAAACAGCTTGCCCGAACAATATTTCGTCACACAAGACGTACTTGCGTGACGGAAAAAACGTTTCGTCGCGCAAGAATACTTCGTGCGACACATATTTTTTCTTGTCGCGTAAAGTCAGCAAGAAAATGCGGGGTAATTTTTTTTGCGCGACAAAGGGTTTGCTGAGTAAGAGCAATTCCACCCCTAAAGACTTTGCGCCAGCACCCAGCGCATTTATCCACTCAAGTGAATAGTAATAGACCCCAGTGAACAGTAATAGGCCAAAGCATCTCCACCCCTCACAAAAAATAGGCTAGTCAATTTTATTAAAATATTATTAATTTTTATTATAAAATAATAATTTGGTTTATTAATTTCTGACTTCTTCTCTCTCACTCCCTTCTTCTTCTTTTCTCTGACTCCCGTCTTCTACTTCTTCTTCTTCTTCCCCTTTTTTTCTTCTCTCTATACACCATGCCGTCGAACCCACCCTACTCTGAACATGGACACCCACCATCCTGGACATGCGCACACCGTAAACCCCCAAAAATCAACACCTACATATTAAAAAATTAATCGAAAATATACAAAACGGAAAAAAAATTCCAGTTGCAGGAAGATCCGAGTTAATCAACCGATCGACGACGATCCGAGTTGCAGGAAGATCACGATTTGGAAGGGGGACATGGTGTTGAATATATGGATTTATCAGGGGAAGGGGGTTGATGGGGTTCCAGGGATCGGGATGGGTTCAGGGATCGAGATGGGTTCCAGGCGTCGGATGGGGTTCCAGATGAGAGAGACGGTAGCCATGACGTTAGCATGGCGTCAGATAAGCCGTCTCCTTCCTTTGTCGATTTTAGGCCGGACTCTTGCCTGGCTTGGACTGGGTGCTGGTCAAAATGTGCCGCTGGAGTGGATAGATTGGGTCCCGGGCTGGTTCTTTGGCTGGGTACTGGGCTATTCCACCTCCGGTGGAACTGCTCTAAGTTACTGTAAGTTTTCACTCAGACCATTCAATGCAGGTGAATAAGAGGAATCAATACCGTATTTAGTACAGATGTTTGCGCGACAAAGCCTTCATCGCGCAAAGGCCCTAACCTTCCTATAAATGGGCGCTTCTGCTGTCCTTATTCTTCACAATTCTGTTCTCCTTATTCTTCAAGAACAGATGGAGGATAAAAATAAGGATCAGAGCGTGCCCGCTGCCAACCCGAATGATTTGAGGCAACATTTTGAGTTCGCACATGCAATTGCTGTAGCCATGGGGAATAATTGTCCTACTGCTGAGTGGCGTTCTTGGAAATATGTGCCCGAGAATGTGAAGAAGGCGGTGATGGATGAACTATTAGTAAGTATACTGTTGATGGATCAATAATTAAGTTTGTGAAATTTTTAGTTATATGTTGGAATTAATTATTTGCATATATGTGTAATAGTGTAAGTGTAAGATCCCACATCGCCCATGGGTGTGGATCCTGTAAACCTTATATGTACATTCCCATCTCTACCTAGCACGAGGCCTTTTGGGAGCTCACTGGCTTCGGATTTCATAGGAACTCTGAAGTTAAGCGAGTTTGCACGAGAGCAATCCCATGATGGGTGACCCAGTGGGAAGTTCTCATGTGAGTTCCCAGAAACAAAACCGTGAGGGTGTGGTCGGGGCCCAAAGCAAACAATATCGTGCTATGACGGAGTCGAGCCCGGGATGTGACAATTTGGTGTCAGAGCCAATCCCTGACCGGAAGTGTGCCGACGAGGACGTCGGGGCCCTAAGACGGGTGGATTGTAAGATCCCACATCACCCAGGGGTATGGATCTTGTAAGCCTTATATGTACATTTCCATGTCTACCTAGCACGAGGCCTTTTGGGAGCTCACTGGCTTCGGATTTCGTAGGAACTCCGAAGTTAAGCGAGTTTGCGCGAGAGCAATCCCATGATGGGTGACCCACTGGAAAGTTCTCGTGTGAGTTCCTAGAAACAAAACTGTGAAGGTGTGGTCGGGGCCCAAAGCGGACAATATCATGCTACGACAGAGTCGAGCCCGAGATGTGGTGGGGGCCCGGGCCGGGATGTGACAGTAAGTATACTTTTGATGATGATAAGAACGAACAATAGATGAAGTTGATGGAGGATGCGTTGGAGGGAGGTTACAATCAGTGGCATTATGACGTCCGCTGGAATAGAGGACCATCAAAATAGTAATTTTAAATTTATGTTTGTGAGGACAATATTTAAATAAAAGTTTTTTATTTATTTTATTTATTTTATAAGTTATGTATTTAAACTTAATTAGGCTTTAATTCCTGTTTGGTTTTTTTATTGAGGCCTAATGTAAGCACCCTATCCTCTGTTTGTACGTGTTTTCAATCTTCAATGAATACTGTACTTATGCTCAAAATAATTGTATGGATTAAGGCATTAATTATTTATAGATTAAATATTTCAGGTATTAATTATTTTTAGAATTTTTTTTAATTAAATATTTGTTTATAATTATAAAGTTTACATATATATATATATATATATATATATATATATGTTTACGTAAACTTTATAATTACAATCATTGCATTCGTCGGTAAATATATTGCGCGACGATATGTTCGTCGCGTAAGAGGACTTTGCGCGACGAATAGCAGATGTTTGTCATGCAAAGTATGGTCAGATTGCGTTCAAATCTTCCCATTTATTGCGCATTTTTGACGCTTTTTGCGTGACGAACATGGAAATTTGCGCGACGGATGTGTTCATCCCGCAAAGGTATCCTAGTGCTATATAAACACAGTTTCAGAGCCCTAGTTTGCAAAACAAATTTTGTTTAAAAAAGAATGGCCGATTTTGGTGAAGGTTCGGGCAAAAAAAAACTTGTTATGCGATCAGAGAGGTATCGATAGAAGCAAGAGCCGTACTATATAGGCAAAAGTATGGTTGAGGCGTACGCCGAATTTAGGTACGACATTAAAAATTTGGTGCGGAGGGATTGTTCTGCCGAGTTTGAGTCTTGAAAAAAGGTCCTTGAGGAGTTGAAGAAGTCCATGCTGGGGGAGTTATCGGTAAGTTTGTAGTAAATAATGAACAATTATTTTTGTTAAAATGTAATATTTTTTAAATTACTAATTTATTGGTATTGGCATTAATGTAGGTTCATTGGGATGTTGATGAAACCGATGAGAAGCAACGGATTTATGTGGATGGGCTTTTCAAGCAGAGTTTCCAGTAGTGGAAGTTTGATGTGTTGCGGGCGAGAGAGGATTAAAGTTGACGAGGGTTGTTTTTTTTTTTTTTTTGAAATAAGATTTTGTGGACTTTATATTTAATTTAATTAATAAATTTATGTTATGTGGATGATTATTAATATTTACATTAATTATAATTTGTATTTGGGATAGTAAATTAGTTTTGTTAATTATTTTAATATTTAATTAGGTTCGAGTTTTTTTATTTATAATAAAATAAAAATTTACATTACATACAAATAAAAAGGAAAAACATAAAAAAACAAATGTTGGTGTCGTCGCACACTTTGTTTAAAATAATAAATTATAAAGTAAATGAAAAAAATTGTAACCTTGTGCGACGATACATTGTTTTTGTCACTCAAAGGCTATTTGCGTGACGAACACGTTTTTGGTCGCGCAAATTGTATTTGAGCGACGAAAACGGTTGTTCGTGGCACAAAATCAATCTTCCAAAAGTTAACTTTATAATCTGGATTTAGGTGAAAATAAAATGCATATTTAGCCTCTGCACTCATCCCTTTCGTTTTTCTTCAATCCGACATCCGTCATTTTCATTTTCTCTCAATTTCATCATCTAATACTCCCTCCATCTTGTCTAGGTTGATCGAGTTGTCTCGGTGTGTCTAGTAAGCTTTATTTTTATTTTTTATTTTTTTTATTTTTAGGGTGAAAGTATTAATGTAAATTCATACTAACGCCATGAATTTTGTTGTTTATAGGGATATTGTGTGTGATTAGCGAGTGGTGGAGAACGATTGAGAAGGTATTTTCTTCGTTTTATTTAAAAAAAATTAATTAAATTATGTTGAACTTATGTTGTTATGTTTATATTGTGTTGTGAAATTATATTTATACTATGTTGTTAAATTTGTACGTGAAGTACAAATATGTGTTGTGATGTACGGAGTTGATTGTAATTAACTTCGTACTTGTTTTTTTCTTTTAAGTAAAACTTAGTTTCCCGTTCGAGGATTAATTGGATTTAGCGCATGGATGCGAAAGCATGATTGTGGTCCAATTGATTCTTGAATTGTCCCATTATTTGGGAATGCACAATTATGTCGCATAGTTTATCGTTGAAGGATTAGGTTTCAGTTGTGGGGATTTTGGTGTCATCTTTGTACGTTTTTCGGGTGGCTCATAGGTATTTCATATCGACGTCGTCCATCTGAAGAACTATAAAGAGATGCTGCCGAAATTCATCCACGTCGATATCTAATCTGTCGTAAATTACGTGACATGAAGATGCATTCCCAAATAGGATAGGGCCCTTACCTGACACTATCATTTGTATGAAGTTGTTGTGATTGTTGTACTATTATTGTGGTTGCAGGAATTATGAACAGGACATGGATATAGAACCCGAATAGATGCATGGACGAATACTTGGATGGAATCAATGATTTTATTGACTTTGCACATACATTCAACCCGAGTGCAACTAGAATCCGGTGTCCTTGTAGGAGGTGTAACAACACGTTCAGGGAGACTTTTGAAAATGTTCGATTTCATTTAGTAAGGAATGGAATGGTTGAGACCTATAATACTTGTAACCATCATGGGGAACAATTAGACAATACTTCGTCTTCAAACACCACAGAGAGTGGACAATGTTGAACCTATTGTGGATCCTAATGAACAATTCATGGATACTATAAATGATACTTTTCCATTTGCATCAACAAACACCAATCAGGAACGGGAAGATGATGTGCCTACACCAATGGATAGTGCATCGTTCGAACAATATGAAAAACTATTAAAAAATACCAACCAAGAGTTATACCCGGGGTGCGAGAGCTTTTCGGTTCTCACAGTCGTTATGGAACTAATGCACGAAAAAATAAAGTATCGTATGTCGAACAAGTGTTTCGATTACTTTTTGGGGGTTTTCAAGAGAATGCTTCCAAAGGACAATTGTTTGCCGAAAGACCATAGACATGCGCATAAGGTGTTGAATGGTCTTGGATTCGGTTATGAAAAATTCACGCTTGCAAAAACAATTGTATTTTATTCTACGAAGAGAATAAAGCATTGGATAAATGCCCTGTATGCAATTAGTCGAGGTTCAAAATGACATCTCAGAATAGAACGACTAAGATCCCATAAAAAGTCATGCGTTATCTGCCCCTGAAACCTATGTTGCAGCGATTGTATATGTCGACGCATACTGCCACCGACATGAGATGGCATAAGGAAAACGGTAGACGACGATGTGATGAGGCATCATGCAGATGGGGAGGCATGGAAATAGTTCGATCGAACATTCCCCGAGTTTGCTACTAATCCCCAAAATGTTAGATTGGGACTTGCCACTGATGGATTCAATCCATTCAGGGTTCTAAACCAACACCAAGTCACTTGGCCGATTTTCTTATTCCCATATAATTTGCCACCTTGGAAATGCATGAAAAAAGAATACACGATGATGACTCTTTTGATAATTGAGGATCTTGGTAGGTCAATCGATGTTTACTTAAGGCCGTTGGTTGATGAGCTAAAAGATTTATGGACAAATGGTGTGCGCATGTGCGATAAGATGTTCACTTTGCGGGCAACAATTATGTGGACTGTGAACGATTTTCTCGCATATGTAATGGTTTATGGGTAGAGCACTAAGGGTTATATGGCATGCCCTGTATGCAAGGATGATGTAACATCTGGTTGGCACGCCAGAAAACTTTGTTACCTTGATCATCGGAGATGGTTGCCATGGGACCACGAGTGGCGGGAAAAGGATAAAGAGTTCGACAAGAAAACATAGCATCACCTCAGACCTACAGAATGGTCCGGTGATCAGATTTTTGAACAGCTTAACTGTTTGGATTTTGCTCCATTTGGGAAAACAGTGAATAGGAGTAGACCTTCTACACATATGAACTGGACGCACAAACCTATCTTTTTTGAGCTCCTGTATTGGTCGAAACTAAAATTGAGACACAACCTCGACGCTATGCATGTTGAGAAAAATGTATTTGACACATTGGTGGGCACCATTCTAGATATCGAGGGCAAGAAAAGGATATGATCAAAGCTCGACTTGATTTGGAAAGAATGGGCATATGTAGGGGTTTATAGATGAATAGGGACAGTGTAAAGCCAGAAGGGATCTTGCTTTTTTTTTTCTTCCATGAAACCGAATGACAAAAACGAATTTTTAAAGTTTGTATCGTCTGTAAAATTTCTCGATGGGTATGCTTCTAATATCGCACGTTGCATGAATGTTGACGAGGGTAAATTTGCTGGGCTAAAGAGCCATGACTGCCATGTGTTTATGCAATGCTTACTTCCTGTGGGTATTCAACACCTATTGCTAGAAGATGTAGTGAAGCCAATCATGTTCTTGTCCAAAAAATTTTCCCAACTGACGGCAAGAACGTTGTGAACGACGAATGTTAATCAGTTGCGCCATGACATTGTCGAAGTCCTATGCAAGTTTGAGATGATATTCCCTCTAGCTTTCTTCACAAGTATGATCCATTTGATGGTTCACTTGCCCAAAGAGGCATTGCTTACTGGTCCTGTCAACTATTGCTGGATGTATCTAATAGAAAGATATATAATCCTCATCATTTTTATGCATCATTAACCAACGCTTACTAATTTGTATCGTATCGTTTTATTTTGGCAGGCTTCTCGGGGAGCTGAAAAATAAGTGTACGCAACAGGGTGAAACTCGAATGATCAATTATAGAGGCTTGGGTTTAATATGAGTCGCTTACTTTATGTGGAATGTATTTAAAAGATGTGGAGATGACTTTCAATCGTCCTTAGCGCAATAATGACGGGGATGTGAGAAAGGAGAAACTTTCTATTTTGGCCCAATGTGCAAGACCCTTTGGAGATCCTGTACGTGGCAAGTCGTTTTCCAAAAATGACATGGAGGTAGCGCATTGGTTCGTATTGAACAATTGTGATGAGGTAATGGCATACCTAGATGAGCATGAAGAGATGATGAAGCGAGAACATCCATAACATTTGTATGCCAAGAAACACCGAGAATTGTTTCCACTGTGGTTTCTCGAATATGTAAGTTATAAGTGTTTTGTTTTTGTGATATGTATTGTAGTATTTAATTTTCTCAAACTAACTGTGTATGTTTTTGTATAATATTAGGTGAATAAATTGAAAGCATCGAATTCCCCCACTTACAGTGAAGAGTTATATAACTTGGCGTTCGGCCCGATTCACGTTGAATTGTTCTCAAGTTGCATGTTAACGACATCAAGTTTTTGTGGACTGCACGAGATGACAAGTTGTGTACGCAAAATAGCGGTGTCCATGTCCCCGGTGGAGGCGAAAGTACGAACATTGATTTCTATGGCAAACTAACAACTGTCGTGGAATTGTTTTACAAAGGCCGATACCAAGCGATCATGTTTAAGTGTCAATGGTTTGATACAAACCCAAACAGGCAGGGAAGTGTTAAAATTGACCATGGCTTACTATCTGTGAACACTAACAGAACTTGGTACGATAACGACCCTTACATTTTGGCAAACATGTATCCGAGGAACATATATGCTATACCAGAACAAGACCCTACTGATGATGACGTTAACAACGTCGCTGACCAAAGTTTAGAATCTTCAATGGAAAATGATGCGGAAACACTTTGAGATACAAATCTTATCCAAGAACCGTTTCAAATACAATGAGTGGCTTCAGTCGAAATACCGATTCAGTCAATTACAATTGACCTTGGTAATATTCTGTGATACGATGGTCCAGTGGGCCCGAATGATGACGATGACGTACCTATCGAGGAGGAGGATTGAGAGACAAAAAGTGATGATAGTGATGATGACAAAAGTTATTATAGTTCAGATGATGAATAATGCAATTTATTTGTGACTTGCCATGTAAAACATATTAAATGAATTTTTTTGTAATTTAATTATCTTATGTTATAAATAAATTATTTTTATTTGAATAAATATAAATTAAAAAAAAATTTACCGGGGTAAATTAAATTTTCAGCTCATTATGCGACGAACAAAATATTATTCGTCGCGCGAATGGCATTTGCACGACAATTAATTACTTTTCATCGCACAATGAGCTGAAAATTTGACTTTTTGGGCGCGCACGAAAATAATTTCGTGAAAATTTGAATTTATTACGCGACGAATATCTTCTATTCGTCGCGCAATAACCTCAGGATTAAACTGAAATCACAAACACTTTCCCCTCTCCTCTCCTCTCTGTAAACTCTCCCTCCAACAACCATCTCCCTCAGCTCTCCCTCGCATTCTCTCTTCCTTCTCTGGCATCCCTATTTCTTCCTCCTCCGACAACCCTCTCTCTTCCTCCTTTAACAACCCTATCTCTTCCTTCTCAGACAGCGCTCTCCCTCTGAGTAAATTTCAATTTACTTAACTCTAGTAAAATTTGGAATTAGGGTTCTAATGTTTTGAATAATTACTTTAATTTGATAATTGCTTTGAATTAGGGTTCTAAAACTAGGGTTCTAATCTGACCAAGACGAATGGGTTCTAAAATTCACATCTATAATGCACATGCAAACACAAAGTGAAGTTAAAAACTCCAATTTAAAAAAAAAAAAAAAATTAAAAATCCTCAATTCCGGTCATAAAACCCTAACTTCAGGACACCCCCTCAATTCAAAATTCCAAACAATAACATAGATATAAGAAAGATACACAGAATAATTGTATATGATTAAACCTCTATGTATAATTGAATGTATGTATGCCATGGCAGTTTTTTGGTGCATGTTCTTAGTTACAGAAAGATCCGTATAGATGTAATCATTTGGGTGTTTACAATTTCGGGTCTTTTGGCGAAATATTTCATAAATTTACGATGTTGTGACTCTTTTTGGTTTCTTATATTGCGTGGAATGCAGATTGCAATAATGCAATATCTGCATGCGCATTTATCAGTTTTTCTTGTTCTCTTTCGTTCGGTTAGTTAGCTTGTGTTGTTCTGTAATAGAGGCTGTTTTTAGGTTCAGTTTTCATCATAGTAGGAAGAATAGGAAATCTGCTTCAAATTCAATTTAATATTCTTATTAACTTGATTTCTCTTAAGTGGTATTAAAAGTGGAGAACACAAAGCCATATTTGACTAATTTTTATGATGTCAAGCTTTATAAGAAAAATAGTTCAAATCCCAAAACCTATATTTGTGGCAGAATAGTAGATCAAAATGGTTGGGATTCTGGAACTTTTCGCCCAAGAGTGTTTTAGGGTTCATGATTTCCAATGCTCAAAACATGGATCAGTGGTTTAACTTTGCCTGAGTGAACAACGTAATTGATATTTTATGAAATTTGATAACACCATGTGTTATAAGATTGCCTGAGTTAATTGATATTTTGTGTGCTTCACTTTGATGCCAAGTTATTGGCATAATATGCGAACAACATCGTGTCTAAAAGAACAAAAATTGTTCACATGTCATATAAACAATTTTTTTTTTTTTTTTTTTTTTTTTTTGTAGTAATGGTATATGTATGCAGTGATGATTCCTTTTCCTATTCATACGTGTTGCAACTTGCAAGTGTTCTTTGTAGGAAACAAGTTAAGAAAATTTGCTTTATACTTACAAATGAACCAAAAGGAGTGAACTAGTTACATGTTTATGTGTGATTAGAGATAAATATGTCATGTATAATACATCTTGATAGTTCCTTTAATGGGATTTCGCATTGTGTGATTCCAACCCTTTTGAACTAGGCTTTCTTTAGATTTGTTTATCGTCCTTTCTATGTAATGACATAATTTGTTATTCTCAGGTGTAATGTTGGGTTTTAGGACTAGGGATTTAGAATTTAGCTTTGTGTTTGGGCCTTGGGGCCTTGAAGTGTGTTTTTTGAATATTTTGAAGCAGTTTCTCCACATATGAGAAACAGAGACATAGTTTTTTTTTGTTTTTTTTTTATTGTAATCTCAGTTGAAAGGAGGGGAACTCATATGAAATTGAGAAAAACTAGTGAAGGATATGTTTGTGTTTATGTTTCGAGGCCTACATAAGACAGCTGCTGCCCAAGCCAATTGGCTCTAAGTACCGTATATATTTTTGTTTTCTTGTTGTTTAATTGAATGGGGAAATGCATATAGGTCAACATGCTTTTATGGTTTAATTGTCGATTTTATGTTTAACAATATATATATGGTTCAAATGCTTGATTTAGTTATGCGTGGGGTTGGTGTGAGTGAAATGCCACATAATTAGGCATGTGATGGGATTTATGTATACTTAATGAATTTTTTTTCTTCTAATTGTGCAGATGTCAATCCTTAGTAGAAGTCGTAAGGCAGTGACGACTGTACCCCGTTCGATTCCCCCGCTCTTCTGTCTGCTGCTATTACTCCAGCAGAAATGGACCACAAGCCGGTTGATCCGGTTGGTCCCGCGGTCTCCCAAACGCCAGCGTCATCAGCCTCATCAGGGGCGCTACCTGTTAGCGCCAGGCATGGTCACCACTGTCCCCGCACGCCCGACATGCCATTGGCATCCACTACTGATGCCTCGGGGTCACAACAAGGTAAAGTTTAATAACTCCCCGCAAGTTGATAACAGTTTTTTTTTTTCTTTCTATAGTGCTTTGGTGATTTCTCCATATACACTGTTCTACGTGATATTGGATTGCCTAATGATGCTAGGAAGGTGGTCATTAGTTCTTTGTAGGGAACAACGTGTCTCTGAAAATGTTTGTTCAATTTTTCTGCTTAATTCTGAGTTTTACTAGTTTAATTTTGTTCAAAATTTGAGCTGCAGCTGCTCTAAGTTCGATCTTTAGTTAGTTAGGTAAGTAGAAAGAAAATGTGTAAAGCGTACGTATCATTGTGCTTTTGAAATGCATATGCTCGCATGAACTGAAAGTAATTGTTGTTTACTTATGCAAATTGTGGAGTTGGATTGTATTTAGATTTTGTAACAGTGCATACGATGTTGGCAAAGTACAAGCCTTAAGGAATACCAAATATGAAATATGATAAGAATTTGGTTGCTGAATGACATTGCAAATTAGTAAAGAATTGCCCAGTGACGGTTATTAGTTTTGAGGCAGCTGCGCCAAGATATTCTTTAGTTTGAAAAGTATTTGTTAAGGTATTGTTATGATTTTAGACGAATTATTTGGCGGTTGACTGTGTGATTGAGCCCCTTTGGTTTAGCAATGCGCGAGAGACATGTTTTAGGACATAAAATGGGTGGTGGCTGTCATCGGTTTTTTATGGATTGTTTGGAACATTTCTCGGTTGTGTTTTTCTCATGCCTTTTCATCAGGTATAATTTGTATTCGCATTTCAACTTGTGCATGGTAAAGTAGCAGGAAGACCGTGCTGAAAAAAGCTAAATGTTTGAGTTCTTATGCAATAGAATGCGTATGTCAGTATGGTTATTTATGTAGTGTTTCACCCTTATCTTTAATGTCTGGTCTGTCCTTTTCATCACTACTGTTGAATATGTTCTTGTTTTGTTATATGTTGTTAGAGTCCAATTGTTGTGATGTGCCTCCACCGTTGGTAATTAAAGTAGAAAGAAATTTCGATTAACTTAGTTTTGTTATTTTAGGTTCAGTTTGTTAAGTTATGTCATTTAAAGATTAAAAAGTTATTATATATATATATATATATATATATTGTTTATTGTTTTCATCGTTCCGAACCTATTATTAAACAGTTGTGATCATTGTGTTGGATACATATATTGTTTATGTTATTTTCAGGGTTTTGGAAAATGTTTTAATTATAGGGAGGTTATGTCAAAAATTTAGTAGGATTTGTTATTAGTTTTGGGTTAACGTTAATTTTACATTTCTTTGCAGCTAAGAAAAACACCCGAGGACCTTGTCGCCAGTTGAAGACGGCAAAGATCACCCGGGTGACCAAAGAACGTATCACGATCGGGTACGACGACCGGCATCGGGCTGTACCAATGGCGGAGCAGCTTAGCGCATTGGCCCACGACATTGGTCATGTTGTTCGGACCTATTGCCCTATGCAATGGAAGTCTTGGAAGGCGATGCCAGACGAGGTGAGGACGAACGTGCGCGCACAGTTGTCAGTAAGTATCCTACCTTTTAATTGTTTTTCCTTTAAATTTTATATATTTGTATTACTTAATGTATGTAATTAATTTGTTACAGTGTAGACAAACTATAATTTCGAGGACATCAATGACGATATGTTGGCGTACGTCAACAGACTCTTCGCTGAATGGTACAAGCAGTGGAAGAGCAACCTACACTAATATTTTGAGACATTTGATGATCCACATGTCACTCTTGAGGAGGGTTGCCCGAAGGAGTTTGAGGACCGGGAAGATAATTGGGCGTTGCTCTGCAGTCATTTTCAGGAGCCCGGCTATGTGGTACGTTTTTTTATATTAAGTTTAAAAGTATTATACGTTTTTTATTGATTTTTTTTTATATTTCATTTAAATTTGAACTAATAAGTTTATTTTTTGTATAACAGAAGAAGGCGAAAGCCAACAAGAGCAATCGGGAGATGAAAACTCTTCTCCACCATTCCGATTTGAGGCCCTTCTCATATAGGATTGAGGCGCGGCAGCGTGTAATAATAAAGTTTTTCATATTCAACTTTTAATATGTCAATAATATTTTTTTTTTTTTTCGTACTGACATTTTTTTCTTCTCTTGTTCTATTCAAGGGGGTTCAAAATTCCTAGAGGTCAATATCTTTAGCGACGTTTATGTTCAACTTGGGGATGAGTTGGCCGAGTCCTTTCATGTAAGTATTTTTCAATTATAATTACTATCTTGCGCATTCAAGTTTCATGGTTATTATTTGAATGTTATAATTAATATTTGATGTTATATTACACAGGCAACGATGATGGAGAATAGACAGTTGGTTCTTTAGGAGTCCGCCTCCCAGCTTCCTCTCGAGACTTCGCTCGAGTCTGTGGATCCTTAGAGGATGCGGGGTTTCAGATCCTTACGGAGACCTTGGATCAGACACTCGGGCGGAGGTCGGGCACATATTGTGGGGGGATGGGGAATGCCCAGCTGCGAAAATCTAGAGCCTCTTCATCATCGCAGTCTAAGGGTCATGTGACAGCTTTGACAGCAGAGGTGGCCGACCTTAGGACTGAGCTCGCCTCGTATAAGAGCCAGATGTCACAGATTGTACATGCCCTCAGTCAAGCCGGCATTCTTCTCCTGGATCTTCGTTCTTCGTCGACATCCGAGCCCCTCCAACTCGAGCATGCCCAGAACACTGCCACTTTGACTTCTGAGCCCATCCCCAACTCCAAGACCTTCTTGCCCCAACATTTCCAGCCGCCTTCGAATGACGATCCCGTAGATTATGCCGCATTATTTTCTTAGTTGTGTACTTCCTTACTTTTTAAACATTTTCCTTGTACATACATTTTATATTTATTTAAATAAATTATTTTTCTCTTCATTACACTTTTTAATTGCAATTTAATTTTATTATTTTATTACAAAATTTAAAAAAACTGAACAAAAAATTAAATTAATTTTTTTTTTGCGCGACGAATACATTCGTCTTGCAAAATTCTAGCAACTAACAAGGTTTCGTCGCGCAAGAATAAATTATCATCACGCAAAGTTTCAAGAGACGGATATTAGTCGTCCCACGTTTGTATCCTAGTATTTTTTGCGACGAATGCATTCGCTCCTAAAAATTTTGTGCAACGAAGGTTAAACCGTCGCGCCGTGTTCTTGTGACCAATGATATTTTTCATCGGGCAAGGTTTTTCTTCACGATCTTTGCATGATGGATTCTGTGCGACGAAGTTTCCGTCACGCAGAAGTTCGTGCGACATAAATACACTTTGCACGACCAACTTTTGTTCATCGCGCAACACCTATTTCTATTGCTTTGCGGCCCTTCTCAACACTTAACACAAATCCAATCATTTATCTATCCTTTCATCCAAATCCTCCCAAAATTAAGTATAGTATTTCAAATGGTCATTTATCACAAATCAATGACATTAAATTAAAATCCATCATTCACTTTTAATTAAACAAAAATCGTCTTTCACTCATGCACGCTCTATTCCCCCTATTCTTCTTAAATTTCATATATTTAGCCATTCCAAATTCCAAATTTATTGAATAAAGAACAATAAGGTTTGTGAAACTCTATTATTGTCTATAAATATTTGTTTCTATTCTATCCTACCTCTTACTTGAGTTTTAGGGTTTGCAAAATTTTTAGTAATTCTCTCTATTTAGTTTAATAATGTTTTCAATAGTATAGGTCATCATGCAATGGTTTCAAATATGAAATTCATCTAGAATAATTATGATTGCTATAAATAGATAAAATTATCTATGCATATTTTAATTTTGATTACTTAATTATTTGAATATATATTATGATGTTTTGCATTAGTAATTTTATAACCACTATTCATTTTGTCTCCTTCTATACTTACGTGAGACCCTAACAAAATTTTTTGGCTCTACCTCTGTCTACATGTACCTTAAATAAAACTTGCACTCACTCTTGCCTAGTTATTTGAAGATCTTTTTATTTTCCCTCGATGCGTCAAATCCAAGACTATCAAAATTTGTAAAGCTCGCTAATTACAATGAATATCCCACATAATTGTATTAATCACGGAAGCAATACGTCATGGAGAAACATGAACAAACAAGTCATGTTTTTTTTTTTTTTTTTTTTTTTGGAACAAAGGTCATGTTTGGATAGTTTGTATCGCTCACGAATTTGGACCAAACGTTCCTAAAGTCCCTAAAAAGTGGTAACGTAAAGTAAAATTCACACAACTCATTAAAAAAGAAAACCCTAAGGATAGGATTAGATGATAGATAAGTATTGACTTCAATATGCACATTATTAAGTGGGATAAACAATAATTAATAGGGTAAAAATAAAGGAGCTTTAACGAAAAATTTCCGGTACTGTTTACTTTAACAAAAAAATCATATATTTACACTAAAAAAATCAATCAAGTACTATTCAATTTATCTTTTATTTTGTCCTTATTGTTAAAACTCAAAGTTTTCAAGCATTTTTTATTAGTTTTCCTTAAAAATAACCCTCTTTTTTTTTTTTTTTTGAACAAACATGAGTTTAATCTCATAATGAGTTAGCAATAATGTGGTTCAAAGTCGCATTTGGCGAGAATCGAACTTAAAACTTCTTATTTACAATTGAAGAAAAATACTACTAAACCTCTGTAGCATAGTACTAATGGCAACTCACTATTTTTTTTAAACGAAAAAAAAAATTAAAATACATGAAAACCACTGTCATGAATTTGGACCTTTGTGGCATTTTACCCTAATTGCCACCAGCTGTGGATCAAGTCACCAATAACGACGGTTTTTTCTTCTCCGCCGTGGGCACTGGTCCCCTGCGGCAATCTTCATCTGCACTTTCTCAAACTCCGAAACCCCACAAGGTATCACGATCCGACCCGGATGATTGTATCCGTAAACCTTCTCAGCCTCCTTCAACAGCTCCCCAAACAGCGGGTGATTGAAGTACAAGACCGGCACTAAATACCTCTGCGTGTCAGCGTCTGATTCGCCCACGTACACAGCCATGTGCCCCTTCGGCACACCCACCGGTTTCGTGGCTTTTGTTTCCTCCGGGGCTCCACGGATCCGAATATAACCCGAGTTTGGGGAGCAGAGTTCCTTGGCTCCGCGTTGAAGAGAGCGAGCCAAGGTGAAGAATTTCGAAATCGGGTTGTAGATTCGGGCTGGAGGATCCAGTCTTTGGAACCGAGTCTTGTCTTTTCTGGGTCGGATCATCCATTTGAAGATCCTCACTAGCTTGTGTTTTAGCCTGAAACCCCTGTTTCTTCTCATCCTTATTTAGTTAACGATAAGAACCCAGAAAATAAAATGACCAAATGGGTATTTTTAAAAACGTGTTTTCTGAATTGGGTTTGTGCTTTGAAAATACAGAGAAGAAAACTGTGAACTGGGTAGGGTTTGTGTAGAAGAGTGCATGTTGTTTTATAGTGTGGTGGTGGTGGTTGCGGTGGTGGCGCTGGTGGCGCTGGTGGTGGGAATATTTGGATATGGAGATGAGAATATATGAGAATGTGGTTCCTTTGGGAGTTCAGAGAGTATGTACCAGTAGGTGGTCGGCACACGGTACAGAATTTTTTACTGTAGGAGATGTGATGGAAATGGAGATTATATATGGACGAGAGAGAATAAGAAAATGGTGGGAGATGGAGAAGTAAATTAGTATAATCAAGTACATGTAAACGTACGGATGCATGTACATAATGGGCTTTTTACGAGTAATGGTAAAAAATAAGTACCCTAATTGATATTTAATAGTTTAATCATCAACAATCATGTCATGTGGTTTACAAAATAGAAAAATGCTAAAGAACTCTCTTAAAGTGAGATTCTCTCTCACATTTAATGTTAATTCTTGTACCAACATTGTAAATTTATATTATGCAAAAAACATAAAGTGATAAAGAGTCCATAAAAAATTTCATGTTTAAAATAGTCCTCTTAATAATCCTCTATAAAATATAATTTAAATAGCTTATCGTCCTTCATATTTTGACGAGATATTGATGATCTGTCATCTTGTGTTAATCACTAGGAATTAGAATCGTAAAGGTCATACATCAATAATTAAGAAAAAATTTGTGACGTACCATAATTTGGTGGACTTCCCTTCAATGTAAGGAGTCCAAGGACTCAAGTCTTATCTTTGAGACCAAATATAAAGCAAAACATTTTCAATGCACATGAGACTTAAAACTCATATTCGGGTGTTTGAGGCAAAGTGAGACTCAAATTTAAGTTTCAATATGAGATTTGCCTCTAAGGTGGAGCTTATGCCAATTAGAAAAAAAATTATTCAACCAAGAAAAACTGGACCAAACCCCACCAAATCCAAAATCTGGAATGGATTTGGTGTGACAACCCGTCCCTAATTCTACGATTTTATTAATTTTAAAAGTGTGAATTCACGAAAATGCCCCTAAAATAGAGATTGTTGATTTTCGTTGACCGTCTTTTCGTGACGTGTACAAGCTACTATTTTAGCGTATCCTCGGAATCCTTGATGGTACGAACACGTAGGCACAAGCGGAATCGAAATCGGAGTTACAGTTAAGATTTTATGAAACATCGAATACGGAGGGTAAATTGGTAATTTCATGTTTAGAGGTATTTTGTATTTTTTGTGTGACACGTGGGGCCCACACCCCACTCCTTGCCCTGTCTCATATCCTTACCCTTCAGAGATCTCGGTCTCTCTTTCTCTCTCTCTCATTATTTTTCCTATTTCAAACTCTTTATCTCTAAGACTCTCTCTCCCTTTCTCTCTCATATTTCACTCCTCCTTTCTCCCTCTTTCCTTTATTTTATAGAGACCACCAAACTCAGCTACTCCGGCAAGATCCCTTGTCACAGTGCCACCACTCACCACGACGGCGAGATTACACCCTCACCGTGTTTCCTTCTCTGCCACTTGCTTCACCTTCCCTCACCTCTTCTCGGCCATCTCTGCAAGTGTAGAGAAACTACACCACCATCATCCTTGCCATTTTGACGAGCGCATCATCGTGAACTTGGACCTGTCACGACCACTAACCTAGGATCAACACCATCGAGCATGGAATCTGCACTGTACTGTGGCCGTATCACTGTTCACTCATCTCTTCGACCATGGTGAGCCTTGAGACCCTTAAATCTTCCTTATTTCGAAGCTCTTATGTTGTTCTAACCTTAAAAATGGTGATTGGGTGATGATTTAATGTAGGAAGTAACTTGGGAATTTTTTTCCAGATTTCTGTAAAAACTAGGACCCGTGGCCATTTGGCCACTTTCAGACCAAATTCTCAGCCAACTCCGACCACAATGGGGCTTCCAATAGGTATAGATCGATACATTACATTTTCTAGCTTCAAGTTGATTTTTGTATCATCGAATTTGGTTTAGAAATGAGCTCGTTAGTATCTCTGGAAATTAGACCAAAAACCTGCAAAAAGCAGGCTTTCGTGAGAAAGGCGAGTAGTGTTGTACTTGCGGTGCGTGAGGCGTGTGTGGTGGTGGCGCGTGAGGCGCGTGTGGTGGCGGCGCGCGTAGTGCGTGGCTACCAGTGTAGCAACCTTGTGGTGGCACGTGGAGGAGGCCAAGGTCCCTCCTTAGGTTTCTCAATGTGCCGGACCCGAATTTGCCCTTTGTTTTTCAAAATTTGACCATTTTAAAATAGTTCCTTTATTAGGCGTACTTTGTATGAGAATGCATTTATACGTTAGTACGTTATGTACTTACATAATTGGTTTCGTTTCTAGGCGAAACGTATCGCAATGACTCTCAATGCTACGAGGCGGGTTCGACTCGACGAGTGATTTGTGAGTGGGTCTTTTCTTTGATATATATATATATATATATATATATATATATATATATATATATATATATATATATTGGTTAGTTTCCATATATATACACATTTATTAATAAATCCTCTACGTGATTGCCATGATTAAATTAACGTTTATAAGAAATGCTTTATTGTTGGAAAATGATGAATAATCCTACGGGATGCACAAGTAAGCTTACTATACGAGGATGCCTTAATTATATTCATGGTCATGAATAGTTTTATATCGACTAGAATTGTTGAACTGTTGTGGCATGATTATATTTATGTTATCTGTTCATCGGTTACTGCACCGATGTTGGTACTTGCTCAGGCCAGGGCCAGTCTTTCACATGTATGTGCACATCGCACCGTACGCCCACTTTGGATCCATTGTAAGTGCCAGTCCTATCCTCGATTGCTATAGGCAATTAGGACTCGTATGTGCTGCGTATAGCGTCAATCTTCACGTGATTATAATACTAGAGCATATGTCATTGTTACACACAATCATGTTCATGTCAGGTTACCTCTGCATGAACTCGTGTGTTAGTACGTGTTGATGAGCATTCGATATGATATGTTCATTCACGTGAAAATATGTGATTACAGACGTCATGAATTTATTTACGAAAGTTGTGATGTTTGGCATCCTTAAAATATTGCTGGCTATGGTAAGCATTTTTATACTATACGTAGTATGTATAATTTGGAAACTATACTTGTTTTACGGCGAGGGGTTATAAAGTTTTCAGAAAGGTTTTTATAAAACTTTATTTTCAGGCCTACTCACCCTTGTTTTTCACCCCTCTAGGTTTTAACGCTGAGCTTTCGTGTCAACGAGGATTCTTGGCAAATCTTGGTGTTAGGATTACCTTCAATGGTATAATTCTCATCTTACTTTATTGTACATTACTTATGCTCTGACATCACGTGTGAAATGGGTTCATTCCCGCTCACCAGCGCACTCTTATATTTAGGCACTTTTAGGTTTAAATTTATTCACATTTTCCACATCACTACACTTTATGGCTTCGTCCCTCCAGGTGTCGGTCAACACAGCTCGATTTGGAGTCCAGGTGGACATTCTGGGTCGGGTTGTGTCATTTGGACTCTGGTTGAGGTAGAACAGAGGGTTGCAGGACTTGTTCTCGTCGTCGAAAAAATCAACGGTGCTGCTTCAGGTGGCCTTGTTCTAGGTCAGGTCCATAGGGGTGAATCGCGTGTTCAACTGAAAGCCTAGGTTTTCGACTGTAAATCTATGTCGACGTCGGGGGTGTGGAGAACCGTAGGGACTTGAACTCTGCAAAAATCAATAAAATTCTTCTCGAATTTCTAATAACATTGTCGAAGACAGTGAATTCATTCAAAGAACATGACTGCATGTCATGATTTTCTAGGAAATGGCGAGGTTGTGGGCTCGGCTCACGGCTTGACTCAACTGTGTACACTAGTAGGAAAAACTATTTGCGCGAAAGAGGTTTGGCCGACAAAGAAAAATTCGTCTCACAAGTGCGTTTTGCGCAACGAAACAATAGATTCATCGTGCAAGAATGGTGCTACTTTGTGCGACGCATACCTTTGTCACACAATACATTTTGCACAACGAAAAAAATATACTCGTCACGCAAAGTTAGTAAGAAAACCACGGGTAATTTTTTTTTTGGACGAAGTTTTTCCCGCGAAAACCTTGGGCGACAAAGGCTTCGTCGCACAAAGTTCATTGAGTTTTTGGTTCAGTGCATTCAGTGCATGCAAATTAGAACATTCAGTACTTATGCGACCAAGGCTTCATCGCTCAAAGTCCAGTTAGTTTTTGGTCAGAGCATTCAGTGCATGTGAATCAGAGGAATCAATACTATATATAGTGCAGATGTTTGCGCGACAAAGGCTTCGTCGCGCAAAGTCCCTAACTTCCTATAAATATGCGCTTCTGCTCTCCTTATTCTTCACAATTATGTTTGTGCTCGAATGGAGGATATAAACTTGGAGTAGAGCGTGCCCTCCCGGCCCTACGATATAAAGAAATATATGGAGTTTGCACATGCAATTGGTGTAGCAATGCATAATAATTGTCCTACTGCTGAGTGACACTCTTGAAAATATGTGCCTGAGAATGTGAAGAAGGCAATGATGGATCAATTATTAGTAAGTGTGACAAATGTTGAAAATAATTAGTTTTGTGAAATTTTTTGTTATATGTTGGAATTAATTATTTGCATATATGTGTAACAATGTAACTATACTCTTGATGATACGAACGAAGAGTTGATGAAGTTGATGGAGAAGGCATCGAAGGGGGGTTACAAGCGGTGGCGTTATGACGTGGAGTGAAATGGAGGACCAGCGAAACAGCAGTTTTAAATTTATATTTTTGAGGACAATATTTAATTTTAAGTTTTTTTATAAGTTAAGTATTTGGACTTAATTAGGCTTTAATTCTTGTTTTGCTGTTTAAATAATTGCATGGATTAATTCAATTTATTTAAGTTTTTAATTATTTTTAGAATAAATATTATAACTGTATATTTGTTTGTAATTATGAAGTTTACGTAAATATAGATACTAAATATCTATGTTTACGTAAACTTTAGAATTACAATCAATTACGTTTGTTGCGCAAAATTTGTAGCAACGAAAGTTTCGTCGCACAAAGGGCGCAAAAAACACGGATAACTTTATCGCCATATTTCAAATCTCTATGTTTTGTGCGACAAGCATTGGTCCCATTAGGTGATAAAACCTTGAGCGACAAAGGCTTCATCGCGCAAAAGTCGTTCAGTTTTTAGGTCAGAGCATTCAGTGCATGTGAATCAGAGGAATCAAAATCGTATTTAGTGCAGATGTTTGTGCGACGAAGCCCCTAACCTTCCAATAAATATGCGCTTCTGCTCTCCTTATTCTTCAGAATGCGTTTCGAAAATGCTTTACAATTTTGCAGATTATAATCAATTTGTTCTTTGATTGTTGGTGCGATGGCCGGCGGTGGTGCGCGTTCGTCAAAGACAATGGATGGCGAAGGTTCCAGAAAAGGTTTATGTTGTAAATTTTGCATTTTGTATAAATTTTTTATTTAACTTCAGTATTATGAATATATTTTGTTGATAGACAAGAAGAAAAGAGCTGCGGTACTGGTCCGACACACTTTTGGTGGGTGCCGTTACCGAATCACTGCTGACGAATTATTAAGGGTTGTGAAGTCAGAAATGCGCGCTAGCTTTTGGTTCGACGTTGGAGTATTGGTGCGTGACAAGTGTGCTGTGGATTAGGAGTCTTGGAGAGCTATCCCCGAGGAGCTGAAGATGCTGTTGATTAATGAGTTAGCTGTATGTGTTAAGTTATTAGAATTTACATAAAACTACCTTAACTATTGGGGTCACGACAGTTTCATACCTCATATTTTAAAATTGACAATGTCATACCGCAACTTACAAGTTTGTGACAATGTCATACCTCCGTCAATTTTTCTGTTAAGTGCTGACGTGGCTAGAGAGGGGGACCACTCATTAATCTAGCTGGACTAAAAAATAATTAAATATTAAAAAATTAAGAATAAAAAAACAAAAAAAAAAATTTCCTAGGGGTGCAGCATCCCCTTTCCTTCACCCGCACCATTTTCAATTTTTTTTTGTTCTTCTTCTCTCTCCTTCTTCTTCTTCTCCTGGGCCGAAACTGGATCTATCACTTTTTTTTTTTTTTGTTTTTGTTTTTTGTTCTTCTTCTTCGTGGGCCGAAACTGGGTTTGAATTTTTATTTTTTTTTGTTTCAGGGTTGCAGGTAGAGGGAAAAGGGAAGGGGAAGAAGTTGAAGATGGGGGAGGAGAGATGGGTGCGCAGAGAAGGTGGGTTGGGTTGGGTTGGGGGGGGGGACGAACTGGGTTGGGTTGGGTTTTTTTTTTTTTTTTTTTTTTTCTTCTTCCTTCTTCTAGGTTGCAGTTTTTTCTTCTTTTTTTTTCTTCTTCTTCATCTTCTCCTTCTTCTTCTTCTTCTTGTTCCGCGGGTGGGGGCTCCTCATTCTTCTTCTTCTTCTTCCGCTGGCGGGCGTGCGGGAGGGGGGAGGGGGGTTGAGTTGATGGGTTTTCTTCTTCCTCTTCCTCCTTCTCCTTCTTCTCCTTCTTCCTCCTTCTTCTGGGTTTTTTTTTTCTGGGTTGCAGTTTGCATTTTTTTTTCTCCTCTTCTTCTTCCTCCTCCTTCTCCTTCTTCTTCTTCGATTCTTCCTCCTTCTCCCCCGGGGGTGGGGGGGTGGGGTTGGGGGGTTGGGTTTTGAATTTTTTTTTTTTTTTTTTTTTTTTTTTTTTTTTTGTGTTAAGCAGAGAAGAAAGAAGAAAGAAGAAAGAAGATGAAGATGGGGAAGAGAGAGGGGGGGAGGGCAAGGGAGGTTGGTTTTATTTTTTATTTTTTTACTTTGATTTATTATTTTTCGCATGACAACCTAATTGGGACATTGTCAAAAGTAACCTAAATCTGAATAAGGCAATCGACAACATGTTCAAGTCTCGTTTCTGAGAGTGAAGTTTGATAATCAATGGGCGGCAGAACTACAACGAAAACCAGAATTACCAGCGAAGGAGTAGAATAGTATTTTTTATTTTAATTTTAGTGCTTATTTAATAATGAGATCTGAATTAGAAGTTTTTTTTTATTATGAACGGTTTACTTAAATAATATTTATTTTGAATAAAGTTAATGCATTTTAATAAATATTTATATTAATTAATTACGCACAAATGGTTTAATGAAATAAGTTCTTGATTTATTAAGTATTTATGTGGTTTGAAAAACAATGAAGACTTAATGGAAAAATTCAAATTTTTTTTTTCAAAAAACGAATATTTTTTTATTTAATAAAATGTAATGCGCGAGCGAAGTGTTATAAAAAAACGTGGCAAAGCGTAGTTGGATGGCGCCAACCGGGGTTCAACTTAAATTTGGTGTCCTTGTAGAAAGTGTAACAACTCAATGATTGAATATTTTGAAACTGTTCGATACCATTTAGTCAGAAATGGGATGATGGAGACCTATACTACGTGGAATCATCATGGAGAACAACTACAATATACTTCATCCTCACACATTACCTAAGCAGTAGAGATAGTTGAATCTGTTGTTGACCCAAATGAACAAATTATGGACGTTATAAATGATGCTTTTCGAAATGTTATTTCGAATATGCATGAGGATGACGTCCTTCCAACCATGGACAGTGAAGCATTTGAAAAATATTAAAAACAATTAAAAAGTGCCAAGCATTTGAAAAATATGAAAAACAATTAAAAAGTGCCAAGCAAGAATTATACCCCGGTTTCGAAGGATTTTCAGTGCTCTCAGCCATTGTTGAGTTGATGCATGGAAAAATAAAGTTTTGTATATCAAACCAATGTTTTAATTACTTTTTGAGGGTTTTCAGTAGGATGCTTCCAAAGGATAATTGCCTACCTAAGATCATAAAAGTGCAAAAGTGTTGAGTGGTTTTGGATTGGGAAATGATAAAATTCACGCGTGTAAAATAATTGCATTTTGTTCTACAAAGAGAATAAAACGTTGGATAAATGCCTTGTATGTAATGGTTTGCGATTTAAAATGACCTCTCAGAATAGAACAACGAAGATTCCACAAAAAGTTATGCGCTATCTCCCATTAAAGCCCAGGTTACAACGATTGTATATGTCGACGCATATTGCAAGCGACATGAGGTGGTATAAGGACAAACGAGTGGATGACGATGTTATGAGACATCCTGCAGAAGGGGAGGCATGGAAAGAGTTTGATCGGCTATACCTGATTTTACACGTGAGCTCCGAAACTTTGGATTGGAACTTGCTACAGACGGGTGTAATCCTTTTGGGGTGCTAAACCAAAGCCACAGTACTTGGCCAATCTTCGAATTTTCGTATAATTTACTGCCTTGGAAGTTCTTGAAAAAGGAATATATGATGATGACATTGTTGATAACCGAAGATCTGGGCACGTCTATTAATGTTTATTTACAACCATTGGTCAATGAACTAAAAGAATTATGAGAAAACGGTGTCCCACGTACGATAAATCTACAGGGAAGATGTTCATTCTGAAAGCAGCAATGATGTGGCCTATAAACAATTTTCCTGCATATGCTATGATGTCTGGGTAGAGCATTATTATGCATGCCCAGTTTGTAAAGAAAACACAACGTCTAGTTGGCACTCAAGAAAAGTTTGTTACCTAGGGCACTGTAGATGGTTATCTGGGACCACGAGTGGCGTCAGAATGAGACAACCTTCTTCAACGACAAAGAGATTCAGCCAAGGCCCAGAGAATGGTCCGGAGATGAAATTTTGGCTTAGGTGAATTGTTTGAATTTTGCTTCATTGGGAAAATCCGTAAATAGGACAAGACCAGACACACATCTAAATTGGACACACAAGACGAGGTTGTTCGAGCTCTCGTATTGGTCCAAATTAAAATTGAGACACAACATCGATGTAATGCATGTTGAGAAAAATGTGTTTGATATACTGGTTGGAACTATACTAGACATCGAGGGAAAAATAAAGGACACAATAAAAGCTCAGATCGATCTGGAAAAAATGGGCATTAGGCCAGGTCTATGGATGATGAGGGACTGAGACATAGCCAGAGAGAAGATTGCATCGTTTTTTATGAAACTTGATAAAAGGAAAGAGTTTTTGCAGTTTCTATCTTCTGTACAATTTTCGAATAGGTATGCTTCGAACATCACCGTTGCGCAAACGTGGATGTAGGCAAATTTTCAAGCCTTAAGAGTCAAGATTGTCATGTTATACTTCAACACCTTCTCCCAGTGGGAATTTGACACCTCTTGCTTGAAGATTGGTGAAGCCGATTATGTTGTTAGCGAGATATTTTTCTCAATTAACTGCAAGATCTTTGCATAGGTTTGATGTTAAATAGTTACGTGATGATATTATTAAAGTGTTATGCAAGTTTGAACAAATATTTTCTCCAGCTTTCTTCACAAGCATGATCCACGTCATTATTCACTTGCTGGATGAGGCATTTCTGGCCGGACCCGTCAACTATCGATGGATGTATCCGATAGAAAGGTATTTAATCGCCATAAATACTTTAGTTCATGATGTATGTACGATTTGACTAATTTTACACATTATTTTGTTTATTGATGCAGATTGCTGGTGTGAATTAAAAAAGAGTGTACGAAACAGGGCAAAGCCTGAAAGATTAATCGTGGAGGCATAGGTCGCATTTAAGTCGCTTACATTTTGTGTAATGTACCTACAAGACATTGAGACTACGTTCAATCAATAGTAACGCAATAATGACGGTGGTGTGAGAAGTGAAAAACTTACTGTTTTCGCCCAAATTGCACGACCCTTTGGCGAACCAATAAAAGGGGAGTTGTTTAACAAATAGACATTTATATGCCAAGAAGCACCATGAATTGTTTCCTCGTTGGTTTCGTGAAAATGTAAGTTGTTCATGCTTTGGGTTATTTGCATAATTGGAAATGGTAAACTAACATGTCAGCTTTTTATCATTAATTTAGGCGAAGAAATTGAAGGACATGAATTCGCCCCCTTACACTGAAGAATTGTACAACTTGGCTATTGGGCCCCTAAGCGCAGAATTGTACTCCGGTTGTCATGTAAATGGCATCAAGTTTTTGGCAGCAGATCGCGATGACAAGTTGTGTACGCAAAATAGTTGGGTACATGTCCCGAGTGCAGATGACATTGCAGACATTGATTTCTATGGAAAACTGACAAGTGTTGTGCAATTGCTTTACAAAGATCGCTGTCAAGTTATCCTGTTTAAGTGTCACTGGTTTTATACAAACCCACGTAGGGTTGGAGGTGTTAAGCGAGAAGATGGTTTGCTATCAGTCAACACTAACAGATGTTGCTATAACGACAACCTCTACATTTTGGCAACGATGGCCAAACAAATTTTCTATATAGATGAACCTAAGGGCAGGAGGGGATGGAAAATAGTTCAGAAGATCGAGCACAGATGGCTGTATGATATTCTGGACCGAGATCCTGCTGACGATGACGATTATGGTGACGTTGCTGACCAACAATTGGAGACTTCAACGGAACTTGGTGCAGATACACTGCGGAATATGATTATTGTACAAGAACTGTATCAGGTAGCCGGAGGTCCTGAAATCGAAATACCGATCAACTCCATCATGATTGACCTCAGGGATCTACCGCGATACAATGCACCTGAACGCGTGAAAGACGATGTTGACGTGCCTACAGACGAGGAGGAATGGGAGTCTGAATCTGACGAAAGTGATGATATTTATTGTATTTCAGACAAGGATTATTGAAAACTTGTGATGTAAATGTAATGATATTTATTGAATGATATTTATTTTATATACAAATAAAAGTTTCCTTTAAAATATGTAAAAAATTAATAAAAGAAAAGAAAATAATTTATTTATTTAAACAAAAAAAAAATTTCATTTACAAATATACGTGATGACATTTTGGAAATGTTTGTTGCGCAAATATTTAAAAATTGGTCGCAACAACGAAAATTTGAACACCCTCGTGGCGCAAAAACATGTAAAAATTTGATTTTTTTTTTTGCCAAAATTGGGCGCGTTTTTATTTCGGCGCATTCATTCTATCTCTTTCTATCTCATACTCACTCTATCACTCTTTCATTCTTTGCATGCGAAGCTCAATCTTATCTCTCTCTCTCTTTCTCTCGATTCTGTCCGAAATCACTCTCAATCTTATCTCTCTTGATTCTATCCAGCTCTGGCTCTCATCACTCATTATCTCAGTCTCTCCCTCTTTCCTTGTTTCTCTATCTTTCTGTCACTCTCTTTCTCGCATCCGCAGCACTCTGACGCCACACAATTGCCTCGCCGTTGCAATATTACTAGGTAAGCACCCAATATCCCTTAATTCAATTATTTATTAGTGCAATTTTTCATTTTTTATGTGGAATTGTTTTAAATAGAACATTTAGGGTTCGAATTGGGAATTCTAGGTTAGGGATTTCGGGTTCGAATTGGGAATCTTGGGTTAGGGTTTTTGAATTGAGAATATTGGGTTACGGTTTTCTAATTGAGAATATTGGGTGATGGTTTTCGAATTGGGCAGGATGCAGGGTAAATCTAGTTGTTTTATATGGAAGTTGTTTTAATATTTGTTATGTGATAAAAGTTAAGCACACAAATTAAACCCTCTTGTTGACAATTGTAGTAAAGACGCAAGTAGGGATCGTTCTAGACCGGGGATTAGGAGGGATTGCTAATCTACTTAAAACTGACTCAAAAACACAAAAACAAACTTAAAAACACTTAACTAAATTCAAAGGACTCAAAACAAACTAAAAAGACTCAAAACAGCACAAAACAATCAAATTGACTCAAACTAGACACTAAGGGGTAATTTGGACGAAAATTGATTTTAACTTGACTCAAAACACTTAAAAACACAAGTTTGGACAGATTCTAACTTATTTGACACAAGTAAAGGGGGATTGGGTTTTGACGAATTTGAAATAAAAAACAAGCAGATTGTAAACTTAAACAGATTTTGGCACGAAATTGGTGAATTGGATGGATGATAGGCTAGCTAGAGGGTTCTTCTCCACACATGACACACTTGCATACAAATCGATTTCCAGTTGCTTTTCCAGTAAACCATGAACCTCAACGCCCCAGATTAACAGTGAACAGCACTAATTAACCCTCAGATTTTCCTTAAGTCATTGAATTGGATAGATAACGCATCGGCAACCAAATTATTCTTCAAAGGTTCCCTACATGAACAACATAATAGAGATACAATCAAAGATCATTACGTTCTATGAAAATCATAAGCATTGTGACTAGCAACCTCCACTACTTATGAATATAAGTTCATAACGATTAGGTGAAACTCCCTTATATTCTAGCATCAAATTCATGCATGCAAACTAAGTATGCATCCTTAATCGACATACAAGAATAAGTTATCAATCAAACAGTTAAGTAAATTGCATCCACGATTTATGAAATAACAACTGGAAGTAATCAATTCATATTGCAAATATGTTCATAGCTTTGAATTTCCCCTTAGCTAAAACAAGTTTAGCTCCTCATGTTCGCAAAACAAAGATAATTAAACTTAAACATTGAAAACAAAAGATTGATTACACCTAAAAACGTTCCAGCAATCCAACTTGAATGGCAAGCACGTCCAAGGGTCCTCCTTCTTCTCCTTTGCTGCGGCACAAGATGGTGAGTGATGGATGAGATGTATATTAAGGTCAAAGATGTGAATTGGGGTGAATGAATGTCTTCAAGGCTACGGCAAGGGCTAAAATATATATGGAAAAGGTAGGGCACGGTTTGGAATTAAATTGGGCAAGGTTTTTATTCCAAATCCTAAGGGAAAATGTAATTAAATGTCAAAATCCTAGGGAGAAAGGGAAAGAAGATGCGGCAAGCCTAGAGGGAAGGGGAAAGTGACTCCCTTGCATGGCAAGGAAGGATTCCTTGCAGGATTTGATGCGGCTATGTTCTAAATGGAATGGGAAGAAGGATTCTTGTGCTGCAAGGAAGGAAAGTGGAAGGAAAGGGTGCGGCAACCTTCTTAGACAGGGATTAGGACTTCTAGAAACATAAATTAAGTGTCCTAGAATATTTAGGAAGCCTCTTCGTAGTTGGAACCGTGGTAAATTAGGATTAGGAAAGGTATGGACAAAATAAGGTAAGTTTGACTAGCATTCCTTCTTCTTGATGGATTCCTTGTCCTCCTTTGCCTTGAATTTATTTTCTTCCTCTCTTTGGCACATTCCTAGCTTCCTTTGGTCTTCAATTTCGTCCATCCACTTTGCTCCAAGCATGTGCCATCCATTCCATGCCCAAAACTGCTCCAAAAGGCACCAAAATGCACTTTCTTGCCTCTTTAGCCCTTTGGACCTACAAACACACGAAAATAGCTTAAAATACTAAATTAACTAGGAACTAACAACATAAATGCACGAAAACAAGCTAACTAAGTCGCATAAATATGCTCCTATCAATTTGTAAAAATATTTGGAGTTTATATATATGTACATGATATACACGAAACGACCATCTATAGCCTTGAAATTTAGATATTTAGTAATGTCAGTGTGAATGAATCTTCCATTGAAGCTGAGAGAAATAGAAGGCTGCAAGTTTTTTGTCCAGCTTATGAGTCACTTGTATCCTTACTAAGTTCTTTTTCTTAGAAGCTTTAAAAATTGTAATTCGTGGCATCAGTTTCAAACACCTATTGACAATATCTGAATGTAATGTGTGTTGTTTTCTAAATGTAATGATACCACTTTATGTTGAATTGTTCTCATGATAATTAAGTGAAAATATGCACAGAGGTTGTAAAGAATCAAATTATCGGAACAACATGGAGATGCAAGTATTATGCAAAATAACATCATGAAATTACTCTCATTCGTGAAGTTCTTTATGTTTACAACCAGATAGTATTCATAAGTTTCTCATTAGTTGAACACACTAGGATTAGATTTATTTCCATTTCCATTCCCCTATTCATGACTTTTCTCATTCCAAGTAAGAAAGCATGCCATAAAAAATAATGTAAAGATTTAAAGCACAAGATACACATGTATGCTACCCTTTATTCATTTGAAGATGCCCAAAATCGACCATTTATGAACAATATACACAGCCTTGAATCAAAAGTCCAATTACAATCCCACGCCGCGTGCGCGCACACACATACATATATTCATCCTTACCTCCAGCCATAATAAATACATGCTTGCCTCATTCATTGATTCCTTGCAAGTTGCATTGTCTTGCAAACTGTTTTTCAATACAGGGTTTATTGATTGCATGCTTCCTTGTTCTTGAAGAGCTCATCAGTTCAACTGACCAACAAGGCGAACCTTTTATGAGGTTGAATGTAGTGTTTCCTTGCATCTGCATATTTTGTCCTGTTAACTTTTATTTTTCATGTTTATCATATAGGTTTGCATAAGGCATGTAAATAGGTTATACATATAGGCATGTGGGATACTATAGATGTTCCTATTGTGCATGAATATATATTTTGCATAAGGCATGTGGGATACTGATTCTTGTGCCTGTGGTAAGTTTTGCATAAGGCATGTAAATAGGTTATACATATAGGTTTGCACATTTAATATTTAGGCATGTGGGATACCATAGATGTTCCTATTGTGCATGAATATATATTTTGCGCGTGTATGGGTAATTTGATAATTCGATTCCTTCTTTCATGGTATTAATGAATTTAAAGATATATCTTATTTTGCTTCAAGGTTAGGATATTTTTAGTATATCCAAGCCAAGTTAAAGTAGTGGAATGTAACTTTTTTATTTATTGTTTTTGTAGATGTCGAACTTAATTTCAAACCGTCGGGCAGCTAGTAGGGTCAGTTAGACACCTTCTCTAGCAGGTAGTGCTGCTGCCACCTCCCCACCTGATATGGGCACGATGGGTATCCCTCCAGTCACGCCTTTGGGTTCAACGATGTCTACGGCTCCTGTGTGATCGATTTCTTTGGTGACACATCCTGTACTAAGCGCCCGACGGACTCATCGACAACCCTGGAGTTCTGAAGAGGCTCAGCAGTTTGGTGAGGCTTCCTCTGTCCATGGAGAAGGGTCCCAGACAGGTAATGCATCTTTCTCATAGTATAATCGAAATTTTGAAAGTTTTTTTTGTTGTTATGAAAATCGAACTTTTAAATTATTTGGTTTTTTCGGGTAGGTTCATAAAAAATCATTAGTTACAAAATGTTGTCAAGGAGGATACTGAAATCTGTTGGTGGATGACAAAAGAAGATCCCCAATCTTCTTTAGAAAAAGTTGGTTGATAAATTCTTTGGTTACACTCTTAAAAAGTTATCTTTCTTATTCTTTTATTTTCTCATTAGTGAAAATCTTTAGTATATTTTTCAAGTTAAGAATATGGTTTGTTAAAATTTCAAAGAGACGAGACTACTCACATCGATAGTGTTCTAAACTCACTTAATTACATGTGCAATCCAATATGTGTGTAGTTTCTTCACAGATTCACGGCTAGTGATGCAATTAGAAGTGAAAACACTTGATACAAGTTGTAAATTTTGTTTTAAAGTCCATAATTGGTATAAACTATTTGAACTGTTGGGTGGATGTGTTGTTTTTGTTGTTATATTGTCTGCAGGTTTTAGGAAATGTTATAGTTTTATGGGAGGTTTTACCGAATTTTTGGTAGAAAATATAATTCGTCTAATGTTTACTTTGTTTATTTGGTAGTTCGAAAAAAAAAAAGGGGCCCATGCAGACTTCTAAAGACGTCATAGACCACTCGCACCACGACCGAGAAGATCACCATTACGTGGGATCCTCGACATCGTGTGGCTGCAACAAAGGAGCAGCACAGTGCGTTGGCCAGCGACATTGGCTCGATTATCAGGAATCATTGCCCCCTCATGTGGGAGTGATGGAAAGCTGTCCCACCTGAAATCAAGGAAGTCGTTCTTCATGAATTATCGGTAAGTATTTTCAACCTTAAATACTAAATTTTTATTAAAGAACACAAATTATTATAAATTTTAACTACTATTTATTTGTTGAGTTTTGCGCCAATACATCAACGACCTTTGCGCCAGTAGGTTCACTCAATGGAGGAGCGACCTCCTCAAACATTATGAGGAATATGACGATCCAGAGGTCGCTCTAGCAGTTGGGTGCCCTATAGAGTTGGTGGACTGCTAGGATGAATGGGAGTGGCTTTGTGGCCATTTTCAAGACGAAAAATACCTCGTAAGTATAATATATATTTCAATAATATTTAATCAAATTTTTTTTATATTTTTAAATAATATTTTAATTTTTTTCATTAATTTGTTATAAATATCTAAACTAATTCGTTTTTTTTTAATTCAACAGAAAAAAAAAGTGAGGCAAATTCGATCAATCGGTCTAAGAAGAAACTTCTTCACCGCTCCAGCTCACGACGCTTCTCTTATAGGTTGATGGAGCGACGTAAGGTAACCGTGTTTTAATTTTAATTTTTCATTCTTTTTACTTTCTATTACGCACTTGGTAATCTATGTGTTAATATATTTTTTTTTATTTAGGGGGGTCAAAGTTTCGTGAGATTGACATGTTCAAGGAAATGTACGTTCGGCCCGGGATAAGCTGACCGAGCAATTTCATGTAAGTTATTCCTATTTTTAATATTCAATTAGTATTAATATTAAGTACATGTATTTTAAAATTAATTTGTTTATTTCATTTTTCTAGTCCACCATGGTGGAGAAGGGCCATATCGTTCTAGAGAAGGTGGCTTTCCTGTTTCCCCTTGAGGATGCTGATTTTCAGATCATGACGGCCACACTCGATCAGACCCTCGGTCGTAGGCATGGGAATGTTCATCGGAGGCTTGGGAAAGCCCACCTTCAGGACCCGTCTGCCTTATCCTCTAGTAGAGAACATAATAGGTCGAATCGCTGACATCTGAAGTGGTGGACCTAAAGGAGCAGATTGCTGCCCATTAGTCTCACCATGCGGCCCAAAGCAGTTTGCTGAAACAAATTCGTCTCGTCCGTCAAATCTTAGGAATTCGGCTCTCCGACTTTGAACCACCTCCAGTAACGACCTCCTAGCCCCCCGTCGCAGCAGCTACGACCTCCCAGCCCCCCAACGCATCAGCAACACCACTAGCAGGTGATTATGACGTGGACGACTATATATTCTAGTTTTTTTTTTTAAACTGTTTTCAAATTTTAAAATATTTCATTCCTTTGATGTACATTTTCAATAATTTTTTAATTCAATATTCTTCTTTACATTTTCTCTTTTTAATTTCATTAATTAATTTATACATAAAACAATATTATCAACATTTAAAAGGAAAAAATAAATAAAAATTATTTAAAAAAATTAATTTTAAAATCTTACTACGACATCCTTATGTTCGTCGTGCAAGGGTCTGGTGGTCGAATCCCGGTTTCACTGCTTGGAGTATCACGCGCAACGAACATTCAATCATTACTCTTCATTTCACGCAACAACCACCAAAATTCATCGCTCAACATTCATTTTGCGCGACGAATCACTTTTCCTCGTCGCACAATGTCTCACGTCACGAGCTTTGCACAACAAAATTTGCGCGACGTCGTCTTCGCCACCCAATGTTTCCAGCAATCGTATTTGCCTTTGTGCGACGGTTATCCCTTTGTCGCCCAAGTAGTTATGCTTAGTAATGGTAGCTTGCTGACAGCTTGCAGAGCTCAGCTGAGCAGCTCGAAGCTGCGTCTCGCTCGATATTTTTTTTTTCAAAACCCTAAATTTTGTTTTTTTTTTTCAAAACATCAAGTTGAAGGAAAAATCTTGTCCTAACTAAGAATATACAAGAATATTTGAACATACAAGCATACATATAACACTTTAAAGTAGGCATTCCTTCAAAACAATGCAATATACCCATGACTTTCAAAGCCTAGTGAATGGTGAACTATAAAACTCTTTAACAACATTAAAGAGGAGAAAGTTTGAGATTCATTACTTTGAAGCTCATCCTTGTTTACGTAAGGAATTCACCCAAGTGAAGGGCCTTCAAGTCACCTCCTGCCTCCTTGGATATTTTCTTATGTTTGTATTCTTCTCTCTTTGAATGGTTGCTTCTTTACTTCTCCTTTGCTCCTTGAGGATGTAAGGAAAAGAGACACCAAAGGTTGTTGTCTCTAAGTCTCCACACCAAGGATGAGGTGTGAAGAGAAGATGGATGACTAAGGAGAAGAAGGATTGCTATCTAATTTCTCCCTAGTATGGTCTGCCTTTTTAGAAGACAAAGAGAGAAAAATGTTTTGCTCTTTTTCCTGAAAGAAACCCTAATGAGGTTAAGACCATAAAGTTCCTTTTATAAGATCTCACATTTGAGTGGCAAACTTGCAATTAAGATAAATTCATTACCACTCTTTTTATAGCCGGCATTGACTTGTTTAGTGGGCTAATTGCCCATTGTTTTAGTTGTTACACTACTTCAACTCAATAGGCCTTGTGGACCAAAACCCTTTTGCACCGGGAAACCCAAAACTAACTTAAAAGCCCAATACGAACATTTCGTATGATTTATTAACTAATTAATTAGTGTTGACCGTCCTCAGTTAACTATTTAATTGCTTATCCATCTCATTAATATTTCTTTATATTCATCATTACTCGGTGTACGATCCATTAGGTTCCAATTAATAAGGCAATGGGCAATTGTTACTCTTTTCTATCGATTGTGAATTGAAACCACATTTCAATTCTCCCTCTGATGAAAATTAGTGATTGCTAATTTCAAGGTTTCCACAAACCATAAGTGACATCTAGCAATATGTCATGGCAACCCAAGCTAAGTAGATGTGGTTGGATAACCTATCCAGTTACAACTACAATGCAATATGGCCATTCTCTAATTCAATACTCTTGGTCACATTGTTTAACTACTAGTTTGTTTCATGTCTTCTATCCAACGTGATACTTCTTTAGTTGATTATATTGAATATGATTTGGAAGATTAGGCTCCTAAATCATATCTCATAGTATTCTCCTTCCACCATGGAAGATTAGAGATCCCTTGTTGTGCATTCACATGCCTACGTGATTAGGTAGCTTAACCCCAACAATGCCGTGGGCATTCTCAATAAAATCAATTTGACACAATAGTCAAAGATCAAGGACCTAACCATTAGATACCTACGAAGCCTCAAGTCAAAGGACTACTTTGCATATTGCAACTTATGAGTTCTTACATGACATGTATGCTAGAACTCACTTTTGATCATTGTTTAGTGTACTCAATTATCCTTTCAAGCACCTATATGTTTGTCTTTGTGGGTATACTTCCAACACAATTCATAAAATAGTAAAATATTTTGAATCAATGCAAACCACATTTTATGCATAATTTATAATTTGAAAAATGTAAAGTTGAGTTCATGCATTTTGATGAATGTTCATACAATCAAGACTGAAAAAATATTGCCAATTAAGACTGTGTTTTAGAAGAACTCGGGTTGTGTGATGATGTTGGTGAACTGGTTTGTAGTAGAAATTCCCCTTCAGATTTCGTAGCGCAACGTAAGAGCATGATGATAACGTGTTGTGGCCTATTTTATCTGAGGGAGAGAGAGGGTACGGCAACAAGAGAGACTGGAGAAATTATAGAATGTTTAGGGATTGTTGTGATTCTCCATATGCCAGTGCCTCTATTTATAGTAAACCAAGGGCGTGTTTACGTATCCGTAATCGGAATGAGAATGTAGAATTGAATTCCGATTACGGAGTACTCCGGTGTTTACTAAACATGGAGGAATCAAAGAAGTAGTGGGGCCCACATAAATTTTGGAATTCAATTCCTTGTATTGGTGGAATTGGATTCCCTAGATATAGGTGGTAATCCAATTCCTGGTGGTTTGGGCAATCAGAATGACACTTTTGTTCCCTTTATGCCCTTACTTACTTTTTTTATTTCCAAGACTATCCTTTATAAACCCATTAAAGTATAAAATATTTGATTTGGGACAAGGGCATTTTAGTAATCATACTGGTTTATATTCCAATTCTGCTGAATTAGTAAACAGCTTGATGGAATTCTATTCCGATTCTAGAATATTTAAGTAAACAGCTTCAACAGGAATCCGATTCTGACTTCTCCTCATTCCAACTCCTCCTCAATTCAATTCCTCATATTTTCATTACCGTTACATAAACGCGCCACAAGAGTAGAGGATTAACTTGTCATCCATGGAAGTACAATCCGATAGAAAGAATCACTAGAATAATGGATAATCTAGAAACCAAGTCTATTTAGGATTTCCACAATCACAATTAAATAATATTTATAACAAGATTTAAGTTTCAAGTCCAATTATCTCCAATGCATATAACTAAATTGTTAAAACTCAAATATGAGTATTGAGTCCAATATTTTCTTCTCATATTGGTCTAGAATTTGAATCCATGCATTTTAGATGAAATTTGAGTCCACATATTAAGCAATTGCTCAACAGGTTCTTCATAGTTAAATGCAGTGAGTTCTATGGCGGTGGACTTTCGATTTGTAGTGTCAGTCAAGATTTCTTGTTATGTGTTAGTTTGGGATTTTTGTTATTATGGGTTGTGCAGGCTTTATTTTGTGTTATGCTTAAATTTGTTGGCGAATGTAGTTTTTCTCTTTGAAATTATTACTTTTATTGTTAGTATCTTTGATGTAGAATTCTGTTGAAACCAATTGTCCCGCATCGGACAGTGGAAAAGAGAAAGAGTACTTTAAATAGAATGATCTCACTCTAACTAACACCGAGGTTTTTTGTGATAAAATCCCACACTTGAGGATTGTGCAGGTTAAGTGGGGAGAATATCGGTGTTGTTGGAGTGGGCCCTTGGCCTGTCAACCTGAAAAATTCCACATGGTACCAGAGTCAGGGGACGGGCCCGCACTGCCCCGTGATTGGGTGGGTCCCCGTTTGGCCATGCGCGATGTGTGAGTCCCGGCATGGCTCCACGTTGGCCAAAGATGCCACGTGATTGGGTGGGTCCCCATTTGGCCCCGCGAGATGGGTGAGCCTCGACATGGCTCCACGTGGTTGTCGATGTGTGGATCTCCACGTGTGACCCATAAAATGGGGTCTTACATGCGGGGGAGTGTTGAAACCAATTGTCCCACATCGGATAGAGGGAAGGAGAAATAGTACTTTAAATAGAATTACCCCACTCTAACTAACACTGAGGCCTTTTGTGATAAAATCTCACACCTGAGAATTGTGCAGGTGGTTAAGTGGGGACAATATGGATGTTGTTGGAGTGGGCCCTCGGCCCATCGACCTGAAAAATTCCACATGGTATCAGAGCCAGGAGGCGGGCCCGTACTTCCACTTTATTGGGTGGGTCCCTGTTTGGCCCTGCGCGATGGGTGAGTCCTGACATGGCTCCACGTAGGCCAAAGATGCCATGTGATTGGGTGGGTCCCCATTGGTCCCGCGTGATGGGTGAGTCCCGACATGGCTCCACGTGGTTGCCGATGTGGATTTTCACGTGTGACCCATAAACGGGGTCTCACGTGCGGGGGAGTGTTGGAACCCCTGTTTGTCCCACATCGGCTAGGGGAAGGAAAGCAAAGCAATTTAAATAGAATTACCCCACTCTAACTAACACCGAGGCCTTTTGTGATAAAACCCCACACCTGAGGATTGTGCAGGTGGTTAATTGGGGACAATATCGGTGTTGTTGGAGTGGGCCCTCGGCCCGTCGAGCTGAAAAATTCCACAAATTCAGTTTATTTAATGAATATAGTTTCTTGTCAAAAACAATCCTTTTAACTGATATTTTCTTTTTCATTTTTTGAGTTTAATTTACTTAAGGAGACCCACTTAGTACTATGGTCTAGTAGTATTGCTCTTCACTTGTAAGTGAGAGGTCTTAGGTTTGATTCTCGCCAAAGGCAAACTTGAACCACATTATCGTTAGTCCATTAAGAGGCTTAGCCATATCCCCCATCCCCTTATAGATAATATCGTTTGTTGAAAATAAAAAAAATTTCCTTATGGAGAGTTAGAGCAGTAGTTGAAAACTCCTGATGATGTTCAAGCATTACTAGAAGGAACGCTTAACCCTTATTTATAGTTTAACTACGTAAAAGATTAAAATTATTCTTAATTTGTGATTGTTGTAAGAGGGTAACTTATCATGATAGAGGTAAAATTAACATATAATGAAAAAAAGAAGAAATTAAAAGATGGTTCACTAAGGATTTTTACAGTGATTTAGGTGAGTTTGAGACGTATATAAAAATCAAGCACCGTGAGTTTGATTCGTATTACACTATTATCACATTGACATGAGTTTGATAGGGTGAGTTTTATATAGGCCAAATCAGATGAATAGTCATCATGGTTATAGGGCATTCAGAAGATAACCCATGTTGTAAAAAAATTCGGATTTAAAACCTTGTGTTAAAATCTGTTAGGATTTATACCCAAACTAAAACTCCCGTCAGTTTCTCCGTTAGACTCCACGTGAGATATTGAGAGCAATGAGGCTATGAGGCTATCATATTCCAGAGAAAAGATGATATCTTTCAGTGGATTGGGAATTGGGTTGAGCACTATTGGCACTTGTTGCAGAGCTTTACTACCTGCTATGGTGGAAGAAGAGAATCACCAATAGAGAGATTGAGGCGGAAGAAGATGATGATTCCATCAGCATGTTAGACATAATAGAGTTAGCCTTTGACAAGGTTCACAATATACATAGGTATATATATACATATGTATACATAAAATATGCTAGAATTGCAGACGAGATGGAGTTGTACCTGAGGAAGACATTGAGCAGCGGTGTATGTAATGGATTGCTGCAGAGAGAGCAGAGAGAAAGCCTTCTACTTACTAAGGAATCTTGATCTCAAACCCTAGTGATAGTGCTAGACAATGTTTGACGTGATTTTCCTACGAGTAGAGACATCCCGTTGTAGGAATGAATCTCAATTAAATTCCAGCTATCATGGGATAATTGATTCATTAAAATCATCCACGTTGGCTTAATTATAAACCATAATTATGTAACATAACCGTTATTGTCCTATAATCAAGGGATGTCAATTTCCTTACAGTTTTGACTTTAACCAAATTAATTCCAAGTTAATATCCTTATCAGACTTAGTGATCATTCAAATCGAGTCCTTACATTCTCCCACTTCAATTATCACTGAACATGTTCTTTATTAACGTCCAGAATCAACTAGTGACCTTACTGATCACTTTAGCCATATCAACCAGAGTTATCCCTTTCTATATCCGCCATAAACAATCTCACATAATTGAATCTTAGAAAGATTTGCACTAAAATTTGCACAAACACCCTAAGATCACAATTCCCAAAATTATTCATGCATGATATATAAATGTTAAAAACATTCAGAACCTTGTTCAAAGGCTCCCACTGATCAGACCAATCCACCATTGTCAAGCTTTTGTTCATTATAATTCATGTCCAACACCAGTCCAAATTTTTTCAAATGTTGCATACATATAATTGTACACGTAGACAATAACTGAAAAACAAACTTTCAACGATTGTTATAGAAAAACATGATGACAATAGTCTATTCTTATTGAAAATAACACAAGCAAACAAAAGCAATGCTTACTTCCATACCATAGCTGAGTCAAATGAATCAACCACTCCCATATTTGCAACATGACCTTTAAAGACCCCAACTGCCAGAGGTTTAGTCAAGGGGTCTGCCAACATCAAAGGAGTGTTGATGTGTCCTATGCACACCACACCAGAGTTCACTTTCTCTGTGATAGTCCGATTCTTTACATCCATCAAGCGAGTTGCATATGACTTCTTGTTATTCTTTGAAAAGAACACCGCATCCTTGTTGTACAATAAATAAGAAGTGGTCTAGCAATGGCATCAACCACTCCATTTCTATAATCAGATTCTTGAGCATCACAGCCAGCTGCGTTGCCTCAAAGCATGAAATGTATCCGCTTGCATTGTGGAAGTTGCCAATGTTTTCTGTTTCGCACTTCTCCAGGAAATGGCACCTCCAGCCATGAAAAAAACATACCCACTTGTTGATCTTCTATCATCCTCACAACCCGCGAAATCATAATCACAATGACCAATTACCTCTAGTTTCTTAGTTTGCGCGACATAGGTACCTTCATCGTGCAAAGTCAAAAATCGTTGCCTAAGGATTTGCGCGACACAACCTTCGTCGCGCACTAACCGTCGCACGACGAAGAAGTAATGTGCGTCGCGCAAAGAAACTTTGTGCGACGCACTTCCGACGTCGTGCAAAGCCACTTTGCGCGACGCACGCCCTGTGTCGTGCAAAGCTTCTTTGAGCGACGCACGTGCCTTTTTTTTTTGTTTTGGTCAAAAATAATTTTTTTTTAATTTTTGATAAATATTTTTATTAAATTCTAAAGAATAATTAATTAACCAAGCAAAAGTATTTAATTATAAAATATATAAAAATGTACATACAAGATGTCCGAACAAAAAATAATAAACTACAAGAAGTAATCTTCTAAAGTAAACAACAAAACGATGAGATATACAAAGAAATATCAAACTATCCCGAGACCTCCAACAAACAAGGACATTGTCACTTGAAGACTTCACATTTTTTGAACATCTCCAAACAAAGGACCTTGAGAACGAACTACAGCCCCTAATGCTTGAGCCTCAGCAATTGTTGCCTCTCTATCTGCATGGACATAACCATATGGATGAAGAAAATTTTTTTGTACTTGTATAGGTAGAACCCTTGAAAAATTATATTAAGGGGGGGGGGGGGGGGGGGGTGTCCTTTGAGAAAAGATAAACACATGATAGATTATGAACCTGCTAAACAATCATGGATTCAATTCTACCAGCCCCGAATACCAGAGAACATATATTATTACTGGTTCCCCAGTATGTATGGACTACACGAAAACAAATGCAAGGCTTGAAATTTCATATTGAGAGTATTGTAAGCAATAAGAAAGAAAAACAAGCACATCCAAGCAATTTTCATGCTTAATATTTGTTTAGTAGAACATCTCTCATTGTAGAATCTTTAAAGCAAGTAAATCATATAATTACCATACTGCAGGGATGGAGTTATGTTGGTGATAGGCTACTATCATCAGTTATACCTTAAGAAGAGAGTAGCTGGTATGACGGACAAATGTGGGTAAAGCCACCTGAGGTTAGCACCCTTCACCTTATCCTTTCTCAGTTAACAAGGATCAAGGATGAAGTCCCTCTGGAAATGTCAACCTTCAAAGTTTAATCCACATATCTTATTCAAGTATTCAACTGAAGAAGGCTACTTAGAATAATCAACATATGATGAAATTCAAAGAAATTAACTGATCACATAAGCCTTAACATTCAATGATATTAACTGATCACATAAGGCTTAACGTTGATGCATATATTGCCTCTAAATCAAAACCTCAAAAATTTGATTATGCTATGGAAATTGTGTCCTGTGGCTTATCACTAGAGCTTAATACTCGAACAAAGTTTCTGAGAGTCGGACTATGTCCCTCTGTGTGGTGTATATGTGCATATGTATGTCAAATATTAACTGAGAAAGGTCATTGGAGATGGTGCAAATTTGAAGATATCTAAAATTGGTCATTAGGCAACAAAACTACTTGACTCTTGAAGTTTTAACTAGTTAAAACCAGCAATTGAAAGCCCAATTTTTTTTTCTGTTCTAATATTAACAACTGAGATGCAAAATCGTACAAAATTTATGCTAAAACATTATTTCTTATCCATGTTGTATCAAAGAGATCAACAGAACCTTATTTGAAGGATTCACTTAATCGATAGCTTAAATTAAGACATTGAAGAAGACAACCTGAAAGCAACAACCTATATTGGAAGATAAAATCACCTTCTGGATCTTCCCACAAAGCAATGAACCAACACACCACCACCAGATCTTGTAGCTTCGTCAATATAATCAATGCACTCATCAAAGTCCTGTAGATGAATAGAAAATGATAAGTCCTCATAATGGGGTTATTTAAATGAATGTATTATGCACTTACACATGGATGGAAATTGATGTATAAGCACCGATGCATTTATCTGGGGTTCAAAATTAAAACTAGATTGATCAGACAGACACGAGAAGGCGCAAAGACTAGTTTATCCACAAATCTAGACAAGCAATTGACGAATCTACAGGTAAGCAGTCAGCCACAAGGTATTCCTAAGTTCTAAGAACCAAACACAGAAACCACACAGGCAGAACACCATTGAACAAAACGAAGGTTGACCTGAAAAAATTCTAACCGCGATATATGGGTATATAAATGTTAAATTAAAGTCTAATTCGTCTGTACGTCAGACAAGCTTATAAAACTGGTCATAAAGGGACATAAGATACTGCAAGATAACAACATAATGGGTCATTGCTATTTCGACTACATATGCTTTTTTTTCTCTCATAAATTACAATTCTAGGCTTGGCTATGGGTCTAAGCCTTCATTAAAAATTCTAGATATAAGCTAATGTTCCATAATTTACCAATCTGGAAAGAGATCCAAAGGTAGCACATGAATGGAGATTAAAACACGTATGCATATATGATAAGACATCCAATCCCTGCAGAAGACAGATCAATACAAAACATATTTGACTATTCGACATGACTATCATCAGACTCTTCTTACGATACTGTGAAGCATCCAGCTTCAGCCACAATCCTCTTTTCATAAACTTCATATAAAAAAGAAAAACCATGTGCTATTCTTATAAGCATGAATGCAGCAGAGTTCTTAAACCCATAAGGTTTTTTAACTTAATCAGATTGAACTTCTTTACCATAAAGTGAAACCTATTGTGTTTAGTAACTGCCATTTTGAAATGGAAGTAAGATGATCCAAAACTGATTAATCTCAAAGGTAAGAGATCATGGAGATAAGGAAAAATGAAAAGTGACGAAACTATGTTACCTAAAACAGAAAGAGGATGACTCAACTGTTTCTCTTCCCTCTTCTTCCGCTATAGCACCGTTATTTTCTTACTTTAATGATACTCAAGCAGCAACTCAACTACATAAAATATTAAGCTAAATTAGCAGAATATAATAATCCGCATTTGGGTATTTTGCTTTAAGCCATACAGTACAAAAAAAATATGCTAAAAGTACAAAACAATGAACCACCAGGTAAATCAGAAAGCATAAAACCCACATCCAAAAGTACCCAGAAGCTAAAATGATAGAAAGAAGGAGAAATGGGTATTTATATGTACTTGTCATTGTTGCAATCCATTTTTTGAGCAGCAGCAGTAGCAGTAGCAGCAGCAACTCAACTGTCGCCGCCCAAATGCCAGACCCTCTTTGCCTTCTCTCTTTACACACGGACTCTCTGTCTTGGGTGGAGAATTAAATCAAAAAACCCATCTGCCAAATTAAAGGAGGAGAGAGCAAGGAATTGACTCTTTGGATTCGAGAACATATATACGGAGAAAACTTTGAAAGATAGAGAGATAAACCAAAAAATCAAACATGAGAATAAAACTTTGAAAGATAGAGAGATAAACCAAAAAATCAAACATGAGAATCAAATGGCTTACCAACTGGGTAGGTTTTTAATTTCTTATGCAGTTATATGAGTAATCAATATCTGAGCTGTGCACTCAATTGCTCACCTCCACTCGCATTCTTGTCCACCTTTTTTATGCAATTGAACATCAGCGCCGCTAACGACGCAAATATGCCTACAAAAAAAATCCCACTTCGCATACACAAATATGAAACCCTAGAAATCTAAAAAAAATGCAGAAACAGAATTTGGGGTTCGGGTCGACCTTGAAATATCCAAGAACGATGTGAACTAGCTAAAAACAATTCCCTTTGCAAGCCCATCCTTTTCAACAATGGATCTGACCACAATCATTAAATTAAATATGCAAATAATGAGATTGAATGTGTGAACCTAAAGAGGACATCGAAATTGACGGCGGCGCGAGCTTGGCCGAGATGGAGGCGTGTGAATTTTTTTTGGATGAAAGCAGAAATAGAGAGAAATCTCGAGGTGGTGCTGGGAATGAGAGACAGAGAGTTTGAGAGAGTGATTGAAGATCGAGAGAGAGAGAGAAGGCTCAAGGCTCAGGGCTCAGGCTGCTGCGAGAGATGTGAGAGACCGAGTGAGAGAGAGGGAAGAGAGACCAAATTTTAACACTCCCATTTTGTCCAAATTTGGGCAAAATAAAAAAAAAACGCCTAATTTTTACAAAACTAACACTCCCATTTTGTCCAAATTTGGGAAAATAAAAAAAAAACGCCTAATTTTTACAAAACTACCGCCAAAATTTTAACACATTGCGCGACGCATGTATACATTACGACGTCGCGCAAAGTGATTTTGCGTAATGACCCCATCTAGGCGTCGTGTAAATTATATATATTTTTTAAAATTATTATAAAATTCTACAAAACTAATTTCAACGATCCAACCGCCAAACTTGCTTGTATATACTTTAAGATTGCATACACTAAAAATCGTAAAAAAAAAAAACATTCAGAGCTCAAGTAACGGAACAAAATATTTCGACGATTATAAACGAAAAATCAAGATTTAACAGTTATTTTAACTCCGAATTTGATGATTTTTTACAGTTACACTCCTTGACCCTATGTGAATACAATGAATGAACTCAATCGTCAATTTAAAATATTTACACTAGTGGATACCACAAAATCTTATTTATACTTAATGAAAGTATAAATAAACTCTTAAGTGTTTGTGAATCTATTGTTTTGATGGGATACGAATTCTACAAAACTAATTTCAACGATCCAACTGTCAAACTTGTTTGTCTATGCTTCGAAATCGCATATGCAAAAAAAAAAACATGCAGAGATCAAGTAACGAGACAACTTTTCGACGGTTATAAACGAAAAAGCATGATATAACGGTAGTTTTAACTCCGATTTTGATGATTTTTTACACCTACACTCCTGGATCCTACATGAATACAACGAATGGATTCGATCGTCAATTTAAAATATTTACACAAGTGGATACCACAAAATCTTAGGTTATACTTAATGAAAGTATAAATAAACTCTAAGTGTTAGTGAATGAATCGTTTTGATGAGAAACGCATTGTACGAAACGAGTTTCAACGATCCAACCGTGAAACTTGTTTGTATATGCTTCGAGATCGCATACGCCAAAAATCGCAACAAAAAAGAAACCTGCAGAGATCAAGTAACAGGACAAAACTTTTCAATGGTTATAAACGAAAAAGCACGATTTAACGGTAGTTTTAACTCCGATTTGTTGATTTTTTACAGCTACACTCCTGGATCCTATATGAATACAACGAATGGATTCGATTGTCAATTTAAAATATTTACACAAGTGGATACCACAAAATCTTATGTTATACTTAATGAAAGTATAAATAAACTCTTTAAGTGTTAGTGAATCAATCGTTTTGATGGGAAACGCATTGTACGAAACTAGTTTCAACGATCCAACCGTCAAACTTGTTTGTATATGCTTCGAGATCGCATACGCCAAAAATTGAAAAAAAAATTCAAATATCAAGTAATGAGACAAACCTTTTCGACGACTATAAACGAAAAAATCACGATTTAACGGTTATTTTAACTCCGATTTTGATGATTTTTTTACAGCTACACTCCTTGATCCTATATGAATACAATAAACTAATTCAATCGTCAATTTAAAATATTTACACAAGTGGAATCCACAAAATCTTATGTTATACTTAATGAAATTATAAATAAACTCCAAGTGTTAATGAATATATTGTTTTGATGGGATACGCATTGTACAAAACTAGTTTCAACGATCCAACTGTCAAACTTGTTTGTATATGCTTCGAGATCGCATACGCCAAAAATCGCAAAAAAAAAAACATTCAAAGATTATGTAACAGGACAAACCTTTTCGACGGCTATAAATGAAAAATTCACGATTTAACGGTTATTTTAACTCCGATTTTGATGATTTTTTACAGCTACACTCCTTGATCCTATATGAATACAATAAACTAATTCGATCGTCAATTTAAAATATTTACACAAGTGGAATCCACAAAATCTTATGTTATACTTAATGAAATTATAAATAAACTCCAAGTGTTAATGAATATACTGTTTTGATGGGATATGCATTGTACAAAACTAGTTTCAACGATCCAACTGTCAAACTTGTTTGTATATGCTTCGAGATCGCATACGCCAAAAATCGCAAAAAACAAACATTCAAAGATTATGTAACAGAACAAACCTTTTCGACGGCTATAAACGAAAAATCACGATTTAACGGTTATTTTAACTCTGAATTTGATGATTTTTTACAGCTACACTCTTTAAACCTATATGAACACAATGAACTAATTCGATCGTCAATTTAAAACATTTACATAAGTGGATACCAGAAAAGAAAATGGCAATGCAAGTACCCCAAAAGAAACAAAAAAAAAAAAAAAAAAACTTTCCACGCCGTAGGTGTTGCGTCGCGCAAGTACAAAATAAATAAATTAAAATCTACTTAGTAAATATATATACCATTGAACTTGATGAGAAACGCATTGTACGAAACTAGTTTCAACGATCCAACCGTCAAACTTGTTTGTTAATGCTTCGAGATCGCATACACCAAAAATCGCAAAAAACAAACATTCAGAGATTATGTAATGGGACAAACCTTTTCGACGGCTATAAACAAAAAATCACGATTTAACTGTTATTTTAACTCTGAATTTGAGGATTTTTTACCGCTACACTCTTTAAACCTATATGAACACAATGAACTAATTCAATCGTCAATTTAAAACATTTACATAAGTGGATACACAAAAGAAAAAGGCAATGCAAGAACCCCAAAAGAAAAAGAAAGGAAAAAAAAAAAACTTTGTACGACGTAGGTGTTGCGTCGCGCAAAACAGCTTTTCGCGACGCAGTTGCACCTACATCGCGCAAAACAGCTTTGCACGACGCAATTGCAACTGCGTCGCACAAAGTTTTTATTATTTATTTATTTTTTGTTGTTGAGTACAAAATAAATAAATTAAAATCTACTTAGTAAATATATATACCATTGAACTTGATGAGAAACGCATTGTATGAAACTAGTTTCAACGATCCAACCGTGAAACTTGTTTATATATGCTTCGAGATAGTATACGTCAAAAATCGCAAAAAGAAAAACATTCAGAGATTATGTAACGGGACAAAGCTTTTCGACGGCTATAAACAAAAATCACGATTTAACGGTTATTTTAACTCTGATTTTGATGAATTTTTACAGCTACACTCTTTAAACCTATGTGAACACAATGAACTAATTCGATCGTCAATTTAAAACATTTACATAAGTAGATACCACAAAAAAAAAAAATCAATGCAAGAACCCCTAAAGAAAAGCAAAAGGAAAAAAAAAAAATACTTTGCACGACGTAGGTGTTGCGTCGTGCAAAACATCTTTGCGCAACGTAGTTGCACTTACGTCGCGCAAAGTGCCGTCGCGCAAAGGTCGTTTCCGCGACGTATTGTGTTTTGCGTCGCGCAAAACTTTGCGCGACGAAATTTGCTCCATCGTGCAAGTTGGCGTCGTGCAAACATGTTTTTCTACTAGTGATATACAAGCATAACCGATTTTGTCCTTTGCAGGTAACAACACATCACCTTTTTCGCAGCAACCCAATGTCGTTCACCTAGATTTGCTTGAAATCTACCAAGCATGCTGACTGCAAAAGCCAAGTCTAGCCTTGTACAAACTTGGGCGTACATCAGGCTCCCTAAGACTGAAGCATATGGTCTTTCAGACATACTTCTCATTTCAACATCATTTTGAGGACATTATGATGTAAAACTTTATTAGCCTATATAGATTAAAACACATGTAAGTAACTAACCTGGAGACGCCATGCTCGAAACCTTGGTGTGCAAAGAGTCTTCTACGTTGTACTGATCCTTAGAAATCAAACCGTATGGGGAGTTTGTAAATGTTGCGTGTATCAGCAAACAGATGGACCTTCACTTATATAGGCATGTTAACCTAATAGGCTTAGCCCATCATTGAGACCTAATAGGTAACTGAATATGTCTATATCTCGTTAACCAATAAGGATTAGGAACCCCTTTAGCAAGAATAACAACTTAATATTACATTCCTTTTGCAACTGGTAAAGTCCAAGTTAATTCTCTAATTCTAACTTGGTCCTCAAGTAACGTACAATGATTGTGAGACCACAAAATCTTGTGAGAACCAGATTTTACTCCAACATTCTCCCACTTCGTCGAAACAAGCATTGTATGAAACTTGAACTTAAGAGAAACCAAATCAGGATTACTTTAGTGGCCATGAAATCACTTAAACTCAAAGTTCCTTATAGCTTCTGTCAATTAGCACAATCACATAGAACTAACAAGTCTATTGGACAAGGGTAACGTCCATAGTGTTCATAATCACATATGGGAGTATGGTTAATCACATGAAACTTCAATAAGTGAGAAAATCAAAATATAAATATCAAACTTGATGTAATATATTGATATTTTAATTTCTAAGGTCATCCTTGATCAGACCATGTAAGTCTGCTTAATGCTTCAAATGAAGCCCTCCAAAAACTATTAAAAGAATGAAGAATAATGACTGAAACCTTATGTCCAAAACCCAGTCAGTGCTATCATGATGACTGGTTTAACTATATCAGAATACCTTAGTTTTCTACCTTTAATGAAAATAGTATCTGAAAACATTCTTCATATCATCTTGTAAATGCTTGTGACTTTAAAGCATTAACTTAACTTTTTACTTGATAACTGCATTCAAACAGCCACACATATATATAAAACAATCAACAAGTTCATAATAAAATAACTGAAAATGCTTCAAACTTTATAATCCAAACTCACGAACCAACCAAAAAACTAATAGTCTTAGTGACTTAACTCCAGAATAATTGCAAGATAACTAACTAAAACATGAATCTCCCACTAATTCAATGCATCAAAATAAAAAACTAAGCCCATGTTTTTCACATGCACATGAAATGTTGCATTAAGAAGAGCTTTATTGAGTGGATCCGCCAACATTGACTTAGTATCAATGTAATCAATTTTAACTTGCTGCTTCTTGACTTCCTTGCAAATCATCTTATACTTGAGATCCAAATGTCTAGTTCGATTAGACCTTTTGTTGTTCCAAACATGGAAAACAGCAGCTTTGTTATCGCAACATAACTGAATGGGTCTAGTAATCGATTCGACAACATTCATGCTAGATATGAAGTTCTTCAACCACACAGCTTGTGAAGTGGCTTCATAGCAAGCTACATATTCAACCTGCATTGTAGACGTTGCAACTTCCCCTTGTTTTGCACTTTCCCAAGACATTGCTCCTCCAGCAAGCATGGAAACGTAGCTGGAAGTAGACTTGAGAGAATCTGCACACCCCACAAAATCTGAATCCGAGTAGCCAATCAACTCAAGGTTATTGGTCCTTCTATAGCAAAGTTTATAAGTCTTAGTCCTTTTCAAATACCTCATAACTTTGCAGCCATCAAATGAGTAAAACCTAGATTAGATTGATATCTAGACAAAACACCAATTGCTTGAGCAATGTTTGATAAAACACCAATTGCTTGAGCAATGTTTGATATCTAGACAAAACACCAATTGCTTGAGCAATGTCGGGTCTAGTGCACATTTGTGCATACATGAGACTGCCAATAAGAGAAGCATAAGGTCTTCCAGCCATCTATACCCTTTCAGTTTCAGTTTGAGGGCATTGGGATTTACTTAGCTTGTATGCCTTTGCCATGTGAATGTCACAACATTGCAATCCTGTATCTCGAACATTTTGAGAATTCGTTCAACATAAGCCTTTTGAGATAAGCCAAGTATTTTATTCTTCCTATCTCTGGTAATTTCTATCCCCAAGATGTAAGATGCCTCTCCCATGTCTTTCATCTCAAATCTATTAGACAAGAAAAGCTGTCTCATGGAGTAGGGTAAGATTTGTGCTAGCTAGCAAAATGTCATCTACATAAAGGACCAAGATTACAAAATTCCTCCCACTGAATTTTAGATATATGTAATCATCGGACGGGTTCTCAATGAAACCATAATCTTGTATAACTTGATCAAATTTCAAGTACCATTGTCTTAAGGCTTGTTTCAAACCATAAATGGATTTCTTGAGCTTACACACCAAATTCTCTCTCCCTTCTTGAATGAACCCTTCCTGTTGCTTCATGAAAATTTCTTCATCCAAATCACCATTCAAGAATGCGGTTTTTACATCCATTTGGTGTAGAAGTGAGCTACAAGTGCCATTATGCCCTAAATGAATCTTGGGTAGAAACCGGAAAAAAAAATGTCTCATTGTAGTCAATTCCTTCCTTTTGAGTGAACCCCTTGGCTACTAATCTAGCCTTATATCGCGCTATGTCTCCCTTAGAATCTCTTTTTGTTTTGAATACCCACTTATATCCTATAGCCTTGCACCCCTTTGGTAATTGTACTAACTCCCAAACTCCATTCTTACTCATTGATTCAAGTTCACACTTCATGGCTTTCAACCACTCTTCATTTTGAGAACTAGTCACGGCCTCCTTGAATGTAATTGGATCATCAACCTCTCCCAAATTAAATTCAGATTCTTGAAGATAACAAGTAAAATCATCCAATATTGCATGCCTTCTAATTCTTTGGGATTTTCTTAAAAGGACTTGGTTTTGGTCATCGACATTATTAGCAGGGACTATGGGCTCACTCACTTGGATTGGCATATCATGGTGATCATATGCAATTTCTTGTTGCTTACTTTCCACGTGAGCACTAAGAGGTGGACTTTCTTCACTTGCTGCCATGGTGCGGTCAACCACAATATCTACTTGTTCAACAGATCTTTGTTCATTATTTACTTCCTTTTCCTCTTCAAAGCTGAAGCTTTCAACCTCTAAATCACCAGTAGACTCTTCTATAAACTTAGCTCTCCCAGTTTCAATCATTCTTGTGGTGTGATTTGGACAATAAAACTGATAACCTTTGCTTCTTTCGGGATATCCAATGAAGAAATAACTAATGGTTCTTGGGTCTAACTTTTTCGCCAATGGATTATAAGCTCTTGCTTCTGCCTTGCAACCCCAAACTTTTAGATGAAATACACTCCCACAATTCATATGGAGTGCTTGGAACAAATTTGCTAGGAGCTCTATTTAAGATGTAGTTCGTTGTCTTTATAGCCTCACCCAAAACATTGGCAACTTTGCGCAGCACATCATACTTCTCACCATATCTTTAAGAGTTCTATTTCGTCTTTCCGAAACTCCGTTCTGTTCAGGTGTTCCAGGATTAGTGTACAATGCCATTATTTTCCAAAAATTGTGCAAAAGGTCCAAGAGACGGCCAGCTTCATCATACTTGCCATAGTATTCCCCGCCTCTATCGGATCTAACAACTTTGATCTTTAAGTCTAATTTGTTTTCCACTTCAGCTTTATATATTTTAAAAGCTTCAAATGCAACAGATTTTTCAGCTAAAAGATATATGTAGCCATACCTTGAATAGTCATCAATGAAGGTGATGAAATATTTAAAACCATTATGTGTAAGTGTAGGAAACAGACCACAAATGTCGGTGTGAATAAGTTTCAGCAACTTTTGGCTTCTAATTACACCCTTCTTTTTGGTGTTAACCATTTTTCGTTTTATACATTCAACACAAACATCCATGTCTTGATAATCAAGTGGTGGCAAAATTTCAGTTTTTGTTAAAGTTTGCATTCGTTCCTTTGATATATGTCTTAACCGTTTGTGCCATAACTTGGATGAAGTTTCATTGGTTGAAATCCTTCTCTTAATTCCTACGGTGTTCATGGAGACAAATGGAACCTTGCAATTTAGCTTAAATAAACCATCAACAAACATACCACTTCCAACAGAATTCAACTTATGATTAATATCGTAACCATCTTCATTAAAATTCGGAAAAAAAAATTATTCTTGACGAGTTTGCCAATGGAAACCAAATTCTTTCTCATGGAAGGTACATAAATCTAAAATAAAACCAGAATCCAAAACAAGTCGAACTACTCCAATGAACTCCACTGATACTCTTTCTTCATTGCCTACGAACACGCTTACTTCATCCTTGTGTGGCACCCTCTTGCTTATGAACCCATGCAAAGTATTTGTAATATACACAGAAGCACCACTATCAAGGCACCATGTATCAGAAGGAACATCAACCAAACTAGATTCAAAGCAAACAAACACAATGTTCTTACCTTTAGCCTTTTGTTTCTCCAACCAACGCCTATACTTTAGGCAATCCTTCTTCAAATGCCCAACAAATTTCTTACAGAAAAAACACTTCAAACCATTTGGCTTGGTTGCTGCCTTGAAGTTGTTAGATCCTTTAGGTTTGTAGGTGGGGTTTTTGGAAATTTCTTTGACTGAATTCTTAGCATGGGTGTGGACTAAATTAGCAACCTTGCTCTTCTCTTGTCTTATGTTCTGCTCTTCGTGAACACAAATAGCTATAAGCTTATTAAGATCCCACTTTTCCTTTTGAGCATTGTAGGTGCTTTTCAGTTGAGAGTACTTCGAAGGCAAAGAGTTGAGAGCCACATGAACCAAGAATGGGTCACTAATGGCAAATCTAAAGCATTCAACTTAGTAGTAATATCAATTAGCCGCAATATGTGCTCCCTCACACTTCCATCGACAAACTTGGTTGTCATCAATGAGTTCATAAGGTTTCTGATTTCAGCCTTGTTAGATTCCTTGAACTTAGCTTCAATTGATGCCAAAAATTCCTTAGCACTATCCATATCAACAATACCACCTCTCACAGTGTCAGACATTGCCTTTTTCATAATGAGAATTGCCATCCTATTTGCCTTATGCCACTTCTCATATTTGTTTTTAATCATAGTCGAGTCGTCCTCTTCAGGAACATCTGGTTCTTCCTTTCTCAAAGCAACATCTAAGTCCATGAGACCTAGAACAATTTCTATGTCTTGTTTCCACTTTTTATAGTTGGTCCCAGTTAAAGCTTGGATTGAATTGAAATTCAAAGAAGCATTGACAACTAGAAATTAAACAAACAATACATACTTAATCCCCATAAACTTCAAAACATAATTAACTTACATCTACGGGCAAGAAAGTTAATATGTATATGGAACTAAAAATTTTCCACACTTACGAGCAAGAAGAAAACCTTCCACAAATTCTTATAGTATATACTTCATATCATGCTATTGTCTAATTGAACCAATTAAAATAATCCACACTTACGAGCAAGAAGATTATTATAATCGTTATAATTAAAACAACACAATTTGATCAATATTACTTTGGATTTAGAGACCACTCAAATCAATTAAACCGCTACGGCTTGCTTAATCGATATCAAACAAGCGACACCTAAAAACTTGATCATATATTACTTTATGCATGTCAGATTATTAATCTTTATATCAGACATGTCTTACTAGAACCTACAAACAATCGATCATGCAAATATATGTCCAGTTTCAATTAGTCATTATATTGGCAATACTTTAATTAACACGGCATCCATGCACAACACTATAATAATGTAAACCCCTCACCCAATTTGAATGCCAAACAATTGAAAAACATAGCAGCCATCATGCGTAATTATTTGAAGGAAAAAACTGAACCAAAAAACTATAAACTATAACATGACGAAGAATGGGGGGGGGGGGGGGGGGGGGGGGGGGGGGGGGCTTTGGCCGAAGAAACTCCGATGCCAAAGTTAGAATTTTGAGAGAGAAGTGCTTGAGAATTTTAGAGAATTTTAGCAAGAGAATTGGAAGTGAACTTTGAGGAGAATGATAAGGTTGAAATAGGAGAGTGGCCAGCCTCCTTGGGTGAGAGAGGACCGGCCACCTAGCTCCCTTTGTGGGCTAGGTTCTTGATTTGTGTTAAATTGGGAGTTACGGAATAATTACCTAATCAATTAGCTAATTAATAGAATAATTACCTAATTGATTAGCTAATCAATATAATAAAAAGGGAAGATTTTGGGAGTTACCTTGTGGAGAGGATTGGATGAGATAAGTTTTGAATTGTTTACCTATTTTGGCCATTTTTAACTTGGTTGAGTGATGATTGCCTGCGGCTCGCGCGTAGGAATCTTGGTATGCCCCAAGGGTATTTTTGTCCTCTTTTACCTAAAAATATATGTGTCGCCCTGTGATGGGTTGCTTACGATCGTGAACGTCTGCTTTAAGACAACTGGCAGTATTTTCATGTCAAGTGTGATGTGACCGATGGCAGTCGAGGTGTGCTTGTTGAATCCGGTGAGTACCTCCGCTCGGCGTATGATTGTGTTTTCCAGGCCCATTTTCTGAATGACTGAGAGTTGAAGTTGGTTGACTACACTTCCATTGTCGACTATGGCATGGGCTAGTTGGACAGATACTACTAGTGCGTCGTCGTGTGGAAAATCGACGCCTTTTGCATCTTGCTCGGTAAAGCCAATGATGGGTCAAGCCTGGGGGTTGGCTGGTTGGGCCTGTGAGATTAGTAAAACCTGCTGGATCTTTCTCTTTTTCGAGTTGCTGGTGGCCCCCAAGTGTTCGGATTCAGCAAAGATGCCATTGATTCGAATCGTCTTGGTTAGCGGTTTCTCGTCATCGTCTGTGTTCCTTCTAGGCTGCGCAGCTGGCTTATCTAAGTATCTCTCCACCTTGCCTTCTTTCACGATCTTCTCTAGGTAGTTCTTCCAAGTGTAGCAGTCGTCGGTCGTGTGACCGGGACCTCGGTGAAATGCGCAATACTTGGTGTGATCCAACTTGGAAGTATCCTCCTTTGATTGTTTTGGCAGCTTGAACCATGGCCCTTTCTTGATGTCGAGAAGGATTTGGTGGATAGGAATTGGGAACATAAAATAGTTCTTGGTCGTCAGGCCTTCTTTGTTCGTGGGTCGATCCTTATGCTTGGCCTCCTGCCTGCTTTTTTTGAAATGCTTCCCATCCTCCTTCTTTTGTGCCATTGTCGTCTCTTTTCGAGGCTGCTCGGGCGCTTTTTCTGCTCGTCGAGCCTCGTCCCAAAGTGCATGCTTCTCTGCCAAGGCAAAGGAATCTGCTAGAGTTAAGTCTTCTTTCATGATTATCTATCCGAACAGTGGGTGGTCTGCTGGGAGTCCTTTTTGGAAGGCTGCACCTGCTATCAAGTCATCCCATCAGACGATCTTTGCCTTCTCTGCTTTGAACCTCTTCACGTAGTCACAAACCGACTCCTTTGGGTTCTTCTTTACGTTGAACAAATGGTCGAACTTTTCTTGATCGAGCAGTAGGATGAGTATTCTTTGGTGAAAACCAAGGAAAGATCATCAAAACTCCGAATGGATCATGGTGGCAAGGTGTGAAACCAATCCTGAGCCTCGCCTTGTAAAGTAGTGGCAAAGATTTTGCACATAACAGCGCCATTGCTCCGATAAAGGACCATCATGCTTCGGTAGTGCTTTAAGTGCCTCTCCGAATCTTCATCTCCTTTGAAAGATGTAAAGTGTGGCATGCTAAACTTATGTGGAGGCTCTGCCTGCTTGATCTCGTCCGTGAAAGGTGACCTGCTCATGTTGGTCATATCCCGTTGTAGTGATTCATCGGCCCCTTCATTGCGTTGGAAATCACGCAACCGTTCGTTGAGGAGTATTTCTACCTCTTCTTGGATTTTCCTTTGCTGGGGTAGCGGAGCTCTTGACTGCCCCCGGTCTTGACCTATTGGCCTAGGCTGCTCTTCTATGTTCTCGGCTTGTTTATGCCGCAGCGGCGGTAAATGTGTTCCACTCCTGGTAGGCAAAGGAATTCTTTGCAGGCTGCCGGTTGAACTTGAGCCGGATTGAGTGACTGCTTCTCTCCATTCATCGTGCTGCCGACTCCGATGAGATGTGGAAATTGCTCTTTGCGTGCCTAACCGCAAATGAATTCTTTGCCTAGAAGGCTGCTCATTTTGATCATCGGTGTGTGGCCTTAACCGTGAGTGTATACTTGCTCGGGGGCTTAGTCGAGAGTGCACGCTCCTCCGCGCGCTAAGAAGGGAGTATACGCTATCTCGTTGGCCCAATCGGGAGTGAACGCTGCCTGAATGCTCGGTTCGTGGCTGGTTGAGTGGCTACTTGCTAGGAGGCTGCTGGAGAGGTTCCTCGTCCGCCTTTGTCCTACTTTGTGACACCTCATCTGGGGCACGATAGATCTCGGTGTGTTGTAAGAGCTGATTCACCAGGGTCGTCTATTGGAAAAGCTTGGAAGGAATGTGCCTCCTTGAGCAGTGGAAATGAGGTAGACTCCGGGCACGAGATTTGAGTTGGGAAATGTCAAATCTGCGAAGAAATATGGTGAAAATGCCCCCGGCTTGATGGTTGAGATAGTCTTGGCTGGACTTGGGCTGCTTGGGAAACCACGAGAGCAGGCTGGGCGACGGGAGTGGGCTGCTCGGTGTGTGATGCACGCGAGTGCGAGGCTTGGGCTCGACTTGGCAACGCGCTGGGCTCGCGTTGGGCATGGAGTGACATGGCTTGGGCCGTGGCCTTAGTGTCGTGGGCCTTGTATGGCACGGCTTGAGCTTGCTTTGGTAGCGCGACTCGGGCCATGGTAGTGGTGCCATGGACCTCGCTGCGGGTGGTTGCAGTGGTGGCCATCGCGGTTGTTCCCGTGGTGGAAACTCGTGGTGGTGGTGCCGCTCCACTTATTGTCACATTTAGCCTTGTGGATCGCCGTGGTCTCATCTCTTGAATATTGAAATTTTCGCTTGTTGAATTTTCTAAATTTCTAGCCATTGTACTTCTCTTTTAGGTTTTATCAAAGAATTTTTGCAAATAAAAAATTCTAAAAATAAGAACGTACGAAAAATCTATAAATGGACAAGAAAATAGAAAACCTTGGATGCGAGAGTCTTCTAGGAGTGTGGGACTCAACTCTCAATGAAAGCACCAATTTGTGGATGCAAATTTCTTCCTTCTTGATCTTGGTCAAAATTGCACCTACAAAACAAATAACACCTTAGGTCAAGGCCAAGTGCCTCACGCGCCCACGATGAATTGGGGGGGGGGGGGGGGCTTTGGCTGAAGAACCTCCGATGCCAAAGTTAGAATTTTGAGAGAGAATTTTAGAGAATTTTAGAGAATTTTAGCAAGAGAATTGGAAGTGAACTTTGAGGAGAATGATAGGGTTTAAATAGGAGAGCGGCCGGCCTCCTTGGGTGAGAGAGGACCGGCCACCTAGCTCCCTTTGTGGGCTAGGTTCTTGATTTGTGTTAAATTGGGAATTATGGAATAATTACCTAATCAATTAGCTAATTAATAGAATAATTACCTAAATTATTAGCTAATCAATATAATAAAAAAGGGAAGATTTGGGGAATTACCTTGTGGAGAGGATTGGATGAGGATGGATGAGATAAGTTTTGAATTGTTTACCTATTTTGGGCATTTTGACTTGGTTGAGTGATGATTGCCTGCTGCTCGAGCACAGGAATCCCGGTATGCCCCAAGGGTATTTTTGTCCTCTTTTACCCAAAAATATACGTGTCGCCCTGTGATTATTTTTGGCTCCACAATACTGATCCTTAGCAATTAAACCGTATGGGGAGTTTGTAAATATTGCGTGTATCAGCAAACACAGGGACCTCCACTTATATAGGCATGTTAACCTAATAGGCTTAGCCCATCATTGAGACCTAATAGGTAATTGAATATGTCTATATCTCCTTAACCAATCAGAATTAGGAACCCCTTTAGCAAGAATAACAACTTAATATTACATTCCTTTTGCAACCAGTAAAGTCCAAGTTAATTCCCTAATTCTAACTTGATCCTCAAGTAACGTACAATGATTGTGAGACCACAAAATCTTGTGAGAACCGGATTTTACTCCAACAGTATGACTTATTGAGTTTATGCCCATGCTTACTAGAACTTCACCTTTAGCACAATCCTCCATGTTGAACCTTTCAAGACCTTATCAATGTAAGATCTCTGTGAAAGCCCTAGCAACCGTCTCCTCCTATCTCTTATAACCTCAATTCCAATGACAAAAAAGGCCTCACCCATGGCCTATTAGATAAACATAAGCATATCGAAAAAAGTCATCAATAAAAGTCAGGAAATAAACATTTTGGCAAATTGTTTTTTGGGAAAAGGACCACAAACATCTGAATGCATGATTTCTAAAAGCTTTAGACTTCTCGTTGGTCCAACCTTCTTTACATTTGTTAATTTTCGTTTCCAGCAATCAACACAGTTTTGTAAATCACTAAAATTCAAAGTGGGCAATATATTTTCTTTAATCAAAAGTTCCATCCTTTTGTTATTGATATGTCCGAGCCTCTTATCCCAAAGCATGGAGTACTCTTCATTGATTAAGGTTCTTTTAAGTGGCAAACAGGACTCCACATTTAAACAATTTGGATTTACCAAGACTTCACAATTTAATTTCCAGAGGTCATTGTTTAGTAAACAAACACCAAGTAATTTATTTAGATTAGACTTCTTAAAAATCCTTACACTTCATGAAAGCATAACTGTTCTTTACAGGCTTTGAAGCGGAATTAAATTTCTTGTTAAACTAGAAACATAAACGACATCAAACAATTCTAAAACAAAACCAGTTGACAACTTGAGATTGAGGGTGCCTATTGCCTCCATAGCCACTTTATTTCCATTTCCTACGTGAATGTGATGGACTTCATTTCTTGTGAATCTCTGCAAGGAATTGGTAATATGCACCGAACAGCCAGTGTCAAACCACCAAAAATTTGGAAGGACTTCAACAAGATGAATATTAACACAAACAAAAACGTTTTCAGTTTTATTAAAACCTTGAAATGACCAAGCTCCTTGCAGAAATAACACTTAACATTGTCCATGTTCAACTTAAAATCTTGAGGTCCCTTGGAAAAGGAGGGAGTATCACAACTAACAGGAGGGATTCACAGCGTGCTTCTTTCCATTATTTGTGCTCACCACATTGACTGATTCTTGTTTCCCCATTTTCATTCTTGCTTCCTCTTGAACACAAATGGAAATCAGGTCATTCAAGCCCCATTTTTCTTGGCATTGTAGGATGTCTTCAATGCTCATAACTCTTAGGGAGAGAGAGTTGAGAGCCATGTGAACGACAAAAGTATCATCAATGGGCACTTCAAGGTCACTCAGTTTTGTCGCTGCCTCCACCATCTTCAGTATGTGCTCTCTCACAGCGCGACTTTCATTGAACTTCAGTGTGGTCAAGGTAGTCATGAGGTTGCCCATCTCTCCCTTCTTTGAGACTTTGAACTTTGCTACAATGCCTTCGAGATAATCTTCTGCTTTGTCACTTGTTGGTATTCCCCCTCTCACTGCTTCACCAATAATGGACCTTTTTATCATAAGCAATGACATGCGATTTGCCTTTTCCTATCTCTCAAACTTCAACCTTTGCTCAACTGTGTTGTTCTCAGTCAATGGCACTAGCTCATCTTCTCTGAGAGCTAGGTTATGTTCCATCAGGCCCAAGATTATTTCCATGTCTTGCCTCCATTTTTTGTAGTTTCCTCCATTAAGTGACTCAATGGAGGAAAAGTTCAGGGATGTGGGATTCACAGAGGGAGAAATTGAGAATGGTCGTTAGATTTATAGAGAAACAATATTCACAATGCAAATGCAACACCTTTGGGCATGAAGACATTGAATGTAGGTTGGCTGGAGGTTTTAATTGACATAGCCACTTAGTTTAATATGAAACATTCTCATAACTCAGGTCTTTGGACAAGAATTAGATAAATTAAACATAAAATAACCTCTATGCCCTAATTCATTAATCGAACCATTCACAAATTCCCTTTTTTGAAGAGAGTAATATGTATGTTATGACATATGAATTACAAAATCATGCAATCCATGTAACAATGTTTATCAAAACCCATTTTGATGTGATGTTATAAACAATTGTCCATCGTTGCAAATATTTTTGATTCCTTAGGGTTCTTCATCATCGTTCTGCAACACTCAGGAAGATATGGTGATATTTGTTGAACACTTTCAAATAAACAAAGTGAATTCAAGTTGACTAACGTTGTTCTGATACCAAATGGTAGACCTAATAGAGTTGATACCTTAAAATCCTCCACATTGACTGAATTATAAACCATAATTCTCTAATGTAACCATTATTGTCTTATAATCAAGGGATGTCAATTTCCTTACGGTTTTGAGATTAACCAAATTAATTCCAAGTTAATATCCTTATCACACTTAGTGATGATTCAAATAGAGTCCTTACACAACAACCATGCAAAGGAAATCTTCCAATTTAGGGGGGGGGGGGGGGGGTAATCAAACTCGGATTTGGAAGGATTTTAAAAGACTTTAAAATCCTAGTGTAGTCAACCAAAGGATTTAAAAAAAATTTAGAATCCATGCAAATCTGGATGTAGTCAATCAAGATTTTAATAGTCATTTTTAAAGTCTCCAAATCTAATTGTATTGAAAAATTAAAGATTTTGTAGGATTTCATTAAGTTGTGGATTTTGTGGGATTTGAGAGCAAGAAATATATATAACCAAGATCAAATAGAATCCTACCTTTCAAATCCAAGAACCTCTCCCGCTTCCTCTCACACTTTATCTTCTTCCTTCATCTCTGCAATTTTTTCTTTGTCTCTGCAATTTTTCTATTTCACCTATGCAATTTTTATACAATTCTTTTTGCAATTTTGTGCAATTTTTCTTCCTGGCAGAGAAGGGGAATTGGAATTGGGTTGTGGAGGAAGAGGAGTAAGAGAGTCGCGGAAAACAAGATTAGAGGAGTATCGACAAAAAAAAAAAGGATTGGAGGAGAGAGGCTAGCTGGAACGGAAAAGAGAGAAGAATAAAGTGGAGATGAAATAGGATTGGAAAGGGGTGCATCTGTAGACTTTTGCGTAGTGGATGTATGACCTAGATACATTTATCACCATTTGATTTATTTAATGGTTAAGATTCAACGCTGTAAAATCTATCAAAATCCGCACAAATCTGTTACATAAATCTTCTCAAATCTTCCAAAATCCATATGAATTTTGTAGAAGTCTCGTAATCCTATGAAATCCATTACTTAACAAAATCTATTAAAATCCTCTCAAATCCTAAATTAACCACACCCTTCAAAAAACCCAATTTTTTTCAGACCAGCGGCAATGGAAATTCAAATTCCCATGAGAATTTGAGAGAGCCAAATGTGAATGTCAATGGAAGTAGAGCCAGCTTTGGAACTAGTTTCGAGCAAGGATTTTCTGTTGAAGCTTAATGAGGAAGAAAATGTGGAAATGTTAGAGACTGATGAGGCTAGGGGTGGGTTCAAAAAATCGAAAATCGAAAAAAACCGAAAATCAAACCGAACCAAAGCCAAAAAAAATAGAACCGAAGTTGATTTGGTTCGATTTGGTTTCTGAGGTTCGGAAACCGAACCGAACCGAAGTTTTTATAATTAATTAAAACTTAATATTTTCAATATTAAACGGTGTCGTTCTTTCAGACTAAAACCCTACCCCCTTACCCTTCGCCACCTTCGGGCCTTCCTTTCCCTCTGTACTCTAGTCAGAAACCTTCCCTTCCCTTAGCCTTCCCAAATCCCAAGTTCCCAGTTCCCATTCGCAGCCTCCGCCGCTCCTCGCTTGCTACCTGTCTTCGTCTTATTCCTTGCGACCTGCGACCTACGACGGTGCTACCCGTCTCACTCTCAGTCAGTGTCGCCGTCTCGCTCTCAGTCAGTGTCGCCGTCTCACTCTCAATCTCTCACCCCCGTGACCTGTGACCCGTGACGGCGTGACCCACGACCTCCTTTGGCTCTGAGTCCTCTCGTCATTTCCAGTCTCAAATATCTCGACCCACGACTGCCTTTGCAAGGTTAGTCAGTCAGTCTTTCATGTTCTACAGATTTCCTTTGATACTAATGCTTACTATTGTTGTCAATTAGAATGCTTACTATTGTTGTCAATTAGAAGAATCTGATGGGTGAGGAAGGGGTTGTCAATTAGAAAAAATGGGTGGTTTTGATTTAAGGGTTTGTAACCATTGGTTGTGCATCTGAAGTCTGAACATTCATACCCTTGTGGTGAAAACTGGGTTCGACTTCGATACTTTGTGTGCCCATACGAATATGAACCACCTTCTTCTTCTTCAGCCATTAGTTCGATAGCCGATTCAATAAATTTCTTTTTCACTGATTAGTTGTAACTAGTCATTTCTGAGAGTGTTTTATAGAATAGTGATTTTGTATATGCTGGTTTTGGAAAGGATGGAAGGTACAAAAAATGGTGATGTTTGCTCAGAACCATACCGACCCTGTTTCGAAAAGCTTAGTCAGCCCTTATCTCCATTGGAGACTTGGAGTTGGCTGACAAAAACCATACCCTTATCTGCATTAATAAGATATGCATTTACAGTAGTAAATATATAGTTTCTTATTCCTTATTATAATTTTGTTTCATACTAAAATAAAGGCTAGCTTTTGTATATATAGATAACCCAAGCTGCAACAAAGATCAGTTGTTTTGTAGACAATCTAAGTTCTCACGTTCTGACATGTTATCCCTTCACTGACCCCTTAGATGTTATGTTCTGTTCTTTACAGTTATATGTTATGTAATTGGTGTAAGGGAAAGCTTTATGAATCGTGATTTAGGGTTATTCCCTAATTGAATCTTATTATATGTTTTGTATCTTATTTAGATGAGCTTGAGCTTGAAGAGAAGAAGTGTGTGCTTGAGGACTTTAAAGTTTGGACGTTATGTTTATTTTAGGTGTGGAAGACTTCAGGTGTGATTGTGTTGGAGATGTTAAAATTTCAGATTTAAAAAAAAAAAAAAAACTAAAACCGAACCGAAAAAAAGCAAAATGGAAAAAAACCGAACCGATTAAAACCGAAAAAAAAATGGACCGAACCGATTTGAACCGAACCCACCTCTAGATGAGGCTGCTAAATCCGGCTGGCCCACCAAGGTTTTTGTTCACAATCAAGGAGGAAGAAAAGGAGGATTTGGAATTAGAAGACGGGAAATCTAGATGTACCAGAAAAGGGCCATGAACTAGAAGTTTGGGTGATTTGATTTTGGCAGTGGACACACCTTTTCTCTCCCCTATGCCTTCCCCGTGGACAGGGTAATCCGATCCTAGCTAGTGCATATAATCAACTTTTGAATACCTCACGTATAGTCTAACGGAGGAACTGACAAGAATTTTTGTTTGGGCATAAAACCTAACAAATTTTACCACAAGGGTTTAAATTTTTTTTTTTTTTTAACACATGAGCTATCTTCGGAATACCTTACGATTATGGGAACCATTATTGGCCTTTTATATATTCAATGTGCGACCCGTTTTGCTTGTACTTTTTTCCTATTTTATGATTGGTCACTTTTTTCCTTTTACCATTTATTAAAATAAAAAATAAGAATTTCGTTGCACTTAAAATTTTCGACTCACTCCAGGCGTAACAAACTAAAGAAGGAAAAAGAAAAAGAGGATTAGGACAAATTAAAGCTCTTTGAAATGTCTAAAATACAAGTTAAGTATACTTCAGGATACTACCTCTGAGTTCGACATAATTCTAAAGAGAACTAACAATGTTACAAGTCAGAAAGTTTATGCATTCATTGAACAAGCTTTTAAAACGTCGCCTTCAGTAGCGATTTGGTGAAGAAGTCGGCCAGATTGTCTTGTGAACAAATTTGCATGACTTCAATCTTCTGATGCTCTTATTATTGATGTGAGATGAAGAACTTAGGTGCAATGTGCTTGACGTTGTCTCATTTGATGTAACCTTTCTTGAGCGGTTCGATGCATACTACATTATCTTCATAGATCATCATCGGGACGTCAACGATGGGGTAAAGATCGCAGGAGCTTCAAATATGGCCCACAACTGCTCTTAACCAGAAACATTCCCAAGTTGTTTTAAATAGGGCTAGAATTTCAACATGTTTAGTCGAAATGGCAACTAAGGTCTATTTGTTGACTTCTAAGAGATTGCGGTGCCTCCAACTATAAAGACATAACACAACACGCCTTGTGCGGATAAGATAAGTATCTTGCGTCTGCATAAGCTAAAAGGTGAGAATCGACTCGAGATAAGGGGGTGCGGCATCACTCGAGGATCCGTAGGGATAGAACAAACCCAGATCCATAGTACCCTTAAGGTAACGGAAGATGTCTTTGACACCGGTCCAGTGTGCATTACTATATCTTGCCATATGATTAACAACGAAGGAGATGTCGGGTCTAGTGCATTGAGCTGAGTACAATAAAGCGCCTATCTCACTTAGATAGGGAACCTCAGGCTCTAAAATCTCATCATCCTCTTTCGGACGGACGACCGTAGGAGTACTTGAAGGCTTCACTTTATCCTCGTTAAAGTGGCGCAATACCTTCTGGGTGTAGTTCAATTGATGTACTAGGATTCCATCTCAATTGTGCTTTATCTCAAGATCGAGACAATATCAAGTCTTTCCTACATCTTTCATCTTAAACTCTGACTTCAAGTGCGCGGTAGTTCTCACGAGCTCTTCAGGAGTTCCGATGAGGTTCATGTCGTTGACATAAATTGAAACAATCACAAAACCAAAATGTAACTTCTTAATTATTGCTTCAAACGATTATACCACATTCTTCTGTATTGTTTCAAATCATAGAGTGAACACCTCAGCTGAATTGAGAGCGTGTGCCGGGGTTTGGAAATATTTGATCCAATCAATGTAAGTCTTCCGGGAACTTTCATATAAATTTATGTACCAAGATCCCCATAGAGATATGCATTTACTACGTCCATCAACGGCATACTCAGTTTTTTGGAAACAACCAAACTGATAAGGTAACGAAAAGTAATCACATACATAACAGATAAATAAGTTTCATTATAGTCAATAAGACGAGCTTTCTACACCAAACATCATCCAAGCTAGCATAATGGATCGAAATCTCACGATTCTCGATTCTCGGGAAGTGGATTCGTCTTTTCAAGGATGCTTCCGTAATTTAGAATTTCCTCATGAGTTGGATAAAATGAGTAGGCAACAATCGGATTCATAGTAGGCTCAGCAGGAGCCTGTGTAGTGGGTTTCCTCTTCTGGGGGTGTGAATCATTTGAACCAAGAGGTTTGCCATGCTTTTGTGTGGGGGCAGATGATTAGCTAGCCGCTAATGCACGTGGATCGGCCAAAGCTGCAGCCCGGGCCTCCTGGAGGGAAGTCGGTCGTACATTTGGTACATCCATCTTTGCAAGCATATTCGCAGCTGGAATATGTTGTGTTGTCACTCATGCTAGATCAATGAAAGCATATGGCATGCTCTGAGCTAAGCTCTGAAGATCTAATATGCCCTGCACTTCAGTTTCAGACTAAGTGGTGTGGGGATCTAAATAAGACAAAGTGGGAGTTGTCCATAATAGTTCGAGTCATTCTTCAGGAACGGTGAAGGTCATATCTTGCCCTAACAATGGAAACACTGTCTCATAGAAGTGACAATCGCACAACCAAAAATGCACAGATGCGATATGTCGAATTCGTATCAAGTAACCAACTGAAGGGCGTTATATGGTTGGGTTGCAACAGGCCTCAAGAAGACTAACATGGCTATGTGCAATATTGCATGGCCCTAAGCAACAAGTGGGAGCTTGGTATGTATGACCAATGATCGAGCAATCATTTTTAAGTGCTTAATGAACGCCTCTGCCAGGCCATTCTGGGTGTGAACATGGGGTACTTGATGTTCAACTTCAGCCCCAACTGACATGCAATAGTCGTTAATAGTTTTAGATGTGAATTCTCCAGCATAATCCAATTGAATAGATTTGATCGAATAATCAGGGTGGTAAGCCCTGAGCTTGATAACCTAAGCCAACAGTTTGGAGAATGCAGCATTCCTTGTGGACAACAAGCACATGTGTGACCAACGTGTGGAAGCGTCAACCAAAACCATAAAATATCTAAATGGTCCGTAGGGAAGGTGAATTGGTCCACAAATGTCCCCCATAATCATTTGTAGAAAAGTAGAAGGATTCGAACGAATCTTGTCATAAGAAGACTTAATAATAAACTTTCCCATAGAGCAGGTTTGACATGTGATTCCATGAATCGAACCTAAACTTTGGGTTAGTGGATGCCCGTGTGAAGATTTGAGGAAATGACTCATCAATGTTCATCTAGAATGTCTCAAACAATCATGCCAAAGTGTAATTTCGTGCGCGGTTCTAGAGGTAGGGCCGGCCACATAGTGGCTCTCTATAGGGCGCATGGTTGTAGTATACATACCACTCAGGATACACTCCATCTTCTATAGAATCTGGCCATATTTGTAAGAAGTTATGCACATAAATTCAACTCTGTTTTCTACATAGGTTTCATTGTGGTAATTATTATCTCTAATGTCCTTGAAACTCAATAGCGTTCTTCTGGAACATAGAGAATAAAGTGCCTCATCAATGGTCCAGATGTACAATTAGACAACATTATACGTGCTTTACTGTATCCTTCGATCAGGTTGGATGGGCCTGAGAGGGTTGTCAGAGGTGCATTCTTAGGTACAAAGTTAGTGAAATAGATGTGTTCAAACAAAACAGTATGCATAATAGTTAATTTGAATCGGTCACATGCATAAAAGTTCTAAAAACAAATATCCATTCAAAATAATTTAAGTATTCAAGGATGGTAATGAAAAAAAAAAGAACCTTAATATCCAAAAACAAATCAGCAACAAATAGTCCAAGCATAAAGAAAATTGTTCAAACTTAAACAAAAAACAAGGGGGTTTGGCCACTAGGTGGAATTCGGCCCCATTATTCTAAACTGCACTAATAAAATAGTTTATATCTAAGCTTCTAATCTTCCATAAGGGTAATAGCCTCCTAAAAGTCAAAAACCTCTATCTTGGTACTCTTCGGTTCATCCACTTGCATAAAGTTTGATTCAAACTTCTTATGACGAGAATGATATTCAACTACAACCTTCTGGGGAGCACGGTAAACAAGGGACCAAGGGTCTTTTGAACCATAACGGTAACACAAGTTTGCATCCATAGTTTTAGGTAACCCTTATTCTTGAAGTTTGGGGCCTTGAGAGTGAGGTTAGGGCGCTTCTGGGCTCGGTTTGCTCCCTTAGATAGGCCTTGGCACTATTGACCTTGATGGGGTGGCTTCTGGCCGCCCCTACCACGCCTATGTTGGCGTTTTGGGCTTTGATTTATGCTATAATGTGCTTCAGGCACATCAGTTGCCCTAGTAGGTCGAGCTTGATGATTTTTCATCAACAACTGATTCTGCTTTTCAGCGATAAGTAAAACAAAGATCAAATAAAAAAACTTAGTGAACTTCTAAGCCCTATATTGTTGCTACAAGACAATATTGGTAGCATAGAAGGTCGAATAGGTCTTCTTCAGGAGATCCTCTTCAGTCAAGTTCTTATTACAAAACTTGATAAGTGATCGGATTCGACAAACTTTAGAATTATATTCATTCACAGACTTAAAGTCTTGGAAACGCAAATGCTACCAGTCATGTCTTGCTTTAGGCAAGAAGATGTCATTTTGGTTATCAAAGTGATCAGCCAAAGCGACCCAAAGTGCTCGTGGATCATCCTCAGCAAGGTACTCGGTTTGCAATGCATCATGAATGTGTCTTCAGAAGAAGATCATGGCAGTGGCTTTCTCAGCTTCGCAAACCGGGTTGTCCATCTCATCTTCAATGGCAGGACGCAAATTCTTTGCGGTGAGGTGGAGTTTCACATCTTAGACCCACTTGAGGTAGTTCCTTCCAAAGACCTCTAAAGCGATGAAGTCAAGTTTGTTCAAATTCGACATGTCCATATCACAAAATAAATGGACAAGAATTAATGTGGTTAGTGTAACGGAGAAAAAATCAATCCATTCACATAGGAGTAGAATACTTGGGTTCTAATAGACATTTATTAGTTTCAATTTGCATGAAAAAGCTTCAGGTTTCATTGGTGATGTTTTTAAAGAAAACTTGAGGTTTTCAAATAAGGCATGTTTCTAAGAAACTTCAGGTTTCGAAAGAATTATGAACTTCAGGTTCATATGTTCGTGCAGACAAACACAAATAAATATACAGAAATATGCAAATAGATCTTTAGGTCTAGAATTATAATCGAATTAATTATTTGGACTTCAGGCCAAAATTAAAGTGTGGGTGAAAAATTATAAAACCCATAAGGCCTAAAAAAATAGGCAATTAAACTCAGGCCGCAAAATAATAGGCCAAAGCCCACGGGTGGGCTAAGAAAATTTTAGTCGTGAGGTCCAAGCGCAAAAATGGGCTGGGATAGGCTCGGGTAGCAGGCCTGGGGCTGCAGGCCCAAGGACAAAGTGAAGGAAATATTTGTGAAAACTAGTTCATTTGAGCAACATCTATGCATGCTATTAACAATTAAAATGCGGAATCATGCTTTTATGCAATCAAAAACAAAACTTAACCCATGAAATTCAAAGCCTAGTAGTTATGGTGAACCAAGACTCAACTAAAAAACAAAGTGAGTTGAGAAATCTTATACCTTTGTTGATTCCTCTTTGCATAAGCAAAGGCTAATCACCCAAGATATAGGGCCTTCATTCCTTACTTCTTAGCTCCATGGATTTCTTGGATAAGGATGGTAGAATGGATTCTCCAAGTCCAAAAATAGAGAACCTCTAAGTCTCCACACCAAGGAGAGAATTGATGAAGAGATGAGTGACCTAGAGGAAGGAAGATTGCTAGCTAAGTTCCTCTAGAGTGGCCAGCCTTCATAGAGAGTCAAGAGAGCTTTTGTTTTCATCTTTTCTCCAAAGAAAAGCCTTAGGGTGAAATGGCTATAAAGTTGCCTTTATACCACCTCACAATGGAGTGGCAAAATTGCAATTAAGCCAAGTTCACTACCCCTCACTCATATGTCCAGCCATATTGGGTTCTTTGGGCTTTGAGCCCCTTTGTGTTTCAAGTTGCCATACAACTTGAGTTATTGGACTTGACACTCAAATCCCATTGTGCCTTGCGGCCCAAAACTAACCCGAGGTCTATAACGAACTTATTCGTTTGATTAATTAACATATTAATTAATCCTAGCCATAAATAATTAAACCATTTAATTACCCTTACTCATCTCCGTTGTTTCTTCAATCTCTACCTTACACGGTGTACGGTCCATTAGGTTCCTTTTGGCGAGGCAGCGGGGGATTAGAACTCTTCAAATCGATTGTGAATTGAAACATACTTTCAATTCTCTCTTTAGTGATTATAAACCTTTAGGGCTTCCACAAACCATGAGTGACACCTAGTAGTATATCATGGCTATTAAGGGTACAAATGTAATACAGTACAATTAGTAAGGTTGTTAGTATTTGGTTAAAGTAGTTAGGATTTCTTTTATAAAAACAGAATGTGTAATATTCATTTTAGTTAGTTAATACAAATCTTATTTCTCTCTCTAAACTCTATCTCTCTCTAAGATCTCTGTGTTCATTCTTCTTCATCCTTTCTTCTTTATTTTCTCTTCAATTCCAAATATTGCAATGTAGTTAACATGGTATCAGAGCCACCAGGCTCACGCCATGGATTCTGGTGGTTCCGTTTTTGTTTTGTCGTTAGATTTCATCGTTTTTCTAGTTTTATTTTCTCTTCAGATTTTCTTCAGAAATTTCCATTAGTTTTTGGGTGCTTCCGCGAATGTTCTTGGGTTGATTTTTCGGCGATTGTTCTGGTTTGAAGATTCAAGATTCAAGTGGCAGGTTTTGTTGGGTTGATTGTTCTGGTTTGAAGATTTCTACCTCTGAGAAGAGCTTCGTATTGGGCAGATTTCAATGGTTAGATGCCTTGCTCTCGGGCAGTTCTGTTCTTCCCTTGTACGCTAAATCCTGCATCCACCGAGAAGAGTCAGGCTACGTATTCCTGTTGCTTATGCAAGCGTCATTTGAGGAACGTTTCGAGGATCTCCATGACGGAGAAGCGCCTCACGAGCCCTGGCTCGCGCCAGCCGAGCCTCATTCTGGTGGCAAGGTAGCCGCGCAGATCTTTGATCGCCATAGAGTTGTTTCGTTCCGCAGTCGGACGACGTGTTTTGGGATCTGGTTGTCTCTGGAGAAGAGCGGTTGCTGACCGTAACACATGATTTGATTGATGAATGAAGGTTTAGAACGAATTTTGCAGCTAAAGGAGAAGAATGAAGATTAGTTTGCTCAAGTAAGTGTCTGAATTCTTTGGTGGGAAGCCATGGTTGCTGCTGGTCGGTAGATTGATTAGTTTGCTTCCTCAGTGTTATTTGGGTCAAGATTGAAGTTCTTATCAGGTTCTTGATTTCTGGTTTTCACAGTGCACATAATCTGTTTGATTAAATGTTTCAATAAGAAAATGTTCACTATTTTGTTCATCTTTCTTGTGAATCTCAACTGGGATATTAGTGTGATATTTGGGATATTTGGACTCAAGATTGGGAATTACTTTAATATCAGTGTTTGTGATATTTGGGATATTTGATTTGGTGCACGATGTCTTGGAGATCGATTCCGGCCAGGTTAATTTGCCGAGTTATGCTGATGAGTTTTCAATCCCATAATATGATGAACAAAATCTCTATTGCAACTACATATATGAGACTAAGAACTTCAATATTGATGAGTGTTTGTGAATCTCAGTCCCAATACTTTAAGGAAAAATTACGAGAGCTTGGAGGTCTTGATGCTATATTTGAGGTGACCATGGGTTGCCATTCCAATATGGCGGGTTGGCTAAAAGATAGCTCACATTCTATTTGGGAAAAGGAAATCGACATGGTGCGGAGCCTGGTTCTTCTTTTGAAATGTTTGAAGATCATGGAAAATGCGACATTCCTAAGTAAAGAGAATCAGAGCCATTTGCTAGAAATGAAAAGGAAGTTGGATCCCATGGCAATTCCTATGTCTTTTACAGAACTTGTTATAAGTGCCATCAATATTCTATCAGGTCTTTATCTACAGGAAAGTTCCTCATCTGCCTCTAATGACGAAAAGTCTTATAGTCTATCTAATGGAGTTGAACATGTTTCTAAGAAGAGATCTGATATATGTCAGAGCAATCAGTTAATGTCAAAGCCTCGCTCGGTGTATACTATATCCAGTTCGGAAGCTACCAGCACCTCCATGGCTGATGCTTGTTCATTGAAGACAAGACTCAATTCTTCTAGAAATGGTTCTTCCAATGGTGTATCAAGCCATGTAAGCAGTGGAATCAGTAAATTTAGAAATCTTAGCACGAAGAATGCTGGTCTCAGACGGCGATCCTCTAACTTTGACGACTCCAAAATTGATATTTCAGAAGAGAGTCAAGATCCTTTCGCATTTAGCGATGATTCCAGGATGGATGCTGATCTCAGTCAGAGATCCTATATTTCCCAAGACTCAAAAAATGATCTTTCACAGGAGAGTCAAGATCCTTTTGCATTTGATGAAGATGATTATAAACCTTTTGTACATATTAGGCAAAACAGTGTGCCGGGGCAAAGCAGAGAAGCAAAGGTTACTGAAGTGAGTGTTCAGGAGTTAATTGAGAAGTTTGTGCAGTATGTTTTCTTATCACAGCCTATAATGTCGAGTCTAACCAACTCAATTGTTAGCATGAATCTACAGTAAGTCCGGTTATACGATAAAGTTTGAAGAAGTTGATACCGGTAAATCCCACGAAGGGTAATTCCGTGATGTGAATAGGTAAATCCCACGAAGGGTAGAAGAAGTTGTTAATGGTAAATCCCACGAAGGGTAATTCCATGTTATGAACAGGTAGTGTTGTGAATTGGTAAATCCACAAAGGGCGATCCCGTGGACATTAGTGTAGTGTAGTTTAGTATTGGTAGAAAGCCATTAGAAATGGACATGCAGCCATTAGTACTTGAAGATTGTTGGCACGAAGCCATTAGAAGTTGAAATTTGTTGGCACGAAGCCATTGTTAAAAGAAGTTGTTGACGGTAAATCCCACGAAGGGTAATTCCGTAAGAAATTGTTATAACCGGCCTGAGGATGTGTTACAATTTTATAAGAGGCTGCTCTTCTATTTGGTTTGCTAAGTTCACAAAAAGGGTTGCTGCTTTGGAAGTGGATGTGTCAACAGAGTTGCTCATGAGACTTTGCTGTGGGATTGCAAGATTGAAGATGGTTCAACATTGTGTTCAGTGATTGTAGATGTTTTTCCAATCTCAAACTGGGTTACCCCAGTTGAGATTGAGGGGGAGTATTAAGGGTACAAATGTAATACAGTACAATTAGTAAGGTTGTTAGTATTTGGTTAAAGTAGTTAGGATTTATTTTATAAAAACAGAATGTGTAATATTCATTTTAGTTAGTTAATACAAATCTTATTTCTCTCTCTAAACTCTATCTCTCTCTAAGATCTCTGTGTTCATTCTTCTTCATCCTTTCTTCTTTATTTTCTCTTCAATTCCAAATATTGCAATGTAGTTAACAATGGCTACCCAAGCTAATTAGAAGAGGTGGAAAACCTATTCAGTTTAGGATTACAATGCAATACGGTCTTTCTCTAATACAATACTCTTGACCACATTATTTGGTTTGATAGTTTATTCATGTCTTCTATCCAATGTGATTCTTTTACTTATATGATTACCTTGAATGTGATTTAGAATGACTTCCTAAATCTCATTCATACTCTGGCCAGAGATTCTTAATCACATCATATGGTATTCTCCCTCAAACGATTTGAAGGTTAGAGATCCTTTGTTGTGCAATCACTTGCCTCCATGGCTAAGTGGCTTAACCCCAACTATGCCGTGGACACCCTTTGACGGAGTGACTTTGACATAGTCAAAGATCAAGGACCTAACCACAAGACAACTATGATGCCTCAGGTCAAATGACTACTTTGCATTATCCCAACCATGAGTTCTCATGTGACATGAATATGAGAACTCCTCGTTGATCGTGTTCAGTGGACTCATTCTCTATTGAGCACCTACATGCTTGTCTTGATATCAGTCACACCAATGACTCGAGACCAGTCACTCTCCCTAAGAGAAAACATAGCACGTACTGATCTTAACGGACTATCAATACCCAATTGGCAATCCTATGATCAAGAACGTTTAGGAAATGTATACGAAAGATAATGGTCTCTTAAATCTAACTTCTTTAGATCACATTCTCCCAATTACATATTCATTGGACTTATCGTTTAAGCATATAACATTTATATGAGATGACTTTAAACAATAATAGTTGGCCTTTATATTAAACTAGATTAGTTTAACATGTGAAATGTCCGTAAAGTATCATCAGATGATTGGTTTTAGGGCACATTTCCAACAATCTTCGACTTGCACTAGAGCCAATTAGCTTGGTCATCAGTGGATGATACCTCTTCTGAATTCATTTCAAAAATGGCTAAGTTGTAGGCCTAGACAATGGATATCTATATGTTATCCATAGAAGCAACCTTGAGAATAACGACGTCACCATTATACATGATTCTCAATCATGTGGTTTAGTCTCTCATTTGAGTTTGGATCTTGATAAGACCTTGATTCCCTAGCTTGAGTTATCGCCCCTATTAGAGACACTTAAGTCAGAACACTAGAGACACTTTCTGGTTGGAACCGAGTGGAGAGTTCATAAATGAACTTTCCCATCCAAACAACATTGTTGTAAGCTTCTATATGGCGATATATTTTGTATACATGATGGAACACACTAAAGTCATTACTTTTAACGTTTCTACCCAAATATCTCTTTAGTCATGACAAAGAGATCCAAGTATCTCTTCATTCAAAATGATGAGACATCCAATGATGGATACGAGATTAGATTCATAATCTAATACATTTACGCTTCCATTGCGTTACTCTAATTCTTCCTCATTCTTGAGGAATCTATCCTTTAGTATTTCTTAAATACTTAAGGGCTCACTTGACAGTTGCCGTGGTTCTGATCATGGGCTTGCACTGATATCGTCTTGTACTGGTCTTGGTACAACTCATATCAACTTTTTCATACAATATGAAATACGTAAATCACCTTTCTGCGTACGCATAAAGGATTCTATTTACGCTTTATGCTACTTTGGGAGTCAACAAGGGTACATTCCCTTTTAGAAGAGCAACTCCCAATCTGACTGGAATTGTCCTTCCATTTGAAGTTTATCATTCGAGAAACTTCCTACATCTATTGTCTATCAATAGGGATTGAGATAATCTAATTATATCTTGAAATCTATTATTACAGATTTCCATCCTATGTATATAGACTATGTCTCCCATATACATTCTATCATTATATAATGTTTAAAGTCATAACTTTAACGAAGAAGAATTCCTTTCATTTCCAAAATTAATATATCATATATATTTTCAAATTTAGGAATATGATTAACTCCCTCTAATATTTTGTAAACCTAGTAAACAAAAGATTCATTTACATCTTTATGAGAAATTAAACGATTTGATCTTTCTCTCATAAGATGCTTATTGCTCCCACTAGCTTGCTAAGATTCATGATGGATGGATCTCTACAACTTACACTTCTTGAGATTCCTAGTCTTAGACATATATTATCAAGACTATCTTGATAATGAACCCATATTATGTCCAAACATTGAATCACCATTTAGTTGTAGCTAGCAATCTTTGAATTAATAGAAACCAAGACTACATCAATGATGCTTTCTTCCAAGTCAACCAATCTCGTTGATTGATGAGTGAATTTTATATTATATATTTTACCCTATTCTTAGGATGTTTTGGTAATTATTTTGGTAGAATTTTGATACTTTGATTTATATGTTCAATATAAGACATCATACTTCCTCTGGAGCAAAAAATGATCAAATGGAAATTTTTTGGAGTGATTCTAGTTGGAGGACGTTTGTGTGTCTCTTGGCGTGTTCGTGTCAAAATTTGGGATTTTTATACCAAGCGGTTATTTTGTGGCGATAAAATAAAGGAACAGTGCGCAGTGCTGGAAAATGACTTTTCTGGGCTTAAATTGCGTTTTGGGAGCTCGAGATGACCTCTAATGGATTCGTGGCCTTCTGGGGAAGTGTTCAGAATATTCCAAACCTTAAATTCAGCTATAATAGGCTGGTTTTGGAGCAGCTTAAGGGCGCAAAACGTGACTGTTCAGATTCTAGGCGAATTTTACCATTTAATTTAGGGTTATGTTTCCTATTTTATTTTATTATTATTTTTAGTTTCCTAGTTGGAATAAGAGACTACAATTTTTAGGGTTTGTGCCGCTGGTTTTAGTTTCATATTTAAGGTTTTAGTTGGCCCTAGTTTGAGGGATGCTTTTCTTTTATGCAACTTTGGAGACAGAGAGAATTGCTAGGGTTCTTGGAGATTTTCTACTTTAAGGTGTTTTCATTCCTTTTATTCTTAATGATATTTTCCATGATTTTAATTATGAATATGCGTAACTAATTCTCTTTTTGCTAGGGCGAAGCCTGGAGCCTTAGCATGAATATGTGATTTTTATTTAATTGCTTCTGATTGATTGCATGCATACTTTGAATTATTTATCACCGTGATTAAAACTATCTAATTGTCTTGATGCTTGATCACCATTAGGATGTTTAGAAAAGTAATTTGATGCAATTTTGGTCGGAGGTCGGTCCCTGAAATTGACGAAGGCTTCTTGTGATTAATATGTGCAAGTTCACTTAGGATGAATACCACGTCTTAAGGGCTGTATGGTTTTTCAAAAGGGTTTTCATAAAACTTAATGAGTCATGCATGTTTAGATTTGATCTGAATACCATAGACGAATTGCATGTTTGATATACGCTCTATGTTGGGGGTCCAAGTAGGCATAAATTAGGAAAATCTAACCTTCAAAGTAGCATGTGTAGATCATAAGTAAATGGTAAAAGTTCATAGGATTGCTAGGTGATGGTGAAACCCTAGTGCTTTCTTAATTTGATTTCTCCAAAACTTTTCATTTTCTTTCAGCTTAAATATTGCAGATTGTTTTATTTAGATTAATTAAATTTGTTTGATTAAATTAGGTTATAAAAATCAATCATCTCAATTTCTACTTTACAATAATTAGTTGGAGTTTGATTTGTTTCGAATTATTTAACAATCCCTGTGGAGAACGACCTTGCGAGATCCGTTTATACTACAATAACCTTGTCATTCTTGCAAGTAATATAGGAGTTTTTAACCCTTTTGCACGTGTGGTAGATTCCCTATCATTGGTCGTAGTCACCTTAAGCTACCAATTAGCTATGAAGGTTTCACTATTTCAAGTCAAATGGTATTATACCATTTCCTTGAGTATATGTTGTATATACACTCAATGTAGTCATAAGGATTTTCATTCTTAGAGGTGTAACTCTATGACATAGTCATAAAGTTCAAACCATTCAATTAAGATGGTTTACAAATCCTTCTCGACTACCTTGGAGCTAGTGGTGTAGGAACTAGGTTGTTATATTTGTTGATTATCATCTTATCTCTCAAAGAACCCATTCTTGGAGTTCTATCTCCTGTTCATTTGCTCTATATTAGGCAAATCCTATTGTAGGATTACAATGAACTACCCAACAAATAACATTTGTTAGTTGGTTTATAGAAGTGATATCCAAAGGTTAATTTAAGGATATCCCACAAGATTGTTCCCAAACAAATATTTTCTTATTAGCACACAACCCCAAATCTTAACATGCTTAAGACTTGTCTTTCTTTCCAACTACATCCTATGGAGTCATGAATTTTTTTTTGGAAGATCTTCTAATTGACAATCATATTGTCTCATAAGTATATATATCCTATATATGGGTATTTGATGCTACTTTCCTTGATATCTTTCATGGAAACTCTTCTAAAATGTTATTTTTCCTTGGATCAAATCTAAGGAGGTAAATACTTTAGACATCTTACTCATCAACTTACATTCTTGAATTCTTTGAAACCCTTTGCAAAGTATTCGGACTTGTGTTTATTCAAAATAAACGATAGTCTAATCGAGAGTAATCTTCGGTGAATGTCATACAACATGAGTAATATTATGTTGTGGACAACTGCCACTAACATCTAAGTGAATTAACCTCAACAACTTTGTGATTCTTTATTCTTTCCAAAAGAATAAAGATTCGAACATTTCGCCTCTATACAATTTTAACAAGAAGGCATTGGATCCGGATCTAACAATACAAAGCATCCATCTATGACCAACTTGTTTTTTATGTTTTAGAGGTGTCACAACTTAGTGGTATTAGTCACTACCTTGCAACCTTTTGGGTTTTTAAGCATCTTTATATTCTAAACAGTTAACACTACCATATCATCTCTACTATAGAGACAATCAATCAGATTACAATAATCCAATCAAGAACAATGTTTTGTCAAACAAAACATTCATCCATCTCTAAGATTATAGTGACGGAATTAAGTTCCTTATTCAAATTGGAATGTGAAGACAATCTTTCTTTTTCAATTTCTTTGGTAGTTCATATGAGGAAATAAGTACTATCTGCTTTCGTAGAGATCTATATTTTATTCACGTTCCAAATGTGAAGTACTTTTTCTTCTCTCATTAATCTTCTACTTCTTATTAGCCACACTTTTACAATGATTGTAAAACATAGTTACTAATACGAAATCATGCATTCAAGTAGAAGAACCAACTATTTTGAACTTATTCAATAACAATTTACAACACCTTCAAAAGGTGTGCTCTTGACACTTGCAAGACATTTCTTGCAAATACCCCGTCCAATGTCTATCCTTTCGTAAAGAAAAGGAGTACTTCAATGTAAAGAAGAGCTTATGCTTTTTTACAACATTTGATCAAAACAAATTACTTTAAAATAAAGAAGAGATTATGCTCTTTTACAACATTTGATCAAATCAAATTACAACCAAAATCTAATCTACACATTCCCATAGTTCAAACAAATTTGAGAGACGGTCTTTCACATAGCTCAATTATCGTAGGCTTAGGTTCATAATCACCCTTTCTTTAATTAGCTCAATTAATTAAACTTGAATGCAACATTATCATTTGGTTTTTGTATCCATAGAATTTATTTAGATGGAGCTAAATGAAATGAAAATCCAATTCTCATTTAAAGATACAAAACTATTTTGTTCTCAACTAATTTGTGCCAAAATGCAACAATCTCAACTATTGGGCTAGATTGCAAAACACAAACTTTTGAGATCACTTTGTAAAAATACAAAAGTCCACTACATCATGTAATTACAACTAGAACCCAAAAAATTCAACAAATACAAAAACTTCATTAAAGGAGCAAAACATTTTGTCCTTTAGTGATTTTGGGCCTTTACATAATAACGTAAATTTTCAGGTCAAAGTGCAAATACACAAAAGTATCAAAACTTTATGTAATTACATAAAAGCCCCCAAAGTACCTTACTTTAATAGGGTGGCCGGTTTTGGTATAGAGGAGAGTGGTGTCATAAAACTTTTGCAATTTTTCAACAAAGTGAAAGGTGATGGGTTGAAAAGGTGATGGGTATGGTGTTGAAAGAAAATAGGTATGGGTGTGGAAGAGAAGTACCAATCATTTACAAAATTTCAAATACACTTTCAACTTTTCAATCACTTTTTTAAAAAAAAAAATCTTGTTGATAGAAAAGTCACACCATCCATCATACAACAAGACTTTATGTAAACAACCAAAAAATTTTGAATCAAAATTCCCAACCTTTTTGTTCTTGCCAAGAACATAACTAGAACAATGAAGAACATCCATGAAAACCCATAAGAGCTCCATGAACATTTTTCACCCAAAGACACCCCAAAAACTCTCAAACTTAAGGGACATAACATATTACCATACTAGGGTACTTAGGGGTTCCTAATGTCACTTTAAAACTCTTTTAACAAGACAAACATGAACCCAAAAATCCACCCTTTGGATTTGGCCGAATTTCCCCATAAACATGGCACCAAATTTTAGCTCCAAAATTCATGCTCATATGAACTACCTCTACAACATTTGAGATGGCAAATTTTCAAGCAAAATTTACATTCAAAGAAGCAAGAATAAAGCTTGTAACAATTACAACATTCAAATCAAAGACTATGAACTACAAAACCCAAAAGGTTTCACCAACTACTAGACCTAAACTCTGATACCACTTGAAGGAAATATTTGTGAAAACTAGTTCATTTCAGCAATTAACAATTAAAAGGCGGAATCATGCTTTTATGCACTCAAAAACAAAACTTAACCCATGAAATTCAAAGCCTAGTAGTTATGGTGAACCAAGACTCAACTCAAAAACAAAGTGAGTTGAGAAATCTTATACCTTTGTTGATTCCTCTTTAAATAAGTAAAGGCTAATCACCCAAGAGATAGGGCCTTCATTCCTTACTTCTTAGCTCCATGGATTTCTTGGATGAGGATGGTAGAATGGATTCTCCAAGTTCCCAAAATAGAGAACCTCTAAGCCTCCACACAAAGGAAAGCATTGATGAAGAGATGAGTGACCTATAGGAAGGAAGATTGCTAGCTAAGTTCCTCTAGGGTGGCCGGCCTTCATTAGAGAGTCAAGAGAGCTTTTGTTTTCATCTTTTCTCCAAAGAAAACCCTCAGGATGAAATGGCTATAAAGTTGCCTTTATACCACCTCAAAATGGAGTTGCAAACTTGCAATTAAGCCAAGTTCACTACCCCTCACTCATATGGCAGGCCATATTGGTTTATTTGGGCTTTAAGGCCCTTTATGTTTCAAGTTGTCATGCAACTTGAGTTATTGGACATGACATTCAAATCCTTTTGGGCCTTGCGGCCCAAAACTAACCCAAGGTATATAATGAACTTATTTGTTTGATTAATTAACATATTAATTAATCCTAGCCATAAATAATTAAACCATTTAAGTATCCTTACTCATCTCCGTTGTTTCTTCAATCTATACCTTACACGGTGTACGATCCATTAGGTTCCTTTTAGCGAGGCAGTGGACGATTAGAACTCTTCAAATCGATTGTGAATTGAAACATACTTTCAATTCTCCATTTAGTGATTATAAACCTTTAGGGCTTCCACAAACCATGAGTGACACCTAGCAGTATATCATGGCTACCCAAGCTAATCAGAAGACGTGGAGAACCTATTCAGTTTTGGATTACAATGCAATACGGTATTTCTCTAATGCAATACTTTTGACCACATTGTTTGGTTTGATAGTTTATTCATGTCTACTATCCAATGTCATTCTTTTACTTATATGATTACCTTGAATGTGATTTGGAACGACTTCCTAAATCTCATTCATATTCTGGCCAGAGATTCTTAATCACATCATCGAGTATTCTTCCTGAAACTGTTTGAAGGTTAGAGATCCCTTGTTGTGCATTCACTTGCCTCCATGGCTAAGTAGCTTAACCTCAACTATGATGTGGACACCCTTTGACGGAGTGACTTTGACATAGTCAATGATCATGGACCTAACTACAAGACAATTGTGATGCCTCAGGTCAAATGACTACTTGGCATTATCCCAACCATGAGTTCTCATGTGACATGAATATGAGAACTCCTCGTTGATCGTGTTCAGTGGACTTATTCTCTATTGAGCACCTACATGCTTGTCTTGGTGTCAGTCACACCAATGACTCGAGACCAGTCACTCTCCCTAAGAGAAGACATAGCACGTACTGATCTTAACGGACTGTCACCCAATTGGCAATCCTATGATCAGGAATATTTAGGATATGTATACGAAAGAGAATGGTCTCTTGAATATAACTTCTTTAGATCACATTCTCCCAATTATATATTCATTGGACTTATCGTTTAAGCATATATCATTTACATTAGACGGCTTTAAACAATAATATTTTCCCTTTGTATTAAACTAGACTAGTTTAACATGTGAAATGTTCGTAAAGTATCATCTTATGATTGGTTTTAGGGCACATTTCCAACAAAAAGGATGGGCTGCAGAAGCAGACCCAAAAACATTGGCCCATACGAGCTATAATCTGGTCCTATGCGAGCGGTGCACCAATACTCCAGCTGCAAACTTAGGATCGGGTGTGGGCGAGGATACGGATGCAGGGAAACCATAGGCCCACAGGCTGGTGTCATTCGTGGGTCAATAGTCTAGTTCATCCCAATGGGTTGTTTGAGTTTGGGTCGTGGCAACAATGGCAACCATTAAGCCCAAAAGGGTGTTGTGCAATGCAGGCCAGAGGATCCGAGGCCCATTAAGGCTCGGGTCAAGAAGCCTAGAACACCCCAGCAGCACTGGGTGTTGGATTTGAACGTGAAAAATCTCTGGCACCACTTTAGGCGACTTCTCTCAGTCGGTCACGGCATGGCGATGCACGAGGGTTCGACTAGAACCCTAATTTTGGACAAAAAACTAAGTTTCGATGTCAACGGTTCTGAGAAACCGTGAGGATTCGAAGAATCCTTAAAAAATTCAACGATGTTCACCGGATTTTTAGAGAAATCCATCATCACCGATGATGGTTGGTTTCCAAAAACACGACTGTAAGCCATGATTTCCCAGGGAAGATAGTAGTGAGGCCCTGGCCAACTGCAAGCGGTGCTGGGTCGTGGGTTCGATGCAAAAAATGGTGTCGTCTTCTCAGATGGAGCATGGGGTGTTTTGCTCTAGTGCATCGTGGCTCAAAAGGCTCGCGTAAGCTATAGTTTATGTTCGACAAACCCTAGAAAAATTTTCATTTTTTTTATTTCCAGATTATAATTCAATGTAATTTCATGTATATTCAATATATAATTCAATGCATGGATAGATATATGATGCAATTCATGGCAATATCAATTCACATAATTCAACAATTATGGATATAATGCATACACAATTTATGTAGAATCTGAAATTTGAAAATTGTAAAGTTTGGTCATGCATTATGGTGAATGTTCATGCTATCAAGGCTACAAAAATATCGAGATAAATATCGTTGTTTTGAAAGAACCTGATTGCTTGATGATATTGATGAACTGGTTTGATGCACAAAACTTCCATGTCAGATTCCTAATCGCAACTGTAGGAGCATGTTGATAATGTGTTGTGGCTTATTTTAACTAACATGGAGAGAAAGGGCCAGCGACACAGAGAGAGAATAGAGAGAGATGTGTTTGTAGGGTTGTGTAGATGATGTGTTATTCCCTCTACGCAGTGCCTTTATTTATAGTAATAGGGGAGGGAAGAATCCTTCTCCTCCAGAGAATACAAGTCCTGATAGGAAAGAATATTAAGAATAAAATCTAATATAGGATTTACACAATCACACTTGAATACAAAGTTTATAATATAAATTTATTTGTGCGTCATTGTAGGTTCGTGGGCCCCTTTTTTATTTTTGCCCAAATCCTTCAAAATGTTTGGACCGGCTCTGAAGATAGCCTTAACCATTAGATAATTACATGAAAAGGGAATCCTTTCACAAGAGGGATCCCCTTTTTTCTAAAAAAATGGGGACACCCTCTTGACCGTTGGATTTGACTTTAATGAAATTGTGTGGTTGAGATTGTGTGGCCTGTATTTTAATCTCAACCACACAATTTCATTAAAGCCAATCCAACGGTCAAGAGGGTGTCCCCATTTTTTTAGAAAAATGGGGATCCCTCTTGTTAAGGGGCCTGACATGAAAAGATTTTACGAAAGGCGCCTAACAACACTGTTACCAAAAAAATGGTCAAACTTTCTTGCAACTAAGATACAGTCACATGTGGAATTTCCTTGTAACCCTTAGCCTTAGAAGTCAGATTTTTCACACATATATACACGGTGGTATTTTGACATTTTGGAGTCTCTGAGAATTTTATAGGGGTATTTTGATATGTGTCCAAAGTAACTAAAAATTGGACCTATTTCAAAAAATGGGCTAAAAAATTGGATCTATTTCAAATTTTCCCAATTTTTTATAAAGGGGCCGCCCTTAAGACTGTCTTTCAAGAATTTTTTTTCTAAACAATATATTCATGCAAAATTCAACAATCAAAATTTCAACTTAATAGAAGCAACATCTTAGTCCAATTAATTGAGTTGTCTCAATGATTAGAGAATTTTTTTTTTTTTTTTTTCCTTCAGCTATCTGATCCCTCAATCGTTGCGTAGTTGGACAGTTTGAGACCAAGTTTGCGCCCCCATATCCTCAACTGTTCCACAGGTTCTTTCTAGCGAGATGCGATAAGTTCTTTGGAGGCGCAATTTCAATTTATGGTGGTAGTCAAGGTTTAAGGTTATGGATTAAATTAGAGATTTGGTTATTGTGAGTTTTATGGCTTTGGTTTTGGGTCTTGCTTAAACATTCTGACGTGGGTAGTTACTTTTTTGGGTTTATTTCTTCCTGTCTTTGATGTCTTTAAATGTCTAGTATGGTAAATTTTTATTTTTATCTTTTTTAAGAAAATGTACTCCAATGCATACTTAGGTACATAATATGCAATTTTCAATATATATATATGCAAGGATAACTCATATATTTTCAAAACAAAAATGTTATTTTTACCATATATTTGTACTATCATTTGCACTATTTTTCTAATAGAGATGAGATTCAAATGTGTTGGTATAACATATCTTTATTGGAGAGATGATACAATTAAATGATAAGTATAGCACTACTCTTAAAAAATGTTACTTGTATAAGTCGATTTGCTTCTATTTGCTACATTGTATGTACCGTACTTTTCACTCAGATTCGAGCTATGAAATATTGTACGTAGGGACTACGAAAGTTTGTGACTGCAACATTCTTCATATAAATCATATTTGTGTCTGTTGACATTCGACCATGCGACCAAGATTTTGGTTCTTCAGGAGTTGCTAGGACAAAATATATGCTAATCGCAAAAACCAAAACAATAGAGCTTTTCAATATATCAATTTCCAATTTCTGTTGAGTTATTTTATTCATACAACAAAGAAGATGAGGGAGCTTTTAGTTTCAATAGTACAAAACTTTGATCATTGCCATCCCCTCAAATAATAATAAGGAACAGAAAAACTGCAGTGAGCTTCATTGAATTCACTGCCTATTTGAATTATAATTATTTGTTAAAAGAAGACTGATGAGGGATAATTATCACGAATTGCAACATATCAACTGTTCTACTTCACTAACATGCATGTTAGACTGTTTAATCGAAAAATATGTACTTAATTATAAATTATATTAGTATGTAATTAAACACTAAACTTTAAATTTATGGACCAAATTAGGGTTGTCATCGTTAGGTTAACTTAAGCATGTGATCCTTAATGACGACAAATACCACCAACATGTGTCTAACCAATGTCAGATTAAACAGATTATAGCAAAACCCTAGCATGCCGTAGGCATCTTGATCTTTGTGAAACATAATCTTATAATCGAATATGCAGCTTTTCCACCGTGCATGCGTAGAAATCAACAGTAGCTGCAGTTTCGAATATGTTTCTTTTAGGCTATGTTTGTTAGGCGTCACTAAATTTCATTGGATTAGACTGACCACTTACTAGTGTAGTTTTGTGTTTGTTATGCACTAGATTAATGAGATAGTCCGCAGCAAATGCACCCTTAATTAGTATATATATGATAGAAAACTACTGGCCAACATTGCCAATCAAAATTTAAATAGTGCTCATTACATGATAATCTTTGGTTAACTGCATGTGTAAGATCCCACATCGCCCAGGGGTATGGATCATGTAAGCCTTATATGTATATTCCCATCTCTACCTAGCACGAGGCTTTTTGGGAGCTCACTGGCTTCGGGTTCCGTAGGAACTCCGAAGTTAAGCAAGAATGGGCCAGAGCATTCCCATGATGGGTGACCCACTGGGAAGTTCTGCTTGCGTGAGTTCCTAGAAACAAAACCGTGAGGGCGTGGTCGGGGCCCAAAGCGGACAATATCGTGCTACGGTGGAGTCGAGCCCGGGATGTCCGGGATGCGGTGAAGGCCCGGATCGGGATGTGACAGCATGTGTTCCCAGAATCTCAAATACGACAATTTTTTCTGACTAAAAATAATTTACAGATATACAGGATATATAAATATTGGTGACATTGTTACAACTTGTAGCTGAAGGGCGTGCCATGCCAGCAACAAGGCATTTAGGTTTGATGAGGTATTGAAAAATAAAATTGAGAGAAAGACAAGTTAATTTGATCCGTACTAGTTCCGTTGTTGGAGTCATATATTCGACTATTATTAATAAATACTTAAATATTAATCAACAGATCATTTTTCTCGTAGATATAGATTGTTGTTTAATATCAGGCCCATTCCTAAGAGGGATCTCCAAAAGGGTCCCCTCTTGACCATTAGATTTGGTTTTAATGAAATTCTGTAATTGAGATTCAGTGGCCTGTGAAGGGATTCCTGTTTAATATATGTATTCTATACAGGCTGGTCGAAGACAAGTACTCACACGGACATAGTACTGCTTTTTCTTCGTGAATATTCTAATATGTAAATACTTTCAATTAAATTCTTAAATAATCGTGAAAATTTGGAAGGATCTTGGCTCTTGTTATACTCCTCTTATTGAAACAATTGGTGTTAATAATATAACGTATCTGATGCGGATTGTCTTTGTCGTCCCTACAATCCCCATTTCCAAAGGGCTAGTGGGTTTTTCTGCAAACTCCAAGTCGAAGAAAATGTCTTCGGTTGTCGCTATAATGTGAAGTTCCTGATGAGCGAATTAGGAAATAGTTTGGGTGCTGGTGGTCTGGCAGAGGAATTGGTGGAGGCTGTGGCGGCGGGGGTGGGAGGTTTTGGAGTGGTGGAGGAGGACCCATTAAATTGTGTTCAGACAAAAAATTTCTTAATATATTAATATTTAATTAATTTCTCAATCTAGTTGGATAAGGAAGTAGGATCCGCGTCTGCCATATCAGCATTTAACAAAATAATTAATAGAAAAGTTGATGGAGGTCTGACATTGCAACGAATGTGTAAGTTGATGTATGATATTTGTTGATTAATAAGTTTTGAGAGATTTCCAATAATACTGAAAAGTGTTTACAGCAAGCACAATATAAAGCAGCAAAGAAAAACAAGGAAGAAGGGACACGCCACCTTCTCCTTGATTTAAGGACTAAACAAAAAAGGTTTTTACTGATACAAGGCACTCCTTGATTTAAGGAGATTTATATCAACAAGTCACCTAAAAAACTAGTTTCAAGGAGCAGCAACATGCTGCTGCAGGAAGTATGATGCTTGCAGAAAGGCTACAGAAAGAGCAGAGAAAAGACTTGCTGCTACCTACTGAAAACTTGAGTCGACCAAATACAGTTATGGAGTACAGCATTTAGTCGACCGAAGGTTTCTGTGTTAAATGGCTCAAGCCATCTTTAACAGTGAACCTGACTTTTCGTTCAAGACTCCCCCTCAAGCTGGATCCATAAGATTAATGGAGCCAAGCTTGCCAAGAAGGTACTGAAAATGTGTAGCTGGCAACGCCTTGGTAAATAGATCAGCCAATTGATCATGGTTACGAGTAAAGAGAGTTTGAATAACTTTGGACTGAACTTGAGCTCGCACATAATGGCAATCCACCTCAATATGCTTGGTACGTTCCTGGAAGACTGGATTGGATGCAATGTGCATCGCGGCTTAGTTGTCGCACATGAGGGACATCGGGGCATTGCTAGGAAATCCCAAGTAAAAAAGAAGACTCTTGAGCCATATAAGTTCACACGCAGTGGAAGCCATTGCACGATATTCCGCCTCAGCACTAGATCGAGCAATGACAGTCTTTTTTTTGCTTTTCCAAGTGACCAAATTTCCACCAACGAAAGTAAAATAACCCGTGGTTGACTTGCTATCAAGAGCATTGCCGGCCCAATCTGCGTCCGTATAGCCTTGTATTTTGGTAGAACCATTAGTTCTCATGAGAATACCACACCCAATGGACCCCTTGAGATACCGTAGTATTTTCTTAACAGCATGTAGATGAGAAACAGTGGGGCATGCATAAACTGGCTAACAAGACTCACAGCATAAGTAATATCGGGTCGTGTAATAGTAAGATAAATGAGTTTACCAACTAATCGTTGATAGTAACTTACTTGAGTGAGAAGTTCCCCAGCCGTGTCTAACTTGAGCTTGCAATCCAAGGGAGTAGTGACTGGTTTACAATCAAGCATATCGACCTCTCAAAGAAGATCCAACACGTACGTTCTTTGGTTCAAAAACAATCCATTATGGGAAGTTGCCATCTCAATGCTGAGAAAGTAGTTTAGCTTACCAAGATCTTTGATAGCAAACTTCTGATGAAAGGACTGATCGAGAGACACAATCTCGTCCATATTATCGCCAGTTATGATAAGATCATCAACGTAAATTAATACCACCAATTTACCAGATGAACCTATGCGAACAAACAAGGATGAATCTGCATTACTCCTCGCGAATCCTACCTCTTCCAACACCGAGCTTAATTTAGCGTACCATGCTCGAGGGGACTGTTTTAACCCATAAATGGCTTTGTGGAGCTTACAAACAATGCCATTTTGGGAAGTTTGAGGATGTCCAGGAGGCAGTTGCATGTATACTTCTTCTTCAAGTTCCCCATGCAAGAATGCGTTTTTAACGTCCATTTGGAATAAGAACCAACCTTGGTTGACTACCACAGAAAGAAGGACCCGAACTGTATTCATCTTGGCCACAGGCGCAAAATTCTCCCTGTAGTCCACCCCATACGTTTGAGTAAAACCCCGAGCCACCAATCGTGCTTTATAACGCTCAATAGAGCCATCAGAATGGAATTTGAGCTTGTAAATCCTCCAAGTGTGGTTGTCGTTAAGAGCTCGCAGTTCCTCATCTATAGCTTTTCTTCATTTGGTATGAAGGTTGGCTTCTTGAAATGTACTGGGTTCATGGTGGTTTGAGATAGCACTGAGAAAGGCTGCATGGGAAGGTGAGTAGCGATGATATGTAAGAGTGATTAGATGTCGTGCTGCATAGGTAACATAATCCAGCAGTTTGGATGGGGGTTGGCGTGCTCTTGGAGGATTTCTTCTAACTGGAAGAGGATCAACCTCTAGATGGCTGGGAGAGGTATGAGAAGCAGGAGCAGAAGATGCATCAACTTGATCAACCTCTTAATGACTTGAAGAACCAGAAGGATGAGAAGCATCGGAAGCAGGAGCATGAGTGACATCAACTTGAAGATAGTCCAAGTTAATATCCCCAATATGATTAGGCAGCGGAATTAAATCCTCCCAAGTTTCCCCTTTACTTGAATCTGCGGTTCCTTTGTAAAAGAAAGGAATGGTATCCTCAAATTTTACATCTCGAGACACCACAATCTTGTTAGTAACAGGATTAAAACATTTATACCCTTTCTGAGTTGAAGAGTAGCCCAAAAACACACACTTCATAGATTGAGGATCCAACTTATCACGATGAGATGCTTGAACATGCACAAAACATGTACATCCAAACACTTTTAAATGTGACAGATCTATGGGCCGATTTTTAAGAACTTGATAGGGTGATTTAAACCCCAAAATTCGACTTGGAAGCCTGTTTATCAAATATGTGGCAGTAAGCACGCCTTGTGACCAAAACTTCTTAGGAATGTTCATATGAAGCATCAGAGAACGTGTCTTCTCGAGGAGGTCTCTATTTTTCCTCTCGGCCACCTCATTTTGTTGGGGTGTCCCAACACAACTTGTTTGATGAAATATGCCATGCATGCTCAAATATTGTGTCATGTTGTTAGACATGTATTCGGTGCCATTATCAGATCTTAATGTTTGAAGTTTGGACTCAAAATGAGTAGTAACAAGATTGTGAAAGTCTTTAAACATAGTAAACACTTCACTTTTGAATTTCAAGAGATATATCCAAGTAATTCTTGTGAAATCATCAACAAAAGTCACAAAATAGTTGTAGCCATCAAATGATTCATTAATTGGACCCCAAATATCCGAGTGTACAATTTCAAAAGGCTTACTAGCTCTAGACAAGGAAGAATTGAAAGGTAATCTAGCGAATTTGGAGAAATTACAAGTGTCACACTTGATAAGAGTTTGACACATAGTAGGAAATAACTTAGACAAAATAGGAGTGGATGGATGTGCTAGACGTTGGTGCCATAAATGTGGATCTTGGGGTTGTTTTGAACTTGAGGCTGCACTAACTTGGAGACCTTTGGACAGAGTGCCGTTTTTTGACAAATAATAAAGACCATTGAGAAAGAAACCTTCACCAATCGTCTTCCCGGTGACTAGATCCTGAAAAATCACATCTTTTGGTGAGAAAATTGCAAGACAGTTTAAAGTTTTGGTAATTTTTCCAATGGAAAGAAGTTGAAAAGGGAAGGCCGGGACATATAGGGCAGTGGACTCAACGTGGTTCGAAATTAACCTAATTTTTCCTCTACCCATAACGGAGACTCCTTTTCCGTTAGCAACAGACACTTGAGATGATACATTTTGAAATTCATGCAAGTTTGTTCTTTGGTTTGTCATGTGATCAGTGGCACCCGAATCTATGATCCAACAATCATGCACACAACTATTATTTAGAGCAGTGGAAAAAGCATGGAAAATACCTGGGGCGGCTTCATATGGTACACCTTCAGCCTCTGCTAGAAACCCCGCAAACTTGCCAAGCATCGCAAAATGGTTCTTGGATTCAGTCACTGCTGCATCTTTAACCTTTCCATCCATTTCTTTTGTTGAAGAAATGACGCAAATTCATTTATTAGAGCAACGGGACTTGAAGTAAAATCTAACAGCCCTTCAGTAGCGACATGATTTGAAGTGGACTCTACTAAGTTTGCCATATGACTGACTTTGTATGGTGAACTGGCTGCTACCTTGTATGGTCCTTTGCTATCCTTGTTAAACTTTGGTTTCAGCTCGGGATGAAGTATCCAGCACCGATCCTTGGTGTGACCAATCCTGAGATAGCCAATTCTAAGACAGTGATCACACTTCAAGTTGGGGCGCTTACCCTTGTAAACCTTCACCTCAGGTGACTGGTAATTCGAGGCATATGCTCGAGATTCTCGAGTGACAACTTTGGTATCTAATCCCATGTCCTGTCTTCTGACCTCTTCACGTTGAATGGTGGCACACACGCTCGAGAAGGACGGAAGCTCTGAAGTCATCAAAATGTGACTTCTCAAGTCTTCATACTCCGAGCTCAAGCTTGCTAGTAGTTGAAAATTTTTGTCCTCCTTGGCTCTTTTTAGCAACACGGTCGCATATGTGGTGTGAGGTCGATAGATATCAAGCTCATTCCACATAGTGGTAAGGTTGCCAAGATGTTGCACGAAGGACTTGTTTCTTATTGAAGAGCTGCAACGTCTTTCTTGAGTTGAAAGACACGGGCCGAGTTGTTTTGATTTCCATACATTTCCGTCACTTTGTTCCATAGATGTTGTGATGAATTTGAATAGCTGAAAATTTCAACAATTTTCCTCTCCATAGAATTTAGCAACCATGACATAACTAACTGATCTTTGCACAACCATGCTTCATAATTTGGAGACGAAATTTCTGGTGCTTTACTGACTCCATTGATGAAGCCGAGTTTGGTCCTTCCACCAAGAGCCAAAGAGACTGCCCTTGACCAAGGAAGATAATTAAACTCATTCAGCAAAACTGAACTGAGTCTTTGATTTGGGTTGATATCAACCTCAGAGAAATTTGTAGCCGGAGAGGGCTTTCAGCTTGTTGATTGACTGAATTTTCTTCTGCCATATTGTTGGCTGAGAAGAGTGAAAAATCACAGCAAAAAAATTGCAGAGTCAGGCCTAAGAAGGACACTGCTCTGATACCATGTTGATTAATAAGTTTTGAGACATTTCCAATAATACTGAAAAGTGTTTACAGCAAGCACAATATAAAGGAGCAAAGAAAAACAAGGAAGAAGGGACACGCCACCTTCTCCTTGATTTAAGGACTAAACAAAAAAGGTTTTTACTGATTACAAGGCACTCCTTGATTTAAGGAGATTTATATCAACAAGTCACCTAAAAAACTAGTTTCAAGGAGCAGCAGCATGCTGTTGCAGGAAGTATGATGCTTGCAGAAAGGCTGCAGAAAGAGCAGAGAAAAGACTTGCTGCTACCTATTAAAAACTTGAGTCGACCAAATACAGTTATGGAGTACAGCATTTAGTCGACCTAAGGTTTCTATGTTAAATGGCTCAAGCCATCTTTAACAGTGAACCTGGCTTTTCGTTCAAGAATATTGTAATGTTTAAAAGATGAGGTATGAGATTGTTATACGATCTAAAGTTGAGGTGGTAAAATGTAATTGATCCAAAAAAAAATTGTTAGTGGTCATTGTAGACATCGAAATTTCGGTGAAATAAATGTTAACCGATAAATTAAAATTTCAACGCCCACGTATCACATAAATTTTACATGTAGTGCGTGACTCAAAGAAAAATCGAAAGAAATCAGAAAAGTCACCAAATAAGACACGTGTCAACAACTGGCAGAAATGATTTATTTCATCTGAATATTATATTCAAAGTTAGGCCTTGAAAAATTCTATAAATACAAGGCCATTTCATCCATTTCAAAGGACCAATTCACATACACATTTTCTCTACTCCCAAATTGGAAGAGAAGTTCCCCAAATCCTTGAAAGCTTTGAAACACTAAAAGCTTTCGAGCACCAACCTCCCAAATTCCCAAGAATTCCGAAGGATCAAGAAAACTCTCTTCGTTCTTCGTCAAATCCACCTTCAAGATCAAGCCCCAACGGCCCTTGAAGAACTTCCACCAATTCAAGATCAAGCCCCGACGGCCCTTGAAGAAAGTGTTCATCGTTCATCACTTGTTCATCCTAAGATCAAGCCCTGACGGCCCTTTGGATCAACAACATCAACAAATCCACATCCTCGTTCATCCTAAGATCAAGCCCCGACGGCCCTTTGGATCAACAACATCAACCAATCCACACCACTGTTCATCCCTAGATCAAGCCCCAACGGCCCATCCATAAATCTATACCATACGAAGATAGAATCAGAGGATCAAATTGTAAAAGAGATTGTAACCCCAAAATTAATACAAAATATTATTTTGTACACGTGTTCTTGTCTCGTTCGTTTCAGGAATTTTCTGTGTTTACAAATTTGGCACGCCCAGTGGGACTATCTCTACCTCTAATCTCTATCTTCAAACCCGCAAAAGCACAAATGGCATCAGGAAATGATCAAGCTGTTCCGGCAACCAAAGCAAAGAACAAGAGCATCCTCGCTGCAAGTGGCGACATTTCGAGCATCACAACCCGAAGCAAGGCAAGAGCTCTCTTTGCTGCAGCTTCCACTGCCGCATCAACTCTGTTGGAGGAACAAGAGCACCTGAGGCATGAGCCCGTGATCACCCTAGCCTCGCTAAGAGCTCCAAGGGAGGAAAGCTCGAGGAAGTACTCCGAGTCCCTGCTTTCCGATACTGACTCAAGCAGCAGCAAAGCCATGCAAGTCATGACTACTGGAGCGACTTCAATCGAAGAGCAACTGGCTCAAATGAATGAAGCGATTGTAAAACTCACACGGACCGTGGAGGAGAAAGACTCACAAATCGCCGCACTCGCCAACCAATTGGAGGTGCAGCACGGCGTGAAAGTTGACCTAAAAGTTGACCCAGTAAAGAAAGAGGCTGATGAAGAAGAGGAGCCTCCAGCGGAGAAAGTCGAAGAGAAGAAGGAGCCAGACCAATCAACGGCTCTCACAGGATCCATCTCTATCCAGCAGCTGCAGGAGATGATCGCCAATACCATCAAGGTGCAGTACGAAGGAAGCTCTCATACCTCCATGTTGTACTCGAAGCCTTATTCCAAGAAGATCGACGCCCTGAAGATGCCAAGAGGTTACCAGCCGCCAAAGTTCATGCAGTTCGATGGAAAGGGCAACCCAAAGCAGCACGTCGCCCATTTAGTGGAAACTTGCAACAATGCAGGGACGGAAGGAGACTACCTCGCCAAGCAGTTTGTGCGCTCATTGAAAGGAAACGCATTTGAGTGGTACACAGACCTGAAGCCCGAGTCCATCAATAGTTGGGAGCAATTGGAGAAGGAATTCCTCAACCGTTTCTACAGCACCCGTCGCACCGTGAGCATGCTAGAGCTGACAAGCGCAAAGCAATGGAGAGACGAGCCGGTTATGGACTACATCAACCGATGGCACAATCTTAGCCTTGACTGCAAAGACAAGCTCTCGGAGATCTCTTCGATCGAGATGTGCGTCCAAGGCATGCAATGGGGTTTACACTACATCCTTCAAGGCATCAAACCATGGACTTTTGAAGAGCTAGCTACCCGCGCCCACGACATGGAGCTAAGCATCGCTCACCATGGAAAGAAGGAGCCAATCTCCGACTTCAAGAAGGACAAGGTGTTCGCTCCAAAAGTGGACAATCACGGGAAGAAGCCTGCAAATGAAGCTTTTGCTATTAACACTTCCCCCGTCAAAACCCCCTCTGCTCCCGTCAAGATTTCCTCCAAAACCAAAGTGAAGGAGATAAAGAGAAATGAGCCTCCTCGTACCCAAGACAAGTTCAAAAACACTTTGAGGGAGCTGGAGCAAAAGACATACCCTTTTCCTGACACAGATATGGCAGCAATGTTAGACGACTTGCTAGAAAAGAAGGTGATCGAGTTACCAGAATGTAAGCGCCCCGAAGAAATGAATCGCGTCAACGATCCTAAGTACTGCAAGTACCATCGTATCATGAGTCATCCCGTTAGTAAGTGCTTCATCCTTAAGGAACTCATCATGAAGCTGGCACAACATGGGCGGATTGAACTCGACCTAGAAGACACGGCCGCAACGCACACTACTACGATCGTGTTCGGATCATTCGATCCCGTTCCCCTCCAAAGGATTCGTGACCATTCCCGCCAATGCTCGAGTTACATGGCACCTTCTGCACGACCACCGCTGGGGGCAAGCAACCAAGATGCACCTACTGACGGTGAAGAAGGGTGGACATTAGTGACCTACAAAAAGACGGGGAAGCCAAGACCGCAAGCCGCAAAGCCAAAGGTGGAACAAGCCAAAAAGCCAAAGGTGGAGCAAGGGAGAAAACACCGCCGCCGTAATAATAGAAAGCCCAAAGGAAGTGTAAGAGCTGCTGAGCCAACGTACAGTGGGGAACTTATGGAGCAAGAGCCACGTATTCATGTATCCTTGCACGAGTATTTCCCAGAGGACTTCTTCCGACAGTGCACTACCGCCTCCTGCCACATGGTCGAAGTAGAGATAGAAGGGCCCTCAAAAGGCAAAGCTATCTCCACTGAGGAAGAAAAGACATTCACGTCCAAAGAAGGTTTGCCAAAACAATGTAGCATCGAGGAAGCACTACAATTGCCAAAGAAGATGCGAATAGCACTAGCAGCGGTCTTAGCAAGTCCCGACGATCACGAAGTGCAAGAAAGCAATGACGAAGGTTCGAAGCTCAGGCCACATGAATGTGCCACGTGCTATGCTGCCCCGGACGCAATCAACTTCATGGACGAGGACTTACTGTTGGGGTCAAAGCCCCATAACCGTCCTCTCTTCATCTCAGGGTACGTAAGGGAGCACAAAGTCAACCGCATGCTTGTGGATGGTGGGTCAGCCATAAACATCATGCTAAAGTCAACAATGACCACGATCGGCATCAAAGTGGATGAACTGTCCCTAAGCTGTCTGCTGATCCAGGGTTTTAACCAAGGAGGACAAAAAGCGATGGGCATGATCCGAGTGGAGATGACCATTGGTGAACTTAAATCAAGCACGATATTCCATGTGATTGATGCAAGAACTTCCTATAGCTTGCTCTTAGGAAGGCCTTGGATCCACGGGAATGGAGTAGTACCATCCACCCTCCACCAATGCTTAAAATTCTACCGAGACGGAGTGAAGGTAATCCAAGGCGATACTAAACCATTCACCGAAGCCGAATCACACTTCGCAGACGCCAAGTTCTACATGGACGAAGACACGGTGCTTGAAGCTCTTCCAAAAGAGATTAAATCCACAGGCAAAGCAGCACCTAAAAAGCAAGAATGGCAAGCCATGCCCAAGAAGCAAGAAGGGGAAGCCATGTCATCTTCAAGCAAAAACAATGATGAGCTTGCTAAACCTGCAACAACCAAAGGGAGTAGGACACCTTCAAAAGGACCGAACACACCTATCTTCCGGTATATCCCGATGTCAAGAAGAAAGAATGGTCAATCCCCATTTGAAACAGGAGCAAGCAAAGCCGACACACAGCGACACAAAGATAATGTGAAGTTGCTCAAGACAAATGCAGTTTTGCCTCTGACATAGCTAGGCGACGCTAAGGTTGCAAGACTACCACAAGGCTTCATAAAAGCCCTGCCATATGGGGTGGAACCAAACTTTCTTCCAACCAAGAGGACTGCAGAAGGTTTTGATCCAAATGCCTACAAACTCATGTCGAAGGCTGGGTACGACTTCGCTTCCTCTTCGAATCCTGGAAAGAAGGTTTCAAACATCATCAACGATAAAGAACGTGACCTCACCAAGCCTCAAAAGAAGTTGAAGGAGCATGGTTACGGAGTTGACAACAACAAAGCTGGACTTGGCTTCACACCAAATGCACCTGTGAAGATTTCAAGCGAAGCGAAAAATGCTAGCACCCAACACATCAGCGTAAGCATTGAACAAGATCAAGAGGAGCCTACACCTACCCCTCGAATATCAGTCTTCAATAGGATGAGTCATTCAAGGCCTAGAATTTCGGCACTTAATAGCATTGGTGGTCAAGACCGAACCTCCGTCTTCAAAAGGCTTAACGAGCTAACACCCCAAAGCTCTGTTTTCGGAAGGTTGTCGAAACCTAAGAGACAAAGCAACAAGAAGTCTTCTAGAAAGAGGGAGACAACGCCAGAGGAAGAAAAGCTCGACATGCTAGCAGAAAAAGGCGACGTTCGAAGCTCGATTCCTTCAAGGATGAGGCGCCAAGTAGTCTTGGAGGTTGGCATAGATGAACCGCTGAAAGTAAGAAAGCACACCATCATCCACACTGGACAATCTTCATGCCAAACAAATCGAGAGGTCAACACTAAAGAGGAGGTCCAAGATGTCTTCCACATTACGATCCAAGAAGGCAAAGAAGACGAAATCCCGGAGGAAGATGTCACTGCTGCGCCACCACAGCTCGAAGATGGACGGCAAGCCACGGTTGATGACCTCAAGGAACTCAACTTAGGCACGAGCAAGGAACCAAAGCCTATCTTCGTGAGTGCACTACTAAGTGCAGATGAGATAGAGGAATATTACCAGCTGCTGTTAGAGTACAAAGACGTCTTCGCTTGGACATACAAAGAAATGCCCGGCCTTGACCCTGTCATCGCTGTGCATCATCTTGCAGTCAAGCCTGGAACACGACCAATAAAGCAAACTCAAAGACGCTACCGATCCGAGCTCATCCCACAAATAGAGGCCGAGGTAGACAAGCTAATCGAAGCAGGCTTCATTCGGGAGGTGCAATACCCCAAGTGGATTTCCAACATTGTCATTGTCCTTAAGAAATCTGGACAAATACGTGTGTGCGTAGACTTCCGGGACCTCAACGATGCTTGCCCAAAGGATGACTTCCCCATACCAAAATCGGATCCATGAATAAATCTTCACGATTGACTTACCCGGAGCCTCTTGGGAAAGCTTATGGTACGCCCAAATCAAATAACGGCAACTCACTGGCAATCCTCGACCGTTACGACAAGAAAACTCTTCCACACTAGGGACAACCTCGTCATAAAATTTTCCTTGGATCAGCAAGCCCCCTATCTTGTAGAGATCCCTAAGTGAAATCGACATCTCCCCTTGAGCCGTGTGGAGGGTGTTGGTCGCTGAACACCAATGCTCAAAGAATGCGCGAATGACGGAAGGATGACGATCATAACTGAACAAAGATGAGTACACTGCATGATAAAGGCCCATGTTGGTAAGCACGTCTTTGGAGCGGCTCAAGACATCTTCAAGCCATTCCCAATAAGACTCAACGAATGTAGCTCCTCCATTAGTCAACAAGGCGCTACTCCAAGCCACAACTCCACTACGAATACGATCACCAAGAAGCTCAGATGAAGCCGGATGATTGTCACGAACATGGTGCGAATGGTTCAAGATAAGAATCCTCGACATGTGTGCTATCTCCTTTGTAGTGGGGCGAACGGAGTCTACCACCTCCCAAGACACTTCCGAAGACCACGACTTAATATGCATGGAGTTGTCTTTTGCAGGAAAAGTGAGCGCTTTAGGGCCAGTCAATGGCGCATAAAGCCTCAACGTCGTTCCTCTATCTTGCGAATCTCCTTCCTTTGCAAGAATGGTGATGGTGTTGCTCTCAAAGCACTTAAAAAATACCATGACTGCAACGAAAAAATCAGCCACAAAACTTGAGCAACACGGTGAAGAGGGCAGCTACAGAACAATCCTTCAAGGCACGTTACAGTGGCAAGGAAAACCAAAATGCCACAATCGCACTACGCAACCCTGCAACGAAATCCCGCTGCAGTCTCTTGCACAGCACCACACGGCAGCGCACCACCGAGGGAAAACCGTGATCAAAAGGCACTACACAGCGAAACCCCGTCACAGTCTCTTGAACAAGCACTAAGCAGCAAAAAGCACGGGTACACCCACGTCCTGTTCACTTTGCCGCTATCTGCAAAACATGCACAATTTATATGTACATAAACTTGACTAGTCAAAATCACATAAAAAAAAAAAGAAAAAAAAAAGAGCCGTGTACATATTATATGTATATAAACATGGCAAGTCAAAATCATAAAAGCCACATGATTAACTAAGGCCTTGGCAGTAGGCATTAGATACTTTTTCCGAAAAAAAAAAAAAAAAAAAAAAAAGGAACTGTCGCAGGAGGCGCATCTGACCATATATATATATATATATATATATATATATATATATATATATATATATATTATGTATATATAGGGCAGACGCATCTGACCACATATATATATATATATATATATATATAAGTGATTCAAAAAAAGGGGAGTCGAAGATAAACCTGCAACAGCAGGCATGAAGCGGCAGCGGTTGAAGCAAGCAAGCAACGCAGCGACGGCAAGCAAGCAAGCAACGCAGCGACGGCAGCGGTTGAAGCAAGCTCGGCTTTGCTGTTCGAACATGCACTCAGCGGGCGGCAGGCGCGGAGAACGCAAGGCAGACAGCAGATTTTGCAGCGACTCGGCTTCGCAAGGCAGACGCAGGGCTGGCAAAACAACACGAAACGACTGAGAGGGGGAGCTTTCAGCAGAAGGTGCAGCGACGGTGCAAGGCAGTCGCAGTGCAATGGTTGCGCAGTGATGAGAGGAAGGCTGTGCAGTGGCTGTCCAATGGTTGTGCAGTCACGGTGCAATCTCGTATATATATACATGTATATATATGGAAGAACCCAGAAAAGAATGCAGTGCAAGACTGTGCTAACAGCGACCCGCATGCAGCGAGGAAGGCTGTGCGAAGAAGGCAGTGCGAAGGCTGTGCTGACAGTGGTCCGCGTGAAGAGAGGAAGACTGTACTAAACAGTGGTCCGCATGAAGAGAGGGAGACTGTACTAAACAGTGGTCCGCATGAAGAGAGGAAGACTGTGCTAACAGTGACCCGTGTGGCACGGCTCGGCTTTGTCCTTCTCTGCAAGCTGGACGATAAGGCCAAATGTTAACAAGGACATCGAGCTCTCTGTAGCTTCCTCATCCGTTGCAACTCCTCCACTTCAAGCTCTACGCCGTGCTCTCCATTGTTGAAGCTCCACAGCTCTCCCACCTCACTGCTATTAATGGTCAGGTTCTCTGGAGCAAGAGCTCTGCAGGTATTCGTAGAAAACCTGTTGGCGGTAATTGAGTAACGAGCACTAGCCAGAAAGTATGTAGGTAGAGTTCATAGGCAAGAAACTAGGCATAAGAAAGTTGTGGAAATCCCGACGAGGAAATTGTCATTTGTTTCTGTGTAATTTAACAGACAATAAATGAAATCGATCAAAAAAAGGGGAGTAATGTACTGTTTGCATGCAAAAAAAAAAAAAAAAAAAAAAACTATTAGTGCAGATTGTGCAGCAACAGTGTATGGCAGCAAGCTGTGCAGTGAAATTGATACATCGAAGCATGTGGAGACAAACGCAACCAATATATGGCTGATTCATCCGCTACTTCTTCAAAAGCAAACGTATCTCATATCATCAGGGTCGAAAGCAAAGGTATCTCATATCATGCTTTTCCCTTTTCTTTCCTTTACCCTGGCTCTTACTTGCAAGACAGGGAGAAAGAGAGCAATCAGTCAGAACCGGAAATCAAACGTCCAATCTGAGACTGATTGCTCATAACCTTTTGCCTGATTGCTTACCTTGCATTGCTCTCGAGTGGTCATCTTCAACTGTTGTTGGAGCTGTGTCTCAAGTCACCGCCATCGCAGAATATTTGGCATTATGTCGGCTCTTTGCACTGAAGCTGCCAAACGTGGATGAGTCGCTGAGAAGTGATGCTCTGAAGGACCAGTCAAACGCAAAAGGTTGCGCAGCACTTCTGCTATGCATAAGAAACAAGCAGAGAAGAATACAGCGTGACAAGTTGTAACAAGTCACTATAGCATGATGCCCTTCCCTGCAGAACTGCATAATCTGGACGGAGGAATCTAAGTCAAAACCAAGCTCGGAGTCGTTGCTCTAATTGAAGAGCTCGAGAAGCCTCGACAGCCTCTCGTTAGCACCATCGCCGAAGAGCAAAGCCTCGCCGTGCAACGCCGTCAAATCACCAAAAGCAAAAGCATCTCATATCATCAGGGTCTAAAGCGAAAATATCTCATATCATGCTTTCTCCCTGCCTTTTCTTTGTCCTTGTTCTTACCTGCAGGATAATGAGAAGAAGAGCAATCGGGCGGCACTTGGAATCAAGCTTCCAGTCAGGAACCAACTGCCTGGAACCCCTTCCCTGATTGCCTACCTAGCATTGCTCTCGGGTACTCATCCACGCTTGCCTGGAGAACAGACAAGACGAGTGACAATGAAGCATCAATCTTGTGGATCGTCAGTAAACGGAACAACTGCACGTGCTGATTCATCCTCTAAATACGAATTGGAGAGATTGAACAAAGAAACAGGCCATCACCTCCACCTCGTGCCTGCCTGCCAAGTATCCAAATCCTGAAACCGCTCGTGGTCCCGTTTCCATTCATCAATATCAAGCCCCGACGGCCCTTGAAGAAATCACGAGTCCAATTAAAGATCAAGCGTCAGCCATCCTTGAAACAAATTCAGCTCTAGATGAAAGGAGTAAGTTCAGACCTTTGGAGGAAACCAGAAAACCCTCCAGCCCAGTTCAAGATTAAGCCTGTGGAAAATCAACAATTTGGAGGAAACCAGAAAACCCTCCAGCCCAGTTCAAGATTAAGCCTGTGGAAAATCAACAATTGGAGGAAACCAGAAAATCTTCCAGCCGAATTCAAGAACAAGCCTCAAACGGCACTTGAAGGAACTTGCAGCACAAAATTCAAGATTCAAGCCTCTACGGCCCTTGAGGAAGTTTCCAGTCCAATTCAAGATCAAGCCTCAACGGCCCTTGGATCGACATCTCCATTAAGGGACTTCAAAACGCATCTTCTACACGTGACAAGCATATGTATACGACGCGCCTTGAAGTGGGGGCATTTGTAGACATCGAAATTTCGGTGAAATAAATGTTAACCGATAAATTAAAATTTCAACGCCCACGTATCACATAAATTTTACATGTAGTGCGTGACTCAAAGAAAAATTGAAAGAAATCAGAAAAGTCACCAAATAAGACACGTGTCAACAACTGGCATAAATGATTTATTTCATCTGAATATTATATTCAAAGTTAGGCCTTGAAAAATTTTATAAATACAAGGCCATTTCATCCATTTCAAAGGACCAATTCACGTACACATTTTCTCTACTCCCAAATTGGAAGAGAAGTTCCCCAAATCCTTGAAAGCTTTGAAACACTAAAAGCTTTCGAGCACCAACCTCCCAAATTCCCAAGAATTCCGAAGGATCAAGAAAACTCTCTTCGTTCTTCGTCAAATCCACCTTCAAGATCAAGCCCCAACGGCCCTTGAAGAACTTCCACCAATTCAAGATCAAGCCCCGACGGCCCTTGAAGAAAGTGTTCATCGTTCATCACTCGTTCATCCTAAGATCAAGCCCCGACAGCCCTTTGGATCAACAACATCAACAAATCCACATCCTCGTTCATCCTAAGATCAAGCCCCGACGGCCCTTTGGATCAACAACATCAACCAATCCACACCACTGTTCATCCCTAGATCAAGCCCCAACGGCCCTTTGGATCAACAGCCCATCCACAAATCTATACCATACGAAGATAGAATCAGATGATCAAATTGTAAAAGAGATTGTAACCCCAAAATTAATACAAAATATTATTTTATACACGTGTTCTTGTCTCGTTCGTTTCAGGAATTTTCTGTGTTTACAGTCATTTAGTATTACAATTTCGTAATATTTTCGTCTGTAAGTATGAAGTCTTATATTCAAATCTTGTACATAAATGGCAAGTTCGATATCAATTTATTCCATGCACTCTTAATTGTAAATATATGGTAATTATATCAACAACAACAAAACAAGATGCTTGGTAGAATTTGGAATAAGTTCAGATCTGTCTTACTATGCTTTGAATTCTAAGGCTATATATTTTAGAGCTGTTTCTAATTGGGGAAAGCTCATTTTACTAATAAACATGGTCATGATACTGGTTGGTTTTAGCTAAATGTGAAGGGACATGAAGGTCTGATTCTAGTCGCATTTGAGTGCATAGAGGATTCCATCTCACAATGGTGATTGGCTACAACGGTTCTCTTCAATTTGGGACATTAGGATACGATTGATGCCGAGATCTGAAGTTTATATTTTTGAGTTACAAGTCACGCTTGGCAAAGGTGTTACTAGTCGAATAATTAAGATGAACTCTATGTATGTGGCCTCTTTGATCAAGGAGAATCGAATTGATCATAATTTCCATCCTTTTGATACAATTGTAAGCAGTTGCAGAATAATGATTAGTTGGTTAGATGTCACGTTTTGGGAGGGTAAAATTGTGTTTTTAATCAAGATAAATTGGAGTTTTAATATGGATTTAGGTAATCTTGTCTTCAATTAGCCTAGTTGGGTTAGGATTTCTGTTTACATGCCCGGCCCAATGGATCTTTTCTAATAGACTAGTTGGGTAAGATTGGGCAAGGGCCAGGCTTAATTGGTTTGCTCCTTGAATGAGATTTACAAATTCTAACCTCTTGACTAGTCGAAAACGAGGTTTTTTCTAAGGGAGTTTTAACGAAACACTCCTGGTAATGTTCATTTTTAACGAAAAACCAAATTTTTACCTTTACCTGACACTATTCACCATACCTTTAAAAAGGACTTTTCATTAAAAGGGAAGTTTTTTTTTTGGACTTTTCATTAGTTTTTCTTTTTTCTAATGCACATTTATGTTTTACATCTGATTAAGAGCTGTTAAATTATTTAACTTGACAAGATTTAATGGCTCTTGTTCAGATGTGTAATTTAAATGTGCCTTTCAATGTGCACTAAAGAAAATTCAATTTGAAACAGTGAAAAAATTAAACTATCTTCTACATATCTCGTTCATGTAAGAATTAATGAAAGTATTAGAAAATTTAAACTTTATGGCCTAAGTTCTCAATTTGTATTGAAACCCTAAGTCTCAATTAGAGATATGAATATTTTTTAATGTTCCAATTTTATTCCCTTCTAAAATTCCAAAACAAAAGCTTGGTTATATATTTCGTCCATATATGAGATCATGCCACTTGATAAAATATGAAAACAAGAATTTGATTTAATGACACTCAATGTAGATAAAGTTCAAGGAGATAATGAGTTCAAATTTATATGGACGACATAATTGAACAAAATTAACTGCAAGTTAATAATTGTAACAACCATTCATGCGGTGACAAAATTGATTCACTCTATAATGTGGCATGCACATGAACATGGGTATATAGTCTGGAGAATAGAATAGTATTTAGAAAAATACGACACGAATAATATTTGGAAAAATGGAATCCAAGCTGGTGAGTTTGCTTGATTGTGGCCACGGGCAGGATGCAGTTTCTCATAGCCTTTCTGGGGCGGAAGGGGTGGATAACCGTGGGTTGCCACCAGTTGTCCCCCTTTAAGAAAAAAGAAAAAGAAAAAAAGATATCAAGTCGTTAAGTGTTAATTTTCGTATTCTTTCTTGTACTTAACAACGGCGGGCAGCAACCATTTAGTACTACGGTCTAGTGGTATTCCTCTTTACTTGTAAGTGACAGGTCTTAGGTTCGATTCTCACCAAAGGCGAATTTGAAATACATTATTGCTAACTCATTATGAGGTTTAACCCATTCACCTACGCACTCGCCCCCTTAATACAGATAATATCGTTTGTTATTAAAAAAACAAAAAAATAAAAAAATAAAACAACAACAACAACGTCGGGCAGCAAATGTTGTTGCTGCTTATATGAACTTGCCGAATTTTCTTTGCACGCTAACGGTTAATGTCTTTTGGGTGTAGGGGGAGCCGGCATGGCCTCCAAACTGTTGATGTATATAATGAAAAGCACTAATTGAGAAACTAATGGAGATCTCGATTAGTTAGTTTTTTCATTAATTCTCCATTAACTTTATTTGTTTGATAAACTTCTATCATTTCTAAATTTAATTGGAATATTTAGATAAAAAAAAATAAAAAAAATAAAAACCCTCTTAGATTAGGGTTCTGTCCAGAAGGTTGGAAAGTGCCTTTCAGAAGGGCAACGTTAATGTGACCACAGGGAGGGCACATCGCCCCTTATCTTGTAAAGCCCTACATAATCCCACAAGGGATTGGTTCCTCATCATCTATAACCGATTTTTTAAGGGACAAAAAAGCTAATTATCTTTTGGTATAATTTGTTGGAAAATATTAGTATTTGGGTTTTGCTTGTTAGTTTATGATTTGGGCTTAGCCCATCCGAGTTAGGGTTTCTTAGGTTTAGTTCTCTATAAATATAGCTTGTAATTTAGTTTAAGAAATAAGCTAGTCACAATGTAGCCTATTAGGGTTTTGTAGTCGTTCCGGCATTCTCGTTTGTTTAATAATATTCTTATTATTTTGTAATCTTGTTCGTTCCGCACTCTGATATTCAACTTAGTTTATATCTGATACATTGGGAAACCTCTATCTCCCTCTTTTAGAAGGACAGTTCACACCGCCAAGAGCTAGCTAATATATCTAAACCACGACTCCACTCCCTTGATCCAAAAAAAAAAAAAAAAAAAAAAAACTCCACTTCAAGGACTTTGAGATGAAGCAACAGACAGGGCAACCTGGCCTTACAAATTCAGGACCACCCAATGGAACATTTCGTTTTTCCTTTTTGATGTGAACTAATGTTCTCTTGTTAGAATTCTCGCGAAATAACTTTAACTGGAAATTTAAAATACAGTTACATTAGCACTATAAGAAAATCTAGCAAAGATCCTTGACATTACTCAAACAAAATGAGGTGGGTAAAATTTGCTACATAATGTCTCCATAGCCAGATAAATTTTGCCCCCTGTAGTCATTGATATGCCTTTTACACATCTCATTTTGGGCAACTACTGTCAGTTATTATTTGACGCAATATGACAAAGAAAAGATTAAATATATTTTTTTATACAAAGATATTCTTACACTAAGGGGTGTGGGGATAAATTTGTATCGAACTCGCCATCTACGAGTTCCGAACATAAGACCTCTTAATACAAGTGAAGATGTATACCACCGCACTACTAAGTGGCTAGACAACAGTAATCTTAAAGAATAAGAACACTAAAATTCACTAGAAATATGAGAAACCACAAAGTTTAATATTGAATGATTGATAAAATAAATAAATCTAACACCAAAGCATCCCATCCAGTAAAAAAACTACTTGCGCAACTAAACCTTAGGCAACGAAGCAATTTTGCCGCTCAAGTGACGTTTGCACGACAAAGTTAGGCTATTGTCATGCGAAATCGTCACGGCAAAAAAAAAATTGAAAACTTAGGCGATGAGGAACTTCGTCACGTAAAACGACTTTGCACAACGAACTGGATATTTTTTTTTGCGCAATGTCTGGGAAAAAATGCAGTAAAATGAAGATTCGGCACCAATTTATTGCGCGACAAACTTTTTCTTGTGCAAGAGAGCCTTTCGTCACGCAAAGTGTAATGATCGGTGTGGTTGGTGAGACATTTAAGCAAAAAAGTGAATACATACATTGCCCGACAAATACTCCGTCGCACACAGGTGTCACGTGATTCATTAAAAACCCAGATCCACTCCCTTCTCCTCATTCATGTCTTCCTCATCTTTTTTCCCCAAACCCCTTGTTTTCTTCTCCCCCAAACTTCAAAACTTTCTATCCTCCAAACTCTAAAACTCCTCTCCCCCATATCCCAATTCTTGTTTCCTTATTTAGTTACTTTCTTCGGCGACCATCTTCAATTTCCAAAGTAAGGACTTTATATATCCAAATAAAGAACAAATTTATTTCGGTAATTAATTTTAATTTTTGTATTGTGTCTCATAAGTTGTGAGTTTTCAAATATTTGGAAATTATAATATGTTGTAGATGTCTGATTTCGTTGCTGCTCCAACTAAACATGCATATGTGGGAGAAGGATCTCGGACATGTAATACCCAATTTTGTATGAATTTTATGGTTGTGTTTTGCTGAAAAATTTATTGCATTATTATAGTCAAAGTTGATGAATGTACTTAGTTTGCTTTCGAAAAATTTTGTTTTTTCCATAGACAAACATAAAAAAAGAATGTCTCGCTAGACCAGAGAACTGATGAATAGTGGACAGAGGTGCCTCAAGTATAACATGTAGCTTAAGAAAGTTGAGATAGAGATGCAATATATGCTTGTGCATGACATTAGGGGCATTATTCCAGGACAAATGTCCTACAGAGCGGTCGTCCTGGAAAAAAGTGCTCGACGAAATGAAGAAGTCTTTGCTGAAAGAGATATTAGTAAGTGTAAATTAGTCATTTAATAATTAATTTGATACGAAATATATTATAATTATTACTATTTTATGCATAACAGGTTGATTTTATTATTGATGAAACTGACTTTCAGCTGATGAATTACCTCGATGACATATTGACACACCTCAACACCAATAACACAAGTTACGAGGCCGTGATGTACTGGCCGACACTAAATTGACCATATGACGCAATCCGGAGATGATGTCACAAGTCAACTTAATGGCGAAGCCATAGCAAGATATTTATGATGTGTAAGAATTTGAACCAAAGATGTACATTAATATAATATATCCAAAGCTGCAACAAAGTACTTATCATCTCCCCACTTGGGGACACAAATTATCTCGGGTTCAACCCCGTTATTAATCACATCAGAACAACTAGAAGTTTCACACAACAGTAAACACAACAGAATGCAGTATTATGCATAATCAAAAGTACAATCATGCAAATATTATTACAAATAAGATAAAACTGCAGTAAATGAGGCATCACCCAAAGTCCTCACTACCAAGCCCATCCATCCCCACTGATGTTCTCTTTAGTCTCGTTACGTCCTGAAGAGGTCGATAAAACAATCAAGTCAAGTCTAGAAATCATACATTGTGTCAATCAATCATGCTAGCATCCACTAACATAAGTATAGCAAGTAGGAAATATACCAGCATCAACTAGTTAATCTCAATACCGGTAATCATCAACCCAAGCGTCCACTAGGATAAATATAACCTGTAAATAAATCTATGGCCAAAGATAGCTATACAAAATATCACATGATGACCATGAGGTAAAAATATATCACTAACGATCTAAAGATATTATCTAATATCATCACAAGTCTCGTCAAAGACTAACATATTAATATGTGTCCACATATTAAGCATACAAAAGTGTATATATATCAGTGTTTTAAAAGGCTCGCCTCAGGACGCGCCTAGGTGACCTTGGATAAGGGCTCCAACATTTTCACCTTTGTTTTGTGGGAGTGGGCGAAATACTCACCTAGGCTTCTTGGGGCGCGCCTGAGGCGTCGATTAAGCGTCCATTTTTTCTTTTTTAAGTTGCAAACTCTGGAAACTTTTGAGTTGCTAAGCTGTTTTGAGTTGCAGGCCATGAAAAATAGTGAAGGAGAAAAGAAGATGAAGACGACGACTAGGATTATTAGGCTGAGTTGTGTTTTTAACCTATTTTTTTTCTTTTTAATGCTTAAACTCACCCCATGTGACCACCCGTCCCTAATTTTCCTATGTAAATTCTCCTCGATTATGTGAAATGACTATTATGCCCTTATCGGCAAGTGACGTGGATGCATTTATATCATTTTACTTCGTTCTCACTTTCGTATTTAAATTACACACGTCGTTACGGGTACACGTGCATTTCTTTTAACAGTGTGAAATCACTGTTTCGGATAGATATTGATTTCACTTTTCAGTAGAAAATCTAAAACCCTATCCCTAGTTTCTTTAAAACCTACCCGTGCACCCTTCCCCATTTTTTCACTTACACACCAATCCCATCCATTTCCCATTTTGCAACACCCAATCAGAAAATCCTAAAAGATCTCATTTCTCTCTCTTCCTTCTCTCTCTCTCTCTCTCTCTCTCTCTCTCTCTCTCTCTCTCTCTCTCCCATATACTCTCTCTCTCTGCAACCTCCATAAACGACCACCAAACCTCACAGATCGAACCCAAAAACTACACCATTGTACTCCCATCATCCTCACGAACACAACCATGTTCTTGAAACCCAGAATGGACGAGTTTTCAACGTCGAACTCGTGAGGTCCGAACTCAATGAGTTTGAGTACATCTATTTTCAGGCCGAGTTAAGGAGTTTTGAAGGTCGAGGAAGCCTTCCCACAACTCCTCGAGGCCTCTAGGACATTTTTCAGGAAGCTTTGACGTGAAACGACCGAGTTTTGACGAGTTCACTTTTTGGACCCCAAACAGGTATAACGCGATTCTACTCTTCATGAGCTTCAAATCCATATAAAGTACGTCAAAAATGGTTGAGAAATGAAGGAGAATAGTGAATTAAATTTTTTTCCAGAAAACCGATGAAAATCGAGTTGCAGACGGCGACGACGGCGAGGCTCGCCGGAGAAGGTGACGGAATATTCCGTCAGAGTTAATGGAATATTCCTGGCGGCAACGGCATAGGGTCGCGTGCGGTGTCCAAAAATTATTTTAAAAATTTAGGGATGTTCGTGACGTCAAGTAGATTGATTTCATGTATTTAAACTCTAGGTTTGAGCAAACTATGGGGTTTTATTTAGGCTTCCGTATATGTGCTTTAATTAATTATTTTTAGTTATTTCACATATATGGGAAACGTATCCTGAGGACGTACCAGGCCAGGCTAGGCTCGGGGGCTATGACCCAGCGACGTACTTGTGAGTAGGCAGTTTGTTTTTATACCTATATATAATTATAGTTTTCATGAATGCATATTTACTTCATTTTATGCTTATATTGGCAAGTATCTTTATTGTGATATTAAATGTGATAAATGGTGTTGTATGATTGGGATATTACTTTCATGACATTCATACATATTTGTACATGCTCATCTTGCTGTACCCGGGTGTTAGTACTCTGCCCAGGGCCAGGGCCAGTCCCTCACTATATGTTCACATCCGCACCATTCGCTCGTCTTGGATCCAAGTTAGGTGCCAGTCCTGTGGGTAGATTGCATTAGGCTATCAGACTTGTATGTGACCGTGCTTCTGCACCAGTCTTCGCGTGATCGTAGTACTAGAGCGTATTGATTACACCCAGTCTTGTCGGGTAGAGTTGCTTTAGGCAATTCCGACTCATGTGCTAGCTTAGATGATGGGCAAACTGTTTATAATTGATTATCACATGATTATATTACTGTGGCATTTAGCATATCACATGATTATATTGTTGTGGCATTTAGCATATCACATGATGGCATATTGCAGGTTATATTACTGTTATACATAATTGCCTACATACTTACGTATTATATTTGAAGAAACTATACTTGTTTTTACGGCGAGGGGTTAGTATATTCGAAAATAGAGTTTTCTTATAAGCATTGTATTGCTGACCCACTCAACCTTGTTTTTTCGCCCCTCCAGGACCTAGATAGTTGTACTCTTTGTGGCACTCGAGGAATTTCGGCAGTTCTGACATTCTCCTCTGTATTAGACGTACAAACTTATGACTATTATGTAATAAGTGTACTTTAGTACTTGACCACTCTATTGTAGTCTTACTGTCTTTAAGCTCTGATTATTTGTAGTGGGCTATCCCCGCGATTGTGCACTCTATCACTGTTTAGTATATTAGTCCAATTTAGTTTTAGTTTTAAATTTACTCACTTTTTACGTCACATGTTGATGCAAGGTGATCGGATGTGTGTGCCGAATGTTGAGGAACTAAAGAGAGACATATTGGATGAAGCACGTATTTCTGCTTATGCGATGCATCTCGGGAGTACCAAGATGTATCATACCATCCGACACTTCTACTATTGACCAGGCATGAAAAGAGATATTGCAGAGTACGTCAGTCGTTGTGCAATTTGTCAGCAGGTTAAGGTGGAAAGTAAAAAGCCTTTTGGATTGTCATAACCACTACCGATACCCTAGTGGAAATGGGAAGATGTTACGATGGATTTCGTGTACAAATTGCCTCGTACACGAAATGGTTACGATGATATCTGGATAGTAGTTGATCGACTTACTAAGTTAGCACACTTCATACCTGTTCGTGAGAATTACTCGTTGAGTCAGTTAGCCGAACGGTTTATCTCTGAAGTGGTTAAGTACCATGAAGTTCTAGTTAGTATCATTTCTGACCGGGATCTCGGATTTACTTCAAAGTTCTGGGTAGCTTTTTAGGAAGCTTTGGGATCGAGATTACTCTACAGCACAGCCTATCATCCTCAAACCGATAGGCAGTCAAAGAAAACTATGTTAAGATCGTCGGTTCTACAGTTTGGAGACGTTTGGCCTAAGCGTTTACCGTTGGTAGAGTTCGCCTACAACAACAGCTTCCATTCTAGCATTCGTATGGCACCATTTGAAGCATTGTATGGGAAACCATGTCGTACACCACTATGTTGGTCCGAAGTTGGTGAACGAGTCTTGGTGGGCCCTGAGATCATGGATGAGACGATACAGAACATTCCGGTGATAAAGGCTAACCTGAAGGCGGCCCAGGATCGACAGAAGAGTATCGCACACAGACATTCCACTGACAGAGTTTATGAGGTTGGTGATTGGGTATTCTTGAAATTATCACCATGGAAAGGCGTTGTGCATAATGTGTTTCACGTGTCGATGCTACGGAGATACGTTTCTGATCCATCTCATGTGATCCCTCCGCAGCCATTGGAGATCAATCCAGATTTGACTTATGATGAGGTTCCAGTGACTATTATTGATTGGAAGGATAAGGTTCTTAGGAATAAGACGGTACAGATGGTGAAGGTCTTGTGGAGGAACCACTCAGTTGAGGATGCTACTTGGGAGACTGAAGAGCACATGAGGGATATGTACCCACGTTTGTTCTACTGTTTTGATTTGTAGTCAGTATTGAAATTTCGAGGACAAAATTTTTATAAGGGGGGTAGATTGTGACGGCTCATCCCTAATTTTCCTATGTAAATTCTCCTCGATTATGTGAAATGACTATTATTCCCTTATTGGCAAGTGACGTGGATGCGTTTATATCATTTTACTTCGTTCTCACTTTCGTATTTAAATTACACACGTCGTTACGGGTACACGTGCATTTTTTTAACAATGTGAAATAACTATTTCGAATAGATATTGATTTCACTTTTCAGTAGAAAATCTAAAACCCTATCCCTAGTTTCTTTAAAACCTACCCATGCACCCTTCCCTATTTCTTCACTTACACACAATCCCATCCCTTTCCCATTTTGCAGCACCCAATCAGAAAATCCTAAAAGGTCTCATTTCTCTCTCTTCCTTCTCTCACTCTCTCTCTCTCTCCCTTATACTCTCTTTCTCTGCAACCTCCATAAACGACCACCAAACCTCACAGATCGAACCCAAAAACTACACCATTGTACTCCCCTCATCCTCACGAACACAACCGTGTTCTTGAAACCCGGAATGGACGATTTTTCAAAGTCGAACTCGTGAGGTCCGAACTCAATGAGTTTGAGTTCATCAATTTTCAGGCCAAGTTAAGGAGTTTTGGAGGTCGAGGAAGCCTTCCCATAACTCCTCGAGGCCTTTAGGACATTTTTCAGGAAGCTTGGGCGTGAAACGACCGAGTTTCGAAGAGTTCACTTTTGGCCGGAACTTTCGAGGCATTTTCCGGCCACCTCCGTCCACTTTTTGGACCCCAAACAGGTATAACGCGATTCTACTCTTCATGAGCTTCAAATCCATATCAAGTACGTCAAAAATGATTGAGGAATGAAGGAGAATAGTGAATTTGAAAATATTCCAGAAAACCGGCGAAAATCGAGTTGCAGACGGCAGCGCTGACGGCAGTGGACGGCGGCGACGATGAGGCTCACCTGAAAAGGTGACGAAATATTCCATCAGAGTTGACGGAATATTCCTGACGGTGTCAGGTAATGCCGTTAAACTCTGTTGTCTTTTAACAGAATACTCCACGAAATATTCCTAACGGCCGTTAGGCCTCAGTTAGCGTTTGGTCGCGCGTGGGGTGCGTCTGGCCATGCACTTGCCGGCGCGTGCGGTGTCCAAAAATTATTTTAAAAATTTTGGGATGTTCGTGACGTCGAGTAAATCGATTTCATGTATTTAAACCCTAGGTTTGAGCAAGCTATGAGGGTTTTATTTAGGTTTCCGTATATGTGCTTTAATTAATTATATTTTAGTTATTTCACATATAGGGGAAACGTATCCCAAGGACGTACGAGGGCAGGCTAGGCTCGGGGGCTACGACCCATCGACGTACTTGTGAGTGGGTAGTTTGTCTTTATACCTATATATAATTATAGTTTTCATGAATGCGTATTTACTTCATTTTACGCTTATATTGGCAAGTATCTTTATTGTGATATTAAATGTCATAAATGCTGCTGTATGGTTAGGATATTACTGTCATGACATTCATACATATATGTTCACATCCTGTGTTAATACTCCGCCCAGGGCCAAGTCCAGTCCTTCACGTATATGTTCACATCCGGACCATTTGCTCGCCTTGGATCCAAGTTAGGTGCCAGTCCTGTCAGGGTAGATTGCATTAGGCAATCTGACTTGTATGTGATCGTGCTTCTGCACCAGTCTTCGTGTGATAGTAGTACTAGAGCGTATTGATTACACCCAGTCTTGTCGGGTAGAGTTGCTTTAGGCAATTCCGACTCATGTGCTAGCTTAGATGGTGAGCAAACTGCTTATAATTGATTATCACATGATTATATTACTGTGGCATTTAGCATATCACATGATTATATTACTGTGGCATTTAGCATATCACATGATGGCATATTGCAGGTTATATTACTGTTATACATAATTGCCTACATACTTACGTATTATATTTGAAGACCCACTTAACCTTGTTTTTTTGTGACAGCCCGTCCCTGATTTTACAATTTTATAAATTTTTAATAAGTGATTTTACAAAAATGCCCTGAGCGGTGAGGGTATTGACTTTTATTGAGCAGCATTTAGGGAGCTGTTTGAATTATTCCTTTAGCGTATTCCGGAAGTACTTGACATTACGGACTCGTAGAAGCAAGCAAAAGAGGATTTGGGGTTACGGATAAAGTTTTACGGAACTATAAACCCGAGAAGTAATTTTATTTAGTCATTATTATTATATATTTATATATATTTTTATATTGTTTATTTTATCTTTTAGTTTTTTTTTTATGTTGTGAAAAGAAGAAGAGAGGGGGACGGATTGGGCAAAGCTGCCCAACCAGAAGAAGAAAGAAGAAGCTTCGGGAGAGATAAGAGAGAAAGGCTGGACAAATGGGGAGATGAGAGAAGAGTAATTGACCAACCAGAGAAGGGGAAAGGAGGGAAAGGAGGAAGGAGAGGAAGGAGAGGAAGGATGGGATCGGCCAGATTTCACCTATTTTCAGGTGAAATTCATCCAACCATCCTTTGAAATCATCACTATACTTCTTCTCTTTCATTTTTCATCTAAGATTCAAAGGAAATAAGGACATTTTCAAAGAGTTTTGGCGACGGGGACCCGGCGGTCCATGGTGGCGATCCACCATTTTTCGAAGGTGTTTTCTCTGATCACAACTACCAAAACACTTCCCTAGAACCCAGAAACAAAGCCCAAACATTGGTTGGAGCATCAAAGTTGTTATGGAGGTCGAATTGAACACACCCATTTTTAGGGTGCCGCACGGTTTTGGTGGAATTGGAGCCTTTCAAGGTTAAATTGGACTTGGCCGTAGGTATAAAGTTTGCTCTACTCTTTGAGATCTTCATTTCTGTATTTTTTGAGAATTTTTAAAAATAGTTGAGTTTTCCGGCGAGTCGGGGCGGCGCGTGGCCAGTGGGCCGCCAAAGTCATTTTTAGACTGTGTTTAACGTCCTAGGTTCAGTTTTGATGATTGATTGACGTAGGTTGATTATTTGAACTTAATTTCATTACGTTACGTGGTTAGGTGAAAATATGAATCTACAATCCGACCGTTGGATCGTCACCAAACTTTGGTATGTTGTAGTACATAATATGTGAAGAATGTAGGAACTTACGGATCGGGAATCCATGTACAGATCTTCCTGAATTGGATTTGGAAGTTCATAAAATAAAATGTTAACCGCCACTTGGTTTTTCGCAATTGGCGGAGATCCCACCGTTGGATCGTAACGAAATTTTAGTATGTTATTCTAAAAGCATAAAGTGCATCTTGGGAAATTACAGATCGGAGATCGGTATTACGGATCTTCCGAATTGTGTATGCAGGGATGTGGACCCTACAGTCGATCTTTGATCGACGGTTGACTTTTGATTAAGGGTCTCAAATGATTCTAGAATATCCTTGAGGATATATTTTATGTGATTTACGTATTCTATGGTTAAGAGTTCTAAGTTGTAGTTTGATAATTGTTTTAGGCGCCGATCGTTTTGGGACGCCTCGATGATTGTGTTAGGAAGTCGTAGCGTGAACTCCAGGTTAGTGGGCATTTTGGTTTTCTATATATGTGTATATGTCTTGTGTTTTCCTAGAAAACGTATTCAAATGGTTTTATACCTTGAAGTGTCATGCCATATGCTTATCACTTAGAATATGTATTGAAATACTATGTTACATGTGTATAAGTTAGATTATGCATTTATTAGTTGCATATATCATGGTTGACGTTGCGGACGCTCAGGTAAGTTCAGGTAAGGTTATTTTTGGTTATTGGTAAATTACATGGTTATGGTTATAATGAGAGGCTTTGAGAGCTCATTAACCTGCACCCCGGAATTAGTGCTCCCGCCCGTGGTCAGGGCACAGGCCTTCACGTGATATTCACCTCCCGCACCACACGCTCATCTTGGATCCAAGTTAGGTGCACAGTCCTGTCGTATAGACCACTTTCAGTGGGTTCGACTCGTAGGTGACCCGCGATCATTCGCACAGTCTTCACGTGATTGTAGCACTAGAGCATATTGTTTTACACCCAGTCCTGTTGTATAGACCACTTTCAGTGGGTTCGAGTCGTGTGCATGCATGATTTATGAGCTAGAGTTTAGTTGATGTATTGCAATTATTATTGCATTTAGATTACTTACCTGGTGATTTGATTGATGTGGCACGGCATATTCATGTTTTGTTTACGTATTTTGATGATGATGTTATCAGTTGAGATTTAGTAGATGTATATACTATTTTCTGGGAAACTATACAAGTTTTACAGCTAGGGGTTATAACCTTTGAGAAAAAAGAAATGTTTTCGAAAATCTTTATTTTCGCCCACTCACATTTTTTGTTTTGCGCCCCTCCAGGTATTAGTAGCTGAGTTTTCACATCGACGAGCAGCCGTGGCAAACCTGGGTGTAGTTGATACTCTTGATGGTATAATTCACACCCTATCTTACTGCACTAATCTTATGCTCTGCCAACGCATGTGAATTGGGTTCATACCCCCTCACAGTGCACTCTGATATGTATAGACACATTTAGGTTTAAATTTATTCACATTTTTACACATCATCACACTTTATGGCTTCGTCACCTTCCAGGAGTCGGCCAACATGGCTCGATTCGGAGTCCTAGTGGACATTCCGGATCAGGGTGTGTCATTTTTCGCCGCTCCAGGATGTAGATAGTTGTACTCTTTGTGGCACTCGAGGAATTTCAGCAGTTCTGACATTCTCCTATGTATTAGACGTACGAAATTATCACTATTATGTAATAAGTGTACTTTAGTACTTGACTACTCTATTGTAGTCTTACTGTCTTTAAGCTCTGATTATTTGTAGTGGGCTATCCCCACGATTGTGCACTCTATCACTGTTTAGTATATTAGTCCTATTTAGTTTTAGTTTTAAATTTACTCACTTTTTACATCACATATCCTTATGGTTACGTCACCTCTCGGTGATGGCCAGCATGCTTCGACCCTTCCAGGTCGGGGTGTGTCACCCCACCTTGCTACATTTATTAACCCATTATCTTCACTTTTTAATTTTTTTAGTTTTTTTTAGCTAACCTCACTTTAATGACATTTATTACCCCACTATCTCCTTTATCTTCACTTTTTATTTCTAATATTTATTTTCCTCATATACTTGATATATATTAGATAAGCATTTTTTGTTTTTGTTTTTATTATTTTCCTGAATATTCTCATGATTGGCCGCAGAAAAAAAAAATCTTTTTATTAGTATTATTTTGTTAATATTATATAATACTTTTTTTAAAAAGTCGTTATCTTTATCCTTATTTTTCTTTTTTTTTTAAGACTACCTATCACACCCAAATATTACCTTGAACTCTCATATACACACGCACACACGCACACACACACACACGCGCACACACACATACATATACATACATATATTTATATATATATATTAAAAAATTATGTAGCCTCATGCCTCAAGGTTTTCGCTATATATATATAACAAAAAAACGTTTTAGTTTTTTTAAGAGGTCCACTCACAGGTAAGCAAAGCATCCCTCGCAAATAGACTCCTTGTTGAATCCTTCTGATTCTCAATCAATCCTGTGAATATCAATATAAGCTAAGATAAGCTTAAAACATCAATTAAATGGAACATTGTCCAATTCACCCATTTAGGCTTCGAATTTGCACAAACTAGGGCACTACGTGATTCAAAATACCGAAAAACCAAGGGTTAGCTCTATCATGCGTCGTCGCAGTGCCATCACGCATCGTAGTCCTCGCCGTCGTGATTCAGTGAGCAGACGTCACACTCGCCGTCGCTGGTGCCTCGCGCCAGTGCGGTGAGAATTAAATCAAGTTAACAGAATATACCTCTTTCGTCACGAGATTCCGTTAAAGTTAAAAGAATCTCAGCCTCTGCCGTTAGAACTAATGGAGCCCATCGCAAGTCACCGTCGCCGGTCGCCGGAGTTTCGCCGGAATAGGCAAATTTATGCCCAGAGTATGATTTAGGGCTCCTCAAGCTCGATTTCATCGGTACAAAGCTAAAACTTAGCCAATTCAGTCTTAAATATTACTAGGAAGTCACCTAGGGTATTTTTAGGATGGGAAGGGTTAAATCTGCCTCGGATGCAATGGCTTGAGCTTAATGCAACTCACCGGATTCTAGAAATGGGAAGAAACAAGATGCATGCATGTCAATCTTGATGATCCTCAACCAAAAACCCACATGCAACAAGTTAGATTAATACCTTGGTTCGATTCAAGAAGCGTCCGTGCACCTATAGCCATGAACTCGCAAGAGTTCGTCCGTTTACACTCGTCGAAAACTAGGAATCGAAGCATACACATGCATGCATAGGGTTAGAGCTCGAATCTGAGTTCATCACTTCCTTTGATGTTTGTTTTGTTGTTTTACAGCTAAGAAAAATATCCAGGGACCATGCCGATAGCTGAAGAAGGGACAAGTCACCCTGGTGACAAACGATCGTATCACGATAGGATACGATGAAAGGCATATGGCTGCACCTACGTCAGAGTAGCATAGTGCATTAGTCCACAATGTGGGACACGTCGTTCGGACCGAGTGCCCTATGCTGTGGAAATCGTGGCACGAAGTTTTGGCGGAGACGAAGACCTAGGTCCGCAGCTATTTATCGGTAAGTTCCTAACTTTGTTTTATTCAATTATATATAAAGTTCATATTTTTATATTAAATATTTTTTCCTTTTTAAACTTTTAATTCTAATTTATTTATTTTTATTATTTGAATTTAATGCTCGGTAAATTGTACACAAACTACAATTTTGATGACATAAACGAGTCGATGGACAGCTACCTGGACAGGCTATTTTATGAGCGATACAAGCAGTGGAAGAGTGAATTCCACAAACATTTTGAGTTGTTTGATGATTCGGAGGTCACTCTAGAGGAGGGTTGCCCATTGGAGTTGGAGGATCGGTTGGACGAGCGGGCGGGCTTTGCGACCATTTTTAGGGGTCTGCCTATGTGGTACATATTTAAATATGTATTACTTATTTAATTTTAATTTTAAAAAAAAAATTATTTCTACCTTGGGTTATGCGTTTGTTTCATTTTCTTTAATTATTACACTAATACATTTATTTTATGTTAACAGAAGAAAGCGAAGGTGAACAAGGTCAACCAGGAGAAGAAAACTTTTCTCCACCATTCTGGTTCGAGACCCTTCTCCTATAGGATGGAGGTGCGACGACAGGTAGTAAGTGTTTAATATTCCCACTTTCAATTTCTTACAAATATTCATTTTATTTTCCGCACTAACATTGTTTTTATGTATTTTTTTTTGTTTTAGGGGGTTCTAAATTCCCCAAGATAGACGTCTTTAAGGATGTTTATGTTCGTCCTGGGGATGAGCTCGTCGAGCAGCTGCACGTAAGTATAACTTCATTTTAAATTACTATTTTACGCTTCCAAATATTACAAAATTTAATTTAATATTAATTTTTACTAATCCACTTCGTGTCTTATTATCATAGGCAATGATGGTGAAAATGAGCCATACCATGCTTCTGGAGTCTGCCTTCCAGTTTCCCTCGAACATTCCTATCGAGTCTGTGGCTCCACCCGAAGATATAGGGTTTCAGATCTTGACTGAGACCTTGGATGAGACTCTTGGGCGGAGGCTGGGGAAGTATTGTCGGGGGATGGGGCAGGCTCGTTAGCACGCTACTGGGGCCTCATCATCATCGCAACCATAGGGTCCCGATGTCACTGAACTTACACATGAGGTGGCCGACCTAAGGAGTAAGCTCGCATTGATCGTTGAGGCCTTAAGCTCCAATGACGTCTATCTCCCACCCGGTGTAGCTAGCCCATCCACCTCCAAGCCACAACACCTGTCGACCTCCGAGCTCGTCCACCAACCCGACCGGCATCCTCCCCAGCACACCGACTTGCTGCCCGACTCGCAGCCCATCCAGCAGCTGACTTCCAGACCGACTTCCAACCCGACATGTAGACAACCCCATAGACGACCCCATTTAATGACCAAATAGATTACAGGTTTCTTCTTTCTTAGTTTCAAACTTTTTACTTGTACGTACATTTTTCTTTGATATATAAATGTTATTTTTTTCCTCCATTCATTATAGTTGCAATTTAGATAAAAAAAAATTAATAATTATTATTTAAATAAATTATGTAATCAGAACAAAAAAAAAAAAAAAAATTGCCAACAAAAATAAATTAATTAAAAATTTACCCTTGCCGACTAACTGTTCGTCGCACAAAGTAATAACGACAATTTCTTAATTTTTTTAATGTTAAAATTAATAAAAAATTGACCATTCGCGAAAAACATTTTGTCGAGCAAAGTTTATGTCAACTAAAGTCCAATGTCACATGTTAGTTGCGCAAACTTATTGGCCACGAATATCAAGCGTCCCATTTACTGTATCGTGTCGAAATCACTTTGTTGCGTAAACTTATGCCCGACAATGTTGGTTTGTTACCTTAAGTTTTGTGCAACGATGAACGTGTCGTCACACAACTTCATTATGGTGCAATGAAGGAATTGTTTTTGCCAACAAGATCCTCTCCAGATACTCTTTGTGAGGATCTTAAGGATCTGTGAATCGCATCCGTTAATCGTACACCGTGCGATCAGTTTTTGTCAGGTACTATTTGTTTTATTTTAAATAAATAAATTTAATATGATTTTTGACTGCACAATGTACAATGGACAAACACGATTGACGGATCTTTGGGAACCTCACAAAGAGGATCTAGCGAAGATCCGGATCTTGCGAAGATGATCTTGTTTTTGTCATGCAAAGTCTATTTTCACGACCTTTGCGCGACGAATTTGCCATTGCTTAAACTCTAGTGTGATGTTTTTGTCATGCAAAGTCTATTTTCACGACCTTTGGCGACGAATTTGTCATTGCTTAAACTCTAGTGTGATGCTATTAAGCTTTACGCGACGAGTTTTCGTTTGTGAAAAAGTGTCAAGTGTAGTAGTATATTAAAATCACGTTAGCTTTATCATGGTACGTGGCAAGCCGCACATATTTCCTTGAATCGCATAGTCATCCAATTTCGCATCGAGCATGCTAAAAAGTGTATAGTCACAACTATTTATTTGTGACCAATATACACTAGAATCCAAGACTAGGAAAAGCATGCGTCTTTATTTAATCTATGCATATTAGTGTTCACAACATGTACACATTGACTATTGGTTGCTTATGCTGACAAAGATTTAGACCAAACAGTGATCTCTGGTTTGATCGAACACCCCCGCGCTGGCTACTCACTCATTTGTACCCTATGTGATCAGACACTAGCGAACTCGGACACCCTTTCGTCGGGCACTCATGAGCTTAGACACCCATAATCTTGGACACCCTTAAGCTCGAACCCCAAATCTTTGACCCAACTTGTGGACCCCACTCAAAGATCTTACATGTGGCCCTGACTCAAAGACTTTTCGTTGCCTAAATCCCGGTAACGGCACCATAAACTTGTTGCGAAAGTTAGATTAACCGAAATTAATTCAATTAAGTTTCAAATTTTAATGCTCGTAACTGTACTAATCGTAGTATAATATAGTAGGCAAACGCATTACCGTTCCAACTAAGATTGATATAATTCCAATTATCTAACCTAATTAAATTGCACTTTAATTAAAATAGTACGATTGATGATTTGAGATAGAATTTTAAAATTGTGATTGTAAACACAAAATAAATGAGCTTAAATAAGTGAGACAACAAGAAAGAAAACAAATTATAATTTGAATGCGAAGGATACTAGAGGGTCTAATTCACTATAACCAATTCAATTCAATTCCAACAGTTAATATATTATTAATGAATAAACATCCAATTTGATGGTCTAGTTCCTCTAATTCATATATTATCCATGACATCTTGATTACTATGTATACTCCTGTGTGCTAACAATCTATGACATCTAGATTACTAAACACATACGAATTCATTAATGATTGGAGAACTAACTAAGAGACTGCTTGAAACCTAGTGTATGACATCTACATCAAGGAATTCATGGTATCATTTGCACGACGCTAAAACTAAATTAGCAACACGACATTTGTGATAATTCGCAACAAATACACTCAATTCAAGCCAAAGTGATGACCAGTCACCAAGATTAAAATTAAGCTTATAAGCACAGCAAAATGATACTCAAAGTAAATGAAATTTCAGAAATAATTAAACTGAGAAATTAAGCAATCATGGTTAGCTCTAGCGAAAAGAAATTAGTTCCGAAACATAGATAAAAATAACACCGAATCCATAATTTAGAAAACCTTGAAAAACTCCTTTGCTTGCAGCTGCGACTTGGCTTGTTGTCCTGTTTCTTTTTTTCCTCCGCTTGTTGTCTTATTTCCCATTTTTCTTTCTTCCCTCTTCTTTTACTTCTTCGACAATGAGCAGGCCCAATTGACAAGAAAATTTTGAATAGGGCTGAGCTTGCCATTAGACTTTGTGAATGATACTACCGTCAACTCAAAGCTTATCATTTGTTAAATATTAAATTTAATTTCCAATTGAAATTTTCAAAATATTAAAATACTAAAAGTTTCATCCTTTAATTTTGATCAGCTGTCTCTCTTCCTCTGCTGCAATTGTGTAAGTGTTGGCTTGCTCGTGGAAGTAGAAGAGAAAGCAAAGCTTTCATTTCTCTTTTCTATGCAATAAAAGGATAAAGGCAGCCTTGCTGTTGAAGTGGCCACTTGCACAACATTAAATAAAATGATGTATTATTTTGAAAAGAAAAGAAAAAAAACATGTGATCTTAAATATACCAAAAGCACACATTATCAATTTATTTATACAAAATATTGAGAATGAATTATACTTGACCCATTTAATGCAATAATAACCAATGAGATCCAATATTATAAAAAAATTTCATCTCGATAATCTAGCTAGAAAACACAAAATCATGTAATTTCTTTCTTTAATGTCCATTCCAAGATGTTACAAGAATATGTAGTTTTTGGGATAAAATAAGTAGTATAGTTGATGTGGTAGAAACTAACACACAAATTAAACCCTATATATTATGCAATCGTAGTATGAGTAAGTAGGGATCGTTCTAGTCCGGGGATTAGGATGGATGCTAATCAACACAAATTAAACTTACTGAAAACTAAGAATAACTAACATCAAAACAATAAGGGGGGAGATTTTAGACGAATTTTAACTAAAACAAGTAAATTGCAGCAACAAATTAAGTTTGGTACGAAATACAGGTGAAAAGTTAGCTAGAGGATTCTTCTCCACACATGAAACATATGCATACAAATCGATTTCCAGTTATTATTCCTATAAACCATGAATGATAGTGCCCCAAATTAATTGTGAACAACACTAATTAACTCTCAGATTTTCCTAAGTTCATTGAATTGGACTCAACGACGCAACCAAATTATTCTTCTCAAGTTCCCTAACTATGAAAAGCATGATAGAGATACATCTCAAAGATCATTAAGTTCAGTGAAAATCATAAGCATTGACAAAGTATTCGTAACTATGAAAAGCATGATACTCCTGCCAAGAATTTACTTAACACAATCATGACTAGTGACTTTTACTACTTATAAATATAAGTTCATAACGATTAGGTGAAATTCCCTTATATTCTAGCATCAAATCCCTGCATGCAAACTAAGTGTGCACCCTTAATAAACATACAAGAATAGGTTCTCTATAAAACAGATAAGTAAATCACATTCATGTTTTATGAAACAATAACTGGATGTAATCAATTCATATAAAACATATGATCATGGCTTCGAATTCACCTGTAGCTAAAAAGAAATTTAGTTACACATGTTTGTCATAACTAACTAACAATCTAAAATAAACATTAAAACTTAAAACAAAGATAGAAAGAACTCTGAAAACTCCAATGGCAGATTAGCAGATTCAGCACTCTTCTTTGGATGGCAGATGCGGCACTCTCTCTTCTTCTCTTCAAAGCTGCGGCAAGGTTCAATATATAGGGCGGAGGCACGGCCTAATCCTAGGAAGAGAAAGATTAGGTTCTTAGAATTATTTTAGGACTCCGAGAATCAGATATGCATTGTTGAAATGTGATCAGGACTCCTCCTTGCAGCTGGAGATAAGGTAAGGTAAGATAAGGATAGGATAAGATTAGATAAGGTTAGTTAAGATAAGGTTGGATAAGATAAGATTGGATAAGGTTGCCCTTTCTTGTCTAATTCCTTGTCTTCCAAGCCTCAATTTTAATTCCTTCAGATTGTAGCACATTTGTAGCATCATTAAAAACACCAAAAACGTCCATCAATTATGCTTTCCACGCATGCTATCCAATCCAAGTCCAAAACTGCTCCAAATTGCTCAATTTTGCCATTTATTGTCACCTTTACCAATTGGACCTACAATAATACGAAAATAGCTTAAATTACTTCAATAAATGGAAATTAACTAAGTAAATGAAAGGAAATAAGCTAACAAAGTCGCATGAATATGCTTCTATCAAATTCCCCCACACTTAGCTTTTGCTAGTCCCCGAGCAAAACAAAGAACAAAACACAACCTAAACCTTCGAACAATTGCCTCAGGGATCTCCAATTAAACATGACATGTTAAAAATCACTACTCACATAGATTTTAGTCATCCTTACCCTTGAGCTTATACTTAATCGCAGTAACCACTCACTAGCTCGCATTTAATCAATTAAAACAACTTTTTGAATGGAGTAACATGCCTTAGAGAATTCACTCAATTCCTCACCGGATATACTCTCTATTTTCACACAGATTTTCTGACTACACTCCCTATACTAAGTATATGTGAGAAGATTGATGTAAGCATGTAGACTAGCACTCGCATATGTTATAACAAAGAAGGCACTTTCTGGAGTTATTAATGCAAACATGTATATGATCTCATGAATGGAATGCCACTACTTAGAAGCGAGAACCAGGAATTCCATATGCTCATACCAATTTCAAACTCCACATATTGAAACACATAACAATCAAGATAGAAGTCTATGGGTTGTAACGGGGCTAAGGTATTGGCTAACAAAGAATGGTTAAGGATAAACAAAGGTTCTTAAAGTGATAGTAAGCAAAGTAATGAAATCAACACTTAGAATTCAACTTTTGATTGCAGCACCCAACTTTAAACTCAAAAGGGAGATTTGTACAACATTTAGGGTCAAATTCACATTTTTGGACCCTTCTTCAACAACCAACACTTGTGAGCTCATTCTCACTTCTTTTTCACTTTCTTTTCTTCACAACTTTTTTCTTTTTTTTTTTTCGTTTTTTTTCTTTTTTTTTTCTTTCTTTGAAACGCAAAACATACTACTTCACAGATTCGAAAGGGACAAATTCTTCCCCCACACTTATTTTTCTGCAAATCGTAGATCAAAAGGAATTCCCAATAAGTCATGCTTCACTATTCTTTAAGAACAAGGGTAGGGATATTCCTATACTAGGCTAGGTAGGGATAATGCAAGCTAACAAAGAAAATAGGCTAAATACGGCTCAAAGGGGTTAAACCTACAATGCATAAGCAAGGGATAAGGCTTTTTGGCTCTGGTGGTAACTAAAAATTCATCTTGTTATTTGATATGCAACCAATTTTATGCTTTGAATGAAACGGGCACGAGTTCTAGTATTTGGAACTAACATGAAAAGGCATTCTAAGTAGCAACCAAGCAAAGAAATAATGAGATCATGCAACAACTTTAGAAAACAAGAATATCACAGATTAATAACTCTCCAAACAAAGTATAGGCTCAAGTCTCTCAGGGTTGTAGCGTTAGTTTGAGTTCCTTCCTTCAAGCATGTTACAAAAACTGATTTTTTTTCTTTGTGATTACATGTGAATTCGTAAATGACAACTACAACTAAGTATTAACCAAAGAACATATCAAACTTCAACCCATGTTTGTAACTTTCTTTAACAATCATGCAGTTAAAAACCAAATCCTCATCATTGTGTTGGAAGGTACCCTAAGACACAAACAAACAACAAAAATGACCCTTTTTGGTTTTTTAGCTCAAAATTTTTCGATTTTTTTTTTTCAAATTTTTTGTATATGACACACAATAAAATACTTTAAAACAGTGAATAACAATATTAGTAGTGATAGGTGGTGAAATTCGAAGAAAACTCATGAAAAGCAATCTGGTTACCCCCCTACACTTAAACCAAACATTGTCCTCAATGTTTCAAAAATAAACTTAAACAAGAAAGGAATATTAAGATAACTAGCAAACAAGACAATCATGACAATATAAAAATAATAAAGAGAAGGGTGAAAGAGAGCGAATCTGGTTGTAGGAGGTGGAAATTCCATCATTTTTTATTTGAATACATGGGTTGCCTCCTAAGAAGCGCTTGCTTTAACGTCTTCCAGCCGGAGGATACCTCCATTTAAGCTTTACTAGGGCCAATGACATGGAGGGGTACATCCTCCATGACATGCTCCTCAAAACACTCATGCATTGGATCTATGAATGGAAGGGGATAGTGATCCTTCCTGATTGTGGCGTTGAGCTTCCTAAATTCAATGTAAACTCTCCCACCAGCTTGGATTCGATTGGGCACCTACCTAAACCAACAAAGGTAACAACCTGTTAGTTGAAATGGGAACTGGAATTGGAATAGGTGGCTCACCAATGTACTGTGATGAAGACTCAAAAGTAGCAGCATTATCAACAATTTCAGAGATGGTGCTCTCGGCCTTGGGTGCTTTGAGGGCAATGGCTTGTCCCTTGTGATCCACTTCAATTTCCCTCTCAATGGTGGTTCTAAATACATCATTCTTGATATGTGCTGAATGTTCTTGCCCTATATTTTCAATCACATTAATGGCAAAACAAGAATGAACATCATTAGGATACTTAACAAATTCAAAAACATTAAAATTAATCACATCGCCATCAAACTCCATAGTTAACACTCCCTTGGACACATCAATCTTGGTTTGGGCTTTTTTCATGAAAGGTCGTCCATGTAAGATTGGCAATGGTGTAGAGTGGGCTGAATTCTCCATCTCAAGCACATAAAAATCTGCTGGAAAAATCAAATGGTCTACCTGCACCAAAACATCTTCCAAAACACATTTCGGATATGCATTAGATCGATCAGCCAATTGAATAATGACACCATCATTTCTAAGCTCTCCTAGATTCATAGATGCATAAACAGAATATGGCATGACATTAATGGAAGCACCTAAATCTAGCATAGCATGTTCAAACCTTGTATTACCAATAACACAAGGGATAGTGAAACTACCTGGATCTTTGCATTTAGGTGGCATCTTTCTTTGCAAAACTGCAGAGACATTTTCACTTACATGTACCACCTCTATCTCCGGAATCCGTTTCTTTGTTGTACAAAGCTTCTTCAAAAACTTAGCATACTTCGAAACTTGCTTTATTTCATCAAGGAGTGGGATATTGACTTGTACCTTCCTGAAGGTTTCTAAAATTCCTTTTTCATTCTCGTACTTCTTGGATTGCCTAAACCTGCGAGGGAAAGGCACATTTGGTGGAATAGGGTTAGAAGGACTTGAATTTAAACCAACCTTACCTGAACTGGATAGCATAGGGGTCTGAGGAGGCTGCGGCAATGTTTGTTCTTCCCTTGTCGTGGCTTTGTCCACTTCTTCTTCGAGCAGCTGCAGCTTTTCGTCTTATTCTTGGCTTTGTTTGGACGTTTTTGGGTTGGTCCCAATCTCTTTACCACTTCTCAAAGTGATAGCCTTAGCAGTTTCAAAGTCGTCCTTTGGATTGACAACAGTTGGACTAGGAAGTTTGCCTTGTTCTCTAAATTGTCCCATGAATTCTGCCATTTGCCCCATTTGATTCTTCAATTCGCCCATCTCCTTGGCTTGGTTTTGTAAGCCCTGCGTCAAAGAAGTTAGTACTTGAAGAATTTTATCATCATCCATTACAAACCTGAATTTGGTTGGGAAGATTGTGGGTGAGGCTATGGTGGTGCAAATGGCCTTTGATAGAGCCCAGGAGGTGGTTGTCTATATCCGCCTTGTTGTTGAGTCTGTTGAGGTTCCCTCCACTTCATATTTGGATGATCTCTCCAGCTCGGATTGTGGGTGTTGGAAAACGGGTAATTCCCTGGTTGATTTTGGCCTTGATAACCTATGGCATTGGCACTTTCCCATCCCCCATTCTCTATCAATTGAGGACATTGATCAGTGGGGTGTCCTTGCATAGAGCACATGCCACAAGTAGCTGCACTTAGCACTTTGGATCCTTCAACAACCTGTGATGGAAGAACAGAGAGATTAGCCATTTGAGATTGAAGTTCATAAATAGCACTTACCTCATTAACTTGATTCTGCCGTGTAGGTTCTCTTTGTCCAACTCCTTCGTATTGTTGTGCATTCAAGGCTTGATTTGCTATTAAGATCTTTGCAGCAACTGGTGTTTTGTCAACCAAAGCACATCTTGCCGAAGCATCAAGCATTTGTCTCTCAATTGGAAGTAGTGATAGGAGCATATTTATGCGACTTAGTTAGCTTATTTTCTTGCATATACTTAGCTAAATTATGTATATTATAGTAATTTAAGCTATTTTCGTGTGTTTGTAGGTTCAAATGGCAAAAGTAGCAAGAAAATGCATTTTGGAGTGTTTTAAAGCAGTTTTGGGCCAATAATGGATAGCTTACTTATGGAGCAAGGTGGATGGACGAATTTGGAGTTCAAAAGAGGCTAGGAACATGCTACAAATCTGGAGAAACAAATTCAAGACAAAAAAGATAAGGAGACAGCAAGAAACATGGAACATTATCTCAAACATTATCCAAAATCTTATCTTATCTTATCCAAACTACCTTATCTTATCCTAACCTTATCCTAATCCTATCCTACCTTGTTATAGCTACAAAGAAGGACTCCTACTCATATTTAGAACATCTAGAAGCCCTAATTACTCTCCTTAATTCATGCCGCACCTATCCCCTTCTAGAAGCCTAATTTGCCGCATCCTAATTCCTTTTTCCACCTGAATTGGATTGTGTCATCCTTTTCCTGTACAAACTTGTGTTGTGCAATCCTTCCCTTCAAAAATTGTGCCACATCCAGCCCTATAAATACCCACACAAGCCGCACCAATAGAGCAGATTTTCAGAGAGCAAAATTGAGAGAAATTTAGAGAGAATCTCAGAGTGTGCCGCAGCAAGGGAAGGAAGGAGGGGAGAAGCCTTTGTGTCGTGCCTGTGCCCAAGCCCTTTGGAGTGCTGGAGCGTCTTAGGGGTGTCTTCTATCCTTGTTTTAGTTTTACAATTATGTTGATTTCATTGTTAATTCTTACAATCATGTGGAACTAAATTTATTTTAGCTAGGGGCGATTTCAAAGCCATGAACATATATGTGACATGAATTGATTACCTTCAGTTATTATTTCATAAATCTTGAATGCAATTTGCTTAACTGTTTGATTCATAACTTATTCTTGTATGTGGGTTAAGGGTGCACACTTAGTTTGCATGCATGAATTTGATGCTAGAATATAAGGGACTTTCACCTAATTGTTATGAACTTATATTTATAAGTAGTGGAGGTTGCTAGTCACGATCGCGTTAAGTAAAATTCCTGGCAGGAGTATCATGCAGACATAGTTACGAATGCCTTGTCAATGCTTATGATTTTCATAGAACTTGATGATCTTTGATATGTATCTCTATTATGCAGTTCATGTAGGGATCATGATAAGAATAATTTGGTTGTCAGCTTAGAGTCTAATTCAATGAACTTAGGAAAATCTGAAGGTTAATTAGTGCAGTTCACGGTTAATCCGGGGCATTGTCATTCATGGTTTAGATAAATAATAATTGGAAATTGATTTGTGTTGCATATGTGTCATGTGTGGAGAAGGACCCTCTAGCTAAGCCCTTTACCCATTTAATTCACCCAATTTCGTTTAAGTTTTGTTTAGTGCTTTTAAATATGTTTGTTTTAGTTTAATTTCGTCCGAAACCAATCCCCCTTTACTTTGTCATATCATATTAGTTAGAATATGTCCCAATTTAGTTCTTTTGAGTGTTTTGAGTCTTGTTAGTCTTAAATTCGTCCAAACATCCCCTTAGTGTCTATTTTGAGTCAGTTTGCTTGTTTTGTGCTGTTTTGAGTTATTCTAGTTTGTTGTGAGTCATTAGAGTCTAGTTTTGTGTTTTTAAGTCTAGTTAAGTGTTTTTGAGTCTAATTTGAGTAGATTAGCAGTCCCTCCTAATCCCCGGCCTAGAACGATCCCTACTTACATATATACTACAATTGTCGAAAAGAGGGTTTAATTTGTGTGCTAAGCTTTTATCACATCAAGTAGTCCTTCGTAGAAATATTGAATTAAAAGCTCTTCCTTCATTTGATGTTGTGGACAAGATGCAACTAAAGTCTTGAAACGCTCATAATACGCTGGAAAAGATTCTCCTTGGCCTTGTTGAATTCCACTAATTCTCTTCCTCAAAAGAATAACTCTTGAAGTTGGGAAGAATTTCTCTAAGAGTGCTTGCTTCATGCTTTCCTAAGAAGTGACGGTTCCAGGTGCTAATTCAAAGAGCCAATCTTTAGCCTTTTCTAAAAGAGAGAATGGAAAGGCTTTCATCTTCAGAATATTCCCATCCACATTGATTGGTGACATGCTCGAGCACGCCACTTCAAATTCCTTAAGATGCTTGTTCGGATCTTCCATGGACAGCCCATGGTACTTGGGAATGTGATGTAGCAAACTAGACTTCAATTCAAACTCATCGGTTTTTTCTTGAGCTGCCCTAGGGTATTAAATGCAAATAGGGACGGCATTGTCCAATCCTGAGGTTGAAAGTTCCTTGATTGTTTGATTGTCTACAGCCATGTCTTGTTCCTCTTCCTCTTCCTCAAATTCGGATTCAGAACTAGAACTAGGTGGATTGAATTCTAGCTGCTTCCTCTTCCTTCTCAAAGGTCGTTCAAAATCGTCGTCAAACACCAATATATGCCTACGAACAGGTTGAGAACTTCGAGTCATAAACTAGTACCTAAAACAAAGAAAACAAAACTAAACTAAACCTGAAACACAAGAAAAAAAATACGAACTGAAACAAGGGGAAGATTAGCAATCTTGCTAATCCCCGGCAACGGCACCAAAAGTTGATGTGGTAGAAACTAACACACAAATTAAACCCTATATGTTATGCAATCGTAGTATGAGTAAGTAGAGATCGTTCTAGTCCGGGGATTATGAGGGATGCTAATCAACACAAATTAAACTTAAAACTGAAAACTAAGTAAAACTAACATCAAAACAATAAGGGGGGAGATTTTGGACGAATTTTAACTAAAACAAGTAAATTGCATCAACAAATTAAGTTTGGTACGAAATATAGGTGAAAGGCTAGCTCGAGGATTCTTTTCCACACATGAAACATATGCATACAAATCGATTTCCAGTTATTATTCCTATAAACCATGAATGACAGTGCCCCAAATTAATTGTGAACAACACTAATTAACTCTCAGATTTTCCTGAGTTCATTGAATTGGACTCAGCGACGCAACCAAATTATTCTTCTCAAGTTCCCTAACTATGAAAAGCATGATAGAGATACATCTCAAAGATCATTAAGTTCTGTGAAAATCATAAGCATGATACTCCTGCCAAGAATTTACTTAACACAATCATGACTAGTGACTTTTACTACTTATAAATATAAGTTCATAACAATTAGGTGAAATTCCCTTATATTCTAGCATCAAATCTCTGCATGCAAACTAAGTGTGCACCCTTAATAAACATACAAGAATAGGTTCTCTATAAAACAGATAAGTAAATCACATTCATGTTTTATGAAACAATAACTGGATGTAATCAATTCATATAAAACATATGATCATGGCTTCTAATTCACCTCTAGCTAAAAAGAAATTTAGTTACACATGTTTGTCATAACTAAAAAAACAATCTAAAATAAACATTAAAACTTAAAACAAACATAGAAAAAACTCTGAAAACTCTAATGGAAGATTCGCAGATTTGGCACTCTTCTTTGGATGGCAGATGCGACACACTATCTTCTTCTCTTCAAACCTGCAGCAAGGTTCAATATATAGGGCAGCGGCACGGCCTAATCCTAGGAGGAGAAAGATTAGGTTCTTAGAATTGTTTTAGGACTCCTAGAATCAGATATGCATTGTTGAAATGTGATAAGGACTCCCCCTTGCAGCTGGAGATAAGGTAAGGTAAGATAAGGATAGGATAGGATAGGATTAGATAAGGTTAGTTAAGATAAGGTTGGATAAGGTTGCCCTTTCTTGTCTAATTCCTTGTCTTCCAAGCCTCAATTTTAATTCCTCCAGATTGTAGCACATTTCTAGCATCATTAAACACCAAAAACGTCCATCCATTATGCTCTCCACGCATGCTATCCAATCCAAGTCCAAAACTGCTCCAAATTGCACCATTTTGCCATTTATTGTCACCTTTACCAATTGGACCTACAATAATACGAAAATAGATTAAATTACTTCAATAAATGGAAATTAACTAAGTAAATGCAAGAAAATAAGCTAACAAAGTCGCATAAATATGCTCCTATCAATAATTTGCGCTCATCAATAGACCCAATATGCGAACCAAACCAGAGGACCCGACTCATGTCGGGAATCAATTCATATTAAGCACACACTCACGTTGAGTGCATACTCGCAACGAGGAACGCCACTAGCTGAGCCGCCTCGCAATGAGCATAGCCTCTAGTTGAACAACCACCTCGCTGTGAACACGCCTCTAGCCGAGCAGCCTTGCAACGTACATTGCCGCTTGCCGAGTATTGCTTCAAGTTGATCACCACCAAGTATCGAGTACTAATTTTGAACGACGTCTAGTCAGTTTGGCCCGCACATGGATTGCATTTGAAGTCTCCAACCAAAAGACTCTCTTGACTGAAGACTTGGGGGACTCCTTCTTGTACCATATATTGGGTCTCACTACTTAACCCATAAAGTATGTAAGAGGGGAAGGAAACTTTTTATTTATTTTTTTTATTATTATTATTATTATTTTTTTTTTTTTTTTTTTTATAAAAGTGATCCTTGACCCTCACTTTAGGAAGATGGCAAACCCTAGCTTCTCTAGCAATAAGCCTCTATGTGCATGTAACTCTCATTTTACAAAGTGAAACCGGATCTACACTAAATGTGGACGTAGCTCCAACTTGGTGTGACTGACAATATATTGTTGTGTTCTTGTGTGTGTATGATTTACGCTTGTGTATGTATGATTTACGGTCAGATCTAAGTTGGTTCAAGATCGATCCGGTTTTGTGTCTCAACAATTGATTTATGCGCTTGCTAGTATTTATTTTACTTAGGTTTTTAAAATTATCTTCTCTTTTTTTTTAATCTAAAAAAACAAACAAAAAATAAAAAATAAAGACCAATATTGGTTGAGTGGTACCAAGTCGCCATATCTTACAAACTGCGAAAAGAACCTTAAATTCTTTTTGTTGCGGTCTACATTGCTTAACATGAAACTGAGATTACTAGAAGTTAACGAGAGCAAACGGGATGCTGAAAGCCTATAGATGGTAGGGTCTTGGATGATGATTGCTGATAGAGGCTCATCATTGTTTCGGTTCCCCACGTTTAGGCTACTAAGGATGGGCAACTCCTAAAAAAATGCTTTAAATTTTCAAAAAGGTCCCATGAGGAGCTGCTTGCCTTACAAACTATATATTCTCCATCTATCCGTATCACCAACAGACTTACAGTGCTCTTGGAGAGTTCCTATTGGTAAACAGGTTAGCAGGCATAATCTAGCAAGCGACTGTATTTTTGTCTACGTGCACGATTGTTAACTACTAATGTGTGTGACTCTTACGGGATCTACACTCAACAAGTATTGCAGTAAGAAATTACAATACTTACTTTACTAAAATGCTTTTTTACCTTTAATTAGATTTTGATTTTGATTTTGTTTTTGTTTGCGTTAAGTACATTGCTAAAAATATATACGTAGTTACTTTATTTTAGCTAGGTGTACATTTTTGTTAGTACATTGTATGTATTAATATACCTATCGTATGAACATAAAACTAATCAACATGACCAAGATCAAAAGATTACCTTAATTAGTCAAAAATCATCAGAGGATAAAAATCTAAATGCTCCGAATATTTAAAATGTTTGGTCACTTGATATTGTTGTATATAATACGTTTTAATTAGAAGAAACTTTTGTTTAAACATATTTATTCAATATGTGTGGTCCATAATTAAATAAAAATAAGGCATGTTATAGGGCCAAAATTTAAAACTCGCATGACTCTGGCCATCAACTTTGAAACCCTATTAAGGATCATATCCTAGGGTTCAGATGACCACCTCATTCCATCTCAACCCGTCTGAGGGCTCGGACAGGGTTCTCACTGAGGTGCGTCTACCACACAGACAACCATACTCAAGAATATCTCGCCTCCTTAAATTTTGATGTACGCATCATTCGACATGCTGACGCTAAAGGCCATATACAGGTAAAGGCTGAACCTCCACAAGACACAACTAAAGGCCATATACTAGGAATTATAGTCACTGTCAGTGCCAAATGATCGATCTACTCATGCTTTAGCTTAGCGATGAGATCAAGGTTGCTCCTTCTACACTACCTATAAATAGAGCAAAATGCCTTCAAGCTGAGGACCTTCATCAAATTCAATCTCTATGATTATACAAAAACCTAGAGTGATTCTTCAATCAACCCAACTGCTATTCAGCTCGCCAGAATCTTGCTAGAGTTTTACTGCTTTCTTTACATTTCAATTCATGTAGTTCAACCTATCGGCCCAGAATTTACTTTTGTAAACGTTTGTAATCTTGACTTAATCATGAAATTATTACATTCTGTTTTCTGCTTTTGTTTCTATTTCGCTGTCATTTCCTTTTTAGGCAAGCACATACACGAAATTACATTGAATTTTAAGTCCTTATTCACTTGAGGCATATAAAAGAACTTAACCGAATTACTGTCTCATTCGGTGCAAAATCATATGGTTAAGAAGTCAGATTTACGCGCAATTTCCACGCACATTCGAACACAAACACTGTCTGTCGGTAGCCTTCAACAGTGGCGGATCCAGGAAATAATATTAGGGGGGGTCAATAAGAATAGTGTGCGCAGCGAGCAAATTTTTTTTTATCAAAAATAGCATGCATATTGCCATTTCATCAAGTCTTGGTAGGCCTCAAGTCATTTGGAAAGGCATACTGCACACCTGTTAATGAATGCAGGGGCAACACCTAAGGTATCCATGGACATTCACCGAGTCTTGGTAGGCCTGAAATTAGTTAGAGGGCATGTATGAAGCCAACTCTAATCTTCAAAATGGCAGCACCCAAAGTATCCATGGACATTCACCGAAGTTCGGAGGGTCAGTACCCAAGATATCCATGGACGTTCACCAAAGTTTGGGGGTTCAGCTGACTCCCCTGCCCCTCTATGCATCCGCCCTTGGGCATGCATATTCTCTCTTTCTCTCGAGCTATGTTGTGGTGTCTAGACCGAAAACAATACTTCAGGCAAATATGTGTTGAACCCAATATAGACTCTGTCCGAATTTTGACACCAACATAATAGTTTCAGATTACTAAGTAGTCTAGTAAATGAATGGTGAAAATTGTTTGAAAAACCATACTACTAGATAAGCTGGACTACCAAAGACAAATCCTTTGTTTAATTGTCTTATGCACTTTTTCTTCTTTAGATAGCTAAGTTGTCTTTTACTTTATTCTAGGAAGCTAGGCTAGCAAAGCCAGTATAGTTTGGACCAAGTGTTTCTCAAGTCTCCGTGTGTACCTAAAAGTATTGAGTAAAGCTTGGGCAATATGATTAAAGGTCAGCCATAGGTACATTTTGGACCAAAATTTACTATTTTTATTTGATATTAGTCATGAAAAAAATTCATATATACACGTCAAGAAAAACGACTGTCCACCATGTTTTAATTCAAAGCAGTTGAGTCGCGGGCTAATAGGGATGGCGGACTATATAGTGAGGATTTAGGGGGGGGAAACAAAAATGTTCGTTACTGTTCCATAGCCAAATTAATAGATAATGGATAGCAGATAAATACACGATCAGAACAAAAATAAGGCTAATAGATAATAAATCTAGAATGTAGATGTTTTTTCTCTTGGTTTACAAATAAATACTATGTACTCTACTTTCTCAAAAATACCAGCTGGGTGCATATTGGTAAGAGGCAAACTTCTTAATTAGCTGATATCATTATTAATTCAGGACATTATACTAAGAAAACGGTATATCTAGAATAGGTCTTTACCTACTTCTACTCAAAAGAGTCAAAACACATCCTTATATAATTGTACCTTTTGTATATCTATACCATACACTAGTAGGAAAAACACTTTGCGCGACGTAGGTACCTTCGTCGCGCAAAGTCAAAAAAGGTCGCGCAAAAGATAGCGCGACATACCTCCGTCGCGCATTCTTCGTCACGCAAAGCCTGTGACAGAAGGGTTTGCGCGACGCTAAAGGTACCTGCGTCGCGCAAAGGGTGTTTGCGCGACGGATCCTACGTCGTGCAAAGGCGGTTTGCGCGACGCAGCCTACGTCGTGCAAAGGCGGTTTGCGCGACGCAGCCTACGTCGCGCAAAGGCGGTTTGCGCGACGTAGCCTCCGTCATGCAAAGGTTGTTTGCGCGACATAGCTTGCGTCGCGCAAAATTATTTTTATTTTTTTATTTTTTTTAATTTTTTTGCCAAAGACTTTTTAAATTTAATTTGTAATAAACATTGTAATTAAATTATAAACAATAATTAATAAACTAAGAAAAAGGTTTTAATTATAAAATATATGAAAATGTACTAATGCAAGATGTCTTAACAAAAAAGAAAAAAGTACAAGTCTTCTAGGTTCAATACATCATGCTACTGGGAATCAGCTAGGTTCTGGGAAGTCGAAGGTGGAGCAAGATCAGGTTCTTCCATCGAGACTTGGAGGCCGGACCTCAATAAGGACTCAAAAAGTCTACGCATCTTCTCGCCCTGGGCCCTAATGTGCTCGTTACAGGTTACAAGCTGGCCTTTTAGGGTTGTCACTTCCTCCTTCAGGGCAGTGACCTCTGCTGTGGATGATTTGGAAGAGGAGGCACCCGTCTCACGAACCCCCGCCTTCCCCATACACCGAACAGCCTTGCCATGACGACGACCCAACTTTTGATTCAGGACCTCATTCACGATCTGAATATCTACATTCTCAGGTACAATGACGTCTTCGATCGGGATCTCCGGGGGAAGCTGCGATGTTGCTTCTTGAAGAACAGTAGAGCTCTTTTCCATCATATCACCCTGTAATAATAAAGAAAAAACATATAATGTTTAATAACAAAATATAAATAATATTTGAAGGATTCATAATAATAAGAATTACATATACTTACATAAAGCTGCTGAGCGAGCTCATCGTCGGGTCGAACGTAAACGTCCTTGAACATGTCAACATGTGGGAACTTAGAACCCTCCTGAATAAAAAAAAAACATGAAGAAAATTTTATTAATCAATAATAATAAATAAATTGTATAAAATTTCAAAGTTAATATACTTTTACCTGACATCGTGACTCAAGCCTATACGAAAAAGGCATCGAACCAGAATGATGGAGAAGTGTCTTTGCCTCCCGAGCTTTCTGTCCAGCAATAGATTTCTTCTGTTAAACACACAATATACATGTTAGTGCAACTATTTGAAATAAATTAACAAAATAAGCTTAAAAAATAACCAAAACAATAATAAAATATTATTAAAATATTATGTACATACAATAAACTTTGGGTCCGTGAAATGTTTGCAGAGCCACTGCCAATCCTCTGGCCGGTCCTTCAACTCGTCCGGAACATGTAGGCTAGCAATCTCCAGATTATCCCATCGCTTAAAATACGTGTGAAAATAGTTCTTCCAATTTTTGTACCGGGTTGCTAAGTTCTCCTCTATGTAGGCCATGGCCTCGGGGGATATGTTTGTAAGATCAAAGAAGACCTACAAATATGAAAAATAATAAAATAATAGTAAGAAATTTAATAATATTTGTAAACAAAATTAAAAAAAAAATGATAAAGGGTAAAAGTTAATATACTAACCGACAGTGCGTCTCGCACCAGTTTCTTCTTTTCGTCCGGAATTAATGCCCAAGAGTCCCACTGAAAATGACAATGGTCTCGAATAATAGTACCACAACTAGTAGCGATGGCGCTATGCTGCTTTGAGGTAGGCGCTCCACAATGTCGCGGGTCATATGCAATCTTGATCTTGGAATTGGTCTGACGTATAATTTCCTGTTGCTTCAGCATTCGACTAGGCCCCCTTGTGTTTTTTTTAGCTGGCAACACATTTCACAATCCAACAAATTTTCACCATCATAACTACAATAGTTTTATAATGGAAAAAAATACAATGTAGTGAGAATTAGAAAGAAAAAAAACCCACCTGGACGGGAGGCCTCACCCTCGACTCTGGATGCCGAGGAAATGTTATCAGAAGGCTCCGGCTCGCGGCAACGCCGGTGAGGCCGCCGTGCACTGAGCGGCTCAACCGACACTGATGACGTCGATGAGACGGGCACCTGGGACGCCGTATCAGCAGCCTCAGCAAGGGGTGTTGGCTCCCCAATCATTGGAGCACTCACAGCTGGAGCAGTAGGTGCTGATAATGTGGGAGGTGCATTCGTCACACTTCGACGGCGAGTGATCAAGTGCGACATCTATACATTTTTTGAACCATAAAAATATAACATTAGAAACTAAATATAACATTGCTTTGGAGTAAAAAAAATATCTACTAAAAATTAAAGTGGGCTGAAAAAAAATCTCTACTAAAAAAATCTCTACCAAACAGCAAACAGACAATACAAGTAGAAAAAGAAGAGCGAAATGGGAAATTATGTACAGCAAACATTCATTTATATATAAATGAGGTTTAGTGAACATTAGTGCAAGTCAACTATATGCTTACTTGAATAAACTATCCTCCTCGGACATATGACACAGGGTAAAGAGTTCTCTAAGATGCGGTAACGACTTTTCATACATACTATCTACATTAGGTGCCATTATATAAATTTCAAGGGATAAATAAACAAATATACTGAAAATATACCGAAATATGCACGAAATAAAAAAATGCAGCGCGAGCTAAGTGATTTTAAGGTTTCAAACACCTTCCCTGAGTTGATTACAGAATATGCTAAGCCCTCACCCAACTGGGGATTACAAAATATGCACCTTATAATAAACAATCAATTGGCATTATAATAAGCAGAAGAACCAAACTCTTGACTGCAACCCTGCACCTACAACTACAACTTCAAGCGACTAGGAATAAAATCACATGGAATCCACTGAATTTCACACCCATGGATGCGACACAAAACCGCGGCGTTGCTTATATTCATTCAGTCACTAGCAAGGTTAATAACCATCAATCAAAATTCCAATGAGGGTTCAATCCATTGCATATGAACACACACAAATACCCTACACCCGTACGTATATGCATTTTCATATTTTTTTTGGGTTTAGGATCGAACATCTACAACATGCAATCACGATTTCGAAAAATAAACCAGATCAGACACTAAATTATCATAAAAAAAGTAAAGGAACTGAAATTTGAATAAATAATGGAGTAAAATTTCAACCTTGGCGTAATAGTCCTTCCAGACTCTGCGAGCGACTTAATCTTCCCAAATCAAAGGCCTTGAACTTAATCTTCCCAATACTCAATCGTAATCGTGGATTATGTGAGGAGTTATCAGCATTGCACAACCACTGCATTTAAAAAAGGGTAAAGTAAAATGGGAGTAAGATTCATATAGTAAACCGTATAAAAAACATAAGGAATGCACACATGAAGTAATCTCAGGGGATATGAAAATAAAAGAAGAACGAATCAGTTACAACATAGCAATAATTAGTGATTTTCTACAAAGTTCCGAGCAAGAATCGTACCGTCAAAGCTCGGCTACAAGCTCTGCCTATGGTTTACGGAGGCAGTGAGGGTTTACGGAGGCAGTGAAGATTTGGAGGTTAGGGTTTCAGAAATAAAGATTTGGGGATTTGGGGAAAAAAGACTTGGAGGGTTTCAGAAATAAAAATTTGGAGGAAGAAGGACTTGGAGGGTTTCGAACTCCATTTCTTCAAAGAGCAGCTCCTTCAGAAATAAGTAAGAAATAAAGTGGAGGATGACTCCATTTCTTCAAAGAGCAGCTCCTTCAAAGAGCAGCTTCTTCAAATCTCAAACTCGTGCAGAAATAAAGTGGGAGCAGCTCGTGCAGAAATAAAGACTTGGGGAGAGAGGGCTTCGAATTTATCAAATCTCAAACTCAAAGGATTTCGAAGATTTGGGGAGAGAGGGCTTCGAAGATTTGGGGAGAGAGGGCTTCGAAGATTTGAGCAGCTCCTGCAGAAATAAAGACTGTAAGATTTGAGCAGCTCCTGCAGAAATAAAGACTGTAAGAGAGGGCTTCGAAGATTTGGGGAGGGAGGGTTTCGAAGATTTGGGGAAAAAAAAATTTGGAGGGTTTCAGAAATAAAGAGGGAAAGAGGGAAAGAAAGAAGGGTTCCAAATTATTTGAGCACGCGCCCTTTTTTGCCAAATTATTTGAGCATGCGCGACGTATATATACAATTTGACGTCGCGCAAAGTAGTTTTGCGCGACCTAGGAGCACGTGCGTCGCGCAAAGTAGTTTTTTTTATTTTTTTTTATTTTTTTTTTATTTTTTTTTTATCTTATGGTTTAGGAAATAAATAAATGTAAAGCTTCAACAAGTAACAAGCATTCTCTCATCAAATTCAACTGATTCTATACCGTTATACAATAAACATTCAAAACAAATGATTGACACTTTATATATATAAGCCATCAAAAGTATTCAATTCACGTTTCTAAAGAAGAAAAAAATATTGAATTCTCAACAACTAATTTTTTTTACATATATATTATTCTATTTCTTAACTGTTATAAGTACAAAATAAATAAATTAAAATCTACTTAGTAAATATATATACCATTGAAGTTGATGGGATACTCATTGTACGAAGCTAGTTTCAACGATCCAACCGTCAAATTTGTTTGTATATGCTTCGAGATCGCATACGCCAAAAATCGGAAAAAACAAACATTCAGAGATCAAGTAATGAGACCAACTATTTGGACGGCTATAAATGAAAAATCACCAATTTAACGGTTATTTTAACTCCGATTTTGATGATTTTTTACATACACACTCTTTAACCCTGTATGAATACAATGAATCAATTCGATCGTAAATTTAACACATTTACATAAGTGGATACCACAAAATCTTATGTTATACTTAATGAAAGTATAAATAAATTCCAAGTGTTGGTGAATCTACTGTTTTGATGGGATACGCATTGTACGAAACTAGTTTCAACGATCCAACCGTCAAATTTGTTTGTATATGCCTTGAGATCGCATACGCCAAAAATAAAAAAAAAAATATTCAGAGATCAAGTAACGGGACAAAACGTTTGGACGGCTATAAATGAAATATCACCAATTTAACGGTTATTTTAACTCCGATTTTGATGATTTTTTACATACACACTCTTTAACCCTGTATGAATACAATGAATCAATTCGATCGTAAATTTAACACATTTACATAAGTGGATACCACAAAATCTTATGTTATACTTAATGAAAGTATAAATAAATTCCAAGTGTTGGTGAATCTACTGTTTTGATGGGATACGCATTGTACGAAACTAGTTTCAACGATCCAACCGTCAAATTTGTTTGTATATGCCTTGAGATCGCATACGCCAAAAATAAAAAAAAAAAAATATTCAGAGATCAAGTAACGGGACAAAACGTTTGGACGGCTATAAATGAAAAATCACCAATTTAACGGTTATTTTAACTCCGATTTTGATGATTTTTTACATACACACTCTTTAACCCTGTATGAATACAATGAATCAATTCGATCGTAAATTTAACACATTTACATAAGTGGATACCACAAAATCTTATGTTATACTTAATGAAAGTATAAATAAATTCCAAGTGTTGGTGAATCTACTGTTTTGATGGGATACGCATTGTACGAAACTAGTTTCAACGATCCAACCGTCAAATTTGTTTGTATATGCCTTGAGATCGCATACGCCAAAAATCAAAAAAAAAAAATATTCAGAGATCAAGTAAAGGGACAAAACGTTTGGACGGCTATAAATGAAAAATCACCAATTTAACGGTTATTTTAACTCCGATTTTGATGATTTTTTACATACACACTCTTTAACCCTGTATGAATACAATGAATCAATTCGATCATAAATTTAACACATTTACATAAGTGGATACCACAAAATCTTATGTTATACTTAATGAAAGTATAAATAAATTCCAAGTGTTGGTGAATCTACTGTTTTGATGGGATACGCATTGTACAAAACTAGTTTCAACGATCCAACCGTCAAATTTGTTTGTATATGCCCTGAGATCGCATACACCAAAAATCAAAAAAAAAAAATATTCAGAGATCAAGTAACGGGACAAAACGTTTGGACGGCTATAAATGAAAAATCACCAATTTAACGGTTATTTTAACTCCGATTTTGATGATTTTTTACATACACACTCTTTAACCCTGTATGAATACAATGAATCAATTCGATCGTAAATTTAACACATTTACATAAGTGGATACCACAAAATCTTATGTTATACTTAATGAAAGTATAAATAAATTCCAAGTGTTGGTGAATCTACTGTTTTGATGGGATACGCATTGTACGAAACTAGTTTCAACGATCCAACCGTCAAATTTGTTTGTATATGCCTTGAGATCGCATACGCCAAAAATAAAAAAAAAAAATATTCAGAGATCAAGTAACGGGACAAAACGTTTGGACGGCTATAAATGAAAAATCACCAATTTAACGGTTATTTTAACTCCGATTTTGATGATTTTTTACAGATACACTCTTAATCCCTCTATGAATACAATGAACCAATTCGATCATAAATTTAACACATTTACATAAGTGGATACCCCAAATGAAAAAGGTAATGCAAGAACCCCAAAAGAAAACCAAAATAAGAGAAGGAAAAAAAAAAAAAACTACTTTGCGCGACGCAGGTTCTCTTACGTCGCGCAAAACAGCTTTGCGCGACCTAGGAGCACCTGCGTCGCGCAAAGTAGTTTTTTTTTTTTTTTTTTTTTTTTTTATCTTATGGTTTAGGAAATAAATATTGAAAAAAAGGTAGTTTTTTTTTTTTTTTTTTTTTTTTTTTTTTTTTTTATCTTATACTTTATATATATGTAAGCCATCAAGAGTATTCAATTCACGTTTCTAAAGAAGAAAAAAATTATTGAAAAAAAGGTAAAATTAAAATTAAAATTAAAATAAAATAAATTAAGGGTGAAATTAATATTAAAAAAATCTAAAAACAAGGTAAAAATAAATTAAAAAAAGGGTGAAATTTGACTCACTATAATATCCAAAAGATTTATGGAGAAGGTGTGAACGCGAGAAGGACCTCACGGAGCTTGAGATAAGGGATTGGAGAAGTGGTAAAATAATCTTTGTTTGGCGCCAAAACTTTGCGCGACGAGGCCCTGCGTCGCGCAAAGCCACTTTGCGCGACCCATTTTCGATACGTCGCGCAAAGTGTTTTTTTTTAAAAAAAAAAATTATTATAAAACAAAATTCTTTTACATATATATCATTCAATTTCTTAAGTATAAGTACAAAATAAATCAATTCGATCGTATGAATACAATGAATCAATTCGATCGTATGAATAAAATAAATCAAATTTAACGGTTATTTTAACTCCGATTTTGATGATTTTTTATAGATACACTCTTTAACCCTGTATGAATACAATGAATCAATTCGATCGTAAATTTAACACATTTACATAAGTGGATACCCCAAATGAAAAAGGTAATGCAAGAACCCCAAAAGAAAACCAAAATAAGAGAAGGAAAAAAAAAAAAAACTACTTTGCGCGACGCAGGTTCTCTTACGTCGCGCAAAACAGCTTTGCGCGACCTAGGAGCACCTGCGTCGCGCAAAGTAGTTTTTTTTTTTTTTTTTTTTTTTTTTTAATATTTTTTTTTATCTTATGGTTTAGGAAATAAATAAATGTAAAGCTTCAACAAATAACAAGCATTCTCTCATCAAATAAACTAAATCACAATAATCACTAAAACTAAATCACAATAATCAAAACAATTATGTGTGTGTGTGTGTGTATGCGTAATCAAAATAATTATGTGTGTGTGAGTGTGGATGTGTGTGTGTGTGTGTCAATAATCAAAATAATTATGTGTGTGTGTGTGTGTAATCAAAATAATTATGTGTGTGTGTGTGTCAATAATCAAAATAATTATGTGTGTGTGTGTCAATAATCAAAATAATTATGTGTGTGTGTGTGTCAATAATCAAAATAATTATGTGTGTGTGTGTCAATAATCAAAATAATTATGTGTGTGTGTGTGTGTAATCAAAATAATTATGTGTGTATGTGTAATCAAAATAATTATGTGTGTGTGTGTGTGTGTGTATCCCTTATTTTCTTGGCAAACAAACACATCTTAGAAATAGGATAAATCTAAAAACAAGGTAAAATTAAATTAAAAAAAGGGTGAAATTTGACTCACTTTGATATCCAAGGATTTATGGAGACGACGTGAACGTGAGAAGGACCTCACGGAGCTTTAGATCAGGGATTGGAGAAGGTTTTGAAGAGAGATGGAGGATGGAGGTAGCTACTGCAACTGGGTTTGCAGTTTCTGCCTCCCAATCTGATTAAGTAGAGGAGAAAAAATAGTTGACTTTGCGCGACGAAGGTGGCGTCGCGCAAAGTTTCTTTGCGCGACGTATGTAATCGTGCGTCGCGCAAAGGTGAAAAAAGCGGTAAAATAGTCTTTGTTTGGCGCCAAAACTTTGCGCGACGACGTCCTACGTCGCGCAAAGTGCCTTTGCGCGACGTAACTTTTCCTACGTCGCGCAAAGTGCCTTTGCGCGACGCAGGACGTCGTCGCGCAAAGTTACGTCTCGCAAAGTGCCTTTGCGCGACGCTTGCTGTTTTGGGTCGCGCAAACCATGTTTGCGCGACGAAATTTAGTCCGTCGCGCAAGATTCCGTCGCGCAAACAGGTTTTTCTACTAGTGATACATGTTCATTATCTATAATACTACTTTAAGATAATTCTCTTTGTTAGGGTTGGCACGACGCTAGGGATTTGAGAGTCAGTGGTGGTGTTCTCTCGGAGCTTTTGCTTTAGGGCTTTCTGTCTCCATGCTCTTGTTTTCAGTTTCTTATAGTTCACCCCTCCAAAACTTCTTACATTCCACCTAAATCTCAACTCTAATCCCCCATTACATTCATTTTTTTCCTCTTCTTTTCACAACCCTCTTTGTTTCTCAGCTTCGCCCTAGATGCTAGGGAAAAGATTCAAGGAAAACTTTGGACAGGATAATATTTAATTCTAAAATTTAAAAAACAATAATCATTACAAAAATTAATTAAATTTTTTTATTAAATTCTAAAATTAAAAAAAAAAGAAAAAAAAGAAGTGTTACACAAATGGAAAATTAATATTTACAACCCCAAAAAAATTCTTCGTACAACTATATTACAAAAACAAAATGTAAAATACTATGTTGGGTGGTATTGTGATTGCTGGGGCGGCTCTTGGGACGGCTGCTGGGGAGCTCCTAGAATGGCTAGGGGAATGGCCACAAAAGCTGGTCGACGGCTCGGGAATCCTAATGCTACAAGCTGACAAGGACAAGATACGGTAGTGAAGTACATGCGCACTAATTTCCTTTGGCGCGCTAGCTCCATCTCCACCTGCTGAAATCTGGAATCAGTCTCGATCAATATAGTAGAGCTGGATGAAGAAGAAGACCCAACTTCCCAAACCTAACCCGCTCCTAGGCCACGAACTTCCTTGCCTTTCCTTTGCCCAACCCCATCCATGAGCAACTGGAGATACACCTCTGGATCATGTATCAACTACTTCATAGGCACGTCTGGATGTAGGTGGGAAAGGTTGGTAAGGTACTCTTCCTTCTTCTGCACCATAGAAGCCTACCAAAAAAAAAGAAAAAAAAAGGAAAACAAAGTAAGATTATCAATTATTATCTAAAACTTATTTATTGTAATGAAATTTAAAATTAAAAAATATAAACAAATACTTACATAAATTTCGTTCACAACCTCATTGCCGTAATTGACTTGCGTATCTTCCCCAAACCACCATCTCCAGGAAAGGCTACCCAGGCACTCGCCGTTCCTTGACCTAATAAGATAGAGGTCGAGAACATAATGGTAATGGTACGACTTTTTGTCCCGGTTACTTTGATTTTCCGCCGATTATTTTTGTTGATTACAAAATATTAATTTAACTTAACTAAAAGAATATAATAATTAAATTAAAATGAAATGAAAATATAAATAAAATTTGATTACTTGATACTTTTTCACTCTGAAAATGAGTGTAAAGCCATTCCCACTTGGCCACCTTCTCCACAAACTCCAATTGTGGTTCTACAACGCTGACTCAGGCGTCGGAAAAGTGTTGTAAGAATCCTTGCACGACAAAAACATCGTTCGTCAAGTCAAGGTCATTTGTGAGACAAATATTCAGTTCATTGCGTAAAGATACTATGCGTGGCATACTGTGTTCATCGTGCGTATTTATTTAATTTTTAATAAATTAATTAAAAATATTGCTTAATTATTTTTTATTTAATTAAAAAAATAATATATTTAAAGAAGATATTTAATGTGTCCATATAATTTAAGCAAATAAATACTTCAAGTAAAGATATAATCTAGATACAAATTAAGAAAATATTTGAAGCGTACATAAATTTTAAATAAAATAGGGTAAATTACAAAAAACTACCTCAACTATTGGGTCATTAACAGTTTCATACCTCGTCTTTAAAAAGTTTCATTGTCATACCTTATCTTCGAAGTTGTTGCAATATCATACCTTCCGTCAGTTGACTGTCAGTTTCTTTGTTAAATGCTAACGTGGCATGAGGCGGGGTCCACTTTTTATTAAAAAAAAATATTAAAAACTTAAAAAAATATATTAAAAATATTAATTAAATATTAACTAAATATTAAAAAAATATTAAAAAAAAAAAATTTCTTCTCTCTCCTTCTTCTTCTTCTTCTTCTGGGCAGGTTGGGGGGGGGGGGGGGGGGTCGAAACTTTTATTTTTATTTTTTCTTCTCTTTCCTCCTCCTGCTCCTTCTTCTTCTTCTTTTTTTGGGTAGCTTGGGGTGGGGGGGGGGAGCCGAAACTTTTTTTTTTTGGTTCCTTCTCTCTCCTCCTCCTACTTCTTCTTCTTCTTCTTCTTCTTCTTCTTCTTCTGGGCAGGTTAGGGGGGGGGGGGGGGGCTGAAACTTTATTTATTTTTTTTTCTTCTCTCTCCTCCTCCTGCTTCTTCTTCTTCTTCTTCTTCTTCTTCTGGGCAGGTTGGGGGGGGGGGGGGGCTGAAACTTTATTTATTTATTTATCTTCTCTCTCCTTCTTCTTCTTCTTCTTCTTCTTCTTCTTCTGGGCAGGTTGGGGGGGGGAAACTTTTTTTTTTTTTTTGCAGGTTTTGGATGGGAGGGAAGGTGAAGAGAGTGGAGGAGAGGGAGGTGGGTGGGATGCTCGGGAAGGAGAAGGGGGGGTTGCGGGGGAGGTGGGGGTGGGGTTTTGGGTTTGGAAGGAAGGTTTTTGGGGGTGGGGGGATGGACGGACGGGCGGGGAAGATGATGAAGGGGATGGGGTTTCGGGGTTGGGGTTGGGGTAGGGGGAATCTGGGTATTGGGTTTTTTTTTTTTAAATTTTTTTTAATATTTAATTAATTTTTTAATATAAAATGGGTCCCGTCACTTGCCACGTCAGCATTTTAACGGTAAAATTGACGGAAGGTTGACGGAAGGCATGAAATTGAAACAAATTCGAATATGAGATATGACATTGAAACTTTTTAAAGACGAGGTATGAAACTGTTAATGACCCAATAGTTGAGCTAGTTCTATATAATTTACCCAATAAGAATAAAATATTATTACAACCCGATTACATACTAAGAAAATATTTTATTTGGCCATAACAGGTAACTAAAACAACTATTGCGGTGGTGGTGTTTGTCCCTCTTGGTCGGCATGATGTTTCAACTCCCCTTAACTCATGCCTAAAAATATTGTATTTTATTCCCGGGACTTGGGAAATGACTATTTTACCCATGAGTGGGTACCTTAATTAATTTATAGAGCCTCGACTTGAGAATTATATCCTCGTACTTTCTTAAGTTTCATGACTCTATTTTTGTCACGTTAGTTTAACGTCGACATTCGAATCGAGACCTTAAAACTACAAATATTAATAAAAAAATACGAAATTCAAAATTTACCCGAAAATCTAACCTAATCCGTGCCCTAATCCTAACCTAATCCCTAAATTACATTCCCCTAATTTAGATAACCTAATCCCGTAGCTAATTACCCTAAACCCTAGGTTAGAAAATGTATACCTTGATAATGGTGTGGATAACGGTGGTGCTTTGTGGAGCCACGCGAGGGACGACAGCGTTGGGGGCAGCTAGCGCGGTGGTACTGGGTTTGAGAGAGAGGGAGGATGTGAGTGGTTGAGACAGGGAGAGTGGGTGGGAGAGGGAGAGTGGGTAAGGGAGGGAGAGTGGCTGCGACATAGAGAAGAAAGTGAGGCTTCGCGAGAGAGAGAAGAAAGTGAGGAGAGAGGATAAAGGTTTTCAGAACTAATTAAGACGAACACTTTTGCACAATGAAGAGTTCGTCGCGCAGTTGTCGCTTAAATGTACATGTATCGAAACAAATTCGTCGTGTAAATTTTTTTAAATTTTGGTGGCAATTTAAATTTTCTTGAAGATTAAATGGCGCGTCAAATATTGGGGATTGCGCGATGAATCAATGATATTCATCATGTAAATACAAATTGCACGACAAATATCTTGTGTTCATCGTTCAAATTTCTGAATTAAATAAAAAAATTTGAATTCCACGTAACATTTAAAAAAAATTGCGCGATGCATTGGACACATTTGTTGGACAAATAGTCTTTGCGCGACGAAAGACAAGTAGTTCATCGCGCAAGTATCTGAATTTTTTATATTTGAATTTGTTTAACAATTCAAATAAATATAAATGTTAAATAAATTATATGGCAAATACATTCTTGGCTTAATGTAAATATATGCTGATGAGGAAATGACAATAATAACCTATCATATAATTTACAAAGCAATTCAAAGTTAAATTACATTGTAATTCGCGGCCTCTGGTGGATCGTATCGAGAAGATCACCGAGGTCAATTGAAATTGACTCAATTGGTATTTCAATTCTAGCAACTCCTGGTATCTGAAATGGTTCTTGGACAAGATTATTATCCCGTACTGTTTCCTCACCAATTTCTATTGAAGATTCAAGACGTTGGTCTGCGACATTGATGTCGTCCTCGTCAATGGTAGGATCTCGGTCCGGTATAGCATACACGTTCCTATGCTCAATCCTTTGAACAACTTTCCAACCCCTTCTTGCCTTAGCGTCATCTACATAAAAAACCTGTTTTGCCATACTTGCCAAAATGTAAGGGTCGTCAACGTACCAAGTTGTGTTAGTGTTGACAAAGAGTGAGCCATGGTCCCTCTTAACTCTTCCCTGCCTATGTGGATATGTATCAAACCATCGACATTTAAAAAGGATCACGTGGTAGCGGTCTTTGTACAGCTCTTGTACGACACAGATAGTTTGCCATAGAACTCAATGTCTGTACTTTCACCACCACCCAGGACATGGATATCGCCGTTTTGAGTACACAATTTGTCATCATGTTCAGCCCCCAAAAACTTGACGTTGTTAACATGGCAACCGGAGAACAATTTTGCCCGAATAGGACGGAAAGGTTTAGGGTTTTAAATGATTTACTTGACACGATAAAAAAAAAGTTATTTTTTTAGAAACTTCGAATATATTGATGAAATTAGTACAACATGTTCAATACAAACGCGTAAAACTTACATATTCGAGAAGCCACTGAGGAAACAATTCACGGTGCTTCTTCGCATATAGATTTGAGGGATATTTCTGCTTCATCATCTATTCATGCTCATCTAGGTATAACATTGTCTTATCACAATTGTTGAGTATGAACCAATGTGCAACCTCCATGTCTTTTTTGGGAAACAACTCATCTCGTACGGGCCCGCCAAAGGGTCGTGCGACTTGGACAAAAGCAAAAAGTTTCTCCTATCTCACGCCCCCGTCATTATTGCGATGGGGACGATTAAAAGTCGTCTGAACATCTTTTAAATACATTCCACAAAGTATAAGGGACTTGTATGCGACAGGCTTCGCCTTGTTTCGTACACTCTTTTTTAGGTCGTCGAGAAGCCTGCAAAAAAACAAAAAATGTTATAAAACAAATGAGATAAATTCGTCATATGACGACGAATAAACATTTGAAGAACGAGTTTATACCTTTCTGTTGGGTACATCCATCGATAGTTAAATAGTCTAACAAGCAATGCCTCCTCATGCAAGTGAACAATAACATGGATCATACTTGTGAAGAAAGCTGGATGAAATATTTGTTCAAACTTGCAGAGGGCTTGGCCAATGTTGTGGCGCAACTGATTATTGTCCGATTTTCGCAACGACCTTGCAGTCAATTGGGAAAAAAATAAGGACAACAATATGATTGGCTTCACGACATCATTTGGCAACAGGTGTCAAAAACCAACCGGAAGTAGGCATTGTAGAATGACATGCAATCATGACTCTTTAATCCAGAAAGTTTACCGCTGTCAACATTCACGCAACACCCAATATTTGAAGCATACCCATCTGAAAACATGACTGAAGATATAAAGTTCAAAAACTCTTTTTTGTCTTTCGGTTTAAGTGAAAAAAATGCAAGGAATCTTATGGGCGTGTCGCTATCCCTATCTATACAGAAACGGGGCGGGATGCCCATTCGTTCCAGATCGAGGCGAGCTTTGATCAATATTTTCGTCTTGCCCTCGATATCTAGAATTGTGCGCACCAATGTGTCAAACACTTTTTTCTCAACATGCCTAACGTAGAGGTTGTGTCTCAGTTTTAGCTTGGACTAGTACAAGAACTAAAAAAACATAGACTTGTGGGTCCAATTCAAGTCTGTTGATGGTCGGGGCCAACTTACAGTTTTCCTGAATGGAAAACAATTAAGCTGTCCTAAAATCTAGTTATTAGACCACTCTCTAGTATTGGTTAAGGCTCTATTTTTCCATCAAACTCTTTGCCCTTCTCACACTGCTCGTGTTCCCAAGGGAACCATCTTCGATGACCAAGATAGCAAACTTTTCTAGTGTGCCAACCAGATATGACGTCATCCTTACAAATTGGACATGCCATATAACCCTTAGTGCTCCACCCAGAAACCATGGCATATGTGAGAAAATAGTTTATAGTCCACATCACTATTGCCTGCATTGTAAACATCTTCCCAGTAGACTTATCGTACGTGCAGACAATGTTTTTCCATAAATCTTTTAGCTCATCAACCAACGACCGCAAATAAACATCAATAGTCTTACCGGGATCCTCATTTATTAAAAGAGTCATCATCATATATTCTTTCTTCATGCATTTCCAAGGCAAAAAATTATACGGAAAAACGAGTATCGACCAAGTGCTGTGGTATTGGTTTAGAATCGCGAAAGGATTGAATCAGTCAGTGGCAAGTCCCAACCTAACATTATGAGACTTAGCTGCAAAATCGGGGTACATCTGATCGAAATATTTTCTTGCCTTTCCATCTGCAGGATGCCCCATCTCATGTCGCTTGCAATATGTGTCGACATATACAATCCTTGTAACCTCGGCTTTAGTGGCAAATAACGCATAAAATTTTGTGGAATCTTCGTCGCTCTAGTATGCGACGTCATTTTGAACCTCTACTCATTACAAACCGGGCATTTTTCCAACGCTTTATTCTTCTTATAGAACAATATCCTATTATTTTTTGCAAGCGTGGAATTTTTTCATAACCCAATCCCAGACCATTCAACACCTTCTGCACACTTTTATGATCTTTCAGCAAACTATTGTCCCTTGGCAGCATTCTCTTGAAAACCCCCAAAAAATAGTCTAACCACTGGTTCAAATTTCAATTTTTTATTTTTCCATGCATCAACTCCACAATGGTCGTGAGCACCGAATAGTCTTCGCATCCCTGGTATAATTCTTGGTTGGCACTTTTTAACAGTTTTTCATATTGTTCGAAAGCTTCACTGTCCATGGGTATAAACACATCATCATTTCCTCCCTGGTTGGTATTCATTGAGGGAAATGAAAAAGCATCATTGATAATATCCATAACCTGTTCATATTAAGATCCATATTAGGTTCAACATTTTCCACTTGTGTCACATTTGAGGACGAAGCATAGTCGAATTGTTCTCCATGATGATTCCAAGTTGTATAGGTCTTTATCATCCCATTTCTCACTAAGTGGAATCGAACATTTTCAAAGTCTCCCTTAAGATGTTGTTACACCTCCTACACGGACACCGGATTCTAGTTGCCCCCCGAACTGTGTCTGCATGCGAACTCAATAAACTCATTTATTCCATTTAAGTACTGAGCTACACATCTATTCGGATTTTTTATCAATTGTGTGTCCATAATGTTTGCAAGCATAATAAAATTCCTATCAATACACAACTCGAACGAGATATTGTCACCTTATGCCTCCGGTTAGGGCCTAAATCCCATTCGGGAGTGCACAATTATGTGACTAAGTTTACGGCTTCATCGGATTAGATTTTGTCGTAGGAAAATTCCACCAGCATCTCCATATAGTTCTTCAAGTGCTCGACGTAAATATCAAGATACTTATTTGGCACTCGAAGAACGTAAAGAGATGTGACCGAAATTCCTACAATCAAAACCTAATCCTTGAACCGTAAACTACGTCCCATAATTATGCATTCTCAAATTGTCCAAATAATGAGACAATTTAAGAATCAATTGAACCGCAGTCATGCTTTCGCATCCGTGCGCGAAATCTAACAAATCCTCGAACTTAAAACTAAGCTTTTACTGAAAATACGTGTACGAAGTTAATTACTATTAACTATGTACAACACAAAACAAATTTGTACGTGACGTACACATTTGGTTTTCATCCAAAAACAAAATACGAACAAGATACGTATAATTAACAAACAAATTAACAACCTAATTAACAACCCTCATTAACAATTCTAATTAACAAACAAATTACCTAATTCAAATAAATCCAAATTAAAAAACCAAATAATATGCCTCTAATTTTGTCATTCACAGAGCGATAATCGTAGACACCAACCCTATACACAACAAGTTTAATGGCATTAGTTTGAATTCACAATAAAATTTTGAAATGCAAAACGAAAACGCTTACCGAATACAGTGGGATAGATTGATTTATGGAGAAACGAATTGAAATCAAGGGAGTACGAGAAGATGATGTATTTGAGAGCAGTGGACAGAAGAGACAACACTGCAATGTGCAAAGAGGAAGGATGACAAAGGCAGCAACTGCAAAATTTGCAGTTTCAGCCTCTGCACCTGAGAAATCTGACTATAAAGATGAAAAATTTGCGCGACAAAATAGTAGTCGCTCAAAACGTATAGTCTTAAAATATGGCGCCAAAAGTAACCGCATTTTTTGCCCCCTTTATGCGACAAATGATTCGTTGCGCAAGAACCTTTGCAGGATGAAATAATACTTCGCCGCACAAATTTAATGGGACTACTATTTCGTCGCAAAAAAGTTCTGGCGAAAAAGGATTAAGTAATTGTTTATAATTATGAAGTTTACGTAAACTTAGATCTATGTTGTCTATGTTTACATAAACTTCGTAATTACAAACAAATGCTTAAATATAATATTTATTCTTATAATTGAAACCATAAATCAATTAATTAAAGGAAAATTTATTCTAAATACATAACTTAAAAGAAAAATTATAAATATCGTCCTCAAATACATAAATTTAAAAACTCTATTGCTTCGCTGGTCCTTCTGGATTTCCTTAAGTTACTGCATCTCGCTCCACGTCCAAACGCCATTGTTTGTAACTCCTCTTCAATGCGTCATCGACCAAGTTCATCAACTCTTGGTTCGTAACATCAGTAGTGTAGTTACATTTGTTACACATGCAAATAATGAAATTGGATCCTCGTCAGATTCTCTTTGTGAGTATCCCGGGGATTTTCTAATCATATCAGTTCATCTTACATCGTGCGGTCAGAAATCATTGTAATTTTTATTATTTAAAATTGAATATAAACAATACCTGATGAAAACTGACAGCACGATATACAAGGAACAAATCTGATTATAGGATCCGGCGAGGATCCTCCCTCGCAAATAATTACAACATAATCTTCATAATAAACTATTTAACAAAATTAATTATTTTTTACTTATCACACTTACGAATAATTCATCCATCACAGGCTTCTTCACATCCTCGAGCACATATTTCCAAGAGCTCAACTCCACAGTAGAACAGTTGTTTCACATCGCTGAACCAATCAAATGCGCAAACTCTGCATATTTGTTCATAGGCTGCAAACTCATATCAACGGGCATCCTTTGCGAACGGTGGCTTTCCTCCATTCAAGCCCGGACTGCAGCTGATCATCTAGTTTTCTTATCATCGGCCATCTCGCAAAAACCAATGTGAAGAAAATTCACGTAGCACTTTGCGCGATGAACAATTCGTCACGCGTTTAGGGCCAGAACATTTGCGTGACGACGCACAAAATATGAAATAAATACGCAGTAATTATGATGACTTCAATGCTCACCGACCATATCACAGTCTTTTTGTGCGACAAATGTCTTGAATTGTGAAGAGGAAGAGTGAAACGGTCAATTTAAAGGGAATTTCGCTTCTTTGCACGACGAAACCTTCTGTTTAGGCCCAAAAAATGACATTGGGCCGAGTTCAGATTATTCTCGGCCCAGGAGCTGGGCGAAGGAAGTGGGTCGATACCTATGGACCGCGGGTTGAAGATGGCCTTAGCGCGCGATAGAGACCGAGACCTATTAGGAAACGGAGTCCCTGGGCACAGTGAATCAAGCTCGCGATAAGGGAAGATTCAGAATCCTAGTTTGGGTAGGATTGGCCGAGATAAGGTTAGATTGGTATCGGTCGAAGAGGAGTTGGATTAGAATTGGGATTTCTGTCCAAAGAGGATTCGGAGGCCCTGCGCTACTATAAATAGGGAGAGGGAGCATAACATTAAGCTCTCTCCAATTCAACACACAAATCTGCCCTGCGCAACCCTCTCAACCTTTTTGAGAATTTTACTTTCTTGTCCGCCAACACATCTTCAGTTTGGATAAACAGCACTGTGAAGGCAACCGGTAAACATCTTCAGTTTGGATAAACAGCACTGTTGCCGTAGAATCAGCCGACCGCGGAGCACCTTCAGTTTGGATAAACAGCACTGCGTCGGGGCCGACTGGTTATCTATCCAAGTCTCGGCCGAGAAGGATTTTTCGAATTCTTTTCGACAGAGGTCATCTCACCAGCCTTCTCGGCGAAGTGAGGTGTTACAGTTTATTACATTCGGCACATTGAAAGCCGAAATTTGATATTGAACTTCGCAGAACTAGCAGCCTTGTCTTCAGGCTCTAGGACCCAAAGGCCGAGGCGTGTTCCTTCCTCGGCCTCAATCGCAAGATCAAGAAGTCAGCCGCGCAACACAACACCACATCCATATTTTACTCACCGGCCGAGCTCGGCGGTCGAGTTGGCACGCCCCGCATTCAACCGAAGGACGTAGTTAGCTCATAGATTACTCGGCCTGCGCGCCACGTAGGCTTTGTAGTTTTTAGGGTCAACATTTTGGCACGCCCAATGGGACCTAGTGCTAGACCTTCGAAGTTCATGCCCATTGAAACACGGTCAGTAACAAAGAAAATGGGAAAATCAGTCGCTACCCACTCGAGTCAGAACCCTGGGGCCGAAGGTTCATTACGCGCACAACCTTCTGTTACTGGAACACCTGAAGCATCGAAAGGGACGCAACCAGAGACGAACGTTGGCGAACTACCTCGAGAACCTGTTTAGGCCCAAAAAATGACATTGGGCCGAGTTCAGATTATTCTCGGCCCAGGAGCTGGGCGAAGGAAGTGGGTCGATACCTATGGACCGCGGGTTGAAGATGGCCTTAGCGCGCGATAGAGACCGAGACCTATTAGGAAACGGAGTCCCTGGGTACAGTGAATCAAGCTCGCGATAAGGGAAGATTCAGAATCCTAGTTTGGGTAGGATTGGTCGAGATAAGGTTAGATTGGTATCGGCCGAAGAGGAGTTGGATTAGAATTGGGATTTCTGTCCAAAGAGGATTCGGAGGCCCTGCGCTACTATAAATAGGGAGAGGGAGCATAACATTAAGCTCTCTCCAATTCAACACACAAATCTGCCCTGCGCAACCCTCTCAACCTTTTGAGGATTTTACTTTCTTGTCCGCCAACACATCTTCAGTTTGGATAAACAGCACTGTGAAGGCAACTGGTAAACATCTTCAGTTTGGATAAACAGCACTGTTGCCGTAGAATCAGCCGACCGCGGAGCACCTTCAGTTTGGATAAACAGCACTGCGTCGGGGCCGACTGGTTATCTATCCAAGTCTCGGCCGAGAAGGATTTTCGAATTCTTTTCGACAGAGGTCATCTCACCAGCCTTTTCGGCGAAGTGAGGTGTTACAGTTTATTACATTCGGCACATTGAAAGCCGAAATTTGATATTGAACTTCGCAGAACTAGCAGCCTTGTCTTCAGGCTCTAGGACCCAAAGGCCGAGGCGTGTTCCTTCCTCGGCCACAGTCGCAAGATCAAGAAGTCAGCCGCGCAACACAACACCACATCCATATTTTACTCACCGGCCGAGCTTGGTCGTCGAGTTGGCACGCCCCGCATTCAACCGAAGGACGTAGTTAGCTCATAGATTACTCGGCCTGCGCGCCACGTAGGCTTTGTAGTTTTTAGGGTCAACATTTTGGCACGCGCAGTGGGACAAAGGGAGCTGTGATTGAAGGCTTAGCAGAGGATTGTGACGAAGACGGTGGTGAGGGGTCCGACCCGCCAACTAGATCGTTTTTTAGTCGAAGACTCGAGGAACAGACCCGGCTATTCGAAAGCACGTTCAGACAAGGACTAAAAGGGATACTCGAGGAAATACACAGTCAAAGCGCCACGCACACGAGATTGCTCGAAGCCGTGGTTAACAATACCCAGCATATTGGTTATTCAGATCGTTCTAGACAATCTATTCCCAAAAGCAATTTTGTACCAATAATACCGGCCGAGGCAGGACCTGCTCGGCTCAAAATGGCCGAGCCAGACAACAGAGGCGCCTCAACCAGTCGAACGGAGAATTTCGATTCAAGGGTGGAAACATCTGTCGATATGGTCGAGGTTCAGAGAATGATTGATTCGGCTTTGAAGAAAGGGCCGAAGTTCCCTAAATTTATCCATCCATATCCAGCCTACGTGGAAAAGTTTGAATATCCCAAAGGCTTTAAAATCCCGGATTTTAGCCTTTTTGCTGGAGAAACATCTTTGTCCTCCTTGGAGCACGTCGCCCGCTTCACCGCACAATGCGGAGATGTTAATAATGACCTTTATAAGTTGCGGCTATTTAACTTCTCACTCACGGGTTCGGCGTTCGCGTGGTACATCAACCTTCCACCCAATTCCATTCAAAGTTGGGAAGATTTGGTCGAGAGGTTTCATGAGCAGTTCTATCGGCCGGGGATGGAAATGTCAGTCTCTTCGTTGGCCAGGATGGCGCAAGACGTCGACGAATCGCCGATGGATTACCTTACGAGGTTTAAATCGGCCAGGAACTGGTGCCGAGTGCCCTTACCAGAGGTCGAGTTTGTTCGACTTGCGTTGAACGGTCTAAATGTTGAATATAAGAAGAAATTCCTGGGGGCGAATTTTCGCGATATGTACGAGTTAGCTCAGCACGTCGAACAATATGACTATCTGCTCCGCGAAGAGAAAGCCTTGAGATCCCCATCTCGAGGAACCGTATATAAAAACCCCTCGGTCAGTTATGCATCGGCCGACTCTGAAGAATACGCTAGCATAGATGCGGCCGAGATAGTGAGTGACAAACCTTATATTTGCAAAGCGTTGACCCATGTCAATCCTAAGGATGTCAAAGTTCGGCCGATAGCAGAAGAAAGCGCCGTGAAAACTACAAAGGTATACACATTCGACATTACTAAAGCCGACGCAATTTTCGATCAATTGCTACTCGCAAAGATTATAAAACTTCGGCTGGGACATAACATCCCCAAGGCCGAAGAGATGAAAGGGCGGATATATTGCAAGTATCATGACTCGAGCAAACACACGACGAACAACTGCGTCGTATTTCGCGATACTATTCAGAAGTGGATCGACGATGGAAAGCTTAAGTTCCCAGAGAAGAAAATGACGGTTGATACCGATCCTTTCCCTACAACAACGGTGGGTATGGCCGATGCTCATTTGCCTCAAGACAAGGGAAAAGGAAAAGCCGAAACCGTCTCGGCAAGATATATTCCCAGAAAAGAGGCCGAGCCACGGCTTTAGGTCAAGTTGTCCTCGAATCCACGACCTGGAGATTCGACCGGGACAGCAATCGTTGAACCTATGTTGAGTTCAAAAGTCGAGATAGTCCCTGCTCGACGCTACTTAACAACAGATGGCCAACCTCGACTTAAAATGGATTTGTTCTCAAATTCCCCACCTCGAGACTCAACCGGGCCAGCCATTGTTGAACCTATGTCAAGTTCAAAGGTCGAGATCATCCCTGCTCGGCGCTACCTAACAAAGGGTGGCCAGCCTCGACTCAAAATCGATTTGTTCTCGAATTAACCCCCTCGAGATTCAGTCAAGCCGGCCATTGCCAAATCAAGGCCAGGCTCTAGTGTTGCCAAGACCGATGAATCGGCAACTCTGCGTACACAGCGCAAAGCCGATGGTCCAGTTAGACCCCAAGCACAGCCACGATAGGGAGAAAGGTCGCGTTTGCGCTCAGAACCAGCAACGCCTCAAAAAACGTCGAGTTCGAGTCCGCGCAATACCGTCTTTAATAGGCTAGGCCCACAAGAGGTCAAATCATCCTCGGTCAGGAGACGACTCAACTTTGATACTCCATTCTACAATGAAAAGTATTACTCCCGCAATTCTGACAGCTCGAGCTCCTCCGCAAGCCGAGGAACCTTTAAACCTCCTGAACCTAAGGACCAACGATGGTATACCTATCATTCGTCTAAGGGGGTGTACACCGCGCTGTCCAAGTCACAGAAACGCCGGCGCCAAAGAATCGATTGCATGGCCCGCCGGCAGGCAGCACAAGAAGCTTCGGCTGCATCAAGCCGTAAATGGCAGCCGAAGGAAAAGGATGCTGATGACGATACCCAGCAAACCCCTACCATTATGAGAGAATTAGCACAAGGTAAGCAGCAGGTTGACCAGGCCCTGATGACCACATTTGAGGAGGCAGAAAAACGAATCAAACTTCTTATTCGGCCCGGCGAAATGAAAGCTCGACTGGAGCATTTTAAGAAAGAGGCCGAAGATAAACTTCCTACATTGCCTACACAAGAACCATTGATCAAAGTTCGGCGAAATTTGCATCCACCATTCGTCGGCGAAGCCTTGCAGTACATGCGGGAGTTTCACAAAACTCACTCGGCCAATGATTTATATGGTTTGCCGAAAGCGTGTCAGGACACAATCGACCTAGTTCTAACCTATCCAGATGCCGAGCGAATCATCCAAACAAATTTCGATCCTGGGTTGAAAGCGAGGTTCCAACACATACGGGAGGCCCGAGTTCTTGGTTTCAGTGTCGATCCGTACACGGACATCGACTCAAGTGAACTTCCTTTTTCCTTGGAAGATCTTCAATACTTACGATACCACTTCGAGGTCTTTTCGGCCGTTTCTCTTTTCGGCCTTACGACCGATGAGATGCGTCGCGTCGAACGCTTGGACGCCTACCTGGATACGAGAAATGCCCGGATAGCATACCAAGAGCAAATCCAGGCCACGGCGCGAGTCTCGGAACCGGTACCAGTACCAACGGTTCTCGACGACAAGGAGGTGACCCAGGAAAAAGACCTTGGGGATAACGACGAAACCCTCGGCGACGCAGAGGAAAACCTTGGGAATGAGGACGGGAACCTCGAGGATGTGGTCTTTACGGATGAAGATGCGAACTTTGAGGGCGAAGACGAGACCCTAAACGACGAGGACGAAATTCCGGAGGACAAAACTCTCGATGAAGAAGAACCGCGGCAAGCGGAACATCCTAATTCGATGGGCCCCTCAATCCTCGATAACATGGAGATTAGCATGGTCCATGTATTATCTGCCGATTTTCAGTCAACACCAACTCAACCAAGTTTCTTAGACGGCGATGTCGTGGCCGAAGAAGCCACACAAGTGGATTTTGTTTCCCTCACCAACCCCGAGCCAGCAACGAAGGATGATCATCTCAAGATAGCTTTGGCCGAATTGTTCCCTCGCTCTTCGGCCGCTGACCTTCGTCACCTAAAACCTCTGTACGTGACGGCTCACATCGAAGGATACCCTGTCTCGAAAATCTTCGTCGATTGTGGGGCCACGGTCAATATCATGCCCGTATCTGTCATGCAGGCTTTGCACCGTTCCCACGACGAACTCATACCGTCAGGCATCACCATGAGCAGCTTCGTTGGGGATAAATCTCGGACTAAAGGGGTACTACCATTAGAAGTAAGCATCGCTGGTCGCAACCACATGACCGCCTTCTTCATAGTTGATTCGAAGACCGAGTACAATGCCTTGCTCGGCCGCGACTGGATTCATCAAACCAGTTATATCCCGTCTTCGTTATACCAAGTCCTTGTCTTTTGGGATGGTAAATCGGTCGTCGTACATTCGGCCGACCATCGACCCTTCGAGGCCAACATGGTCCAAGCACGATACTATGACGATCATGTTGGCTACATTACGTTACAGGGACTCAACGAAGAAGGACGACCCACCCGCATTTCTGTTCAGAAAGCCGTCGAAGTTGGCGCCGAAACTGTCTATCAGGATTCGGCGAGACTCGGACTGGCTAACCTTATCATCGATCCTGATGTCTGACACCACTTCGACCCGACGCCAAGCCGCGGTTTCATCAATTATGGAACGACTGCTGGCTCATTGGTATATTATATCCAAGCAATCTCATTCAGACATTAATCTTGTGGAATTCTTGGCTGAGGACGATAGCGGTCCCATAATCTCGTATGACAATATTCCGGCAGCTCCGGCCGACCTTGAAGACACTCGACCCCAAGTTAAAGACCCATTGGAAGAGGTGAATGTTGGAACGGCCGACGATCCTCGGCCGTTGTTCATCAGTGCTCTGCTTTCCCCATCCATGAAGGAAGAACTTTGCAAATTGCTGCATGAATTTAAAGATTGTTTCGCATGGAGCTATCATGAGATGTCGGGTCTCGATCGAACACTCATCGAGCATGAACTGCGTATCAAAACTGGTTGCAAACCTTTTCGGCAACCACCCCGCCGATTCTCGACCGAAGTCCAACTCGGCATTAAAGATGAACTCGTTCGTCTTTTGAACGCAGGGTTCATTCGGATAGCTCGATACGTCGAATGGCTTGCCAATATCGTCCCCGTGCTCAAGAAGAACGGTGCCCTCCGCATATGCATCGATTTCCGCAATCTAAATTTAGCTACACCTAAAGACGAGTATACGATGCCACTCTTGGACTTACTCATTGATGCCGCAGCCAATCATGCCGTCTTATCGTTCATGGATGGACATGCCGGTTATAACCAGATCTTCATTGCCGAAGCCGATGTCCACAAAACGGCTTTTCGTTGCCCGGGGGCACTCGGCACTTATGAATGGGTAGTCATGCCGTTCGGCCTTAAAAACGTCGGTGCCACATATCAACGTGCCATGAACACCATTTTTCACGATCTGATTGGCACAACTGTTGAAGTTTATATCGATGATGTGGTCGTCAAATCCATGAGCTGCCAGACCCATCTGGATGATCTTCGGCAAACTTTCCTTCGTATGCGCCGACATCATCTCAAGATGAACCCGGCGAAATGCGCCTTCGGTGTGTCCGCCGGTAATTTTTTGGGTTTCCTTGTCCATCATCGCGGCATTGAGGTCGACGAGAACAAGGCTCGCGCAATCTTGAACGCCCCACCGCCGACCACCAAAAAGCAACTCCAGTCGTTGCTCGGCCAAATAAATTTCCTTCGCCGATTCATAGCAAATTCGGCAGGAAAAATGAAGGCATTCTCCACGCTCCTGAAACTCAAGGATTCCGACAAATTCGAGTGGCGTGAAGAACACCAGGCGGCTTTCACGCAGATCAAAGTTTCCCTCACGAAACCACCCGTCCTTGTTCCTCCTCGGCGCAATAAGCCTCTAAAACTTTACATATCCGCGGCCGAGGAATCCATCGGCTGTCTCCTCGCTCAAGACAATGACGCCGGTCGTGAGCAGGCCGTTTTCTATCTCAGCCGGAGGCTCAATTCACCAGAAGTCAATTATTCCCCGGTCGAGAAGCTTTGCTTGGCCCTATTTTTCGCCGCATCCAAACTCCGGCACTACATGTTATCGCCCAAATAGATGTTATCCGATACATGCTCCCTCGGCCCATAGTTAAAGGCCGCATTGGGAAGTGGACGATGGCGTTATCTGAATTCAGCCTGCAGTATGTCCCTCAGAAAGCAGTCAAGGGGCAAGCTCTCGCCGATTTTCTCACTCAACATCCTTCCCCATACGATTTCGGGGACGACAGTGTCGAGATCGGCATGATAGAAGCATGCGACAACTTCTGGACGATGTATTTCGATGGTTCCAGCACCTCCACATCAGCCGGCGTTGGCATCGTCATTCAATCGCCACACCGGCATCGTTGGTGTTTCTCGCTCAAACTCGACTTTGAATGCACCAATAATCAGGCCGAATATGAGGCTCTTGTCGTCGGCCTCGGCATTCTTCACGAATTACGAGCACCCCGCGTCTTTGTTCTCGGCGATTCTGAACTTGTCATTAACCAGCTCAATGGTATTTTTCGTTGCACGAGTTGTACTCTGGCGCCGTATCATATGTTTGCCAGCTACCTGGCCGAGTCATTCGACGGCATTACATTTAGCCACGTGTCTCGAGATCGAAACACTGTCGCTGATGAACTCGCCCAACTAGCCTCCGGAGCACAACTCTTGGAGGGCGAAGTAGGCCGGATGATACCCACATTACACCAGCTATATCCGGCCTTGGTCAATCAACAAGTCCTACACCTGCGACCAAGTGATTCGAACACGAGTAATGTCTTTACCTTTGTTATTGGAACGGGAAGAATCAGCGGTTGTTGGTGTGGTCGAGGCAGTACCAGACGATTGGAGAAGACCACTTATGCAATACCTCGACAATCCGAATGGCAAGCATGATCGAAAGACAAAGGTGCATGCCACGAACTATGTCGTTTATCAGGATAGGCTATACCGAAAAGGTGAAGACGGTCTTTTACTGTTATGCCTTGGACCACAGGAAGCCATCCAAGCAATCGCAGAAGTGCACGAAGGGATATGCGGAGCCCATCAGTCAGGCCGAAAGATGCGATGGCTGTTACGCCGCCACGGTTATTTTTGGCCGAGTATGCTAAAAGATTGCATCGAATTCGGCCGAGGATGCCTGCAATGCCAGATCCATGGTCCTATACAAATAGTACCAGCCGAGACACTACATTCAGTGACTAAACCGTGGCCGTTCAGAGGTTGGGCCATGGACGTCATCGGAAAGATCACACCGTCCTCGGGGGCAGCAAAACATGCCTGGATATTAGTAGCAACGGACTACTTCACCAAATGGGTCGAGGCAAAGTCGTATGCCGATTTGACATCCAGAGAAGTGTGTAACTTCGTGGAAGAAAACATCGTGACGAGGTTCGGCGTGCCGGAGACGATCATAACAGACAACGGCACAATTTTCACATCCGACAGGTTTAAGGAATATACGAGTGGGTTGAATATCCGACTTGAGCAGTCTACGCCGTATTACCCTCAGGCGAACGGACAAGCCGAGGCGAGTAATAAGGTTTTAATCGGTATTCTCGAAAAAGTAGTAAAGGAAAGACCTGGTATGTGGCATCTAAAGCTAAATGAAGCCTTGTGGGCCTATCGGACCTCACCGCGATCGGCGACTGGAACAACGCCGTACGCCTTGACATATGGGCACAATGCGATGTTGCCAGTAGAGTTAAGCGTGAATTCGCTGCGAATAATCGAACAGAGTAGTTTGTTCAGCGCCGAATACGGCCAAGCCATGAGGCAAGAGTTAGAAGATTTAGAAGACGCTCGACTCGATGCCTGTAACTTACTAATAGCACAAAAGAAGATCGCCGAACGAGCTTACAATCAAAGGGTTAGACAGAAGACATTCGGCGAGGGTGATCTGGTTTGCCAGACTATATTACCAATTGGAACTAAGGACCCTAGGTTCGGCAAATGGTCGCCGAATTGGGAGGGGCCGTTCGTTGTTCACAAAATCCTCGGCAAGGGGGCATATCGTCTCAAAGACCGAACGGGTTTAATTCATAAATTGCCAATTAATGGGAAATTCTTAAAGAAATATTACCCGGTTACTTGGGAAATGCGAGAATAGCAAACAGTTTTTTGAATAAGAAATTGGCAAAGTCAGATCAAAACAGCAATCGTTCATAAATTCTCATTATGGTTTGCCGAAGGGAGTACAAGTAATTACAAAATAGAAGCCCTAGATGGAAGAATTGTCTTGAGGAAAGCTTTCAGCTCCAACCACCGTACTTCACCCATAATGACCTCAGCCTGCCGAATTCCTTCGTTCATCTTCAGTTGCTCGGCACGCTTCGCATTAGCAGGATATTCGGTCAGGCAAGACTTTTTCGACTCGAACGCCTGAGAAAGTTTAGCAGCGAATGCCGTTCGCCGAGTTTGAAGTTCGGCAATTTGCCGATCAAGTTCGGCCAGCTGCTCCTTTTGGGCTATCAACTCCTCGACTTGTGGGCGAAGAGTCTCTCCCGCGGCCGAGACAGCCTTCCATTCCTCCTCAGCTCGGATAGCCCTTGCGAAGATTCTGAAGTGCTCCCGAGCTTGATCCAGAAGAGAAGAC